>CM055117.1:588235430-589435430 GCA_029206835.1 Rana muscosa
TTGGAAAAATCTTCCAGTGCATATACAAGCACCTCTGATTACTGGAGGAGATTACTTGGCAGATCAGACGTGTTTTATCATACGGTGTATATACTGGAGTCCTCTTCCACTCCTCCGCGATGACATCACAGAGCTGGATGTTAGAGACCTTGCGCTCCTCCACCTTCCATTTGAGAATGCCCCACAGATGCTCAATAGAGTTTAGGTCTGGAGACATGCTTGGCCGATCCATCACCTTTACCCTCAGCTTCTTTAGCAACGCAGTGACCGTCTTGGATGTGTGTTTGGGGTCGCTATCATGTTGGAATACTGCCCTGCAGCCAAGTCTCCGAAGGGAGGGGATCATGCTCTTCTTTAGTATGTCACAGTACATGTTGGCATTCTTGGTTCCTCAATGAACTGTAGCTCCCCAGTGTCGGCAGCACTCATGCAGTCCCAGACCATGACAATCCCACCACCATGCTTGACTGTAGGCAAGACACACTTGTCTTTGTACTTCTCACCTGGTTGTCGCCACACATGCTTGACACCATCTGAACCAAATACGTTTATCTTGGTTCCAGTAATCCATTTCCTTAGTCTGCTTGTCTTTAGCAAACTGTTTGCAGGCTTTCTTGTGCATCAAGTTTAGAAAAGGCTTCCTTCTGGGACGACAGCCATGCAGACCAATCTGATGCAGTGTGCGACATATGGTCTGAGCACTGGCAGGCTGACCCCCCACCTCTTCAACCTCTGCAGCAATGCTGGCAGTACTCATACTTTCCCAAAGACAACCTCTGGATATGATGCTGAGCACGTGTACTCAACTTCTTCGGCCGAACCATGGCGAGGCCTATTCTGAGTGGAACCTGTCCTGTTAAACCGCTGTATGGTTTTGGCCACCGTGCTGCAGCTCAGTTTCAGGGTCTTGGCAATCTTCTTATAGCCTAGGCCATCTTAATGTAGAGTGCCGATTCTTTTTTTCAAAAGCTCAGAAAGTTCTTTGCCATGAGGTGCCATGATGAACTTCCAGTGACCAGTATGAGAGAGTGAGAGTGATAACACCAAATTTAACACAGCTGCTTTCCATTACCACTGAGACCTTGTAACACTAACGAGTCACATGACACCGGGGAGGGAAAATGGCTAATTGGGCCCAATTTGGACATTTTCACCTAGGGGTGTACTCATTTTTGTTGAAAGCAGTTTAGGCATTAATGGCTGTGTTTTTGAGTTAGTTTGAGGGGACAGCAAATTTACACTGTTATACAAGCTGTACACTCGCTATTTTACATTGTAGTAAAGTGTAATTTCTTCAGTGTTGTCACATAAAAAGATATAATAAAATATTTACACAAATGTGTTGTGAGATACTGTGTGTGTGTGTGTGTGTGTGTATATATATATATATATATATATATATATATATATATATACGTGTGTGTGTGTGTGTATATATATATATATATATATATATATATACACACAGTATAATATATATAAAAATAACGGTATAAAAATAAAATAGTCCAGTATCTGAATCATTAAAATACACAAAACAGCACTAGAAATTAAAGTTAAAATTCCGCAACCCGGAAGTGACGTTTGTGCTCCACCACTCACCGCTCCTCACCCGGAAGCTGCTGCAGTGTCTGCAAGGAGACGCACTCTTTCTTCTGGACAGCTGATTACTGATGATAGCGCCCTCTTGGGTCACTCTTTTATGCTTATGTGATTGTAATTTATGTACGTAGTTTGATTGAAGGGGTCTTCTGGTGTATGGGCAACTTTGTTTTAATAAACAGGATTACACTTTTTGCTGCTGTTCTTGTTTTTATGACCTGTGTTGGAGCCCCAGTGTCGGTTAATCCTACTGGATGGTGATGATCCTTTTCAAAGTGGCTGATGAGACATCTTACTCAAGGCCTATTTACTAGTGGCTTCTGGTGAGTTTGACCACCTGGGGGAGTATGCATCACGCTGTGGAATACAGCTATTGGTCTTTTTGATGGAAGGTGCACGCCAGGATAACCGTTTATACACACCATTTATACTTTGAACTGTTTATCACCTTTTCTACGTTCAAGACTTTTCTTAGTGTTTTAAAATATTTAGAAAATTATATTTTATTACTATTTTATCTTTGTGCATGCTGCTCAGGGAACTGTGGGATTGATTTGGCGCTGAGTGGGTGTCCTGTAGGCCATTTGCACACCCCTTTTTCTTCAGCATAATAAGTATTAGGTTTTTATAGGTTTAAAAAAGTTAGAACTGATTAAACTCACTATCAATGCCCAACAACATGCAGTCATATTCATGAAAATTTTACCTACCCCTTTCTGCTGACATCCTGCATTTGAGTGCTGAATTCAAAAGATATGCCTGGAGCTACATACCCCCTATTGCATTGTGCCTGCTTCTTTTGCGATCACACAGGCATGCTTCTCACCTCTCTATGCAGTGTATAGGCACTCACAGTGGGAGAGTAGAGTGACTTCTCACTCCTCAGTATTAGGTATATGCACGCTCACAGTGGGAGAGGAAAACGTGCCCGCACAACAGACTTTTGATCCTGGGTTGTGACGGAACCGTCCAGCACCCAGCTTGGGTGCTTCTGTCAGTATACTGCTTCCTCCAGTCTGGAACAGGAACCACATATTATAGTCCACATCCAAAACTAGCCCACAATAGCCTAGATGCAAAACTGGAACCGTTTAGCCTAGTACAAACGACCGAGAATCTCATCAGGAACAAACCCGTCGTTTTTCCTGACGAGATTCTTGACAAGAATCTTGTCCTGGCCGAGTGTACACACGTACGATTCAAAAGAACCGCCGTTATTTTGAATGGCACGAACGCGGTGACATCATCGACTATGACGAGCATGCGATCGTCACATTCGATGCCGTCGCCGCCATCTTGCTACACCCTACCTATGCCTAGGAAGCTACCGCGCATGCGTCAAAGTCATTTCGAGCATGCACGGGTTTCCACGGGGACAGGTAAGTATAAACACTCTCGGGTCTCTCATCGGGAAACAGGCCGACGTGAATCCCAACGAGAAAATAGAGAGCAGGTTCTCTATTTTTCTCGTCGATTCTGGGCAGTTTTCTTGACGAGAAACCTGAAAGCCTCGTACACACAGCCGGATTTCTCGGCAAGAAAGCTCTACCAGCAGTTTTCTTGTCGTTTGACGAGAAAACCGGCCGTGTGTACAAGGCCAAAATTGAAAATGCACACAATTTATATACCACACAATCAGTTGAGGATTTGATCATATTACCCTAACAATACAAATTGTAAACGGGGATATAATTAGCATAGCTAAACAGCCAACATATACTATATGTTGTGATTAATCAGAGATCCCACTCCAGGTCATACTGCCCGGCACCAAGCTCACAAAGTACATTACACATTATCACAAGTACTGTATAAACACATAACACCTTAATAAACAGACGATAGTAGGAGACCCCCAGCATCAGGTTGCTTTGATCATATTAACATCTGTTCTGAGTCTCACAGAGTAAAGCAGTCATTGTTGTTTTTGGGCATAGAAGCCCTAAATATGTATATGGGTTGCCCAGTTCCCAGAGACTGTGTGTTTTGAGGAGACAAAGACTTGAATCAGAAACAAGACCAATCCAAGGGTCCCCCAGGCACACACCTCCCAAAGAGTAGTGTTCCCTTAAATGCCAGGGCCCATAGTCTGTAGGCAAGAGGCCACCCTGCAGTCCTCTCCAAAAGCCCCTGTCCTGGTTGGGTCTGTCACATGGGTTAATTTCTCAATGGTACAGAACGCACTAAAACGTTTTTAGAAAGTTATAGAGGTCTATTTATGAAGGATTCACTGGGAAATGTTCCCAGTGTTTCCTTTACTGACATTCACCTAAAGATTTGACAGCATTTGCTTGGCATTTACAATAGGATGAATGTGCACCAGGTTAATGCAGCATTTGTTAACAGTCATTGAATTTTACTTGTATATTAGATAAATGGTATTTAGTCTACAGCTGAATTTGCTCAGAATTCTTATATCTTATATCTGTTGTTTTTTTCGACCCTATGTATCACCATCCCCACAACTTGAAAAAAACTGCTAACTTACAATTCTCTATATTTATCTGGGCTCACAAGAAACCCAGACTAAATAGGATCCTCAACGAAACACAAGGGGGAGCCAGACTAAGTGCAGTATAAGAAAGACCAAATGTACAGTATGTATTAGAGCCAATTAGTGACTCACATGTTAAAAGGAGCAACAAGCAGGCATACCACATGGTCTAAGGCACGATGTTATGAAGGTCCCATGATCATCTCTGAAGGGCTCATCAAGGCTCTGTGTTCCTGTGGCAGGCGTATCCAGATGTCAGCCAAGGAAACGCCGGTCCAGGCTCTGTAAACCAGCATGGAGCGCAGAAGTCACTGGGCCCTTAGAGGGGGACCAAAAATGCCGCCTAACAGAGCCAAAGCTATATCAGAAAATAAGTGTACCCCACAGATGTCAGAGGCCAGGGAGAAGATTTGTTTACAACATGAATTAACTAAATTACAATCCCACAGTAAGTAGACAAGAGATCCTGTTTATCCACAGTCTCCAGCATTTAGGAGAATAGGCGTGCTACAATTTGGAAAGTTTGTAGGGAGTTAGGCACCAGCAGTGTAAGATTTTTTGGTAAAGTTCTCAGTGATTCATGCAATGGGAAGCCAAATAAGTATAAATGAATGCCTTTGCCCACTCTGTTTATTATAAGTACCTCCTGAAGTAGTTTGTAATATACAACCCCTGGCAAAAAGTATGGAATCACCACTCTTGAAAAATGTTCATTCAATTGTTTAATTGTGTAGAAAAAAAAATTAGACATGGCTCAACTATTTTCATTTCATTTAACATTCCATCTCTCTGGCTTTAGGAAACTGTAGTCGGTTGCAACTGTTTTTGCAGATCAAGCAGGAAAAAATATGGAATCACTAAGGGCCCTTTCAGATGTACGGATCCCGTGAGGATCCGTTCCTTTAACATCCGCTTGCTCAGCGAGGGTCGCTCCGTTGATCCCCGCTGAGACGGCAGATGACAGGGCGGTCCCTGTCAGATCTCCACTCTCCTCTATGGGGGATCGGATGAACATGGACCGTCGGTCCGTGTTCATCCGATCCGCAGACGGATGGAAAAATAGGATTTCTCTTTCGTTCATGGACGGACACAGCATCTTATTCTTCTTTCTTTTTTTTTTTTTAATTGAATAACAATTTTTGAAATATGTCATAAAAAAAAAACATCCAGCAAACTATTCAGGACAGAGGGAGTCCCTAGAATGCTCTCAGTGGAGAGCAAGAGAGAGGGAAAAATGAAAGAAAAGAAAATAGATCATCATGGTAGCTCAGTCACCTGGTCACGGTGGATCCTCCCGAATGTGCCACAGCTCCCAGACTTTGTTGTGAATGTCCAGCTTATCCTGCACCCTGGCTGTCATTTTCTCCAACAGCTCCACATCCTTGATTCTAGCGTGCAAGGCCTCGGGAGTAGGGGGGGGGGATTGTTTTTTCCAGTTTAGGGCTATGAGACAGCGTGCGGCTGTGAGGATATGGCATGTCAGTTTTTAGTAGGGTGGGAGAAGCCGCAGCGATGAGAGGCCTAGCAAGAAAAATTTGGGAGTCATGGGGATCGGCATTTCCAACAACCGTGACAACAGCTGCTGCACTGCAGTCCAGTAGGGAGTGATTAGAGTGCAACTCCAATAAATGTGAAGGAGGGACCCCCTATCTTTCTGGCAGCGCCAACAGCGGTCTGAGACTGGAGGGGTATATAGTGTGGAGCACGTCAGGGGTCATGTACCAGAAAAGGAGGATTTTGTAAGTATTTTCCTTGTACAGAGTACATAGGGAGCGCTTCGCCGCCTGAGACCATATGATCTGCCACTGTTCTAAAGAAATTTCCTCATTGAGGGTCTTCTCCCACCTAGTCATGTAGGAATGTCTACCCCTCGAGTCCATGGAATAGGCGTTAAGTATTTTATAAATGGATGAGATTAGGCCCTTCTGGGCAGAGCCTGCTTGGACCAAGGACTCAAAAGGGGTTGGGGGGGAGAAGTGAGGGTCGGGAGCTATGGTCAGAGCATAGTGGCGGATTTGCAGGTAGCTATAGACTGCCTGGCACGGTAGACCAAATTTGGTCTGAAGTCTAGGGAAGGGTAATAATGTGCGCTTCACGAGATCCACTAGATTCCCAAAATGAAATAGATTTCGGGATGTCCAGGGGTACGACATTTGGTGGGAGAGGCTGTCTGGCACTTTGGGATTACAGACGAACGAAGTCAAGAGCGAACGTTCAGAGTACAACCCATATGGACCCGCCACCTTGCGCCAGAGTTGTCTCAGCTGAGACATGGATGGACCCCAACAAGCGGTCGGGGGGACCTCCACATTATCACTCCAAAACAGGCTTTTTGGATGGGTCGGGGCTAGCCATATTTTCTCGATTTCCGTCCACTTGTTATAGGACTGTTGAGTGAACCATGAGGCTATAGCGTGAAGTTGGGTCGCTTGGTAATATCTGACTAAGTCAGGGACCGCCAAGCCCCCATCCGAACGAGCCGCCAATAGTACTGATCGAGGGACCCTATGTCTTTTGTAGTTCCAGATAAATTTAATGAGGTCAGATTGGAGGCTTCTCAAGTGTTTATTGGGGACTGGGATAGGCAGTGTTTGAAAGAGGTAAAGGAGCTTCGGGAGAATCACCATCTTAACTGAGGCGATCCGGCCGAGTAGGGAAATGCGATGTTGCTTCCATTGCGTGAGCAAGGTTCTAATCGAGCAGAAGAGAGGGGGGAAGTTCTCCTGGTATAGAGTAGAGAATTTTGGGGTGATGAGTATTCCTAGGTATTTCAAGGTGTTAGTTTTCCAGTGATAGGGGAAGTTGGCCTTCAACTGAGCGATTTCCGTTTCGGGAATATTAATTGGCAGGGCCTCCGACTTGGAAGTGTTAATTTTGAATCCCGAAAGGGCTCCATAGCGGGCCAATTCCGCATGGAGATTTGGAAGAGAGATCCTAGGCTGCGTCAGTGAGAGAATAACATCGTATGCGAACATGGAAACTTTAAATTCCCGGCCCCGTACCGAGATTCCCCGGATAGCCGAGTTACCTCGGATGGAGGCTGCTAAGGGTTCAACGCAAAGCGCGAATAGCGGGGGTGAGAGTGGACACCCCTGCCACGTGCCGTTGGTTACAGAGAACGAGGGTGAGAGGGCAAAGGGAGTTTTTACCTGAGAGGACGGGTTGGAGTAGAGGTGTTGGATTGCTTGCAAAAAAGGACTCCGAGACCCAACATGGCGGAGCGTCACAAACAGGAAGGGCCACCCAAGACTGTCAAAGGCCTTCTCGGCGTCCAGGCTAAGGACCAGGGACGCCGATTTCTCCCTGTTCGCCACGTCCACCAGGTCAATCACCTTCCTAGTGTTGTCTCCTGCCTGCCGGAGCGGGACAAGGCCCACCTGGTCCTTGTGGATGAGGGAGGGGAGGACCATATTTGAGCGGATAGAGAGTAGTTTTGTAAAGATTTTTAGGTCTGAGTTCAGGAGGGTGATAGGTCTGTAGTTGGCACACAGAACGGGGTCCTTATCGGGCTTGGGGATCAGAGTGCTGAAGGAGCGCTGCATATCCGCCGGGACAGTAGTGTCTCGCAGGAAGGCATTAAAAAGTTTGCACATGTGGGGGAGTAACAGGGGGAGGAAAGACTTGTAGTATTCATAGGGTAGGCCATCCGGGCCCAAGGATTTGTGGAAAGTCAAGGATTTAATGGCCTGTTCTATCTCTTCTTCGGTGATCGGCATATTTAAGGACGTTAGGTCAGAGTCTTGGAGTTTAGATACTCCACTCTGGTCTAGATACTGTGTCATGCGTAGTGAGAGGTCAGGAGGGAGGGGGCCGCTGGGGATGTCAGGGTTGTTATAGAGGTGCGTATAAAAGTCAGCAAAGGTATGGGCTATGTCCTTAGGGTGGGAGTGTAGGCAGCCTAATTAGTCTTTGATCTGGTGTGGCGTGGTCGCAAGGTGGCTATCCCACAGCTTCCTCGCTAGAAGGGAGTGGGCCTTATTACCTTTGTCATAATAAACTTGCCGCAGTCTGAGGAGAACCTTTTCCACACGACCTAGTGCTAGATCCTTTAGTGTCATATGCAGGTTCGTGATTTTTTTAAGAAGGGAAAGGGTGGGGGACGTCAGCAGCCGTCGTTCTAGGACCTCAAGTTCCTTCTCGGCTTGCAATTTCGCAGCCAGGGCATCTCTTTTCAGAGCTGAAGATAGCGCCATACATTTACCTCGGATGACCGCCTTATGAGCCTCCCACAGCGTGGAGAGGGACATGTCGGGTGTGGAGTTTTCCGTGAAGTAAAGCTGCAGGGTGGTGTTTAGGTCTGTTTTGGACGGGAGGTGTTGGAGGAGGAATGTGTTTAACTTCCAGTTGTAGGGTCTAGGGACGGGGGAGCCTATGTCCAATGCAAGCAAGATAGGCGCGTGGTCTGACCAGGAGATCGGGAGTATCCACGCTTCACGGGTCACTCGGAGTGTGGAGCTGTTGGTGAAGAAGTAGTCAATACGAGAATGGGTCCGATGTGGGGCGGAGTAGAAGGTGTACTGCCGATCACCCGGGTGGAGAGCCCTCCAGGCATCAAAGAGCATAACGTCTGGAAAGTTGGCGGAAAAGCTTTGAGTCCCTGAGGGCTCGAGCCAACGATGCCTGGGGATTCACCACCAGGCGATCCGCAGTTGCAGTGTGGGCCAAGTTAAAGTTGCCCCCTATCACCAAGAGCCCATGGTCAGTCCTGAAGAGGCGGGCAAACACCCCCGACAGGAATCTATGTTGCTAAACATTCGGGGCATCTAGAGCACAGAATGTGATCGCCTGTGTACGCCACAGTCCTCGAAGGATAACAAAGTGACCACGTGGATCGCTATGAAGAGGGGGGGGGGTGGTGTTGCGCTGTTTCTGGTATGAACATGTATTGGTGAAGATATATAAGGTGCACAGTGGCTAACTTGAACCAATAAATAGAATACAATATAATAAAAAATATGAATAAAATCAATACACAATCTAAAATGATAATGATGGATTAAGGTAATGAATATGTACTAGAACCATAAAACAATCAAATAAATAAATTAAAAGTGCAAAGTGCATGAAGAATACATAAAAACTTCAATAAATATGACAGTGAACACTGCTGTGCAAATATGCTAAAAAGTGCATAAACTAAGAAATCTGCAAATAGCAGTACAATGAACTGTGCACAAGTGAGACGGCTAATTGCAAAGTGCAATAAAGTGCTAAAGTGAATTGCAAAAAATATATATAACGTCCAATAAGCAATGGAACAGAAATAAAGATGTTGAACTCCAAAACTTCATATGTGAAGAAGTGGCAAGTGGTGCCAGTGGAAAAATTAATAAATGATTTCTCCAAAGTGACGGTCCTGGAACTTTGCGTCTACAAGTGATTCTATGGTGAAAAGATGTGTGGATTTTGACTTCCGGTGTCACACACTAGGGTAATAGATGGCCTCCTACCTTGCGGTAATGAGGTAACCGCATGTGTTAATTAGGGTCAATAGTTCCTCTGTTATGGTCCTATCATCAGTAGAGAGACCTTATGCCAACCGCTGTGGTTCCTCAGATATAAGGTAGACCTATATTGTATCCAGGGGATTGCTTTCACCTCCCAGTGATAGCGGGATTAAAGGAAAAAGAATAGGGTCTCGATCGTGAAGTACGTTTTAAAAAACCAAATGGTATGTTTATTTGTCTAGCAGTGGATTGCTTGCATAAAAAACTCACATGAACTCACATAAAATAACATAAAGATGAACTTATCTCCTATACGAGCGGCGAGCTCGTTTGCTTCCGTCTGTCTGATTGCCTCTCCGTCCCTACGCGTGGCGTCACGATCACGTGACTTCATCAGGGGATGATGGGAAGGCAATGAGATGGTCTTTAAATAGTTTTTCCATTAGAATGAATGCGGCGGCCATTTTCTCGGAGTTCAATGTTAATCTCCATTGGCGGCCATTTTCCCTAGGATCCTGTCTTGGTAATAGGGGCGGCCATCTTTATGGTGGTTAAAAAACAATATAATGATAACAACGACAACAAGTGCGCCGCCATTTTCTTTAGGGTTTTTGATAGTTTGGTTGGCGGCCATGTTTTTGAAGTCCATGCATCGGTATATAGTGATCTTTAATATCTACATAATACCTTGCAGGACATATGAAACAGGTCTGTAAGAACGAGGGGCATGCAATTGTGATTCATAATAATAAATGATAAAACTAAAAAGTATATATAAATACAATTGCACATGAGTTTATAAAATAAAAAACATATAAAAAATTTAAATATGTATATTACAAATAAATTTGTCTTTATGTGTAACAATGATTAAATAGATATATTCCCGAAATGAATAAGGGGTGGGTTCTCATAATTATCGGGGATTCATATATACACCAAACCCCCTAAATGATAGAACCTAGGTCTGGTGAACATCAGATAGACGTCTGCAATATGAGCTTGTCAGATATTTGCTTCACAGATACATATGAGACATAAATATTAAAATACTAAAAAATAGAGATTTGCAGAGTAAAATATAAAATTGACGATATAAAAATAGGAGATGTAGTCATTATTTAACAAAACTGTATAAATATAAATTTGAGTAGGAAAGGACATAAATACCAAATACCCACTCACCTTGTAGTGTTAATACAGTTTTCCAGGGATCCACCCAACCAAAATCCACTAGGAAAGGTCAGGCGGATGCAAGGGAGCCCTAAATTGGTCAGTTGATACACAAAAAACTCAACCAAGAGATTGTAAACACTTAACCAGTGGGGGGGGGGGGGGGGGCGGACATGCAATAAAAGATCCTACTCTCACGAGTCCCGTTCGGGACTCGCCCGTAAGATAAACTGGGAATTTAAGCTAGGGCACTTAAGAGGGGACTAAAAGCTCAAAAATATCCAGGGCTGAAACATCAGTCTGATCACATGGGCAGACAGTTCATTAAGGAGCAACATATGGAGAAAGGCTCAGCAGGTTCAGCCATTGCTGTGTCGAGCGGCCTTGCGAGAAGCCCCATTATTTCGGGGACGGTTAGATGAGCGGACTATCTGCCAGGTTGCTGGTGGCGGGGGTGGCGTCACCACGAGGTCCCAATCCGGAAGTTGGGGGACAGGCATCCCCAGGGCATCACAAAAGGCGGGGAGATCCTCTGGGTATCTCAGAGCAGCTGATTTGCCCTGATGTTTGGCCGTTAGACTGAAGGGGAATCCCCATCTATAGGGGATGTTTTCCTCTTGCAGGGCATGCAATAGGGGTTGTAGGAGTCTGCGCTTATGCAGGGTGATCCATGAAAGATCCGGGTACAACTGCAAGGGAGCATCATGTAGCATCACTTTGCGTGCCAGTTGGGCCTGGCGCATGATCTCTTCCTTCAAGGGATAAGAGCTGATCCTACAGATTATATCCTGTGGTTTAGAGGTGGCGCCTTTAGGGCGCAAGGCCCGATGAGCTCGGTCCTTTTCAATGTGCGTTGTTGGGGCTCCCCTAAAAGATTGTCAAACACAGTCTGTAAGGTTATGTCCTCAGGGCCATCAGATTCCGGCACACCCCTCACCCAGATGTTTCTGCGCCCCCTGTTGTCCAAGTCCTCCACATCATGTTGCATATCTCTCAGGAGGGAACGGTGGTCTGCGCCTTGTAGTTGGACCCTGTGAACAGCTAGTTTGGTTTCTTGGATGTCTTCCTCGGCCATTTCCACACGATCGGCCAAGTGCTTGAGGCCAGACTGTAGGGCTTGAATTTCTGAGCGGCACGTGGACTTTACGTCCTCCACCAGTTGTCTAAAGTCCTCTTTAGTGGGCATTGCCTGCAAGTATGATTGCCACTGTGGGGGTGGAGGTTGGACGTGGGCCAACATGGGGGGTTGCTCTGGCGGAGGCAGTCATGGTGACAACGGCTAAGAGTGTGGGGTGGTGTAGCCATGCGCCATGTACGCCAGCCCGGCAGGTGAGGTCCACTGATCGCCCCACAATGGCGTCTGGGCCGGCAAGGGGGGGTTGTATGGCTGCAGTTTCAGATGGAGGTGGAGCAGGGAGCAGCCTTTTTGAGTGTAGGTGGGAGCCGGCAGTACCTGCGGTGCCATAGGAGAGCGGGAAGCCTGTGTGGGAGACAGTCTCTGGGCCTTAGGAGGGGGCGGTATAGGAGTAGAGGGATGGAAGTCCTCCCGGGGCCCCACAGGCTCTTGAGGTGTCTGGGCTGCAGGGTATATGGGGTCCGGCAGAGCGGAGAAGTCCAGTGAGGACTCTGAGTGAGAAGGGGAGCCAGGGTCTGTCCCCTGCAAGCAGGGATCTGAAGCCGTCCGCAGCAGGCGGGGAAAGGCATCCGAGCACTGAGTGTAGCGTGGGGGAGGGGGGAGCGAACATGGCGGCCTGCACTCCTTGTGGTGACGCCTCATGGAAGAGGAAATGGCCGGGGGAACTCACCGCACCAGAGGGGGAAGGAGAGTCCGCGGTGTCCACCGAGGCTGGCTGGGACCCAGCATAGGTCCGGTCGGACGTGTAAGCCGCCAGATTCATCTGTGTGGAGGACCGCGAGCGGGCCATGGAGGGGTCCGGCGCCATCTTGCCTGTTCTACCGGGGGAAGAAGCAGGCTGCAGAAAGAAGTCCCGGAGGTCCGCTGCGGATCCGGGTGGAGGCTGGGATGATCCCCGGTGTTTGGTGGATCGGGTGTTCCGGGATTTGCCCATCTTAGTGTGCAGAAATGTCCCCAAAAGTGCCTGTGGAGCTCGGGCTGAGAGAGAGCTATGGATCTAAGCTGCCATCCAGGTCGGCTTCCGGACACGCCCCCCAGCATCTTATTCTTGACATTAGGGTATTAGCCTTCTATCAGGAGAGGACTAGGCAGAAAAACATGTTAAGTGTTAAACATACATCAAGACTTTACAGTACCGCCCTGGGGGCCGTCCCACTAGGTACAACCCCTCTCCCTGCATCATGCAGCTCTGTTTTTTTCTGCCTAGCATAGGAGAAGGACCTGGCTCCCTGTGGGCCCCTTGGTCCTGTGGATTTTTTCTATTTTTTTTCTACTTTTTGATCCTGAGATCTACTATCAACTGCCGACTGGGTAACAGGCTGGATCCCTCGATCCTTGTAGTCCCCCCCGTTTCGGGCATCGAGCGTGTGCCGACCTTTAGCTACGTGCTGGGTCATCCGTTGCTCCAGGGGTGGCCTCTGAGCTATATGCTCCGGGGCACACATATGACTGGGCTATATGTCCGTGTCACAGTGTACCAGGCCGACAGCCATGCTGTAACCGCGCGGACGTTGGGTCTGTCAGGAATGCCTTCAGCTAGTCCACACAGGACGGGTAAGTAGCAGTCCCCCTGCTTCGGCAGGGTGGCACGGCTGGGCATTCCCGGGGAGGTCGATTAGGGGGTTCCCATCCTCCCTTTCCTCTCTCCCTGTCCTTTCCCCCCTTCCCATGCTCTGTGGGACTGGGCCTGCTGTACTGACCGGGGGTCCTCCGGGGGGGGGGCTCCGTGTCCTGGCTGGGGGCTGTGCGGGGTGCCCAGGGTCCTTTTTCCGTGGGGGGTGTTGTTTGGTGCCATGGGGGGGGCCTCCGCGCTCAGGCCTAGTGTGTTCTCTTTCACCTCAGAAGCGCTCGGCGCCCATTTTTGCGGCGTCCGGCACCATTTTCTTGTAGGCCGCGCACTTTATACAGGGGCGGCCATTTTCTTGTAGTCTCGGCTCGGTTTTTGCCTCTAGCGGTGAAACCGTCCCTTCTGAATGGTGCGAACGGCGCAGTACACCTCAGGCACAAGAATATACTGCAGCCATGCCTGTTAGGAGGCATATGGGGAGAGCGGACGGCGGCACTGGCAGCACCTGGACCAGAGCGGTGAGTCCCCTGGGGTCCCTCACTTTGAGCAGCTAGGGGGGTGGATTTTGTTTTTGCTGCCTTGCCCTGGTCCCTATGGGTGTCAGGCAAGTGTGGGTTGCATGGCGTCAGAAGTTGGCGTTCTCTTTCCCTGACATCCCTGTGGTGGCAACCGGTGCCCTGTCCCTGGGGTGCGTATGGGCGCCTTGTCGGTGGTCCTGGAGTCCCTTATTACCAGCGTAGAAGCGGTGTGCGGGCGCAAGAGGGGTAAGAACGCCCCCTCCCCCACCATCTTCGGGGTAGAGTTCTGATTCAGCTGACTGCCGGGACTGCTCCAGATCGGATGTAAGGAAATCCCTTCACTACAAACCCACAGTATCATACCCGAGGCCTTGTGGGGTAGAAAACCTCTACTCACATATACACCAGGACTCATACCAGGGTATGTGCAGATATCTTTTCCCATTGTGATTAAGAAAGTCCCAACAACTCTGGAGGACAATACCCGTTGCTGCATTTAGCAGCTTTTACCCGGCAGTATACTCAGCTGTCATCCATTGTGATTCTTATCATGGCTGGCTAGTTGCTACTGACAAATGGCCACTCTAATTTTACCTAGGATAGTGTGTTGCTCATAGCACCACACTCCTATCTATTACTGTGCTCCTGAAGAAGCGATAAAATTGCGAAACTAGTAGAGCAAGTTAAAACCACACACGATACATTGGACCTCTGGCTCTCGCCAACGTGCTTCACACGATTCACACGATCACCTTTTCTCCAGTTCTTGGTTTGTTGGGATTGATTTCCAACTAAGGTGGAATGCCTGTATGGTATATACTTTGAAATATTGTTAAAACGTGAACCTTAGTCCTGTATCCAAGTATAAACAAACTGTCATTTTTTTAATGTTTATATGTATTTTTTCAATACTCTGTTCAAAAAAATAAATACCCCTAGTTTTCTACAAGATTTATCCATGTGCCGCCTAAAGTCCATTTTTCTAGTTCATTGATGTTTCTCCTGTAATATTGGGACGTTGGCACATTTATATATGTGCATCCACAGTGTCACCCTGTGAGGATGCACGTTAAGCAATTATTTCAAAAGAGTTCTGATTCAGACTTGGGCCTTGCTGTAGCAGATGTCCCCTGCTCTGACCTGTCGTAGGATGCAACCCAGGACCTTCGGACTGTGCGGAACTGCGTTCTCGCTTGCTTCCGTGTCCGGGTCAGCGCTAGACGGCGCTTGTTGGAGCACTTATCACCGCGTGCGGGCTCCCCAATAAAATGGAGGTTACGGCGAGTGCATCCATTATGGTGTCGGTCCCTTCTGGGTCCTACAAGCTGGCCCGCACCGCTGGGAGGTTTTCCCTACAAGCTTATTGGATAAGTTTACATGCAAAAAAATGGGAACGGCCGCAGCGTTTCAAAAAATCGCATGGCTGTTGCTTTGCAGAATGTTTCCTGATGGGGGACATCTCCCCCAATGGGGCCCCTGGTATCCAGGGCCCTTGTTCAGGGTATGGGGTCAGCATTGCGGCCACTGTTGGCCACGACCCTGGGGTCACTGATAAGTCCTTAAATGACAAGATTTGCTGCACCGTGATTTGGATAGCAAATGGCTTCCCCGGTCTTCATGATAGCGGACCAGGTGGTGCATGGCATTACGTATGTCTGCAATGCAGCCTTAGATACAGCTTCCTGGCTGTCAAGTACCGTCAGTATCTGCGGTGGGGCTACGCCGCATGATTTGACTGGGATGCTGGTCTGTGGACCAGACGTCCAGGAAGGCTCTGGCGGATTTGCTCTGCCGGGGTTAGAGGTTATTGGAACCTCGCTGGATGACATTATTAAAATGCTGTTTGGGGGGGGGGAGCACTGTGCTCTCACAAAAGGTAAGGAACCACGCCGTAGTCCAGGGCCCTCCTTTTCTTGTTCATACATCACGGGACACAGAGCAGCATAGTCATTACTATGTGGGTTATATAGAATTACCTTCAGGTGCTGGCACTGGCAACTTCCAAAACAGGAAGTACCCTCCCCTATATAAGCCCCTCCCATCCGGGAGTACCTCAGTTTTTTGCCAGTGTCTAAGGTGTTGGCCAAGGTTAACATGTATTCATCTGGGCTTGTGTACGGGTTCTCTGGGCCTTAGCAAGCTGTTCCGGATCCGACCAAAAAAGCTTCATAGCTAAACGGTCGGTACCCGGGCCTTGCAGAGAAGAGCAAGGTTTTGCCTGTAATGCCTCTCTTAGGAGGGCTGGACCCTGGGATCCAGAGCTCTGGTCATACCCAAAACCAAGAGGCTATCTGTGCAGGGTGCTATACAGGTCCAGGGGAGTGGAATCCTTGGGAACCCGGTCCCTGAAGGTCTAGTACAATGCCTGCCGTGAAAGGTGAAGTTTGGGCTTCTGTGGACCAAACAAAGTCCTGCGGCGGGGAAAAGGTAAGTGGGGGCCCCTCAGGAACTTGGTTCTATTGAGGGGACCCCCAAGCCTAATATGTCTTTCTGCCTGTTACCTAAAAGGTATTCCCGCTAATAGCTGTATATGCCTAAGAAATCCTAGAAATGTTTTTTCATAAAGGAAGTTTTAAAAACTGTAAACCTGGAAATGTTTTTCATAAAGGAGGTTTTAAAAAAAAAAGACAAGACAAAAGTGCGGTACCTGTGTTTGTCCACTAGAGGCCGCTGTGGAACGTCTTTTTTCTTGGGACTATTCCTTCCATGGTGAAAGTCCAGGCAGATGAGTGAGCTCTCTATCAGGGAAGCTGCATTCCTCTGTCATGCTGCCAAGTAGTTTCCTTCCATCCCCGAGTCCTGGTGAAACAGGGACCCTGGCTCCTCTCCCTACATGGTGCCAAGAGCGCACACGTGCACGCGCGCGCGCGCGCACACACGCTTTCTTTTTAAAAGATTTAGCTTCAAAAAAGGGGGCGGAGCCTGGCGGATGACGCGCTCTGTGCGCCCAGCGCTTCTGCGCATGTGCGGGCGTCCCAGCAAGATAAAAGGACTCAGTCCACGCTGCTTGCTATGGACACAGAGCATGAAAAGGAGCTGGTAGCATGGTATAGGGGCTTACAGCGGGCGGTTGATACAGGCATCCCCAGAAAGACGCATTAGTAGACACCCACTGATGTACATAGCAGCAAAATTGCATTAGACTATTTCAGTAAGGGGTGTATTGCGGCTGGAATACCTCAGCTTTGAACTAAGGAATATGCCGCCTAAAAAACTCCGAGATATACCTCTCAGGAAGTGTAGGGGGTCTCCATCGGGCTCTGAGGATCTGGAGCAGTCATCTGCACCCTCCTCCCCTGAGAAATCAGAGGTTAATACCCATAAGGAACCCCCGGGAGTGCCAGGTACTGCGGCTGTCCTCAGTCCACCTGCTCCTGCATATATAACAGAGGAGGTTTTTTCCTCAACTCTGGAGGGATTGGAGCAGAGATTGGCAGCATTGATCGCTTCTTCTCTACAGGAAAGAAAGCGCGCCAGATCTCCATCACCTCCATTAGAGTGCCTGTTGGCAGAGCTACAGTCCCAGGAAGGGACCGACCTACCTGAAGGGGATCAGGAGGAGGTTAACTCTGTTTTTGAGGAATCGACAGTAGATGAACCATTTTCAGCATCACAGACTGAAAGATTGTGGGTCCAGACCCTAACTGACATGGTTCGATCTGCATTTAAAATGCCTCTTGTTGAACCATCAACTACTACTGTCTCCTCATTGGGGTCGCTAAAAGCTCCCCAGGTTAATTGCTCCTTTCCAATACATCCATTATTGGAAGGACTTATATACCAGGACTGGGAACATCCTGATAAACTATTTGTTCCGCCTAAAAAATTTCCGGTGATCTATCCCATGGAGGAAAAGTTCACCCAGAGATGGAATGTTCCTACGGTGGATGCAGCCATCTCTTCTGTGAACAAATCACTGACATGTCCAGTAGATAATGTTCAAAGATCCAGTGGATAAAAAATTGGAATCTTTATTAAAATCTGCTTTTTCCACAGCAGGGGCTGTTACACAGCCAGCGGTGGCAGCTATTGGGGTCTGCCAAGCTTTAAAGGATCAAATGAAAATGGTCCTGAGGGATTTGCCAGACCAGCAGGCCCAGGCTCTGGCTGATCTGCCTAGAGCATTATGCTTTGCGGTTGACGCCATCAAGGATTCTATCCATCAGGCCTCCCGCCTCACGCTGTCTTTGGTACATATGCGTAGGCTTCTGTGGCTCAAAAACTGGTCTGCTGAAGCTCCCTGTAAGAAGCTCTTAGTTAGCTTCCCATTTCATGGGGAACGCCTTTTTGGCGAGGACCTGGATAAGTATATCCAGAAGATTTCCAGTGGTAAAAGTACTCTCTTACCGAGTAAGAAGAGGTCTAGGGGTCCATCTTTTAAGAGGACTACCTCTCCTATCCCTGCGACGTCTGCTACTAAGCAGTTCCGACAGCCTCCTCGGTCAAACTCAGGGGGTAAAAATCAGGGACAGTCACAGGGTAATAAGAAACCCTGGATCCGAAGGGGTACTAAACCAGCCTCCAAGTCAAGCCTATGAAGGGCTGCCCCCACTCAAACGGGTGGGGGGAAGACTTCAGTTGTTCGCAGAGACCTGGCGGGAGACGATCAAAGACAGATGGGTGCTCTCCGCAGTAACTCTGGGATACAAGTTGGAGTTAAAAGAGTCTCCTCCTTCCCATTTTATGTGGTCAGGCATGCCAAGAGACCCTCTGAAAAGAGGGTCTCTCCTATTGGCGTTAGAACAACTATTGCTCCAAGGAGTAATTATGGAGGTTCCTATGGAAGAGTGGGGGTTGGGTTTCTACTCAAACCTTTTCACAGTCCCGAAGCCAAACGGGGACATAAGACCCATATTGGACCTAAAGAGTCTAAACAAATTTCTAAACGTCCGGTCTTTCCGGATGGAGTCGATCCGATCGGTCACCGCTGCCCTACAAGGGGAGGAATGGTTAGCCTCGATCGACATCAAAGATGCTTACTTGCATGTTCCCATCTTTCCAGGTCATCAAAAATTTCTACGCTTTGCAGTAGAAGGGCGCCATTTTCAGTTCAGAGCCTTACCATTCGGTCTGGCCACAGCACCACGAGTGTTCACAAAAATTCTGGCCCCACTGTTGGCCGATCTAAGAACACGAGGTGTAACGATAATGGCATACCTAGACGACCTGTTGTTGATGGACCACTCAGTTGCCAAGCTAGAAGTGGTAATTGTCGATACAATCAAGTATCTAGAATCTCACGGTTGGGTCATCAACCTGGACAAGTCAGCCCTACAGCCAGCGAAAAACCTGGTATATCTAGGGCTACGGCTGGATTCAGACCAGAGGAAGATTTTCTTACCTCTAGACAAGGTATCCTCTTTGAGGGGCTTGGTCCGTCTGCTTTGTGCAAAAAGACAGCCGTCCATACGCCTGTGCATGAGGCTGCTAGGAAAGATGGTAGCATCATTCGAAGCTGTGCCATACGCCCAATTCCACTCAAGGAATTTACAGAGGGCCATATTGTCAGCCTGGAACGGAAAAGTTCAGGCTCTAGACTTCCCGATGGCTTTGTCCCCTTCCGTTTGGAAGAGTCTCTGCTGGTGGTTGATCCCCCAGAATCTCCAGAAGGGAAAACCCTTCAGCCCGATATCTTGGAAGGTGGTCACTACAGATGCCAGCCTTATAGGCTGGGGGGCAGTACTGGAGCAATGGTCTCTCCAGGGCAGATGGTCAAATGTAGTAAAAACCCTGCCCATCAATCTCTTAGAGATACGAGCAGCCCGGTACGCCCTAGTAGCCTGGACATCCAGACTCCAAGGGTCCCCTGTCAGAATTCAATCAGACAATGCCACAGCAGTGGCATATATCAATCATCAGGGAGGCACCAGGAGTCGTGCAGCCCAGAGGGAAGTAAGTCACATCCTGGAATGGGCAGAAAAGCATGTCCCATGTATATCAGCTGTCTTCATTCCAGGGGTGGAGAATTGGAAGGCGGACTTTCTGAGTCGCCAACAGTTATGCCCAGGGGAATGGTCCCTTCATCCCGAGGTCTTCCGAGCAATATGTCAGCGGTGGGGAACACCGGATGTAGATCTGCTAGCATCCAGATTCAACGCAAAGGTGGACAGATTTGTCTCCCGGACAAGGGATCCCCTCGCTTGCGGCTCGGATGCTCTGGTGTTCCCTTGGGATCAGTTCAGACTGATATATGCATTCCCTCCGCTACAATTGTTGCCTCGACTCCTTCGCAGAGTCAGGTTGGAGAAGAAGCCGGTGATCCTGGTGGCTCCAGCGTGGCCCCGAAGGGCCTGGTACGCGGAGATCATCAAAATGTCTGTGGGGAGTCCTTGGACCCTTCCACGTCGTCCGGACCTGCTTTCGCAAGGACCGATATACCACCCTTCCTTACTAACTCTAAGTTTAACGGCCTGGCTATTGAATCCCACATCCTAAAGAAGAGAGGTCTCTCTAACTCTGTGGTATCAACTATAATCAATGCCAGGAAGCCTGTATCCAGGCAGATCTACTATAGAGTTTGGAAGGCGTACATCACTTGGTGCGAGGCCAGAAAATGGCATCCACGTAAGTACGTTATAGGCAGAATTCTGGACTTCCTGCAGTGGGCTGTAGACAGGAAGTTTGCCTTAAGTACTATCAAGGGCCAGGTTTCGGCCTTATCAATACTATTTCAAAGGCCCCTGGCTATGCATTCACTTGTCAAAACCTTTATGCAAGGGGTGACTCGTATTATTCCACCGATTAAAGCTCCCATATGCCCATGGGATCTAAATTTGGTTCTGTCGGTTCTGCAGAAGCAGCCGTTTGAACCTTTGCGGCACATTTCCTTGGTTCTACTCACCAGAAAATTGATATTTTTAGTAGCCATATGCTCGGCTAGAAGAGTGTCGGAATTAGCCGCCATGTCCTGTAAAGAGCCATATCTGGTTATCCATAAGGACAGAGTAGTATTACGCCCTCACCCAGCCTTTCTTCCTAAGGTGGTATCGAGGTTTCACTTGAACCAGGATGTGGTTCTTCCTTCTTTTTTCCCCAAACCAAGCTCGGTAGAGGAAAAGTTATTGCATTCTTTGGATGTAGTAAGAGCAGTTAAAGCTTATCTAAAAGCCACTGCTCAGATTCGTAGAACGGATTCTTTGTTTGTTCTGCCGGAAGGCCCCAGAAAGGGTCAGGCAGCATCAAAATCTACTTTAGCCAAGTGGATTCGACAGGTCATAATACAAGCCTATGGCTTGAGAAGTAGACCGCCTCCGTTCAAAGTTAGCGCGCACTCCACGAGAGCAGTTGGAACTTCATGGGCAGTGCATCACCAGGCCTCCCTGGCTCAAATTTGTAAGGCCGCAACATGGTCTTCAGTACACACGTTTACTAGGTTCTACCAGGTGGACGTTAGAAGTCAGGAGGATGTTGCCTTTGGGCGCAGTGTGTTGCAGGCCGCAAAAGATCCTCATGCCTGATGGCGCCCAGCTTATGTATGGTGTATCCCCCCCCTCATTTGGCATTGCTTTGGGACGTCCCACATAGTAATGACTATGCTGCTCTGTGTCCCGTGATGTATGAACAAGAAAGTAGGATTTTTAAAACAGCTTACCTGTAAAATCCTTTTCTTGGAGTACATCACGGGACACAGAGCTCCCACCCCTCTTTTGGGGACACGTATTGCTTTGCTACAAAACTGAGGTACTCCCAGATGGGAGGGGCTTATATAGGGGAGGGTACTTCCTGTTTTGGAAGTTGCCAGTGCCAGCACCTGAAGGTAATTCTATATAACCCACATAGTAATGACTATGCTGCTCTGTGTCCCGTGATGTACTCCAAGAAAAGGATTTTACAGGTAAGCTGTTTTAAAAATCCTACTTTTTTCCACTCACAGGCTGTTTTTTCCTTCCGGGCCTGCAGGTAAGCGGGATTTTTTTTTGCTGCCATCTTTGGACATCTTTGGACATCAAGGACGCATTTTATTGCAGCCCCCATATGCGTCAGGCATCAGGTTTCTGCGGTTTGCAGTCTGGGATGAGCGCTGCTAAATGGTGGCTCTCCCTTTTTGGCCATGGTGTCGGCACCGGGAGTTTCTTCAGGGTGCTCGCCCCAATCCTGGCCTTGCTGAGGCAACGAGGGATCGCAATCATGGGCTGTTTGGTCGATCTCCATCTGAGGGCAGATCCGCCTCAGAATTCGGGGTGGATGTGGCGATCGCCAGTCTGACTCTTTGGGACTTTTGGTTGGGTACTCAACCCCCCAGAAGTCGGTGTTGGTGCTGACTTCACGCCTGGAATACCTGGGTTCGATCAGGACTCCTCAAGGGCGAGAGTCTTTTTCTCCCTTTGCAAGTTGCAGACTCTTCGGACTGCGGTACAGCGGTGGGTGTCACGCTGGTGGTGGTCACTGCACTTTTACATGCATGCCCTGTTTTTTCATGGTAGCCACATTCGATGCGGTCCCGTGTGTTTAATGCCACACTCGAGTCTTGCAAAATGGAGATCCAGTCGGCATGGGACACATCTCCATTGTCCCTGGATTGTCAAATCTGGGTGAGCCGGCTAGTCAGGGATTCCCTGATCCGGTGGCTGAGGTCTCCGGCCTTTCAGTCCAGGAAGTCGTTTCCTTTTTGTTGGATGACACAGCCTCGCTGGACGC
This sequence comes from Rana muscosa, assembly GCA_029206835.1. Classification (NCBI taxonomy): domain Eukaryota; kingdom Metazoa; phylum Chordata; class Amphibia; order Anura; family Ranidae; genus Rana; species Rana muscosa. Next base: position 588,258,004 of record CM055117.1, read on the forward strand.
AGGAAGATCAGGGTGCTCCTTCGGGCGTTCAGGCGGTGCCCCTCCACTTGGTCACGGAGGCTGCGGGAACGTCCAGTCAGGATCCAGTTGGAGAAAGCCACAGTGGTGGCATATGTCACCCATCGAGGTGGAACAAGTCGCTTGGCTGCTGCATGCTGTCGCTCACGTCCTGCGGGAGCAGGGTAAAGATGTGCGGGCTCTATCGCCCGCATACAGTCTGGGCGTAGAACTCTAGCAGGCGGACTCCCTGAGTCGGCACTTGCTGCGCCGTGGACTATAGTCTCTACACCTGGAGGTGTTTCAACTCCTCTACTGGAGATGCCGATCACCTGATGGGGATCTCCTGGCTTCTCGACCCAATCGGAAGGTTTTGAGGTTGTGGCCAGGATCGAAGATTCCTGGGAGGAGGCGTCAGACGCGTTTGTGGTCCTGTGGGGACAGTCTCGGCTATGTATGCCTTCCTCCTGAAAATACTCTTCCTCATCTTCTCACAGAGTAGTGCCCGAGGGGATCCGAGTAGTCTACTTGCCCCAGATTTTTTCCGGTGTCCCTGGTACGCCGCTTTAGTGCGGCTGGTGGCGGATGTTCCAATGCGATAGGACCTTTTATCGCAAGGTCATACATTTCATCCTGCTTGCAGTCGCTGGCCTTCACGTCATGGCTGTTGACAGTCGGATATTAAGTGATCGTAGCCCGTCGGTTCGGTGCTTCCACCATGCTGAGGGTACGGAAGTCATCTTTTCGAATGAATTACCATCGCACTTGAAGGGCCTACATCTCTAGGTGTGGAGATGGAGTGGCGTTCACGTACATATTCGGCTTCCAGGATCCTGCTGGGTTTTTTTTGACAGCGTGGAATGGTTAAAAGACTTGCTTTTTGCTCCATTGAGGGGCGGATATCAGCCTTGGCTGGTTTCTTCCACAACCCTTGGCGGCTCATTCACTGGTGGGTACGTTTGTCCAAGGGGTTCCACGTGTGGCCCCTCCGGTTCAATCACTGCTGCCTTGTGGGATTAAATCTGGTACCCTGGGTGTTTTCAGAAACCACCTTTTTTAAAGTACATAGCGAGATTCCCCTGTTGGCACTCTCTTGGTAAGAAGTTTTCGGGTGGATGTTACCTCTACCAGGGGGTTTTTGAGTTGGCGGCCTTGTCTTGCAAGTCTTCCTACTTACTCATCCTAAGGGATAAGGCGGTGCTGCGTCCGCAGCCTTGTCTCTACCTGAGGTTTGTTTTCGGCTTTTTTATCAATATGTGTACATTGTGCTTCATCCTTGTGTCCTCGGCTGTCGCATTCCAAGAGGTTGCTTGCTTTCCTTGGGCTTGGTACAAGCTCTGTGGGTGTACCTGTGTGCTACGACTCCGTTTTCGGAGATCAGACTCACTGTTTGTGTCTGTGACTGGCCCATAGTAAGCCCTGGCGGTCTAGTCGGCCACCGTGTCTCGGTGGATCAGACAGATTGTAATTCAGGCTACGCCCTTAAAGGGTGGGCGCCTCCCTTTCCTGTCACGGCGCATTCGACCAGGGCAATAGGTGCCTCCTGGTTTTTTTGACATCAAGCGTCGGTCTCACAGGTGTGTAAGGCGGCGACCTTTCACTAAGTTTTACTAGGTTGACCAGCGTGCGTCTGCGGATGCTTGCTTCAGCCGCAAAGTTTTGCAGGCGGCTGTTTAAGGTTGCAACTCCTCCGTTGAGGAGCTCTGTTTGTTTGGGATGAAGTTGGTTTGATTGCTGTTCCCACCCCTCGTTTTTGACACTGCTTGGGGATGTCCCTAATGTCAAGAATAAGATGCTGTGTCTGTCCATGAACGAAAGAGAAAATTAGATTTTTGTACTCACCGTAAAATCCTATTCTCTGAGTTCATGGACAGACACAGCACACTCCCCTCCTTTTATATGTTTGTACTGCTTTTTGACGAACTGAGCTGCATGATGCAGGGAGAAGGGTTGTACCTAGTGGGACCGCCCCCAGGGCGGTACTGTACAGTTTTGATGTATGTTTAACACTTAACATGCTTTTCTGCCTAGTCCTCTCCTGATAGAAGGCTAATACCCTAATGTCAAGAATAAGATGCTGTGTCAGTCCATGGACATCAGAGAAACAGATTTTACAATGAGTACAAAAATCCTTTTATTTTGAGTATATAAAGCCGGTCATACCTGGATCAAAATTTTGGCTGGTTCAGCCGAGACTGGCCAAATTTTGATCCAGGTATCAGGACACCCTTGTTGTACACAAGTCGATCTCTCACTTGTATGCAACCAGCCTGTTGGGTTTTTCCTGCACGGTTAGTGCTAGGGTTGTCCCGATACCACTTTTTTAAGACCGAGTACAAGTACCAATACTTTTTTCCAAGTACTCGCCGATACCGAATACCGATACTTTTTTTTTTTATCTCTTTTAAAAAAAAAAAAATAATTCTTTTTACAATTTTTTTTTTTTTTACAATTTTTTTTATTTATTTATTGATTGATTTTTTATAATGTTTTCTTTTTTTAAGGGGTGGGGGGTGGACAGTGTCAGTGTGTTTTTTCTTCTATTTTATTTTATTTATTTTTTACAATTCATTTCTTTATTATTTATTTTTTTATTAAATTTTTTATTTTTTTATCAGCCCTGTTGGGGGGCTTTGGTGAGATATCAGGGGTCTTAACAGACCTCTGACATCTCCCCTTTGAGACAGAGAAAGGGACTAGGGACAGATTCCCCAGTCCCTTTCTCAGCAGCCTCTGCTGCGCTGAAAATGAATGGAGAGAAGACCGCGACTTCTCTTCATTCATAAACTAAAACATTGTAAACACAGTTTACGATGTTTCAGTTATGTGAATGGACAGAGTCAGTGATCACTGACTCTGTACATTCCGAACAGTAAGGAGCCAGATTTACCGGCTCCTACCTCCGCTCTCCATCCTGACAGATGGAGGGGGTGGAGGAGGAGAACAGAGGGGGATGGCAGCACGGAGGGGGACACGGATTGGGACGGCAGCACGGAGGGGGACACGGATTGGGACGGCGGCACGGAGGAGGACACGGATTGGGACGGCAGCACGGAGGGACACACGGATTGGGACGGCAGCACGGAGGGACACACGGATTGGGACAGCAGCAAAACGGAGGGGGCTGGAGGAGGATACGGGGACAATCAGCGGTGATCGTGTGTGGGGGAGCTACAAGCACCGATCACCGCTGATTTTAAAGCAGCTGATACCCGCGCGAGGGGGGGAGAGAGAGAGAAGTGGACTCGGAGAAACTACTTTTAAATATATACAGCGGTGATCGGTGCTGGTAACTTCCCCCACCGCACTGATCACTGCTGATCACAAGTATCGGGTGAAGCATCGGGAGCATTTGCCCGAGTACAAGTACTCAGGCAAATGCTCGGTATCGGTGCCGATACCGATACTAGTATCTGTATCGGGACATCCCTAGTTAGTGCTGCCAGTTGTAGCTGGGAACACTAATCATTGTGTTCTGCTGGCATGGAAGGCTCCCTGCTACCAGTACACAATAGCGCTGCGGGATGAATTCCCAGTGAACACTGACTGTGTTGATGAGGAAATCCAGCAATTTTCTTTCCTTTCACCAATGGTAGAAAGAAAGTAAATTGCATAATCTATGGCCTGTCTAACACTTTCCTGGGTGTGACCTAGGTTCAAGTCTGGACCCATGGAGTCTGTGCCAATCCCTCAGTTTAAGTTTTAGAAGTATTCTGCCTCATGTTTTTATTATTCTGTATTAAGAGAAGTCATGCTCAGGTTATGTTTTAATGCCCCATACACACGATCATTTTTCATGCCGTTAAAAATGCCATTAAAAAAAATGGCCATTAAAAATGATCGTGTGTATGCTCCAGAGCATTTTTAACGACGTGAAAAACGGGCATTAAAAATTTCGAACATGCTCTCTTTTTTCACGTCGTTTTTCATGTCGTTTTTTTTAACGACGTGAAAAACGATAGTGTGTATGCTTTAACGACGTGAAAAAAAATGCGCATGCTCAGAATCAAGTATGAGACGGGAGCGCTCGTTCTGGTAAAACTAGCGTTCGTAATGGAGATAGCACATTCGTCATGCTGTAATGGACTGAAAAGCACTGGACTGAAAAGAGCGAATCGTCTCTCAACAAACTTTACTAACATGAAGGGTGGCGCCATTCGAATGGAACTTCCCCTTTATAGTGCCGTCGTACGTGGTGTACGTCACTGCGCTTTTCTTGAACATTTTTTAAAATGATGGTGTGTACGCAAGACAGGCTTGAGAGGAAACAAGAAAAAAAATGACGAGAAAAACGTCAGTTTTAAAAATGACATTAAAAATGATCGTGTGTATGGGGCATAAGGTCAAGGATTCATGGACTCCATATGATGAATAATGTGACTTCTGGAGGCAGTTGGTTGCACAAAAATATTGAAAGTAGAGAAAATAGTTTGGGACTTTAAATGAGGCCCAAGGCACCATGTGCCTCCATCCCTATTTATATGAAAAAGAGGAAAGGGCTGGGACTTTGAATGAGGTGCATCACTAACCATGGATAACAGGTATCATATATGAATCTAATAAAGATTCATGCATACAAAAGAAAAAGATGATATTAATACAAAGTATTTTATTAAATAGCCTTATTGGCGAGTAGTAAAATATTAATATACAGGTCCTTCTCAAAAAATTAGCATATTGTGATAAAGTTCATTATTTTCTGTAATGTACTGATAAACATTAGACTTTCATATATTTTAGATTCATTACACACAACTGAAGTAGTTCAAGCCTTTTCTTGTTTTAATATTGATGATTTTGGCATACAGCTCATGAAAACCCCAAAATCCTATCTCAAAAAATTAGCATATTTCATCCGACCAATAAAAGAAAAGTGTTTTTAATACAAAAAAAGTCAACCTTCAAATAATTATGTTCAGTTATGCACTCAATACTTGGTCGGGAATCCTTTTGCAGAAATGACTGCTTCAATGCGGCGTGGCATGGAGGCAACCAGCCTGTGGCACTGCTGAGGTGTTATGGAGGCCCAGGATGCTTCGATAGCGGCCTTAAGCTCATCCAGAGTGTTGGGTCTTGCGTCTCTCAACTTTCTCTTCCCAATATCCCACAGATTCTCTATGGGGTTCAGGTCAGGAGAGTTGGCAGGCCAATTGAGCACAGTAATACCATGGTCAGTAAACCATTTACCAGTGGTTTTGGCACTGTGAGCAGGTGCCAGGTCGTGCTGAAAAATGAAATCTTCATCTCCATAAAGCTTTTCAGCAGATGGAAGCATGAAGTGCTCCAAAATCTCCTGATAGCTAGCTGCATTGACCCTGCCCTTGATAAAACACAGTGGACCAACACCAGCAGCTGACATGGCACCCCAGACCATCACTGACTGTGGGTACTTGACACTGGACTTCAGGCATTTTGGCATTTCCCTCTCCCCAGTCTTCCTCCAGACTCTGGCACCTTGATTTCCGAATGACATGCAAAATTTGCTTTCATCCGAAAAAAGTACTTTGGACCACTGAGCAACAGTCCAGTGCTGCTTCTCTGTAGCCCAGGTCAGGCGCTTCTGCCGCTGTTTCTGGTTCAAAAGTGGCTTGACCTGGGGAATGCGGCACCTGTAGCCCATTTCCTGCACACGCCTGTTCACGGTGGCTCTGTATGTTTCTACTCCAGACTCAGTCCACTGCTTCCGCAGGTCCTCCAAGGTCTGGAATCGGTCCTTCTCCACAATCTTCTTCAGGGTCCGGTCACCTCTTCTCGTTGTGCAGCGTTTTCTGCCACACTTTTTCCTTCCCACAGACTTCCCACTGAGGTGCCTTGATACAGCACTCTGGGAACAGCCTATTCGTTCAGAAATTTCTTTCTGTGTCTTACCCTCTTGCTTGAGGGTGTCAATGATGGCCTTCTGGACAGCAGTCAGGTCGGCAGTCTTACCCATGATTGCGGTTTTGAGTAATGAACCAGGCTGGGAGTTTTTAAAAGCCTCAGGAATCTTTTGCAGGTGTTTAGAGTTAATTAGTTGATTCAGATGATTAGGTTAATAGCTCGTTTAGAGAACCTTTTCATGATATGCTAATTTTTTGAGATAGGAATTTTGGGTTGTCATGAGCTGTATGCCAAAATCATCAATATTAAAACAAGAAAAGGCTTGAACTACTTCAGTTGTGTGTAATGAATCTAAAATATATGAAAGTCTAATGTTTATCAGTACATTACAGAAAATAATGAACTTTATCACAATATGCAAATTTTTTGAGAAGGACCTGTACATCATGGTTACAGCAATCCATATGGTAAAACATTTACAAGGTACAGGCGGTCCCCGGGTTACGAACCCGTTAGGGACTTTCCTCCTGTTTGTATATCGGAAATGTTCGTAAGTCGGGCGCGCATGCGCAATGTTTTCCGATGTTCCGTCGAATGCCGTTCTGCGCATGCGCAGCCAATTACGGACATTTCCCGAGGCTCGGTCTGGCCGTGCATGCGCAGAACAGCAGACGGTCTGCCCACAATGGCAGAGGCTCCCAGCAGCGCCCGGTTCGTAAGTAGGAGACGTTCATAACTCGGGCGTTCGTATGTCGGGGACCCCTGTAGTCAGTGGTGTATTTAGGTTTTGTGCTGCCCTAGGCCTGACTAAACTTGCGCACCCCCTAATTTAAATAGGACCCACCCCTTCCTGTCAAAGCCACACCCCTTCCTTTTTAAGACCCGCCCTGTCATCTTCATGGGAGGAAGACAGAGGGACGCCGTGGGAAGAGGACAGAGGGACGCCGCATGAGAAGGACAGAAGGACGCCGCGGGAAGAGGACAGAGGGACGCCGTGGGAAGAGGACAGAGGAACACCATGGGAAAAGGACAGAGGGACGCCGTGGGAGAAGGACGCCGTGGGAAGAGGACAGAGTGACGCCGTGGGAAGAGGACAGAGAGGGATGTTGTGGCGGTCGATAAGGCCTAGAGAATAGCAGGCTAGGCACTTCCTAATGGCTCAGTCCCTGGAAATAGTAATGGATAATGGCCAACAGGCCCTCTTGCCAGACCCAGTGAAATCGCAACAGTGATCCCTCTGGCTGGACGTTCGCTCACTCTGGGTTGCATGGGGTGATTCTAGTCAGTAGTGTAGCATGTCTGTATCCTGGCAGTGGCTTGGTCTTTCTCCCTCTCTGGTGGTGCAGGTACAGCGTGGCTCTCCGGTGGTGCGGGTACAGCGTGGCTCTCTGGTGGTGCGGGGTACAGCGTGGCTCTCTGGTGGTGTGGGGTACAGCGTGGCTCTCTGGTGGTGCCGGGTACAGCGTGGCTCTCTGGTGGTGCCGGGTACAGCGTGGCTCCCTGGTGGTGCCGGGTACAGCGTGGCTCCCTGGTGGTGCCGGGTACAGCGTGGCTCCCTGGTGGTGCGGGGTACAGCGTGGCTCCCTGGTGGTGCGGGGTACAGCGTGGCTCCCTGGTGGTGCGGGGTACAGCGTGGCTCCCTGGTGGTGCGGGGTGCAGCGTGGCTCTCTGGTGGTGCGGGGTACAGCGTGGCTCTCTGGTGGTGCGGGGTACAGCGTGGCTTCCTGGTGGTGCGGGGTACAGCGTGGCTTCCTGGTGGTGCGGGGTACAGCGTGGCTCTCTGGTGGTGCGGGATACAGCGTGGCTCTCTGGTGGTGCGGGGTACAGCGTGGCTCTCTGGTGGTGCGGGTACAGGGGTACAGTGTGGCTCCCTCTCTGGTTTCCCCCAGCACAATATTCTCTTTTGCTCCTCTTCTGCTGGGGGCTGTAGCTTGGTGTCTATGGACACACTGGGGCCGGAACTCTGCAGTGACTACATTTCCCATGATGCCCCAGAGTCTTCTGATTGGCCCTCTGCTGTGGCCAATCATGGGGAGGGCGCGTCGAATCCACATAGAGCCTCTCTCTCTCTCTCTCTCTCTCTCTCTCTCTGGGTTATAGAAAGGGAAGGGGGGTGGCGGGGGAGATATTCAGACAGCCCGCAGCTCTTCTCTCCCTGTCACAGCGCCGCTACTCTATTTGCCAGAGAACTCAGCAGCGGCGCTGACAGGGAGAGGAGAGCTGCGGGCTGTCTGTATATCTCCCCCGCCGCCCCCCTTCCCTTTCTGTAAGCCGAAGAGAGAGAGCGGCTCTAATTGGATTTGCCGCGCCGCCGCACAGCTTCCTGCCCGCTGTTTCCCTCCCCATGATTGGCCACAACAGAATCACGGTTGTGGGGGGGGGGGGCGGCTTGACGGCTCTTATTTCAACTGCTTTCTGGACCCCTCCGCACCCGGCGCGAGCCACTGCACTGCTAAGCAGTACTCCCCTGATAGTGGCCCTGCGTGCGGGAGTCGGGAGGAAGGCGCGCGTGTAAATTTCGTGGGGGAGGGGCGGCCGCCCCCGCAAAGTGCCGCCCTGGGCCTGGGCCTTGTCGGCCTAGGCCAGAACACAGCACTGCCTGTAGTATACTAGAACCATACCACACTAACGTGAGGATGAGGGTTTAAAAACTGATGATGTGAGGGGTCACAATTATTACAATGTATGTTTATGATGGACAAAAAATGGTTGCAACACAAATCTAAACGCATAACTGTAACAGAAAGATTGCAGCCTAGAGTTCTTGACGCGTTTCGTGGGATTCCACTTCCTCAGGAGCAGGTGCAATCAGGAATATATAGACAACATTGGAATTGGATAATTAACAGAAAATACAAATATTTAAAGAGACCAAATTAGACTAGTAATCTTCATAACTTCAGCTCACAATTCAGCTTAGAATTTTGGCGCATGGTGCTAAACGCCATCTGGGGACGTCTACATCGGGAACTGTGGGATTAACCCATCAACGTATGGCAAATTTTCAAGGACGGCAGAAGAGTTGCAGATCTCCATAGTGGGATACATAATGGCAAAGCTAGAAATTCGTAAGAGATTCTATAAAAAATATTTATAATCTGTATTTATTGTTTGTATTATATATTTTCTTTATAGTACATCACGGGACACAGCACCATAGTAATTACTATGTGGGTTATACGCCACCTATAGGTGAATGGACACTGGTACACTCAAAAAACAGGAAGTCCCCCTCCCTATATAACCACTCTCATATAGGGAGTACCTCAGTTTTTTTGCCAGTGTCTAAGATGTTGGTCACGGTTAATGAAGTGCTAAGAAGAGCTCCACAGGTGATCCTGGATAGGATCAGGAGGGGCTATGTAATCGGATCCATTCAAAGAGACAGAAACAAAGGCTAAACGGATGGTACCCGGGCCTCGAAACGGAAGAACAAGGTTTTTGCCTGTAATGCTTCTCTCTGAGAGCTGGACTCTGGGACCCAGCGCCTTGGTCAAATTTCCATACCACAGGTTTGCTCTGGCAGAGTGCTGTACATGTCCAAGGGAGTGGACCCTATATGCAAAGGGGACCCGGTCCTTGAAGGTCTGTCATGACAAAGCTTGCCATGAAGATTGAACTCCTGTTATCTACAGAGTCCTGCAGCGAGGAATGGTAAGTCTGAATTTGTTTGCAGTTTCTCTTTTTTTAAAAAGAGAGAGATCTGACTGTCTGTTTTCCTGGTGGTCACTGGGAGAAGTGCGCTGTTCAATCATGCTATGTGCTCTTGCTTATGCGGGCTGCTATTTCTTCCCCAGCCACTAGAGGGCCCAGGTTCGCTCAAGTCTAGCCTATTTTTTTTTATTTAGGCAGGAAGAGGAAGGGTGGCCATGCCATGTGGGGACAGGTTCAGATAGGCCTTGGAGACAGAACGGCAGCCCGTGAGTGTGTGAGTGTGTGAGTACTTGCTTGGGGGAACTGGGTGCAGACAAGTCATGATTACATGCTGCTTATTTTCTGCCTATCCGAGGGGCCTGTACATCTGTAAGTAGATACACCCCTGGATGATTAGCAGTTCACTTTAAAAGTGTTAATATCTGCTTGTAGGCAGGAACAGCATAATATACCTGCTTGCAAATTTATTGCTTAATTGCATGTTTTAAAGTACATGTTTAAAAAAACATGAGCATGGGTGCATTTTAGGGAGTTCTATCTCCAATATAGTGCATATGTGCTTGGTATCCTGCAGGTCTGAGTATGGGACCAACTGCAGTTGAGCAGGTGCTTGCTTACAAACTAGCTAAAATGCATGACTGCTGGAACGCACAGTTGCGTGAACACACACAGTTGCTAAAACGCATAGATGCTGAAATGCACAGTTGCTAAAAACGCACAGATGCTGAAACGCACAGTTGCTAAAATGCACAGATGCTGAAACGCACAGTTGCTGGAGCACACGATTGCTGAATCACACGTTTGCTGAAGATAACTGTTTTTACCAGTTCACATGTTCGCATAAAAATACATGATCATGGGTGTACAAAATGCATGTTTGGACATGTTTGTGTAAAAACAAAACATGTTTATTGTTGATCACATAAAAACGCGTGATTGCATAAGGTGTTTATGTTTGTATAGATATACATGGTTTTTACATAGTCGCTAAAAATGCTTGATCACATAAAGATGCTTGATCCCACAAGGATACTTGATCGCACAAGGGGGCTTGATCGCACAGAGAGGCTTGATCGCACAAAGGTGCTTGATCGCACAAGGATACTTGATCACACAAGGATACTTGGTCGCACAGAGAGGTTTGATCGCATAAAGGTGCTGGATTGCCTAAGGATGCATGATTGCCCAAGGTTGCATGATTGCCCAAGGTTGCATGATTGCCCAAGGTTGCATGATTGCCCAAGGTTGCATGATTGCCCAAGGTTGCATGATTGCCCAAGGATGCATGATTGCCCAAGGTTGCATGATTGCCCAAGGTTGCATGATTGCCCAAGGTTGCATGATCGCCTAAAGATGCATGGTTGCATAATGAGGCATGTTAATACATGTTTACTTAAATATACATTATTCCTCATGATCACATAGGAATACATGTCTGCATAAATATGTGTTGCGTAATGTTGCATAACGCGTTTCATAAACGCATGCTTGCTTTGCAAAGATGCTTGTTCCATGACACACTATCTACATGAATGCAGTACAGCGCACACTTTTCATATTTTGCCAAAAAGCATATTTGTATGGACTCATGCTTCCATGAATGCACACTTCTATAGAGGCATATTGCTTTAACACATGCTGCATACATTAAAGCTGTATACATATGTACTTGTTTTTTCTGGAACTATTTACCTATGTGTTTATTTGCATAGGACTACAGAAGTGCCTGAGGGCAGAAGCCTACAAAACAGTCCCAAGGCCTCCTTATGAAGGGGCGCCCCCACTCGATCGATGTGGAGGGAAGACTTCTGTAGTTTTCAGGGGCTTGGCAAGAAGAGATCCTTGACGGATGGGTCATCTCTGTGGTAGCCCTAGGCCACTCCCCAAAGACCCAATGAAAAGAAGGTCTTTATTTCTGGCGCTAGACCGATTGATGTCCAGGGTGTAATCATAGAGGCCCCTCAGAAGAGCAGGGTATGTGGTTTTATTCAAATCTCTTCAAGGTACCGAAATCGATTGGAGATGTCAGACCTATTTAGATCTCAAAGATCTGAATCAGTTCCTAAAAATCCGCTCCTTTCGCATGGGGTCAATCCGGTCAGTCGTTTCCGCCTTGCGGGGAGGAGAATTTCTAGCGTCATGAGACATTAAAGATGCATATCTGCATGTGCCGTTTTTGTCCCGCTCACCAGAAGTTTCTGTGTCTAGCAGTAAGGCACCGCCACTTTCAGTTCGTGGCCTTACCCTTCGGGTTGGCCACCGCTCCCCAATTGTTTTCAAAGGTTCTGGCCCCGCTGTTGGCAAAACTGAGGGCTCAGGGTATAGCAGTAATGACATACCTGGACGAACTTGTTGCTGATAAATCAGTCAGTGGCTCAGTTAAACCAGGGTGTGTCCAGCACGGTCAAGTATCTGGAACACCTGGGTTGGATTCTCAACCTAAAAAAATATTTTTTAGGTCTGGTTATAAACAGCCCAAAGAAGGGTGTTTTTGCCTCAGACAAAAGTCAACGCTATAAGAAAGCTGGTCTAGGTGGTCAGGGCAAGGAAGGGTCCTTCCATTCGCCTTTGCATGAGGTTGCTAGGCATGATGATGGCTTCATTCGAAGCGGTTCCCTATGCCCAGTTTTATTCGAGACTGCCTGGAATAAAGGGACCCAAGCCTTGGGTTACCCAATGTGTCTGTCCCCAAGGGGTGCCAAGAGTCTCAGTTGGTGGTTAATAAGCAAAAATTTGCAGAAGGGGAATCCTTCATGCTAGGTACCTGGAAGGTAGTAACAACGGATGCCAGCCTCTTGGGCTGGGGGTACAGTCCTGGAAGAATCCACTGTCCAAGAGAAGTGGTCAGAGTCCCAGAAGATCGCGCCCATCAACATCCTAGAAGTTCGGGCGGCACATCTAGCTCTAATAGCCTGGACGTTCAGGTTGCAAGGTTGTCCCGTCAGGATACATAATCTGACAGTACCACGGCAGTGGCCTATATCAATCACCAAAGGGACACCAGAAGCCGTGTAGCTCAGAAGGAGGTGAATCGTATTCTGGCCTGAGCAGAGGAGCAGGTACCTTGCCTATCTGCAGTCTTCATTCCAGGGGTGGAGAATTGGCAGGCGGATTTCTTGAGTCGTCGACAAATATTACCAGGAGTAAGGGCTCTACATCCCGATATTTTTTTCTGGCCATATGCCAAAGATGGGGTACCCCGGACATAGTTCTATTAGTGTCCAGACTCAACAGAATGTTGGACAACTTTCTGTCAAGGACAAGGGATCCACTTACATGCGGGACAGATGCGTTAGTGACCCTGTGGGATCAGTTTTCACTGATTTATGCGTTTTCTCCAGTTCAGCTGCTACCGCAGCTTTTTCGCAGGATCAAAGAGGAACAGAAGCCGGTAATTCTAAAAGCCCCGGCATGGCCCAGAAGATCCTGGTATGCAGAAATCGTAAGGATGACAGTAAGGAGTTCATGGACTCTTCCATATCGCCCGAACCTGCTATCGCAAGGGCTGGTGTCCATCCTGTCTTATAATCACTAAATTTAACGGTTTGGCTATTTAAGCCCACGTTCTAAAGAATCAGGGGCTTTTCGGGTTCAGTGGTAGCTACCCTGATTAATGCAAGGAAGCCGGCTTCCAGGACCATTTATTATAGGGTCTGGAAGGCCTATATTTCTTGGTGTCAAACCAAAGGATGGCATCCTCAGGAGTTTGTCATAAGTAGAATTCTTGCCTTCCTACAATTGGACTTGCAGTGGTGGCCCGTCAATAGCCCCCCCCCCCCCCCAAAGCTACTTATTAAAAAATAAATAAAACATTTAAAAAATATATATATATATTTTTTTTAAAGTGTCCATTTTAAGTGGGTGTGTTAAGGGCGCCGGACACTGGGTGCAATTGGAGGCATGACCCGTGTGTAAACACGTGATTGGGGCTAAGAAGCTCTATTTGCGTAGTTTAGAGTGTGTTCGGGGCGCAAAGGCTGTAGCCACGAAAACTCCACCTCTAGCATTAGGTTTCCAGTGCTTGTAATTGATTTGGTCCATAGGGTGGGGCTTTAATCAGACCTGCAGCGTCATTGGCTCACAGGCTGCCTGTCTCCTTTAGTAAGTGAGGGGGAAATCACGAGCAGAAGAGAACTGGTCAGGGCAGACAGGGAGCTGAGGCAGCTCCATTCATCCCTGTGACACAGACTCTGCATCCAGCAATGCACACAGAGGGATCACACAGAAATCTTCAGGTACATTTCTACATGCCAGGACTGTAGGGGGGAGGGGGGCAGAAGGGGCCATTATCACTGTGTCCTGACTCCTGAGAGACTGTAAAGCAGCATTTTAATCTCCAACTTTACTTCCACTCTCTCCATGTAATGCAAGTCTGTACACCTTTCCTTTTCTCCCCTGCCTGTGTTCATCTGCTATAGAGACACAAAAGGCATTGTTCTTAAATTAACATTATTCACATGTAAATTGTGCAGGCATTGTTATGCAAATTAGATCGGCAGCCGCGATTTAGATGGGGGGTGGGGTGGGGGGGCATAGTAGGTGTACAGACCCAGGAACTCGTTACAGGGATGGTGGGAACTCCTCATAATGGGCACAGTAGGTGTACAGACCCGGGAACTCGGCACAGGGATGGTGGGAACCCTCATAATGGGCACAGCAGGTGTACAGACTCTGGAACTCAGCACAGGGATGGTGGGAACCCTCATAATGGACACAGTAGGTGTACAGACCCAGGAACTCAGTACAGGGATGGTGGGAACCCTCATAATGGGCACAGCAGGTGTACAGACCCGGGAACTCAGCACAGGGATGGTGGGAACCCTCATAATGGGCACAGCAGGTGTACAGACCCGGGAACTCAGCACAGGGATGGTGGGAACCCTCATAATGGGCACAGTAGGTGTACAGACCCAGGAACTCAGTACAGGGATGGTGGGAACCCTCATAATGGGCACAGCAGGTGTACAGACCCAGGAACTCAGTACAGAAATGGTGGGAACCCCTCATAATAGGCACAGTAGGTGTACAGGGATGGTGGGAGGAACCCTCCTAATGGGCACAGCGGGTGTACAGACCTGGGAACTCAGTACAGGGATGGTGGGAACTCCTCATAATAGGCACCTCAGGTGTACAGACCCAGGAACTCTGCACAGGGATTGTGGGAACCCTGCATAATGGGCAAAGTAGGTGTACAGACCCAGGAACTCAGTACAGGGATGTGGGAACCAATCATAATGGGCACCGTAGGTGTACAGACCCGGGAACTCAGTACAGCCTGTCCTTATACATTTACTTGAGATCACTTAGACCCGGTGGGTCTCTATAGTGGGAGGTAGCACCAACACCCCATTCTTTTATATTATATCCTATTCTCTCTAGGGAGTTTTTAGGGGGGCTGCAACCTCTGTCTGGTGTTTTCCTGAGCGCGGATTCCCTACTTCTTTAATAATAGCCTAATGTCCATAAAATTTCATAATCTACCCAACAGACCTCATGCACACAGGGTGTTTTCTTTGCTCCTCTAAACATCAGAACTGGCAGGAGAAAAGCCCACTGCAGGCGCATCATGCATTTTATCGTAAATGTATCCTATTGGCCAAAATATTTATTTGTTCTGGCCATTTAAATGCATTACCTCTCAAATGCGCCTAAATGCGTCTATCGTTTCAGTGTGTTTAGCTTTTTTCTGCGCTTCACCCCCTCTCCTAAACTTGCTTTCCATGGGTTTTTTTTTTTTCAGACTGTAATTGCTCTGCTTCTAATATGTCTGTAAACACCTGTGTGCACATGGACACATAAGCTAACATACAGGTGCTTTTACAGGCTGAGGAAAAAAACGTCAAATGCCAGTATTTTTTAAGCTTTAATCGGAGCCCTTTGTAATATTATGTAGCCATATTCCTAAGCGATCATCACAAGTCTCTGTGCTTGATATACCATCAGTCCGATTCGTGCTTCAGAGTAAGTTTAAGGCCCCGTTCAGGCTAGATTCACACTTGTTCTTCCCTGTTCTTCATTTCAGGGATGAATCGGGCCCGAGTTTTTGCCTGCATTTGGACCTAAAACAAAGCATATTTCCAGGTTGTAAGTTGGCAAATGTCATTACAGATCCCTACTTGTTATTGCTTGTATTGAAACTTACATAACACAGTTGGTGTTCTGTACATTGACCGTGTACAAAACACCACCCTACATGTACACCATGTTTAAACATTTGCCAGTTTTATGAGTCATAGCGGGCAGCAGATGAAACTACATAGGTAATTGTAAAAATACAAAATGTAGTGTAGTACTTAAAAAAATTTCTTATCAAAAGCAAAATTACCTTTTAAATGCAACCCCTGTCGTCTAACGTTTAATGTTGTAGAGAGGCTATGCAATGGGTTATTAAAGTCAGAACTTAAAATGCAAGTTTAAACCATTTCCTAGTCTGTGATCTCCAGATATCGTCTGGGTTTTAAAACAAATTGAAGCTTTGTCGGTGTATAATGTGCAGCCTGGTATATGATGTGCATAGCCCTGTGTATAATGTGTAGCCTGGTATATGATGTGTAGGGATGAGCTCTGGTGTGTTCGCATACTCCATGTGCAGAGCCTGCCAGGAAGTCGGCACTGCGCAGGCAGGGAGACATTGTCCCGATGCTCGGCTGCAGAGATCGGGAAATGTTTCCCTGCCTGTGATTAGCGCAGTGCCGTGCCGACTTCCTGGCAGGCTCTGCACGTGGAGTATGCGAACGTGCCAGAACTCATCCTTAATGATGTGCAAAGCCCTGAGTATAATGTGCAGCCTAGTATATGATGTGCAGAGCCCTGTGTATAATGAGCAGCCTGGTATATGATGTGCAGAGCCCTGTGTATAATCTGCAGCCTGGTATATGATGTGCACAGCCTGGTGTATAATGTGCAGCCTGGTATATGATGTGCAGAGCCCGGTGTATAATCTGCAGCCTGGTATATGATGTTCAGAGCCCTGTGTATAATGTGCAGCCTGGTATATGATGTGAAGAGCCCTGTGTATAATGTGCAGCCTGGTATATGATGTGCAGAACCCTGTGTATAATGTGCAGCTTGGTATATTATGTGCAGAGCCCTGTTTATAATATACAGGCTTGTATATGATGTGCAGAGCCCTGTGTATAATGTGCAGCCTGGTATATGATGTGCAGAGCCCTGTGTATAATGTGCAGCCTGGTATATGATGTGCAGAGCCTCGTGTATAATGCTGACACTATGAGTGGAATACAGGGGATGGAGTGGGTGGATTCTATAAGGGGTGTGGCTTATGCAAAGTGGGAGGGACCAACCATGGAGGGGCGGGGTCTTGCACCCCCATCCTAAAACTTCACCAGCCGCCGCTGAATTGAAGGTAGACATAAAGCTGGCCTTGAGTACAATCAAGGGTCAGACTTCTGCCTTGTCAGTGTTTTTTTTCAAAGGCCGCTTGCTTCGCATTATTTGGACCGCGCCTTTTATACAAGGGGTGACACATATGGCTCCGCCGGTTAGGACACCCTTGTGCCCATAGAATTAGAATCTGGTTCTGTCAGTTTTACAAAGACAGCTTTTTGAGCCGATGCGCAAGATTTTCTTGGTTCTTTTGACAAGGATGTTAGTGTGCTTAGTTGCGGTAACTTCTGCAAGAAGAGTATCAGAATTGGCAGCTTTTTCTTGTAAAGAGCCATACCTAGTTGTTCATAAGGATAAGGTGGTGTTGCGTCCTCACCCAACCTTTCTGCCTAAGGTATTGCCTAAGGTCATGTTTCCATCTGAATCAAGATGTTGCCCCGCTTTCCTTTTTCAGAACCTCATTCTTCGGAAGAAAATTTGTTACTCTCTTGAGGTAGTGAGGGCAGTAAAAGCCTGTCTGAAGGCGTCAGCTCAAATATGGAAAACTGATGTTTTGTTTGTGCTTGCCGGATGGCCCCAGGAAAGGGCAGGCAGCGTCAAAATCGACTATTTCAAAATGGATTTGTCAGGTTGTTATTCAGGCCTATGGTCTGGAAAGGAAGGTTTTACCGTTTCAAGTTAAAGCGCACTCTACCAGGGCAGTCAGTGCATCTTGGGCAGTGCATCATCAGGCTTCTGTGACTCAGATATGCAACTTGGTCATCAGTGCATACATTCACTAAATACTATCAGGTGGATGTAAGATGGCAAGAGGATGCCGCCTTTGGGCGCAGTGTGCTGCAGGCACCAGTATAGGTCCTCGTGTCTCATGGCAGCCTGCTTTGATTTGTGTCTCCCTCCCTTCAGATGGCATTGCTTTGGGACATTCCACATAGTAATTACTATGGTGCTCTGTGTCCCGTGATGTACGATAAAGAAAATAGGATTTTTATAACAGCTTACCTGTAAATTTTTTATCTTGGAGTACATCACGGGACACAGCTCTTACATCTCTTATTGGGATATATATATATATATATATATATGTGTATATATAATATCGTGTGAAGGACTAGCATCAAATGTAGAACTTGAAGGACACCGCCACTCGCTGGTTCTTCTTTTTAAGGGCTTTGTTTGCCCATTTTTATTAAAAGAAGTTCAAAACAAAATGAAAGCTTTCCCTCGCAGGGGTTTCAGCACTCCTATTCATCAACAAAATGTCATTTAGTCTCCTGACTTATACATACAGCAGTGCTGCTCAGGCCTTCCACTTCAGACTTTCATCTGTCTCCTACAGACTATTCCCTTGGCAACACCGTCCATTTAGATAGCAGCCCCTCACTGCTCTGATCCTCAAACTTAGGTCCACTGCTCTGACCCTCAGACCTGGGTCTCTGGCTTCCAGTGTGCAGACAAGCACTCTATGGCTTCTCCAGTGCACACTTGCACTCTGTGGCTTCTCCAGTGCACGCCTGCACTCGTCGGGAGGGTGGAGCCCAGAATGCTGGTCCTGACTCTACTATCAGGCCCACACACACCTGAACAATCAGTGTGCAGTTGAGTCTCAAAACCCGGATCCAGGACTGGGGATTTCATCCCACCCGGATCTCTAAGAAATCCCCAAGCTCCAGGTCCCAAAGTGGACTTTAGTAAAACATGAGGAAATTGAAAAGCCAGTTTCCTCCAAAACAAGCAAATACCCTGGAGCCCCTCAACCTGCCTGGTTGAGAATCCTGTATTTATACACTGGTGGGGTACCACACTACCACATACCCTCCCCCTTTGTTTCGATCCGGAGGGAGGAACACCAGCACTCGTCATTATGGTTGGGACACCTCTGTGCTGGCTGTCAGCCACGTAGGCCCAACCTTTTTCCGGGTGCGCTTCCAGGTATGTCCCACCCTGGATCTTAACAAGGTCCTATATTTTCCTATACTCAGCCTTCTCCCTCTTCTTTTGGGGTTCCATAAGCACTGCCTCTCCTGAAATTTTAACAGGGCACCCCTGGTCTTTCTACCAACCCTTCTGCCTCCACGCTTCAGGTTCACAGATTTCCCAATACCTTTGGACACCACACTGTCATGTACCTTTAACAAACTATTTGGTTCATCATTGACAGACATATTCAAACCAACATTACACCTCTTAACGTTGCACAGATCACCAATGCCTTTTTTTTTAGCATTTGCTAGGGCAGAGTCTGCAGAGGGCACACATACTGGAGGGCCGCCATCACCCACGGGAACCTCACAGGACGTCCCCTCCCCGGGGTTCACCCACTCTGAAGGCAGCTGTCCTACCACTTGACCTGTTCTGATGCCCTCTGTATTTTTATCCACCTGAACAGACAAGCTCTTGTCTGATCCACATACAATTTTTACCGCACTTCTTATCCATTTCCCTGTCTCGGGGACCTTATTAGGTTTGTCACCTAAACCAAACATTGGACTGGGGACCCCAGTCTTTTTAACCACCTTCGGTTGAGACCTGGTCAGGATCTCTGCTGCTTTCTGGTCCACACTTGGCCCTTCCATCTCATGCGATTCTTCCACTGGTACAGCACACACGCCCTTCACCGACAGCTGACCAGTACTACCTTGGACCATAGCAGCAGAAATGCCTTCTACCTGGCTGTTAGGTGGTGAAACCTCAGACACATTGTTTTCGCCAAAGCCTCTCCCATATACCTCTTGTACAGGAAGTAACCCATCAGCATACCTAGAGGCGATTTTTAACACTAGTAATACAGTCATAAATAAACCATTTCTGTCTGGTCTTCTTTTGTGCTGTACCACCTGCCACTCAGGGGTCCACCTAATGGTACTCCGCAGTACCAGACTGTCTAACTGTGGTGGAGACACCCCAGTATAGACTGGCTGTACATCCCAAAGTTTAAGCATCTCCTTGAATACTTTTGTTAGAAACCATACCCTTGGCTCCAGACCCAAGTCCTTCCTGGGGACTTTCCTGACACTGGGGATGCAGACAGACTCACTTGCTGAGACGTGAGAAGTTGCAAGGTTTAATGGAACCTTCTCCCAGCTGGAGACAACCACAGCCTGGTGCTCTACCAGAGCGCTGCCAGGTGCTTGACTCATACCCAACTTCTGAGGTTCAGCACCAATGAACTGCTTCACATTACCAGTGACAACGTCCCTTTGACACGCCATGTCAGCATCATTTTTGTAGGTTACTGACAAAGTGTCTGCTGTGTGCTCGCCCTTATATGGTCCATATTTCTCACGAGGGTTAACCCCTGCAGCAGCCACCGCGCCCTCAGGTATAAGCTGTTCTGCCGTCCCTCCTGCTGGCACAGCATAAACTTTGTCCACCTTATTTTTGTGCATGAAAGCCTCATCTATCAGGGACATTAGATTTTTACCCCAACTATCCCAATACGTTGTAGCTGTGCTCCATTCATCGGCGCTCCTCAGCCCTGATCCATCCGCCCAAGGAGACACATTAGAACAGACAGGTTTAGTTGCAGGTTCATCACCCAAATTACGAATCATGGCAGACTTCGGTAACCCATGTTTTAGCACCACAGGTTGCAATACACCACAACCACCACCTTGCTCGGGCGGCGCTTCATAAGTCTCACACACCTTTGCATTTTTCACAGGTTGTGTTAACCCACCATTTATCGGCACATTTTTAGTACTAGCAGCTTGCACTAACACATTACCATTACACGGTACCGTTCCACTCTGTCCCACCAGATTGACATCGCAGTTGTCCATGGCAACCCCCGACTCCAATGCATGAAGTTCCCTGGAGATTTCTGGGGACAACTGTGCTGTCTTACCACCAATTGCTACAGGCAACGACCCATTTGTGACAACAGCTTTTGCTCTGGAAGAACCTGGGGTTTTCCCAACAGCAGCAAACTTTTCATTAACAGTAACAGTAACACTTATAGCATTTTTAGTTTTTGCAGGCTGTCCTAGCCCACTGCCAACTTAAGGCTGGCAGACATTAGACACAACACTTTTAGTTATCAACACAGGTTCTGTTTGGACTTTAACACCTGCATTCCCACTGGGTATGAAAAAGTCAGTCTCAAGCGCACATTCTGTGGCCCCACTCACTGGGGTCACTCTCACATCATCATGGACAGTCTCGTAGCCAGTTTTATACCTGAAATCAGCAGTTCCAGGCATCATTTCATTAAAGATAGTCTTACCCACCACAGTAGTTGAGGTCACCATCTTCATTTGAGTACGTTGTCTTAAGAACCAGTCCTCAGCCGCACATTTACTGGCCAACTCCCCCTGGTGGCTATGGGATGAAATCACAGCAGGCATCTCCCACTGTTAAGCACCCCCTGCAGACACCACAGAAAACTCCTCCTTGTTGCCAGGGGTGACTGCAAACATATTTGCAAAGGGATCTTGGCCCACAGGTAAAGAGTTCTGCTCAGCAACATTACCTCCAGGTGCACCCCAGAATCTAGGGCAAGACAATATTTCATGCCCCAGCTGGCCACATTCCAGGCATGGTACTGGACGACTTTTCCCCAGTGCGTTTCTCTCCTGATGATTCCTTCCAGGCACAACTTCCACTCTCGTTGCCATGGGAGATCGCAGTCTCCCAGCAGAGCTTTGCTGGCTCTCTCCAACATGCTGTATTGGCTCCTCCGGAAGCCACTTGTCACGACCCATGGGAGGCACACCCCATGGTCCACAGACAGCCCGACTGGCCTCCTCTGTGTTGCTATGGACAACCAGTCTCTGTCCTGGCCTTTGATCAGCCTCTCTTCTGGCATATAACACAGGCTTCTCAGACCTTTGTTTTGCTAGGTAGCTTTGCACTGGAGCCAGGGACAAAAGGCACTTGGAAACTGCATGCCCCCACTCACTGCACCGCAAACAGCGCACTTGGTTCCATGTCTTGTCAGGGTTTCCCACCCTGCATCTGCTGGACCCTGTCTCAAGCTGTGTCACTTTCACACTTTTCGCAACAGCTGCTGGTTTAACTGCAGCAGCGTTGCCAGGGGCAACAGCACCCCTCTCCCAGGCATGGACATCCGGCAGCTCTCTTTTTGTATGGAAGGTTGGCTTGCCTTCCACTTTAGCTTGGTCCAATCCTGCCAGGTGTCGCTTGCACCAATCCACTGCAGATTCAAACGCTGGTGGACTCTCCACACTAGCCGTCATCTGTGCATTCATTGCACCAGGGTTGCTAGGGACAACAGCAGCCCTAATTTCCCTTGGAAAACTCTGTTTAGGCATGTATGGGGTTCGATCAGGCGGTAACAACCCCTCCAGCCACAGAGCTCTATCTATCATCTCAGCCATCCTTGCTTCTTTTAGGCGTTTTGATCGCCCCATCCTTGCGGTCTTGCACGCAGCAAAAATCTGTTTGTTTCTCCTTTCACAGGTACACAACCTGCATGCAACAGTCCATCAAATAAACTTCTGCGCAATGCAGTTTGCTTGGCTGCCACACACAATTGACTTTTTGTTCACAGGTACACCACCTGCAACAAATTGGAGCACTGTCTTTTTAAGGCTAGTTACCTTTCGCTTGCAGGTTCTCCTCACCTGCACACACACAGATTATGCAGTCTCATGCACCAAAAACACAGTTCATATAACAGATGAACTTACTTGATTGTAGGGATCTCAGATTGTGCCAAAATTCTCCACCACGTGTGAAGGACTAGCATCAAATGTAGAACTTGAAGGACACCGCCACTCGCTGGTTCTTCTTTTTAAGGGCTTTGTTTGCCCATTTTTATTAAAAGAAGTTCAAAACAAAATGAAATGTTTCCCTCGCAGGGGTTTCAGCACTCCTATTCATCAACAAAATGTCATTTAGCCTCCTGGCTTATACATACAGCAGTGCTGCTCAGGCCTTCCACTTCAGGCTTTCATCTGTCTCCTACAGACTATTCCCTTGGCAACACCGTCCATTTAGATAGCAGCCCCTCACTGCTCTGATCCTCAAACTTGGGTCCACTGCTCTGACCCTCAGACCTGGGTCTCTGGCTTCCAGTGTGCAGACAAGCACTCTCTGGCTTCTCCAGTGCACACTTGCACTCTGTGGCTTCACCAGTGCACACCTGCACTCGTCGGGAGGGTGGAGCCCAGAATGCTGGTCCTGACTCTACTATCAGGCCCACACACACCTGAACAATCAGTGTGCAGTTGAGTCTCAAAACCCGGATCCAGGACTGGGGATTTCATCCCACCCGGATCTCTAAGAAATCCCCAAGCTCCAGGTCCCAAAGTGGACTTTAGTAAAACATGAGGAAATTGAAAAGCCAGTTTCCTCCAAAACAAGCAAATACCCTGGAGCCCCTCAACCTGCCTGGTTGAGAATCCTGTATTTATACACTGGTGGGGTACCACACTACCACAATATATATATATATATATATTGTGAGGGGGTTGGCTCGGCAGCGGGTGTGTGTGTGACCCCCGAGATGGGCTCCCCACACAAAAACAGGCCCAGCAAACGGAGGTTGTGGTTTTCAAAATCAAAAAGGTGCGGTTTATTTTCTATTTACAGTGACAAAACACAGCAAAGAAAAAGAAACATAACCAAAATAAATCCTGGTCAACTTGACCTCTGACTAAACATACAGGTTTCCTAACTAACAACTGGGATCAGCCTAGTGCTGTCCTAGTCCCTAAGTCCCTGGTTTTAAATGTCCAAGCAAATAGCCACACAGGCTTTGTCTCACCGCACAGGGGTTCACTCTCCCTAGACAGTCCACACAGGTCTGGGTCCAGGCATGAGCTAACATCTAATGAAGCTGGGAGTTCTTATAGAGGCCTAAATGAGCTGACAAGCTTCAGCTGGTCTCATCAACTCCCTGTCTGCACGACGCCCCACACTCTCCCTAGAGGTATGAGTCATCCATGAGCCCACTAGCCTTATACAACTCTCCACCTAGTTGTATAAGTCGGCGTAAAGCCTGAATCTGGGTGAAATATATCTACCCCCCTGGATGCAACCAGGTGAATTTACCTTCCTGCTGTCACATACCCCCCCCCTCTTGTTTTAACCTCGGGGTTGGAACACCAGCAATCAGGCATTCATGTACTCGAGACAAAGCATCCACATTCCCCATTTGAACGCCAGGGCGATGCTTTACTGTGAAGTTGAATTCCTGGAGGGCCAGGAACCACCTATTCACTCTTCTATTTGTTTCCTTGTTTTGAGCCATCCACTTTAACGGAGCGTGATCCGTAACCAAGTCAAAGTGCCTACCTAGCAGGTAGTACCGAAGGGAATCTAGAGCCCACTTCACCGCTAAACACTCCTTTTCAACGGTGGCGTAATTTACCTCATGGGACTTCAACTTCCTGCTGAGGTAAATGACTGGGTGCTCTTCCCCGTTCCAGACCTGGGACAATACTGCTCCTAACCCCACATCTGACGCATCACTTTGTACGACAAAGTCTTTAGAGAAGTCGGGTGAGTACAACACTGGCTGGCTACGTAAGGCTTGTTTCAAGAATTGGAATGCTGCCTCAGCCTCGGGGGTCCATTTAATCATGACCGACCCTTTCCCCTTCGTCAGGTTGGTTAGGGGCACAGCCTTAGAAGCAAAGTGGGGAATGAATCGCCGATAATACCCAGCGATTCCCAGAAAGGCTCGTACCTGCTTCTTGCTGTTGGGACGTGGCCAACTCTGGATGACCTCGACTTTGTTGAGTTGGGGTTTTATTACTCCCCTCCCAATGGTGTACCCAAGATATTTGGCCTCCTCCTGCCCAATGGTACACTTCTTGGGGTTAGCCGTAAACCCCGCTTCCCGAACAGAGTCCAGGACTGCTTGCACTTTTGGCAGATGTGAGGCCCAATCTGTGCTATGGACAATTACGTCATCCAGGTAAGCCGCAGCATACTTCCGATGGGGCCTCAGCATCTGGTCCATTTTCCGCTGGAATGTGGCCGGCGCATTCTGTAACCCGAACGGCATTCTTTTATATTGGAACGCCCCGTCTGGGGTTACAAATGCGGTTTTCTCTTTGGCCGACTTGGCCAGGGGGATTTGCCAATACCCTTTTGTGAGGTCAAGAGTCGTCATGTATCGGGCTGTTCCCAGCCGGTCGATCAACTCATCTATACGTGGCATGGGGTAGGTGTCAAATTTTGTAACTTTGTTCAACTGACGAAAATCGTTACAAAATCGCCAGCTCCCATCCGGTTTAGGCACCAACACAATGGGACTAGACCAATCACTTTGGGACTCCTCTATCACCCCTAAGTTCAGCATTTTCTGTACTTCCTCCCGTATTGCCTCCCGTCGGGCCTCTGGGATCCGATAGGGTTTTAACTTCACCCTTTCACCGGGCGGGGTAATGATGTCATGCTCTACCCCAGATGTTTGTCCCGGCAGCTCAGAGAATACCTCCTTGTTGCGAAGCACAAACTCCTTAACCTCCTGTTGTTGGGGTTGTGACAAGGTGGCTGCTATTCCAACCTCAGGAATCACGCAACCAGTTTGAGCTGGTGACCAAGTGTCTGCGACTAGGGACTCTCTATCCCTCCAGGCTTTCAACAGATTAACGTGATAGATCTGTTCGGGCTTTCGCCTTCCTGGTTGTCTGACCTTGTAATTCACTTCGCTCACTTTTTCCATTATCTCATAGGGGCCTTGCCATTTGGCAAGGAATTTACTTTCAACCGTAGGGACAAGTACCAGTATCCTATCCCCCGGGGAAAAGGTACGGGTCTTGGCTCCACGGTTGTACACTCTCTGCTGTGCTAACTGCGCTTGGGCCAAATGTTCCTTCACGATGGGCATTACCTGTGCAATTCGGTCTTGCATCAGGGCGACATGCTCAATCACACTCCTGTGGGGAGAACTCTCACTTTCCCAAGTTTCCTTGGCAATATCCAACAGCCCTCTTGGGTGTCTCCCATACAGTAACTCAAAGGGGGAGAATCCCGTAGAGGATTGGGGCACCTCCCTAATAGCAAACATCAGATAAGGAAGTAGACAGTCCCAATCCTTTCCATCTCTATCCACCACTTTCTTCAACATTTGTTTTAGGGTTTTGTTGAATCTTTCAACCAGCCCATCGGTTTGGGGGTGATACACAGATGTACGTAATTGCGTCACTTTGAACAATTTACACAGCTCCTTCATAACCCGGGACATAAAGGGTGTACCTTGGTCCGTAAGCAGTTCTTTACAAATACCCACCCGGCTAAACACAAGAGATAGCTCTTTGGCTATGGTTTTGGCCGAGGTATTTCGGAGAGGGATCGCTTCTGGATAACGGGTGGCATAGTCCATTATAACTAATATGTACTGGTGCCCCCTAGCGGACTTGATTATAGGCCCTACCAAATCCATGGCGATCCTCTCAAACGGGACCTCAATGATGGGTAGAGGGACCAGCGGGCTACGGAAATGTGGCATCGGGCCGACCTCTGACACACAGGGCAGGAGGAACAATAATTTTCTATGTCCTTCATCACCCCCGGCCAATAGAATCTCTGTAATACCCTCTCTCGGGTTTTCTCTGTCCCCAGATGACCTCCAAGAATGTGCCCATGGGCCAACTCCAACACCAACTTCCTGTAAGGTTTGGGCACCACAAGCTGCTCAACGGTTTCTTCTGCCCTTTTTGCCACCCGATACAGTAGGTCCTTCTCTACGCTGAAGTATGGGTAAGTGCAGGTATTATCTGGGTTCACTAACTCGCCATCTATTTTCACTACGTTTTCCCGTGCCTTTATTAGGGCGGGGTCTTTCAACTGTTCTGTGGCAAAGTTTTCCCTGTGAACCTCAAGATCAGAAAACTCCACAGACGGTAGGTTTTCGTCTGAGGAGGTGGGCTCCTCTCCAGTTTCTTGAGTCTCCCCTGCCAATACTGATAAGGGAAATTCCGGAGAGTCCTCACCACTCTCAGGGGAGTTCTGGCTATCACATTCCTGGTACATAGGGGCACCAGTGGGGGGCTCAGGATCATCCCACAGTTCCCAGAACTTCGGAAAATCCCTTCCCACAATGGCGTCATGCGGTAACTGAGATACTAAGCCCACTGGATGAGAGAGGGTACCTTTGGGGGTCTCGAAACACACTGTAGTCACTGGATACTCTCGGGTGTCCCCATGCACACAAATAACAGCTACCTTGCTATTCCCAAAGACCTCTGTTTTAACTAACTCAGCCTTTATCAGGGTCACAAGGCTACCTGAATCCAGCAATACCACAACTTTTCTAACATTAACACACATTTTGCATAAATGTTTCTCAGTTCCTCGAATGGCAGTGCATGCGACTGTCGCACACAGCGACTGACGTCTGCCCGTCAGAAAGTCACACTGCATGGGTTCCTCCACAACCGGGCAATTGGCTGCAATATGTCCCGCTTGCCGGCAGCGGTAGCAAACGATCCTTCTTGCCGCCTCTTGAGCCGCTGATTTCCCAGGCTGTTCTCGCCAAACTTGGGGTAGAGCTCCCACCCTCTCACTCTCTCCACCCTCACCCCTTGGAATCCTCTTATCCGCCCCTGGGGATGGTCTGGTCTTAGGGTGGAAAGTCCGAGTGTCTCTGGAAGAGGCCGTCAGGTTCTCTGTAGCCAAGTATTTCTCCACACGATCCACAAGACCATCGGCCGTCTCTGGGTCTCCATGGCTTACCCACTTTTGGATGGCAGTAGGAAGAGCTCTCAAAAACCGATCCATTACAACACGTTCCACAATCTTTGGTGCGGACAAAGTCTCTGGCTGTAGCCACTTTCTGCTCAGGTGAATGAGATCATACATTTGAGACCTGGGGGGTTTTCCAAGCTGGAAAGTCCAGTTATGCACACGCTGAGCCCGGACAGCCTGGGTGACACCCAGCCTTGCCAAAATTTCAGCTTTTAGCATCACATAGTCTTTTGCTTGGTTAGGCTCTAGGTCATAGTAAGCTTTCTGCGATTCACCAGTTAACAGAGGAGCCACCAGTCCAGCCCACTGCTCCTCAGGCCACTTTTCTCTTTCAGCGGTCCTTTCAAATGTGGTCAAAAATACCTCTGGATCATCCTCTCCAGTCATTTTTGTCAATAAACGACTCACCCCAAAGGACGCGGTATTAGTGGGACGGCTTTCCTCACTGGTCTGCGGACGTTGCTGCATTACTGCTTCCATTTGTTGTAGTCTCTGCTCTTGCTTCTGTAACAGGTCTATGAAGCGGGCTTCAGATTGCTGCTGGGCTTGTTGCTGAGCTTCCAGACTCTGTTGGTGAGCTTGCTGCTGGGCTGCAAGGCTCTGTTGATGAGCTTGCTGCTGGGCTGCAAGGCTCCTTTGCAAACCTGCATTTGTCTGCTGTTGATTGGCATTTGCTAGAGCCAGCTGTTTCAGTATCTCCTCCATGCTGGCTTAAAAAAAACTGCCACTGGTTCTCCACCAACTGTGAGGGGGTTAGCTCGGCAGCGGGTGTGTGTGACCCCCGGGATGGGCTCCCCACACAAAAACAGGCCCAGCAAACGGAGGTTGTGGTTTTCAAAATCAAAAAGGTGCGGTTTATTTTCTATTTACAGTGACAAAACACAGCAAAGCAAAAGAAACATAAATAAAATAAATCCTGGTCAACTTGACCTCTGACTAAACATACAGGTTTCCTAACTAACAACTGGGATCAGCCTAGTGCTGTCCTAGTCCCTAAGTCCCTGGTTTTAAATGTCGAAGCAAATAGCCACACAGGCTTTGTCTCACCGCACAGGGGTTCACTCTCCCTAGACAGTCCACACAGGTCTGGTTCCAGGCATGAGCAAACACCTAATGAATCTGGGAGTTTTTATAGAGGCCTTAAACGAGCTGACAAGCTTCAGCTGGTCTCATCAACTCCCTGTCTGCACGACGCCCAGCACTCTCCCTAGAGGTATGAATCATCCATGAGCCCACTAGCCTCAGCTGGGCTTCATCAACTCTCTCCCTAGTTGTATAAGTCGGCGTAAAGCCTGAATCTGGGCGAAATATATCTACCCCCCTGGATGCAACCAGGTGACTTTACCTTCCTGCTGTCACAATATATATATATATATATATATATATATATGTATGTATGTATATACCGTATTTTTCGGACTATAAGACGCACTTTTTTCCCCCAGAAATATGGGGGAAAATGTCCCTGCGTCTTATAGTCCGAATACATGACAGGCCCCGCCCCCCGCCGTCACTGGCACCGCCCCTGCCATCTGCTCTCATTGCTCCTGTAGCCGCTGGAATCCCCTGACCACCGCCACTGGCTCCGCCGCCGCTGGCACCGCCCGTCATCCACTCTCATTGCTCCCGTAGCCGCTGGAATCCCCTGACCACCGCCACTGGCTCCGCCCCCCCCCCGCCGCCGGTGGCACTGCCCCTTACACATTGCTTGCATTGCGGCGAATTCAATTAGAGCCGCTCTCTCTTTCTTTTCTCCCTTCGGGTTACAGAAAGGGAAGGGGGGCGGCGGGGGATGTACAGACAGCCCGCAGCTCTCCTCTCCCTGTCACAGCGCCGCTGCCAAGTTCTCTGGCAAATAGAGCAGCGGCGCTGTGACAGGGAGAGGAGAGCTGCGGGCTGTCTGTACATCCCCCACCGCCCCCTTCCCTTTCTGTAAGCCGAAGAGAAAGAGAGAGCCGCTCTAATTGGATTTGCTGGCCGCCACCCAGCTTACTGCCCACTGTTTCCCTCCCCATGATTGGCCACAGCAGAGGGCCAATCAGAAGACACTGGGGGCATCATGGGAAATAAAGTCCCTGCAGAGTTCTGGCACCAGTTCCTCCAGCATGCAAACACTCTGCTGGAGGGGGGGGGAAGGGGTGTTAGAAGAGAAGCAAAAGAGTATACTCTGCTGGGGGACACGCTGTACCCCACACCACCAGAGAGCCACGCTGTACCCCGCACCGCCAGAGAGCCACGCTGTACCCCGCACCGCCAGAGAGCCACGCTGTACCCCGCACCGCCAGAGAGCCACGCTGTACCCCGCACCGCCAGAGAGCCACGCTGTACCCCGCACCGCCAGAGAGCCACGCTGTACCCCGCACCGCCAGAGAGCCACACTGTTCCCGCACCACCAGAGAGGGAGCCACATTGTACCCGCATCACCAGAGAGGGAGAAAGTCCGAGCCGCTGCCAGGATACAGACATGCTACACTACTGACTAGAGTCTCCCTGGGCTACCCAGAGTGAGCGAACGTCCAGCCAGAGGGATCACTGTTGCGATTTCGCTGGGTCTGGTAAGAGGGCCTGTTGGCCATTATCCATTACTATTCCCAGGGTCTGAGCCATTAGGAAGTGCCTAACCTGATATCCTCTAGGCCTTATTGACTGCCACAACGTCCCTCTCTGTCCTCTTCCCACAACGTCCCTCTCTGTCCTCTTCCCACGGCGTCCCTCTCTGTCCTCTTCCCACGGCGTCCCCTCTCTCCTCTTCCCACGGCGTCCCCTCTCTCCTCTTCCCACGGCGTCCCCTCTGTCCTCTTCCCACGGCGTCCCCTCTGTCCTCTTCCCACGGCATCCCCTCTGTCCTCTTCCCAGGGTGTCCCACCACTGATGGCATGGTCACTCTACGTTTACTATGACAATGGTCAGGCTGCATTTCATGGACACTGGAAAATATTTTAGTACACCATTTGGTTCAGAATATTTTTTTTCTTGTTTTCCTCCTCTAAAACCTAGGTGCGTCTTATGGTCAGGTGCGTCTTATGGTGCGAAAAATACGGTATATAAAAAATGTGTCACTTTAAAAAAAAAAAAATGTGATCACTTTTTTATTGTTGTCACAAGGAATGTAAACATCCCTTGTGACAGTAATAGGTGGTGATAGGTACTCTTTATGGAGGGATCGGGGGTCTAAAAGACCCCAAATTCCTTCTTTGCACTCCAAAAACGGCGATTCTGAATACTGTCACTTTTTTTAAAAAACCAGCGCCATTGGCAGCCGAGTAAACCGGAAGTGACATTATGACGTCGCTTCCATGTTTATAAAGAAGACTGGAATTAAGCCGTTTCCGACTTTGTGCCAGTCTCTCTAGCCGGCGGAAGTGCCGGATCGAGGACCGAGTCTCCCTAAAGCCCAGGCCGCATATCTGCGTACGCTCGGCGGGAAGGAGTTAATTTACAGCATATTTTTACACCTGCCTATAACCTTTGCACGATAGGGTATATCTCAGTGAATAGATTGAGAGCAGGCTTTTGAAGAGTAGCACACTTGAAGAATTTTACTAGCCGTTTTCAGTGATAGCTTAACCCTGATTTTTGTGTAATTAATCAGGAATAACAGTTGTGTGGTAATCTGTGTTGCTGCCATTAATCGGCACTTTTTTTTTTTTTTTTTTATATTCAGACACATCAGACCGCAAGAAAAAGTTTTAAGGACAATATTGTAAATACAACAAGACGAGATGCAGCTGAATAAACTGGTAAAAAATTTAACTTTTTTTTTAACCACTTCAGCCCCAGAAGATTTGGCTGCTCAACGACCAGGCCAATTTTTGCGATACGACACTGCGTCGTTTTAACTAATAATTGCGCGGTCGTGCGACATTGTACCCAAACAAAATTTACGTCCTTTTTTCCCCCACAAATAGCTTTCTTTTGGTGGTATTTGATCATCTCTGCGGTTTTTATTTTTTTCCGCTATAAACAAAGAAGACTGAGGAAAAAAATAAGCTTTCTTGAAAACAAAAAGTATCAAATTGTTTTTTTTTTCAAAATTGTCAGTTTATTCTACTGTACATATTTTTGGTTATCAAAAAAATCGCAATAAGCGTATATTGATTGGTTTGCGCAAAAGTCATAGCGTCTACAAAATAAAGGAAAGATTTATGGAATTTTTTTAATAATTTTTTTAACTTGTAATAGTAGTGATCTCTTTTTTTTTTTTTTTTTCCCCGGGACTGCAACATTATGGCAAACGGATCAGACACTTTTGACACATTTTTGGAACCATTGGCATTTATACAGCGATCAGTGCTTTAAAAATGCACTGATTACTGTGTAAATGTCACTGGCAGGAAAGGAGTTAACAGTAGGGGGCGATCAAAGGGTTAACTGTGTCCTAGGGAGTGATTCTAACTGTGGGGGAATGGGACTGCCTGGGTGAGGAGAGCAATCGTTGTTCATACTTGGTATGAACAACAGATCGCTCTCCTCACCCCTGACAGCACGAAGATCTGTCTGTTTACATTGACAGATCTCCATTCTGTCTCTGTGTGGAGCAATCGCGGGTGCCCAGCGGTCATCGCGACTGCCGGGCACGCGCATCGGCTCGTATGGCTTTGAACCTAGTGGTCAAAAGGCGAATCGACGTACAGCTACGTTGGTTCGCCCAGGGGAGCCAACCTGCCGCAATAAAACTGCGGTGACTGATCAGGAAGGGGTTAAATATTGTTTGTCCTTTATCATGTTGCCTACATACACAGGCTCACCTATGTGTACTTGCACGTAGGTCCTTGAAACATTTTTTTTTTTTTAAGGGGAACAATGGGGTATCAAGAGAGAACTTCCAAACAGGTCCCCTTTCTGTTGTAAGAGTTGGTAGTTTATGCACAGCCTGATTGTCACCTGGACTACAAGTAACAGAATAGGGGTGTCTATATGCACCATAATAATATATATATATATAATTTTGGAAATTTGTTTTCATTGAATTTTAAAATGTAATGTATTCAAAACAAAGCCTATTGGGCATACCCAGGCTTAAGAATAAAAAAATAAAAACCCACACAAACACAAAACTTAGCTGGTTGGCAACCAATGCCAAAGGTAACCTTACTTAATACTGCTGGTAGGCACTGAGTAGATGTCAGGAGAACATGTCTCCACAGTACAATGAAATCACCTATATCAGGTAATGAGAAGCAGGTCAGTGCTAATTATTGGGGCATTGCCGTTAAGGCAACAGTGTCCTTGGACTTTGTCCAGATGTCCCATACCTTAGAGAATTTGTTGGCATCCTCTAGACTCGTAGGTGAATTTATACAATGACACCATTTTGTCAACAACAGACTTCTAGAAGTCTAAAGTAGGGGCTTTCCATTTAAGGAGTGTAGACCGTAATATTTTTTAGTAATAAATGTATACATATGTTTTTAAGAATCCAACCATAAATATATTTTTATTCTTTGTCTTTTAGGGTAAACCGATAAGCAGAATTGATGTGCCAAGTAAAGCTAGATAACTGGCCCTTTGCTTTCTATTTAATCATTTGTTCTATGTTAAAATTACATAAAAATGTTTGTCAAAAGGTTGTTAGTGGTTTGACGTCACGTGATGCATTTTTGTTCATACTGTTAAAAAGTTAATAAAATTTGTTTATTGCATTTGTGTTTTTTTTTCATTATGAATGGAAAATAATTTCTTAATTGTACAATATAGGACATATTCATAGATAACTGGTTTATATGGCACCTTCAGGGGATTGGACACTGGCAAACACAACTGTTGGGACCGCTAACCTTTCCTGCTCCTAGCAATTCTGAGTTTTTGCTAGTGTCCTAATGTGATGGGCGTCTCCTTTCAACTGTAATTCGTTATACCTGTCATTTTTCCTGAGTGAATTCCAATTGCAAAGTACACATCTACAGTGCATCCGGAAAGTATTCACAGCCCTTCACTTTTTTCACATTTTGTTATGTTACAGCCTTCTTCCAAAATGGATTAAATTATTTTCCCCAAAATTCTACAAACGATGCCCCATAATGACAACTGAAAGAAGTTTGTTGGAAATCTTTGCAAATTTATTAAAAAAATAAAAAATGTAATGTACATGGGTAGTCACAGCCTTTGCCATGACACTCAAAATTGAGCTCAGGTGCATCCTGTTTCCACTGATCATCCCTGAGATGTTTCTGCAACTTGAT
The DNA here is from genome assembly GCA_029206835.1 of Rana muscosa. Lineage (NCBI taxonomy): Eukaryota > Metazoa > Chordata > Amphibia > Anura > Ranidae > Rana > Rana muscosa. Next base: position 588,291,666 of record CM055117.1, read on the forward strand.
TGGAGTCCACCTGTAGTAAATTCAGTTGATTGGACATGATTTGGAAAGGCACACCCCTGTCTATATATAAAAGGTCCCACAGGTAACAGCGCATGTCACACAACCCAAGCCATGAAGTCCAAGGAATTGTCTGTAGACCTCCGACAGGATTGTATTGAGGCACAGATCTGGAGAAGCGTACAGAAACATGAGCACAGTGGCCTCCACCATCCATAAATGGAAAAAGTTTGGAACCACCAGGACTTTCTAGAGCGGGCTGCCTGGCCAAACTGAGCGATCGGGGGAGAAGGGCCTTAGTTAGGGAGGTGACCAAAAACCTGATGGTCACTCTGACAGAGCTCCAGCGTTTCTCTGTGGAGAGAGGAGAAACTTCCAGAAGAACAACGATCTGTGCAGAACTCCACCAATCAGGGCTGTATGGTAGAGTGGCCAGACGGAAGCCACTCTTCAGTAAAAGTAACATGACGGCCCACCTGGGGTTTGCCTGAAGGACTCTCAGACCATGAGAAGTCTCTGGTCTGGTGAACTCTTTGGCCTGAATGGCAATTGTGAATGTCTGGAGGAAACCAGGCACAGCTCTTCATCTGGCCAATACCATCCCTACAGTCAAGCATGGTGGTGGCAGGATCATTCTGTGGGGATGTTTTTTAGCGGCAGGAAGTGGGAGACTAGTCAGGATTGAGTGAAATATGAATGCAGCAATGTACAGAGACATCCTTGATAAAAAAAAAACCTGCTCCAGAGCACTCTTGACCTTAGACTGGGGTTTATCTTCCAACAGGACAATGACCCTAAGCACACAGCCAAGATAAGGAATGGCTGTGGGACAACTCTGTGAATGGCCCAGCCAGAGCCCAGACTTGAACCTGATTAAACATCTCTAGAGATCTGAAAATGGCTGTGCAACGACGCTCCTCATCCAACCTGATGGAGCTTGAGAGGTCCTGCAAAGTAGAATGGGAGAAACTGCTCAAATAGGTGTGCCAAGCTTGTAGCATCATACTAAAAAAGACTTGAGGCTGTAATTGGTGCCAAAGGTGCTTCAACAAAGTATTGAACAATGGCTGTGAATACTTATACACATGTGAGTTTTACTTTTTTTTATAAATTTGCCCAAGATTTCAAACAACCTTTTTTCACGTTGTCATTATGGGGTATTGTTTGTAGAATTTTGAGGAAAATAATGAATTTAATACATTTTTGAATAAAGCTGTAACATAACAAAATTTGAAAAAAAATTGAAAAAAGTGAGGCTCTGTGAATACTTTTCGGATGTACTGTACATACTAGTCTTCCAGATCAGTGCCCTGGACATGCAGCAGGGACTGTGCCTGGACCCCACTAGAGGAGAATTGGGGCCTACCTATAATGTGGCTTCGGTACTGGACCCTGCTTTTGGCGCTCCTCTCGGTACTTTGTACGTCATGTGGAGTCGGCCGCTCTACAGGTGCAAATCAGTAGCATTCCATATGGTGTGACCCCGCCCCAGATGACCCCTCAGGGGTACACTCATCCAGAGTGGGTTAAGCAGGGTGACAAAAATCCACATCTGTGATTCTCAGTCCTTAGGATGGTAAGTCTGGCCTTTTAAGTATGTACTTGGGTATCCCTTGTCTGCAGTCCCCTGTCTTGGGCAGCAGCAAAGCTTTCCTCACACTTGTCTCCCTTTGGGGCTCTTGGGGATAGGGGGAGCAGACGTTTGAGTCTAGCGAGCACACGTTTGGTTGCGGGTGCCTACTGTATGCCCCGTTGCTGCCATTTTTTTCCCACATGTTTTATCCTATTGCAGCGGCCATGCCTAATTCATGCAGGCAATAGGCTTGCCCCATGTCACCCCTGGATGTACACATGCCCAGTGTCAAGGTTGGGTGCCATTTTGTCACTTTCAGTTCGTACTAGTCACTGTGTCTGCTCCACCAGGGTGGTAAGTGGCCCAGGTGAACTGGTGTGTTCAGGCAACCCACAGCCAGATGATTTTTACATTGCAGCCATTTCACCCCTCACCCACTTCTACAGTGTGTGCCCCCTGGGCCCTATTCACCCACATAATGTGGAATCCCTATAGATACAAGCTGGTCAGTCAAATCATTATTCCAATGTATAATCCATGTCAGCAAAGGGATATACCACACCTCACATTACTGATCCTATATTAAGGGAACAAAAAATCCCCCCTTATCAACCCCTCATCCCACCACCCACCTAACATTACATCTGTCTATTCATAACAAATAATGAATGAACACTTACCCATTGTCAAATCGTATAGTGTACCCCTAGTGATATACAAGGTTTTATATTAGGTAGGTAAAGTGGTTCCCATCATGTCATTCTGCAGATCAGCATGGAGTGAGATAGATTCTGATCTGGCTCCAGTCATGAGGGCTATAAAGTAAGCCAAAGCGATGGGAGCCCCATCTGGCACTGCTGAAGCCTGAGTGGTGTCATCAACTTGCACATGGCAAGGCGAATTCACCCTCCCAGTGTGTGGTCATTTCAATTATTACAAGTTGGGAAAAGACATGGTATATTGCTCACCATGAAAAGAGTGACCCACATGTTGTAGATCACATGATCCATATAGTTAGGTGACTACACCCTCCTGATGTGTGGTCATTTAAAGTACTACAGGCTAAAAGATGCATAATACTTTGCTCAGCATGAAAGAAACAACCCATACGGAGATTGCACAGGGATCTGGCATGATAGCTCCTTGTTGACATCTATCATCTTTAGTAAATGTTAATTCCCTATAATATTCCCTTAAATGAAGAAAACCTACCCATATTGCCCCTCAGACTATATGCCTCATTACACCTAGATTTATTTCAAATAGGGAAACAGAGTAAAGGGCCTGTCTATGAGCATCAGGGGACAATAACCAGTTGTTTACATATTGAGGACCATATATATAATTAGCATTTATAAATGTTCTGCCATATAAACAAGACAAACGCAAAAACACGAAGCCCCCACACAACATATAACATATTCACCCCATAATTCCTTTATGCCCACCAATTTAACCCATTATGCTTCAATACGTGCAATATGATTATGCACACTGTCATTACAGATGGTGTCATGATGTGTTTATGATACACTTTCAGATACTTAGTTCCAATTACAACGTCTATCTTGGAAAATGAGGAAGACCATTCTGTGGCATTGTATGGGTGACTATGACAAAGTGTAGGAGGACCATTCAATGTGTTTCTATTCTGATGTTTTTGACTGATTGTACCATTCCATTTTCAGTGTTCTTGCTGAAACTTTTCCTGAAGATGCTGGTTATCTCCTGCAAAACACAAACTGCGTTGAAATTACAGCAACTCACTGTGCTCCACCATAGGAGAGCCACCAAGAACCTGTATTCAAGGAGTACTAGATGGTTTTGGTTATGTTTTATGTGCAGCTTTTGTGTGTTTTGTATGTTTTTTAATATGTGTACATGTGCAATTTTAATTACATAATAAATATTTTTTGACACTTTTTACAAAAATTAGGTGCCGTTATAGTCCTTATATTTAGTTTGTTGGGGTCCATATTTTGTAGGGCTTTAAGTAGGCTCTTTAATCCTTCCCTATACACTCTGAGATGGAAGACGCACTCTATGGAAACTGGCCTCACCCTGGAAATGTTCCTCCCAAGTGCTTTGATCAGCAATACCCGATGCAAGAGGGCTTGATCAAGAAATGGGTGGTACCTTCAGTGGATCCCACCAATGCCCGCCTCAATAAGTGTCTAATGGCCCAGTTGAGGACACGTCGGTCTAAAATGACTCAGTTGGCAAGATGCTTTCCTTTCTCCTCAAAGTATCCTTTGCACTATTGGTCAGACCACTCAACCGACTATTGTTTTCATGGTAATCTGTGAAACCCTGGTGGTTTGATACAGGCGTATGACCTTATTTTTATCCTCACTGACCCGGTGTCCTACATCGCCTGGGATCACCCAAAATATTGTGTAGATGAGCTATGAGGTTCCCTCCAACAGAAATCTCAAAGTCACTGGCAGCAAGAGCAAGCTGCTGCCTTGCAAGAAGGCTTCAAAAGTGTCTTCAGGTAAACCTGCAGCTTCTGGCTCTCTGAAGTATCCTTCTTGTCCTTCCCAGGCCTCCACCTCTAAGCCAAAACCCAGAGCTCAGTTGCTGGACTGCCAAGCCCGACTCCAGTCTTCCTCTCAACAGGGTGCTCTGAATTGTTCAAGTGAAGGACATATGTCAGCCTTTGCAGCTGACTGGTTTTGGGACATCCCTGACCTTTGAGTCCAGAGTGTCATCGCCAAGGGCCATCTCTTAGAGTTTCACACCTTCCTGCCTCTGCGATTTCCACATTCCAATATGGCCTGTATATTTTAATGGTTAGGGGACTTGTAAAGGATGCTGCAGCAGTTGTTGATCCTGGGGGTCATTGTCCCAGTCCCTGCTGCAGAGAGGTTTCAGAGCTTCTACTTCAATGTGTTTATGGCTTGAAAAAGCGAAGGGTGGATTTTTTTCCATCTTGGACCTGAAAGGGCTGAATATTTTTTCCATGTCCAGAAGTTCCAAATGGAATAAACCAGGTAAGTTGTTGCCTCCCTTCAGTAGGGAGGTATCCTGGCTGCCGTGGACATACAGAATGCTTACTTACTCATCCCAATATTTCCACCGCATAAGCTTAGTTTGCAGTGGTTTTGCAGCGTTTCCAGTTTGTCGCTCTGTGATTGGCTTTTCTTTGGCTCCTTGTGTCTTCTTGGCTCTGCATTCACTATCAGAATGTTTACTTCGTGGAAAATAGTGGAGAATCCACTATTTCATGCCCCTTCAGCAAAGATTTAAGTTGACAATTCCAACAGTTGATACTGATTCTGCAGAGCTTTAGCTCGATTCTCAACTTTCAGAAGTCTGCTTTGGATCTGATGCACAGCATAGAATACCTGAGGCTGGTCATAGACCCCATACACACTATTAGATTTTCTGCAGATTTTTGTCTTCAGATTTACCAGATCCATATAATATAATGTCAAACTTTCAATTTGTATGCAATCAGACCGGCCCTTGCACTACATGGTTCTGGTAAATCTGAAGACAAAAATCTGCAGAATATAGTGTTTGGGGTCTTAGACATGCTGCAGTCAGCACTCAAGGTCAGATCTCTGATCCAGAAGAAATTCCTCAATTTGCTTTTGCAGGAGGGCCCTGTGGCAAATAGTAGCCTCCTTGATGTGGTGACTTATGCCTAGTTTCACACCAGGTCATTGCAGCTCAGATTTCTACCAAAGTGGGATAGGCAGAGTCAATCTCTGAACTGCCCCATGTGCCTTTCCCCCAGTGCCAGACTCCCCCTTACCTGAATAATCTTCCCTCCAGCATTGGAGTAGGTCCCATCTACCACTGAACTGGGAAGTTCTCACAATGGATGCCAGCCTGTTGGGTTGGGGAGGAGTCTACAGGATGCTGACGGCCCAGGGAACCTGGTTGCAGATGGAATCCAGGCTGCCTTTCAACATTCTGGAACTTATGACTATTCGTCTGTCGCGCCAGCAGTGGACCCATCAACTTCAGGGACTCCCAATGAGGGTTCAGTCAGACAACACTGCAGGTATGGCCTACATTGACCATCAAGGTGGCACCAGAAGTTGCACAGCTCAAAGAGGTGGCTCTGATTCTGTCCTGGTTGGTGATCTTCCAGATCTCCCTGACTCAAGGCCCAGTTGACCATCCTACTTCTTCGTTGCTTGCTTTGATGGACTGGCTGTTGAAGTCAGAATCTTAAGGGCATGGGACTGTGGGATTCATGCCTTTGTGTACTAGGAATTCCACTTCTAGCACTTACCATTGCACATGGGAGACATATTTTGCATTTGTGCAAGTAGCACAGATTCCATCCAAGACAAATCAAGGGAAGTATCCTACCATTTTTATAGTCTGGGCGTAGTCAGATGTTCAACCTTATGCACCCTCATAGGGCAAATCTCAGCCTTGGCCATTCTTTTCCAACATCCACTGCCCCCCCCCCCTCACTCTCTAGTAAAGACTTTTGTGCAGGAGGTTGTTCTTACCAGATGCTCCTTGGCACTGATGGGTGATCTCAGCTTGGTTCTGTCAGCCCTCCAGAGGTCTTCTTTTGAACTTTTCAGCGATAATCACTTGACTGTCCTCTTTTAGAAGGTTGCCTTCTATCACTTGTGCCAGATGAGTTTCAGAGCTGGTCACTTTATTGTGCAAATAACCTTTCCTGGTTCTACACATGGATACATTTGTTCTGCGACCTAGTTCGTTTTTTCTTTTCTCTCCACTGTTTAGATGTGCTTTATGCATTAAATGTGTATGTAAAGATTTACATATGTAAAGTTCTTCAGGCCACTGTTTGAACTGGGGTTGTTAGATTCTGTATTTTGGGTCTGTTGGCCACCCCTCATTGTATTGCTTTTGGATGTTCCAGTCATCTATGAATATGCCAGTGTCTGTTACTCTGGGTTTAACCACTTGAGTACCAGCCTATAATACCCCTTCATTACCAGGCCGTTTATCAGTTTTCACCACTGTGAAAGTTTGACTGATAATTACTCCATTATGCAACACTATACCAAATTGAGGAGACCCATTTGAAACAGGTTTTTTTTATTGGTGGTATTTAATAGCTGATGGGTTTTTAGTTTTTATTATAAAAAGGAAAAAAGACCAAAACTTTTGAAAAGAGAACTTCCCTTACTAAAAATGCCAGAATAGTACGAGAACTCCTGAAAGGACCCTTTAGGAAAGGAGACACCCCAAAGTGATCTAACTTTTTGGGAAATAATAAACATGCTGAGACGGAGAGGGTGAAATGCAGAGCTTGAGAATGTTGCACTAGATACATTAATGTACAGGTCATACACTGAGGAAAGAAGAAGTGAAGTGGTTAATGTAGTAGTCATATACAGTGTCAGGGTGAAGATGTTTAAATGTGAAGGATAAGGGAGGTGAAGGGCTAATTTACAGGTCACTAGGAACTGCATTGGAATATATGACAAAAGGTTAATTAAGCGCACTCTGGGTACTAATGCATAAATTATAAATATATATAGGATAGGGGGATTGGTATGAAATGTTCAGGGGGGGAGGGGGGAAGGGCTAGTATTAGTCCGTGACAATTAGTCCATGAATTGGTTAAAACTTGCTGAGTCGCAAGGATGGCAGCCAGCTTGCAGATATAAGAGGATCTGGAACAAAGTACAAGGAAAAAAGAGAGCCTGAGGAAGAAGCATGCATGCTTCGAACACGAGCACCTCCCCGCTGACCCTGTACTCGGAAGTGATGTTATCGCTGCCTGTGTTCCTGTGAATACTGTCTCCTGTCCACATCTGCTGACAAAGCTGGGTTCCACCACCACCATCACAGCCAGGAGACTACACAGAGACCCCACACCACAGACATCTGGTATACAGCAGCCCCGTGGTACAGCGCGGATGATCCACAGTACAGATAAGCCCAGTTTAATTGCTCCTTTGTGAGTGTGATTCCTAATGCTTGTTTTTATGTTTTATTTGATTAAATTACTGTTCTGCTATGCTTATAAGGCGCCGCTTTTTTTCTTGTGCATTGGAATATATGTCTGAAAGGAGAGGGGTTTAAAAAATGGTTTAAAAAAAAAATCCCTTTGTCACTGCAACAGAATGGATCAGCTGCTGATCCATTCATTCTGTGCCCTTTCATAAGTACCGATATCTCCCATTACCCTGTTGTAAGAGGAAAGGAAGAGATCAACACTGTAATTATATGTGATAGCTGTGATTAACAACCACAACGATCACATGGCACCCAGCTGTCCGGATTGGTTGCGTTTAATGTTTTGGTGTGTCTAATGACAGCTCAGAAAACACAGCGATCAACAGACGGATTGGCCCACCAGACAGATATCCAGTACCGTTCGCAAATGGCACTGGGTAAAAAAAGGACCACCAATCCACCATTGAAAAATGCACCACAATAAAAAAGTGGTTAATAAAATGTTTTGGTTTTTTTTACTTTAAAATCTATTTCTTGAAGTACAGTAAAGATCATGTGACTATCCACTATTTGTCTGAAAATGTAGGGTTGCTGGGAGTGGGAGGGTTTTCATGGGGGTCTTTATAGCACTGTTTGCCAGTGTTCTATCTCCTGAGGGTGGTATTTAACTCAGTTGTCTATACATATGCCAGTGTCCTGTACTGTACTTCAATAAAAGGATTTTACATACAAGTACAAAACCCCATTTTCTCTATTTTCAGAGGGTTTTACAAAAGTTGGCGATTCCAGTGTTCATACATGCACACTTTACCTTATCAACTACTTAATCTGAGTAATGCCTTCCACATTTCTTGCAAATATTACCCACTTCAATACCGGACACCTTCACCCCATTTCTGCCCAGGCCAATTTTCAACTTTCAGGGCTCTCACACTTTGAATAAAAATTACCCAGTCATGCAATACTGTATCCAAATATTTTTTTGAGACAGAGCTTCCTTTTGGTTGTGTTTAATCACCACTGGGGTTTTTTTTTTTTTTTTCTATACAAGCAAAAAATACAGAAAAGTTTAAAAAACAAAACATGGTTTTCATATTTTCTGTTCTAACATTTTGCAATAAATAATCTTTCTTAATAAATTTCGGGCAAAATGTATTCTGCTACATTTCTTTGGAAAAAATAACCCAACCCAGTACATATTATTTATTCTGTGTGAACGTTCAAGAGTCTACAAACTATGATCTCTATATCTGAAGATTGATCAGTCTGGATGTACTGACTGCCTATTACATTTCAAGAGGCCCTAAAATGCCAGGATAATACAACCCCCCCAATGACCCGTTTTTGGAAAGTAGACAGTCCAAGGCATTTAGCAAGATGCACGATGAGTTTTTTGAAGTTGTATAATTTTTTTTGTAATTTTTTGGAAAATTAAGAAATTAAGTAAATTTTTTTTCTTCTTCACAAAGTTGTCATTTTAACAAGTCATTTCTCGCATACGGCATAGGCATACTTATAATTATACCCCAAAACACATTCTGCTATATCTTCTAAATATGGGGATACCCCATGTTTGAGGCTTTGTCACAACCTAGATGCATAGAGGGGCCTAAAATCCAGAGAGCATTTTTAGGCTTTCAAGGAGCATAAATTATGCATATAAATTTCCTGACTACCTAACACGTTTGGAGGCCCCAGGACAGTAGAAAAACCTACAAAATGATCCCATTTTGGAAAACAAACACTCCAAGGTATTTTCTAAAAGGCAAAGTGAGTCTTTTGAAGATGTCATATTTTTTTGCCAAAAGTTTTGGAAAATTCATAAAAGAAAATGAATTTTGTGTAAAAAAAAAAAAAAAAATTGTCAAGATATTTTTGGGAAAAGGTGCTCCTTGGATTTTGGGCCTCTCTATGTATCTCGGCAGTAAAAAAGTCTCACACATATGTTACTCCTCCCTAGTATGGGGATACCATAACACTTGTGCTTGGTATGGGCACCGATATCGGTTTCGGCGCAACCCTAATTAGAAATAAGGAGACTGTTCTTCACTGTGCATGGTATGTACAGGTAAAAGGAAAGCTCCAAAGAAATCAGAACTGTATAGCAGTTTGGTTTTCCCAAACTATTGTATCTGCAATGTACTGTAAATCCCTGTAAATGTATATTTAATAAAGTACACATTCTTTAGAATTCTTTCATAAGAAAATGATTTACACTATACACTCCCTTATAAACAGCTGATGCAGTTTTCAGAAGACACATGAATGAAACTGAAGCGAGTACTAGCATGTCCTCAAACAAGTTTTATTTTTTAGATTTTTACAAAAGCTATACATTAAATTTTTTCTTTTTAAAGTAATACATTATACAGTACAGTGAGTGAAGTAAGATCAATAAAAGATGAATTATGGTTGGTTATTATGGGTTAATATAGTAAATCTAAATTTGTTGCTCTGATCGCTCCAGATGTTGGTACTTTTGTCAGGTCCGCTAAAATGTTTTATCTTGCTATTGTCCAGAATTGGTAAAAAAAAAAATGAGGTTACTTCTAAAACCTATGACAGAATGCTTTTGCCAACAGACTGACCACCTCCAACATCCTTGTGTACTCTACTTATGTAGATGAAAGGGATATTCTGTATATTTTTAATGCTCTATATTTGCCTATTTAATGTGCACGAGTAAACACAGGTCCTTTTTAGAATATTTTATTAGCATTTGCTCTGAAAATGAATGCACACGTGTATAAACTGCTTGATTATGTTTTATCTGAGGATTCATAAATTAATCATAAGCTTAGTAACACACCGAACAATTATTTCTGCTTACATTGTTTTACTTTTGTGTTGTGGTTACATAATTATGTCTCACTATGGATGTGTGTGTATATATATATATGTGTGTGTGTGTGTATATATATATATATATATATATATACACTGTCTGATATATATTTTTTATTGATTATTAGCTCTGCAGAACACTAAACAGTTATTTGTGTTTACATTACCCTAGCTTTTTGACATTGCTCGATAATTACCTGTGATTTTCTGTTGTTTCTATAGTATTGAACTTGAGTTCTAAACATTGGGGACTGCCCAGAACCTTTTTTGGTATGTAATAACCGTACGCTAACAGTAATGTCTAATTACATGCCTTTTATAAGTTAGATATTTTTAAGATACTATTTTTTTTGTTAGATTTGTTGTTTATTATGTTTGTTAAAAAACCTATTTGCTCAAACATATCGGGCTGGTTCAACAAATGATGCATTTGATTCATGCGCTTTACTCTCGGCCGTCTGCCCAAGTGAAGGTGAATGGTCATCTTTATTCCTCCTTCGGGATCACTAATGGGAACCCACAGGGGTGCTCCCTCTGTCCCTTGATATTCATCTTGACCCTTGAACCCTTTTTTACACTCAATCATGAACAACCCAGACATTACTGGCTTGTGTCTAGATTTAGGCTCCATTCACACCATGGCATTCCATTGTTCTTATACTTCTTTTGGGCGTCGGGTGTCCCGTGATTCTGTTTGCGTGGTTTTACCACGATTATACCGCGATTCGTCGGACGAGAATCGTACCACAATTTGGTACCATTCAAAGTAACAGGGATTGCAAGCCGTCCCGCGATTTGCTGCGTTTCCGAATCACGGGGAGAATCGCCACGATTCTGCCCGCAAAACGGTACACCATGATGTGAATGGAGCCTCAGAGTGTGCTCCAAAGGTCGTAGCATACGCCGATGACTTGTTATTTTTCCTGTCCAATCCTGTAGTTGCTCTCCCGAACATACTCTCAGGATTGAAGATCTACGAGGACTTATCTTTTTTTTTTTCGGATCAACTACCAAAAATCAGAAGCTCTGAATGTGTCCCTATCGACGTCCCAGACTGCTCTTTAAAGTGGAGCTCCACCCTAAATATCAACTTCTGCTAATCGGAACCCTCCCCCCCTCCGGTGTCACAATTGACACCTTTCAGGGGGGAGGGGGTGAAGATACCTGTCAAAGACAGGTATTTTCACCCACATCCGGGAGTCCTCTCTCCGGGAATCTGCGGGAGTGACGTCACTTCCCCCAGACTTCCCGTAGTGTTCTGGGAGACACTCGGCTCCCAGAACACAGGAGGACGAATCAGAACGGCGCAGAGCGACTCGCGCATGCACCGTAGGGAACCGGGCATGAAGCCGCAGGGCTTCACTTCCTGGTTCCCTCAGCGAGGATGGCAGAGGGAGCAGCAGAGTGACGAGCGATCGCTCGTCCTCTGCTGCGGACGTCGATGGACTCCAGGACAGGTAAGTGTCCAAATATTAAAAGCCAGTAGCTGCTGGCTTTTAATATTTTTTTTTCTGGCGGAGCTCCGCTTTAAGGACCAGCCGCCGCAGTCATACTGCGGTAGGTTGGCTTCCCTGGGCAAATCGCCGTAGCTGTACGTCGGCCGCTTTAAGAGCTGTAGGGGGCGCACTCCTGACAGAGACAGAACGGAGATCTGTCAGTGTAAATAGAAAGATCTCCATTCTGTCAGTGTAAATAGACAGATCTCCGTTCTGTCAGGGGAGGAGAGACAGATCTCCTGTTCCGACTGTTTAGGAACAGGGATCAGTCTCCTCCTCCAGGCAGTCCCAGCCCCCCACAGTTGGAAACACTCCCTAGGTAACACAGTTAACCCCTTGATCGCCCCCTAGTGTTTACCCCTTCCCTGCCAGTGACAATTATACAGTAATCAGTGGCTATTTTTAGCTCTGATAACTGTATAAATGTCAATGGTCCCAAAAAAGTGTCCGATCTGTCCGCCGCAATGTCGCAGTCCTGCTAAAAATCACCTCCATTACTAGTATAAAAAAAATGCCATAAATCTATTCCCTATTTTGTAGACACTATAACTTTTGCGCAAACCAATCAATATATGCTTATTGCAAATTTTTTTTCTTTTTTTTGGACCAAAAATATGTAGAATATATATCGACCTAACCTGAGGAAGAAATGTTTGTTTGTTTTTTGTTTTTTTTTATATTTTTTGGGGGGGATTTTAATTATAGCAAAGTAAAAAATATAGCTTTTTTTTCGAAATTGTCGGTCTTTTTTAGTTTATAGTGCAGAGGTGACCAAATACCACCAAAAGAAAGCTCTATTTGTGTGAAAAAAAGGACATACATTTTGTTTAGGTATAGTGTCGCTAAGTGGTTGAGACGAATTTCCCCATTAAATGGGCAGCCTCCCACATAAAATACCTGGGTATTTTTCTACCTAGCAAGGTGGATGACACCTTTGCCCTTAATTATCAAAAAAGACCTGTAATCGTGGCAAAATGGCCTGTTCTGGTTTGGAAGATGTAGCATCGTCAAGATGAATGTCATGCCACGTTTGCTTTATCCTCTTCAGGCCCTCCCAGTTCATGTTCCGGGCACTTTTCTTAGGGCGGTTAACTGAACCCTGGTACAATTTCTGTGGGCTCATAAGCCCCCGCGTCTTAGTCAGACTATCCTGTGACTACTTAAGCTGCTGGGAGGTATGGCTCTACAGGATGCTAACCTATATCATGCTGGATGTCATCTTACCAGGGTATTGGACTGATGCCGTAATGGTGCGCTTAAGCATTGGGTACAGGTGGAGCGAACCCTTACTGGGCTTCTGGATGTAAGTTCATTGCATAACCCAAAAATTTACTGACCATGACCTACTGAAGGACCCCACGCTTTTCCTTCTGCATCACCACTGTTTCTCCAAGACATACAGGCGTTCTATCTTGCCACTTCTGATCACCGCAGCAAAGAGCTGCATCCCTCTTTCGTAGAAACAGGCACAGGCACCTCTTATTACTGTCTGGTTGAGAAAAGTCGCTATAATCAACGAGCTGGAGGACTTGGTGGCCACTGAGAGGCCTCCGAGATAAAGTCCTCAAAAAATGGTTCTATTGGCATGAATTTGCATACTCTGAAGAGTACAAAGCCTTGTTAAATTAATCTAGCTATAATTGAGGCTGTACCAGCAGGCCTCCTAGATCTGGAAGAATGGCAGTTGTGACCAGTTCCCTTCCTGTCCCCTCCCCTCTTCCACTCTGTTCTGCGCCTTTCTCTTTCTTCTTCCCCTCCACTACCTCTCTCCTTATTCCCTCCCCCCCTTTTTTTGTTTGGTTTTGTTGCTGTCCTTTTTTGTTTTTATTACTAACAGTGTTCTGACGCTGTACCCTGTGTGCAAAAAACACAAGGGGTATAGAGGCTTTTGTAAGCCGGGTCTCCCGGTACATTTTCATACTTTGCATGTCAGTTGACAGAAATTGTGTCCCAAATGTTGTGACTTTTTGATTCTGTGTTTGTTGCTGTGCATGTCAAATGGTTTCTGTACTTGACGAGAGTTGTATTAAAATAAAGAATTGAAAAAAAAAAAAACTATTTGTAGAGAGCTTTATATTGGATCTCTTACTAACTGATCTATGGAGTCTTTCCCACACTACTGCCTAGACTAGAAATGTTTATTTTTACCAATACAGGATGCAGGAGTTGAGTTGCCAGTTCATGTACCAGCACTGTCTTAGTGAGTAGTTTCTACTTTTTTATTAGGATCCACTCTTATAGCTGCTATTCACATTTTTAATTAGGGTCAGGGCAATGGAGCTTCACAATTCTTACACTCTCTCTGCAGCTGGAGCAACTGTCCTTCATCAAATAGAATAGCCTCCCGAGCTTGTCAGACACATTCACTCCCATACAGCAACATTTCTACTGTTGTTGGACTACCATCCTGGAAAGAGCTGATCAGTTTAAATTATGCCACACGCTGCTCCTATAGCTGTACAATTTAAAAAACAAGAATTCACTATAAAATCTTTTGTGATAGATGTGTTCATTTCAAATACTGCATAATAGTATCAATGAACTGTAATTTCTATTTTGTTAATTCAAAAACGTACACTTAATTTGGTAAGATGTTTTTGATTTTAATAATTGATATGTTTATTTTATGAAAAGTTGATGAACACGATAAGACCACATACATTTAACCAAATCTGTGGTTTAACATACTGTATATACAGTTGAAAGGCTTTAGAATGCAGATGGCATACAAAAGCTCTCATGCTGGTGTGACCTTGTTTCCACCTCCTTCAGACACTGAAGTGACATCTGTATGGATGCTATCCGTGCTTGTTTCATCCTCACCACCAAAAGGATTGCGTCCGCAGCATATAAGAGTCATTAAGCAGTTTCGGAACTGTGAAGAAATACATAAATACATTAACTCTGAACAAGAAGACATGAAGAATGACGTCTCCCCTGTAGCTAGTTGTCCCTTGACCAGATGGACCATTAGTGAAATCCTAAATTAATCTTCTGGTGGCATTGTCATTACCAGTATAGAAGATAGATCGATCTAAGTTGTAGTCTTTATGAAAATGTACAAGTATTTTATACACAATATTGCCAGGTGCACATTAAGATGCTGGTTACTGCTTGCCCATCATGCATTAATATGATGGGGCACCAGTAACAAGCACCTTAATCTCTGGAAGATACATACCGTGGACAGGGATAGATTTTAGTTAAGTGGCTTCCTAAGCCACCTTTGCTGACCACAGTTTTTTTTTTTTTTTTACTGCAAAGTTCTACACAGACAAAACAATATACATGTTTTTGATTCAACTTTATCTTCCCCTATTCTTTTCTCTCTGAATATCTGAGTAAGAACAATATTGGAAGAAGTCACTAAATGAGGCCAAACTGCTACCCCCCCCCCCCTCACCTGATATCCTGTCCTAGGTTGACAAATATTGCTTCTTTACAAATCTATGCCCAATAGTTTTATGTATATAGAACATCTGGGGGCAAATTTCTTAGCAGAACACTAATATGACATTGAGCATCATTAAAGAGGCCCATTCTGCTTTTGAATTGCTGTTTTTTAATTAGCCTATCAGAGGCTCATACAAAAGATAGCATTACAGAAAAATTGTGTGCTGTAAGCAGACCTAATGCATTCTGCACTAAATGTAATATGGGTGTATATCTGTTAAATAAGGTAAGAGGGGCTAGCCATTATGCTTGGACCCTCTGACCTCATGGAACCAATTACAGCTGCACATGCAGTAATTATACCATGGACTTCACATTTCTCTGCACTGTACTCTTCTTACTGCTGTTAGCATCTCAGTATTGGGGATACTTATGGTTGAATTGAACCATGAATTTGAAGTTTAGATAAGGTTGGGAGATACTGATTTAAAGGAACTACCTTTCTCTTTTTGTACTGCATGGGAGAAATAATTTCAAATATGACAAGCCTTGTGAGGCTTGATCTGTAGCAAAGTTGAAGGCATTCCTGCATGTAGACTGAAAGATATGGGTAGAAAAAAATGAAATGCTATACGTCACTTTACAGATCTCCTTTTAACACTAGCAATTTATATTTTGGCTAAAACAGGTAGCTATTGTTCAGCTAAAAAGACACAAACCTGTTTATTCATGAAGACATAGATGACAGGGTTGTACACTGTAGCCGTTTTTGAGAAGTAAGAAGGCATCGATGCTAACGTTGGATCAATAACAATGTCTTTATTAGATGCTGCAACTATGGCAAATGCAGCGTAGGGTAACCAGCAGATAAGAAAGGCCAATACCATACCAATGACCATTCTAGACACCTCCCGCTCAGCCCTCTGAGTAGTCTCTGAATCTTTCTGTTGAGCAGCCATCTGTGAGAAATATACGTATTGTGCTCATAACTGAATTATGTATATGACTAAAAGTTTCACATACCAAAGAAAGAAGGGGTAATGTTTTGTACATATCAAAGTACTGGGGGTGAATTATTGAGGTATAACTATGCTATCTGATTAGAGAACAGTTAAAAGAAACATGTCAAGAAACAAAGTAAAGCTGCCAATGCTGAGCTTCTTTTTTAAAAGAGATACCACACTTTACTGTTTTGCTTCAATACATAATTGAGGCACTGACTCGAAACAATTTGCATTTGAAGTCAGAATTTCTGATCTATACACTATTGTTCAAGATCAAGTATTTGAAGCTAGAGTGTCAGCATGCCAAACAAGCAACTATCATTTTCAGGAGATCAACAGTCACAGCCCGTGTACTTCTACCAGGCAGGAGCTGAAAGTGATACTAAAGTCTAGGTTTTTTTTCTTCAAAAATAATATACATGTTATACTTACCTGCTCTGTAAATGGTTTTGCACAGTGCAGCCTGGATCCTCCTTTTGTCGGGTCCCTCTTCGGTGCTCTTGGCCCCTCCCTCCTGTTGAGTGCCCCCACAGCAAGCAGCTTGCTATGGGGGCACCCTGAGCCGAGCCACAGCTCTGTGTGTTCATTCAGACATGGAGCCGTGGTTCGACTCCACCCCCTCTCTCTACTGATTGACTAACTGACTTTGATTGACAGGAGCGGGAGCCAATGGCCTAACTGCTGTGTCTCAGCCAATCAGGAGGGAGAGTCCTGGATGGCCGAGGCACTCTTGCACATTGCTGGATAGAGATGGGCTCAGGTAAGTATTAGGGGGAATGAGGGGGGCTGATACACACAGAAGCGTTTTTATCTTAATGCATTAATATAAAAAAAACTTCTGCCTTTACAACCACTTAAAGGTAAATATCCAATAAAAGTATAAACTAGAATTTTTTTATTACAGTGGGGGAAAGCAAAATTCATTTAGCTTTCTATTGCTGCCTGTTTCTTGATTGGATATTTTCATGTCTAAAAAAGCTGTTGTCAGCAGAACAGAAAGTCAGCGGAAATCTCTCCAATGGAACAGGGATACTAATCCTTCCCCACTATAGTTTACTGTGCATATATTTTAAGGCTGATGCAGAAAAAGAAGCAATCACTTGAATGGAATTGCAGCATGTATGGTGTGTTCTTTTCAATAAGATCTTTTAGTGCAAATAGGAATAGCCACAGTTTTAAACCTAATTTGGATTAAATAGATAGAAAACACTTTACTGCTAGAGGTCATTAGAATAATAATGACAGTTGCTACAACATCAAAATAGTTCCTCAAGTGCACAAGATCAGATCAACAGTGTTCGTCAAGAAAGTAGTGTAAAAATAGGTAGTGTATATATATATATATATATATATATATATATATATATATATACCATATACATATAGTAAGAACCAATTGAATAATAGACTTTAGCATGCATATACAGTATGTAGTAGAAGGTGGCATATATTGCATAGATACATAATCCTATATAATGAACTATACAACTAGCTAGTATGTCTAGCCTAATAACGTAAACATTTTTCAGTCTAGTATGTTAGGCCAACAGAATACGTACCCATATTAAAATAAAGTATTTTATACAAATTAGTATTTTACCAATTGATTAAAATGCTGTTAAGACATCATAAATTTTCATCTTACCTGTTAGGGACACCATGAATCCTTCAAATTCACACAACGCTTTGCCTAGAGTAAAGTACCCAAAGATATTGTTGTGGAAAGAAACACTACTCCCAAAAATAGTGACAAGCAGATCAGCTATGGCCAGATTAACTAGTATGTAATTCAGAGGGGACCTTAGCTTCTTGTACTTAATTGTGACCACTATAACCATACCATTAAAAAAAAGAAGCTAGGACCACCACAAAACCCATGAGTACTGCTATCATCAAATAGTTACTATGAGGGGCAAGGTGAGGCCACTGGGGTCCTTCAAAGGGTTCAGGAATTTTCTGAGCTGACAAGTTCGTTGCCATCATTTTGGTAACTGACTTACTATAACAAGTGCTTTCAAGACATAGAAAAGAAGAGTAAAAATAACTGGCCAAGTTTATATAACCTAGGAGATTTAAAGATCCAAAGAGGATATTTTTCTTAAAACATTTGCTCATAAAGCTTATGAGTTTGAATCTGTAATCTACGCTCTTTTTTCTTTACTTAAATGGAGATCAACTAAGAGAGCTGCAAGGTGACCTAACTCAAAGACACATAACCTAATTAACAAAGTTAGGTACTGTATGTGGAAATGTTGTGCATTTGTTAACAAGATTGGTGCACACAAGAGGATTTACTGTGTATTAGTTTATTTTTTATTTTTTAGAACCACTTCAACAAACTCTAGCGAGAGATTTATTCAATTTTTCATTCATTTATTGTCTCCTTCTTAGTTTTACATCATCGTGGTGTTTTTCCAGAACTTTTTTCATTTTTCAGTTTCTTTTATTCTAGAATTTAAATATTAAAATCGGATTAATAATGTTACCCTCTACATCTTGGCTTTCAAAGATTCAATTCTTTACCTTACTTATTTTCTCCCTCTTCCCGCCCAATTCTCCCCCACCCATAGGCGTGCGCACAGGGTGTGCCCAGGCACACCCTAATCACCCTGTGCAGCACCGATTCCCCCTACTGCCTAGGTTCCCCCCTCCTGCCCCTTGCAGCGCTGTCGGCTTCCCTACTCTCCTCTCCCTCTGGCTGTTGTTGCAGGGATGTTTTAGGATGAGCGGGGGAAGGGGCCGGTAAATATGTAACTTACCGGCCCCTTCCCTTTCATCGTGAGTGATCGGTAGTATATGTATGAGCTTTGTGGTGCACACCCTAATGCAATAGGCTGCGCACACCTATGCCCCCACCCCAAATGGTTTGTTCTCGACCCTCTTTCTCATTTCTAATTCTGTTTAGGCCCACTACTCTCCATCATTTTTTACAAATATTTCCCAGATGTTTTCAATTCTTTCCATCTTCCCCAGATGCTATTATATTTTCCAGGTTGCCCTTTATCTCTACTACATAGGTATTCCATTCTGCAGTAATATTCTATTCGCTCAAACCATTCCTTTATATCTGGTCTCTCTGTATTTAACCACTTCTTCGGTATTAATCCTTTTGCAGCGTTCAACAATATTGGGGTTAATGTTTTCCTATATTGCTTGTTTGAAACTTTTGATTCGTAAAATAAACACGTCTGCAAACTGTTATGCCGTGTACACACGATCAGTTTTACCAATGAAAACAGTCCGAAGGACTTTTCTCATCGTGTATGGGCCCCATCGAAAAAATAGAACATGTTTTAAATTTATCCGATGGGAAAATAAACGATATCAAATTCCAATCATCTGTGTGGAACTCCATCGGACAAAAAACCCACGCATGCTCAGAATCAAGTCGACGCATGCTCAGAAGCATTGAACTTCATTTTTCTCGGCTTGTCGGAGTGTTTTACGTCACAGCGTTTGGGACGGTCGGATTTTTGACTGTCGGTGTGTAGTCAAGTTTGATGGAAGTCAGCTTCATCGGATTTCCGATGGAAAAATCCATCGGATTAGAATCCAGAGGAAATCCGATCGTGTGTACAGGGCTTTAATTATCTTTTCTCCAGTTATCTCTTCTATAAATTCCAGACTTATATTTCTTAATTTTTGGTCAATACCACCAGATATGTGTCATTGTGCCCCTCTGTCCACATTCCCTCTAACACTGTGGAGATTTATCCGGTTGGTATTTTTGGATTTTCTCCGGTGTCAAGTACCATCTTACCAGGAATTTGTAATTCATTTTTATTGTATTTATTGTATTTATATCAGTTGCATGATTATATACAGCTCCTATCATTTTCTCAACTTGTTGTTCCTCTAGTTTCGTACCTATTTGTTTTTCCCATCTCCCTATCTAGGGGGGCACCTCTTGTCCTTCCAGATCTGTCAGAATTTCATACACTTTTGATATCCCATCTCTAATTGGTTGAGGTAGTGTGATTACCAAGTGTTTTAATTTAAAGTATTCCCATTCGCTTATCTTCCACCCTTTTGCTTCCTTTAAGTCCTGTAGTGATCTGATCTTCACGTGTAACATGATATCTCTTAATTGTGCATCCCCCATTCTAGTAGCAAAAAGTGTCCGCTTCCCTGGGCCAAAAAAATTTGTTCCCATAAATTCAATTAATGGTGAATTATATATCCAATTTTTTTGTCTGTAGGTTGCATCCCAAATTTTAAATACGTTTTTAGTTAATTTGTGTGCTTCCGAATCTAATATTCTATATTTGTGTGGTACCCATATATTTTTGTGCAATGGTCTTCTATTTAAAATATTTTAAATCTTAATGCATTTTTTCTCAATTTTTTAGTTTACCCATTCTACCATTCGTGAGATAATAACTGCCCTGTAATATCTGTTTATATCTGGTGTTGCTAGGCCTCCATGATTTTTTTTTCTAGTGATTAGTGCTAATTTTATTCTCTGCTTTTTATTTTCCCAAATGTATTTTTACCATCATTATTTTTATTGTTCTGAAGAAACTCTGTGGTATAGCTATTGGTAGCATCTGGAACTTATATAAACATTTTGGAAGGATCACCATTTTGAACATATTTATCCTTCCTAACTATGATAGAGATTCCAATGCAACCTTCTTTAGTTCCTTTTTGTTCATAGTGGGATATAATTTACCTCATATAGCTTCTCGACGTTAGATGTTAGTTTAATTCCTAGATATGGCAGTTCTCTTCCCACCCACGTAAATGGGAATTCCCTTTGTAATACTGATTCTTCCTTTTTTTCTACTCCTATGTTTAATACTTCTGTTTTTTTTATTTCTGTTTTTATAGGGTTAATTAAAAAAAATCTAAATTTCACCATATTTTTTTATTTCTCTAATTATATTTGGCAATGTCACCTTTGGATTGGTTACATACATCAAAATGTCGTCCGCATATGCCGCAATCTTATGTTCTTCTTCTCCCACTCTCGCCCCACCTATATCTCTGTTATTCCGCAAAGTCGTTCCATCGACAATACATAAAGGAGTGGCGAGAACGAGCACCCGTCTTGTTCCATTAAACATTTTGAAAGATGGCAACATTTTCCCATTAACTTTAACCATCGCCGAAGGTCGATTGTACAGGTTTTGATCCCGTCAAAGAGAGTGGGCAGAAACCAGCAAAATAAAAATTCTGAAAAATGGCACCAACATCCCTGTAATTTAAGAATAATATATGTACAGGATATGGGATTTTACGGTGCAATGAAAGTTCACTCAAAAACAAAGTAAGAAAACTAGAAAAATATTTCTTAATACAAAGTTAAAAGTAATGAGTACAGTTATTTCAAAGTCATAGGTGTACACCTACTACCTATAAAGTGACATTGAGATACTATACACATGTACAAATTGATGTGGCGTCCATTATTTCAACAGTTTCGCCTATAAGGCTTCTTCAGGATATGGACGCAAAGGCACTTTCATTGTATATGATGATACATAGGTCATTCAACGCGGCCCCTCCACTCAGTCCCATCCAAGTATAGCCAGGTCTCCCGTAGGGAAGGATGTATATTAAAGACCAAAAGGTAAGTATTTCATAGAGTGCCTCACTCCTATAATGGAATTGAATAAAAAACTGTGAGCTTCTATATGCAGCGGGACTATGGTGTATATTGGGGTATCAGCAAGATACGTACATCCAGGGAAGCCCGTAACAGTGGGGTTCTTTATTTCTGATTGACATGCCCAAATGCCCCTCCAGGGGCCACCAAACGCTCCACTCCAAAAAGAAAGCCAAAGTGGGATTAAGGGCAGACAGGTCCCCACCAGGATGGACCTTAAGTTTTCACACCTGTATTAACAGTCCCGATCCAGCATGAGCTCCCAGGAAATCCCAGGTTTTTGATCCACCGCATAATCCTAGGTCCCAGTCCTAGATGCTGAAGTGTGTCCATCATGAATCCCCAGTTTACCCTGTCAAACGCTTTTTCTGCATCAATTGACAGGAGTAGTACTGGGGGTCCCCTATAATTTCCTTTTCGCAACATTAGCGCTGTTTTTATGCTATTATCTCTACCCTCTCTTCCAGGTATAAACCCTGTTTGATCTGGGTCCACACACTTTGGCATCAGCTTCTTTAATCTTGTTGCCAAGATTTTTTCATAGATCTTCGTATCAGCATTCAATAGGGCTTTTTTTCCTTGCCCTGATTGCAATAAATGTTCCCCTTATGGTTTTATGAGCTTTTGTTAATTCTGGCATCTCGTTCCTCAGAAAATATTGATCAGTCTCTTTTATTATGGTCTTTTCTATTTTGTGTCTTCGAATAAGTCTTCATTTAATTTCCATGGGCCTTTCCCCTGAGCTTCCCCATGCAATTTCATCTTCATTATTACAGGAGCATGGTCCGATATTGTTGTTACTCCTATTGTTGTTTCTTTTACTGCCTCCAAGACTCTGTGCTCTACCAAGATGTAATCTAACCTGGAGTATGTATGATGTACAACTGAGTGATATGTATAGTCTTTTATGCTTGGATGTTGGATTCTCCAGCTATCAACCAAGTGATGTTCATACATTTTTTTTTTTTGATCTTTCTTAGTTGTTTGTATTCTCTATCCGGTACCCCAGAAGTACTGTCCAATTTATGGTCAATTGAGAAGTTGAAGTGTCCGGCCAGTATTAAATAGCCTTGTTTGAATTTGAACAAGTCGTTTAATATTCCTACCAGATATTTTTGGGGATTTTTATTCTTATTTGCAAGCGTATATTTTGAGCCCTGTAAGGTCCCTCTCAGAAACAGGAAGCGGCCTTCTGGGTCCACTTTTCTTTTTTCTATTGTAAAACAGACTTTTTTTCAAAACCTATTATTACTCCCTTTGCCCTTCTAGTTGGGGAGTCTCCATAATACCACTTTGGTATATTCCTCAAATATAACTTAACATTTGTATCCTGTGTGATATGTGTCTCTTGTAGAAATTTCATTTCTGCAGCATTCCTTTCTAATTCTCGTAATACCATATGTCTTTTTTCTGGGGAAGTTAAACCTCATTCCTTTCTCTATTTCTCTTCAACTCCCTCCCGTCCCCCCGGCCATACCCCTCCGCCCCCCACCACAAGGGTAGGTCCCCAAGGATAGAGAGGCCCAAGGGGCACTTCGTATCTATTAAGGCCTAGGTAACAACAATCCATCTCAAGATTAACAAACCATTTCCCACCCTTCCTCCCACCTTATCCCTCCCAACCCCTACCCCCTTGTTGTTGGTATTTTGACCTCATGGTCTTTGAGCAGATAACTAGTCTTTTAGGGGCTCCCTTGCCCCTCTGCTCTTTCTGGTCTGAGGTGGAGTTCTGTTTGGCGCCGGAGGTCAAACTCTCCTACAATTGAAGAGGTGACCTCAAGGTGCTCCGCATGTCCAGGTCTCCATCTCCACTCCATTTTTCTTCTTTTCGCCCTCCCCTGCTTCCCCCCTTTTCCCTTTCCCTCTCCCCCGCTCCAGACTTCCTTATTTTTATTAAACATTGAGTATTAGGTAATTTTATGATATTGTTCTAGTTATCTATTCCATAGGGATCAACTGCCATTGTTCTTCTTCCTGTATCATTCTTTCTTGTCTCAGGTTTATCTCCCTGGTACTATCCAGTATTGGAATTTCAATTTTTTTACAGAAACTGGTCATTTCTTCTATAAACCTAAGTTTAGCGGTACATCCATTTCTCCTCGTAATCAAACATGCGGGAAACCCCCAGTTGTATTTGGTTTCTTGTTCCTGCAAGATCTTCAATAAAGGTTTTAATGCCCTTCTTCTTCTCAGGGTTTCTTGTGAGAGGTTCTGAAAAATTTGTATCTTCTTACCCTCATATTCAATTGGTGGTTTTCCCCTCATATTTTTCCATATTTATTTTTTTTCCTCCCAGTTTCCAAAGCTGTTGAGTGCTCGGATGTCTCCGCCTCCTCTCTCTCTCCTTCGCTGATCTCCTCCTTGTCACCTCGGGTACCCGTGGCGTATACCGCCTAGGTGAGAGGAGGGGGAACGGCACTCAGCACCTCCTCAAGCCTGGTCCATGCTCCCCTCGTACACTCCACCACCTCCCTCGTCCACCCGCCAAAGCACCATGTCCAGACAGGTGGACCAGACGGGGACGTCTGGATGTATCAGGCGGCAAGGACCAACCTCCTCCGCCCACAGTGAGAGTCAGACTCAAAGCCAAGAAAGGTAATTCAGGGAGAGATACCGCAGCATAAGTTAGGGGTTCTAGCCTGGTCTACACCAGGCCAGGGCTTAAGCGGCCCAATATTGCTTCTTTGGAGAGAGACAGGAGACCGGTAACTCCTACGGCGTGCACCTGGCCGACGCCATTACTAGATCCTCCCTCTTTTTTACTGTGTATTAGGTACAGTCCTTTAGATTCTCAAAATGTGAGATAGGAAATGTTCAAGCAGTTTTAGTAAACAGGTTTTTACAGCACAAATATACTGCATATCTAAAAGGGTTTCTCCAAGACAAGAGAATAATATGAATCATCTTGTGCAAGTATTTCTGTAGGAATGTTCCTGTGTGGCACAAGAATTTCCAGTGCTAAGATGCATTCATTATAACATTTATACATATTTGGACCAGCCATTGCAAACCTCATTGCATGATTATATTGAGCTGTATGAAGCCATTGTGTAAACTCTATAATAAAAATGCTAAAGCTATCAATGTCATGTAAACAGGGGCAAAATAAGTCAAAGAGCATAGCTTGTTGTGATCTTCTATTCAGTAACACACTGGGGCTGATTTATGAACCGTTTGCGCCATGAGTATCGGCGCATCGGCATGCGCAACGGCAGTTTTGGTATTTACGAAACATTAGCGCGGGTAGCGCAGCACTATTCCCCATTTACTATAGTGTTCTCGGCGCACGGGAGGAAGCGCTCAGTGCGCCACTATGGACCTGGCGCACGGCATCTTCAAATCAAAATTATAAGAAGCTGGAAGTGCCAATATAATGGGGTGATGTGGGGTGATGTGAGGAAGTATAGTGACAACTGCCCAAGTAACAAATATGCCCAAGTAACAAATATGCCCAAAAGAATGAGAAAGTAACTTTTTATGAACCAGCCTGCTGCGCCTGCAATTACATTTATAACTGTGAGAGGTCTATTTGTGCACTGCGCGGCATTTGCGCTCGTTCAAATGCGCCGGCAAAATCTTAGTAAATGTCAAGTCACGTAAATGCATTTGCATAAGTTAAACAGGCGCTCCTCTAAGCTTGCCATTATATAACAGACTCTGCACAAAATTACATTTCTAAAGGAAAAAAAAGTCATTTAAAAGCACTCGCGGCTGTAATGAATTGCCGGTTCCCGTCAATACAGAGAAAAGTCATTGAAAGTCTTTGAAAAAAAAATGCATGGGGGTCCCCCCAAATTACCAAGCCCTTTAGGTCTGGTATGGATATTAAGGGGAACTCCTCGGCCAATTTTTTTTTTAAATTGCGTGGGCGTCCCCCTCAAAATCCGTACCAGGCCCTTCATGTCTGGTATGGATTTTAAGGGGACCCCCGCGCCAAACTTAAAAAAAAATGGAGTGGGGGGTCTCCCTAAAAATCCACACCAGACACTTATCCGAGCACGCAACCTGGCAGGCCGCAGGAAAAGAGGGGGGGGGCGAGAGAGCGTCCCCTCTCCTGAACCGTACCAGGCCACATGCCCTCAACATGGGGAAGGATGCTTTGGGGTCTGGACCCCAAAGCACCATGTCCCCATGTTGGAAAAATGGGGGTCATATCCACCCAGAGTGGTACTGGGGATACAATATAGTAAAAGAAAAATGCCACGTCCCGAAAATCATAGATTGAATTGGTTAGGTAGAAAGATGGACTTTATGGGCACAGCAAAATTAGTTAAAAATACTCAAGTTTTATTAAAAATGACAAACAGAAAATAATGACAAAGCATACAATTAAAATGAATAGTATAATTCACCATTCATCAACCTAGTATTGACACAATTGAACACATCACCCAATAACCAAATTTCAAATTTCAACAAGGAAAGTTGTTATACTGAATAGAATGACACCAAGGTCATTTCCTTCAGTATATTGGATACCAGTAAACACTAATGGCATTGATTGGTGGTGTATCATCAGAAATCCATTCCTAAACCCGACATGTTGCGCGATAATGATCGCTTCTTCAGGAGTTTTTGAATGTCTATAAATACAGATACATAACATAAGAACATATAAATTGCATAAAAACATATAAATTAATTACAAAACAAGAGAACATAGATGTCTGGCCACCTGCTCCGAGAAACACATGATCCACCAGCAGAATTAACACCATTGGAAAAAGAAGGGGAGAAAAGGGTAAGAAAGAAAGAGGGCAGAAAGAAACCAAAACAAAGCAAAACGAAGCAAAATGAATTGAAGTAGAAAAGCCTCACACAGATATAGGGAATATACTTGGTGTTAAAAAACACACACATTGCAGATAACTTACATAAATTCAAATGTTTCAGGGTACAACGGAGGCTATAGTTGGTCAGGAAGCCAGCATTAGTAGAAGAGCAATACCTCTGGTTATTTTGAAGAACTGGGTATGAACAAACATATGGATCAATCACATGATTACATCCACACATAAAGAATATATATGGTTTTAAAGTAGTGCCATAGTGCTAAATTCTGGCCATATCAGTATATGCAGGTATGATAGCACAGTATGTAGCTACGGTGTAGAACCTAGTATCCGCATTTGAACCCCAAATTGTAGAGGGGGAAACAAACTGGTACGTGGATATAGGTAATAGGTATTAGTACTGGTAGTTTCTAATGTGCTAGTCAAAATTCTGTTTTGTCTTGACTTCCAGTTGTGGTTATGCCCAACTAGACTACAAAAAAAGGAAAAATGGGGGGGGTTTGGAAAAAAGAGGACAATGGGGTATATAAGTATAAAAAATCTGATACAAAATAGCAGATAATAGACTAGTAAGTTATCATCCCTAGAAGAGCATAATGATACAGAAAGCCAATTACCTTATAGTTAAAGTTGTTAGTTATGCCTCCGTTTGTGGGTGACAGCCCTCAGTACTAGGGAATTGTCTGCACAGTGAATAGTGATTAGTCCTGTGTTTAAATAGGACCAGATGGCGCCAAAACTGTGTCAGAAAGGAGCGCCCCCCAAGCATTACCTATCATAGGCTAACGTCCGTTCCAGACGTCAAAGCATTGGCGCTGGACTGGGCGGTGGGCGGAGGTAGTGACGCGGCGTAACCGTGGTGCCTAGCAACAAGCGGGGAGGGACGGAGGAGAGAACGAGATGTCAGCAGCGCCTGCGCACGGCCGCTTGTATATGGTAGTCATAGCAACACGCAGAACAGAGCCGCCCATCTCAGGGCGGAGACCGCGGGATTGAAAAGCAAAGCCAGGCACGCTCACCAACAACCACCGCAATTCTCTGCACAACACAGCCAGAGGGGAGAGCGAACCCGCAGTGCAGAGCACTCAAACTCATAGACGCCAGCCTAAACGCCACTCATACTACAACTCAAATTGTCCCTCTGTATAGCACAACCAGAGGGGAGAATGAGCCCGCAGTGCAGAACACTTATAGACACCAGGCATCCAGCCACGGTACCATCAGATCCAGAGACACATAGACTCACAGATCATTGGAGAATGATCACACTAGACTACATGAAGCCCTTAATAGAAACTAACCAAAATTCCTGACCCCTCTAGTGATTATAAAAAGAAAGAGAATGAAAATGCAGATAGAAATAAAAAGTGATAAATAAAAAACAGTTTAGCAAACCAGAACTGGTATGCCACAATAGAAAAGCACCAAAAAGAGAAAGGAAACCAAGCACAAGGGTGGGAATGCAGCGAGGGGACCAAGATGCCTCAATCAGAACCAAAAAGGCCAGGCATCTTCACATACGGTCTACTATTCACAACGCATGCGATCACAAGGGGGATGAGAAGGCACATCCCCCACGAGGTCCCATGAGAAAGAGAGATAGAGCATAATATAAAATAATAAACATAAACAGAAAAGGAGAAAATTAGTCGTCATAATTAACATAACAGTAAATATTCAATGATTAAGATTTTTTAAGGTTTCATAATATAGGCCTAAGTCTATATATAATACTATGTAGTATTATGAGGAAGGAGACATCCCCTAATCCAACGATGGGTTAAACAGTGACTTACAAAGAGACAGGTAGCCCAGAATAACACATTGGACAACGTTGAAAGTCCCATAGGAAGGGGAGGGAGGAGAAAAAAATAAATAAAATTTGATGGGGACAAGGGCCTCATCCCCACAACCCTTGCTGGTGGTTGTGGGGGGCAGGGGGCTTATCGGAATCTGGAAGCCCCCTTTACAAAGGGGACCCCCAGATCCCAGCCTCCCCCTGTGTAAAATGGTAATGAGGTACAAATGTACCCCTACCATTTCACAAAAAAAAGTGTAAAATTTTTTAAAAATGACAATAGCCGGTATTTGACTATTCCTTTATTAATGTCTTCTCCTTTCCCCGCTTCTTCTTCCATCTTCTTCTTTTCTCCATTCGGGTTTTTTCCTCCATCTTGTTCTTCCTCTTCCTTCTTCCATCGGTGTTCTAGTCCGCATCTTGCCCCAGCTTCTTGTTCCCCGCTTCGTTCTCCGGATGATCCGCTTGCATTGGAGGTTCCCACTGTGTCGCTTCTGTTCTTCTGACAGTGTAACTGAGTGCGGGGCCACCCGGTGACCCCGCCCCCCTCTGACACCACGGGGAAAGCCATAGGGAAGTCCCCGTGAAGTCCATATATGTCAGAGGGGGCGGGGTCACCGGGTGGCCCTGCCCCCCTATGACACCACGGGGAAAGCCATAGGGCAGTCCCCGTGAAGTCCATGTATGTCAGAGGGGGTGGGGTCACAGGGTGGCATCACCCGGTGACCACGCCCCATGCCTATATAAGTCATTGCACCCCACGCACACGGCATTATAGCAGCAGAGAGCATCGAGTCAACATCGAGAGAAGAGGGAAGAAGAAGATGATGAAGACTGGGCCCCCGCTAGCAAAAGAGCTGGAAGAAGAAAGCGGAGGTGCCCGGCAGAAGGCAGAAAGCACCGGAGAGCGGGAGAAGAACCAGAGAGCACGGAGGCGACACCAGAGAGCAGAAGAAGAGACCCCTGAAGTCGGAAGAGAACCCCCAAAGTCGGAAGAGACCCCCGAAGTCGGAAGAGACCCCCGAAGTCGGAAGAAAACCCCCGGAGCTGCCTAATAAATTACTTTAAAAACCTGTGTAGTGTGTTTTTTTATTGACATTTTTTTTCACCAGGTGAATGGGTAGGGGTACGATGTACCCCATACTCATTCACATAGGGTGGGGGGCCGGGATCTGGGGGCCCCCTTATTAAATGGGGCTCGCAGATTCCGATAAGCCCCCCGCCCACAGACCCCGACAACCAACGGCCAGGGTTGTCGGGAAGAGGCCCTTGTCCCCATCAACATGGGGACCAGGTGCTTTGGGGTGGGGGGGCGGCAGGGCGCCCCCCTGCCCCAAAGCACCCACCCCCCCTGTTGAGAGCATGCGGCCTGGTATGGTTCAGGAGGGGGGGGTGCTCGCTTGTCCCCACCCCCTTCCTGAGCGGCCGGGCTGCGTGCTCGGATAAGGGTCTGGTATGGATTTTGGGGGACCCCCATGCCGTTTTTTTGGCGTAGGGGGTTCCCCTTGAAATCCATACCAGACCTAAGGGCCTGGTATGCTCCTGGAGGGGAACCCATGCCGTTTTTTTAATTAAAATT
This sequence comes from Rana muscosa, assembly GCA_029206835.1. Taxonomy (NCBI): domain Eukaryota; kingdom Metazoa; phylum Chordata; class Amphibia; order Anura; family Ranidae; genus Rana; species Rana muscosa. The sequence goes on from CM055117.1 coordinate 588,321,652, forward strand.
TGGCGTGGAGTTCCCTCTCATGATTCATACCAAACACAGGGGACAGTGAGCGCGAGCTGTGCAGTACCCTGTCGCCGAGAACCAGCGCAATGGGATCGTGCTGGAAACATTCTCGCGGGCAGGTACTGGCAAAGAAGCCTGTCCTGGAGGCGACTTCAAGTCGCTCCAAGTCGCGCTGTGGTTCACACTCAAGTCGTGTCCAAGTTGCCTCGCAAAGTCGCGCTGCCCCTATGTGAACCGGCACACGAGTTGCCCCGCAAGTCGGATCATCTTGATCCGACTTCTGGTGCGACCTCTACTCAAATCAATGGGCTCCCATAGGGAACCATTGATTTTGAATAGAGACAGAGAAACGCCACTGATATTTTTATTTACTATCACATTGCGCCAGCGGTTCACACGCCCAATTAATGATTTATCCGGCGCACCAATTAAGGTATGAACCGGCGCAGCGCAGTGTTCTTAGTAAATCACCCCACTGTGTTGTGTGCCTACCACAAATAAAAATTATGTATTTGTTTTTGGACACTGAGGGTGTAAAAAAAAGCATACAGGTTTGCATCAAAGCTGAAAAGCCAGTTTGGAAAGGAGATTTTTTGAGATTTTGAGGAGCCTTTAACATCTGAGATAAAAAGGGTCTTTTTTGAACAACGACAGTGGAAATATCATACAAATTTGCACCACAACTAAAAAACATTTTTAAACGGGCTGCAATTTCCGAGAGACTGAGCAAGCATTTAGCATCCATTAAAAAATAAATATTAATGTCTGTTTTTGGACACTGAGGATGAAAATAACATACACGTTTGCACCGCAGCTTAAAAATCAGTCTGGTCAGGCTGCAATTTATGAGAGTTTAAGCTGGCATTTAGCATTTGAAAAAAAAAAAAATTTTTTGGACATTGACAATGAAAACAGTATCTAGATAAATAGGTGCGCTTCTGAGATTAGATTAATAATAATAATACATTTTATTTATAATGCCCTTTTCATCAAAGAGATCTCAAAGTGCTACAAGTTAAAAACAACAAAGAAAGAAAAATGACCCGTTAAACAATAAAAATAAAAACATCTAAAAGGGGCAAAAAGCTTTGCAAAAAAGAAATGTCTTTAAACCTTTTTTAACCACTACAGCCCCGGACCATTTGTCAGCCTAAGGACCAGAGGTCTTTTTCCAATTTCGCACTGCACTGCTTTAACTGGTAATTGCGCGGTCATGCAATGTTGTACCCAAACTAAATTTGCGTCATTTTTGTCCCACAAATAGAGCTTTCTTTTGATGGTATTTGATTGCCTCTGCGATTTTTATTTTTTGCGATATAAAAGTAAAAATACAGAAAATTTTGAAAAAAAAAATTATTTTCTACTTTTTGTTATAAGAAAAATAGAATAAACTCAGTTTTAGTCATACATTTAGGCCAAAATGTATTCAGCCACATGACTTTAGTAAAAAAAAGTCAATAAGCGTATATTTATTGGTTTGCGCAAAAGTTATAGCGTCTACAATCTAGGGTACATTTTCTGGAATTTACACAGCTTTTAATTTATGACTGCCTATCTCATTTCTTGAGGTGCTAAAATGGCAGGGCAGTACAACCCCCCCCAAAATGACCCCATTTTGGAAAGTAGACACCCCAAGGAAATTGCTGAGAGGCATGTTGAGCCCATTGAATGATTTTTTTTTTGTCCCAAGTGATTGAATAATGACAATGATGACTTTTTGGGAGCCTAGCTGCGTACGGGACCCCAAAAACCAATCACTGCCTTCAGGATTTCTAAGGGTGCAAATTTTTGATTTCACTCCTCACTTCCTATCACAGTTTTGAAGGCCATAAAATACCAAAATAGCACAACCCCCCCCCCCAAATGACCCCATTTTGGAAAATAGACACCCCAAGCTATTTGCTGAGAGGCATGTTGAGTCCATGGAATATTTTATATTTTGCCACAAGTTGCGGGAAAATTACAAACTTTTTTTTTTTTTGCACAAAGTTGTCACTAAATGATATATTGCTCACACATGCCATGGGCATATGTGAAATTGCATCCCAAAATACATTCTGCTGCTTCTCTCGAGTATGGGGACACCACATGTGTGGGACTTTTTGGGAGCCTAGCCGCGTATGGCGCCCCAAAACCAATCACAATCTTCAAGATTTCTAATGGCATAAATTTTTGATTTCACTCCTCACTACCTATCACAGTTTTGAAGGCCATAAAATGCCAAAATAGCACAAAAGGAGTGAAATCAAAAATTTGCGCCCTTAGAAATACTGAAGGCGGTGCTTGGTTTTTGGGGCCCCGAACGCGGCTAGGCTCCCAAAAAGTCCCACACATGAGGTATCCCCGTACTCAGGAGAAGCAGCAGAATGTATTTTGGGGTGTAATTTCACATATGTCCATGTCATGTGTGAGCAATATATCATTTTGTGACAACTTTGTGCCAAAATATAAAATATTCCATGGACTCGACATGCCTCTCAGCAAATAGCTTGGGGTGTCTACTTTCCAAAATGGGGTCATTTGGGGGGGTTTTGAACTGTCCTGGCATTTTATGCACAACATTTAGAAGCTTATGTCACACATCACCCACTCTTCTAACCACTTGAAGACCAAGCCCTTTCTGACACTTTTTGTTTACATGAAAACTATTTTTGCAAGACAATTACCATGAACCCCCAAACATTATATATTTTTTTAAAGCAAAGGCCCTACAGATTAAAATGGTGGGTGTTGCATTTTTTTTTCCACACAGTATTTGCGCAGCGATTTTTCAAACGCATTTTTTGGGGAAAAAATACACTTTTTTTATTTTAATGCACTAAAACACACTATATTGCCAAAATTTTTGATGAAATAAAAAAGATGATCTTAGGCCGAGTACATGGATACCAAACACGACATGCTTTAAAATTGTGCACAAACGCACAGTGGCGACAAACTACATACATTTTTAAAAGCCTTTACAGGTTACCACATTAGATTTACAGAGGAGGGCTACTGCTAAAATTACTGCCCACAATCTGACCTTCGCGGTGATACCTCACATGCATGGTGCAATTGCTGTTTACAAATGACGCCAGACCGACACTCGCGTTCGACTTTGCGCAAGAGCAGGGGGGGACAGGGGTGCTTTTTTTTTTTATTATTATTTATTTTGCTTTTTTATTTTATTTTTAAACTGTTCCTTCCATTTTTTTTATAATTTTTATTGTTATCTCAGGGAATGTAAATATCCCCTATGATAGCAATAGGTAGTGACAGGTACTCTTTTTAAAAAAAATGGGGTCTATTAGACCCTAGATCTTTCCTCTGCCCTCAAAGCATCTGACCACACCAAGAACGGTGTGATAAAATGCTTTCCCAATTTCCCAATGGCGCTGTTTATATTCGGGGGGGGCATTCCCTCCCACTGTTTGTAAAAGCAGTCTAGAGGCTAATTGGCTGCTAGGATTGCTTTTACATGAAAGCCGACTGCTGGCTGAAAAGAATGATACCTAAATCCGCAGGCATAATTCTGGTATAACCAGTCCAGCAACATACCAGTACGTTGCTGGTCCTTGTTGGACATATATTGTAATCTTTTTTTTCATGCAGCCTGTTGGCTGAACGAAAAAAAGAGATTGATCGGTGGGTATGCCCACCATTAGAATTCCTCCCTTCATCCACCCACTTCTAATGATGGGCATACATGCACCATTTATATATGCCAAAGCATGGGGGCATCCTCCCACAAAAGTTATGCCGCGTACACACGGTCTGACTTTTCCACGGGCAGGCCTCCGTCGGAATTTCGACTGTATGTACGCGGCATTAGGAGCAAAATCGCTCATCCGCCCCTATGCTTCGGCATATATGCTCATTTTTTTTTAACGGCGGTGGTGAAATCACCTCCTACAGCGTTGGAGTCACGGCTTTATGTATCGTGGGAGCAAACGCTGTTGCTGTCAAGATAAATAAATCCGTGCTGCAGCTAAATGGCGCACCTGAAAACAAAAAAAGGGTTAACAATAAAACACAGTAAACGTTAAAGTCAAAAAAAATTACATACCTGAAAAGCAAGCATGATAAAACATAATAAAACATTGCAGAATAAAATACAGTAAAAAAGAGCAGAACAATAGAGAGAAAATCGAGAGAGAGAGAGAACAATAAAACGACAACTATTTTATTTTAAATTTTTTAAAATATTTTTTGGTGTTTTTTTTTTTTTTACTTTTTTTTGTAACTGTAACAACTGTAACGGTTCGGTTCTTTCAAAATGCGATGGCATCTTGGGAGACCCTGTGTAAGTGTGTCCTAGTCTGTGAAATGCTGTACCCTACACTAAAACTTCACTAGTGTGTGGTAGCATTCAAAACATTTACCAATGCAAAGATCAGGATTGTCAGGACAGCGTGGACAATAATAACGGGTGTCACGCCTACAGTTGCAAAAAAAAGTATGTGAACCCTTTTGGAATGATATGGATTTCTGCACAAATTGGTCACAAAATGTGATCTGATCTTCATCTAAGTTACAACAATAGACAATCACAGTCTGCTTAAACTAATAACACACAAATAATTAAATGTTACCATGTTTTTATTGAACACACCATGTAAACATTCACAGTGCAGGTTGAAAAAGTATGTGAACCCCTGGATTTAATAACTGGTTTAACCTCCTTTGGCAGCAATAACTTCAACCAAACGTTTCCTGTAGTTGCAGATCAGACGTGCACAACGGTCAGGAGTAATTCTTGACCATTTCTCTTTAGAGAACTGTTTCAGTTCAGCAATATTCTTGGGATGTCTGGTGTGAATTGCTTTCTTGAGGTCATGCCACATCATCTCAATCGGGTTGAGGTCAGGACTCTGACTGGGCCACTCCAGAAGGCGTATTTTCTTCTGTTTAAGCCATTCTGTTGTTGATTTACTTCTATGCTTTGGGTCGTTATCCTGTTGCAACACCCATCTTCTGTTGAGCTTCATCTGGCGGACAGATGGCCTTTAGTTCTCCTGTAAAATGTCTTGATAAACTTGGGAATTCATTTTTCCTTTGATGATAGCAATACGTCCAGGCCCTGACGCAGCAAAGCAGCCCCAAACCATGATGCCCCCACCATCATACTTCACAGTTGGGATGAGGTTTTGATGTTGGTGTGCTGTGCCTCTTTTTCTCCACACATAGTGTTGTGTGTTTCTTCCAAACAACTCAACTTTGGTTTCATTTGTCCACAGAATATTTTGCCAGTACTGCTGTGGAACATCCAGTTGCTCTTGTGCAAACTGTAAACGTGCAACAATGTTTTTTGGACAGCAGTGGCTTCCTCTGTGGTATCCTCCCATGAAATCCATTCTTGTTTAGTGTTTTACGTATCGTAGATTCGCTAACAGGGATGCTAGCATATGCCAGAGACTTTTGTAAGTCTTTAGCTGACACTTTAGGATTCTTCTTCACCTCATTTAGCAGTCTGCGCTGTGCTCTTGCAGTCATCTTTACAGGACGCCCACTCCTAGGGAGAGTAGCAGCAGTGCTGAACTTTCTCCATTTATAGACAATTTGCCTTACCATGGACTGATGAACAGCAAGGCTTTTGGAGATACTTTTATAACCCTTTCCAGCTTTATGCAAGTCAACAATTCCTAATCGTAGGTCTTCTGAGAGCTCTTTTGTGCGAGGCATCATTCACATCAGGCAATGCTTCTTGTGAAAAGCAAACCCAGAACTGGTGTGTGTTTTTTATAGGGGAGGGCAGCTGTAACCAACACCTCCAATCTCATCTCTTTGATTGGACTCCAGTTGGCTGACACCTCACTCCAATTAGCTCTTAAAGATCTCATTAGTCTAGGGGTTCACATACTTTTTCCACCTGCACTGTGAATGTTTACATGATGTGTTCAATAAAAACATGGTAACATCTAATTCTTTGTGTGTTATTAGTTTAAGCAGACTGTGATTGTCTATTGTTGTGACTTAGATGAAGATCAGATCACATTTTATGAGCAATTTGTGCAGAAATCCATATCATTCCAAAAGGGTTCACATACTTTTTTTTGCAACTGTATATCCGCGCTTGCTACAGACACGACATCTTCTTTGGGGGGCTCGTTAGGTAGGGGTACTCTCGAGGACATACCGAAAATGCCTCTCAGGCAGCCGGCTTACTGCATTTGGTTGGGAATGGTGAGGTGCGGTGCAGAACCGCCTGGATACAGAAGGTCTGTGACCATCTCTTCCTAGAATGTAAGGAAGGATAAAGTCCCGCCTGAAGCTCTGTATAGCACATGAGCGTTCAGCAAAGCCAATTGAAATAAGTAAACAGACACTTTTTTGTACCAGTGTCTGGCCTTACGGGCAACTAGATACGGCGCCAACAACTGGTCGTTGAGGTCCACCCCTCCCATATTTTGGTTATATTCGTGGACACAGAGGGGTTTCTCACAACACCAGCCGCCGTACGAATTTTGACTGTCGTGTCTGCATGAAGGGAGGTAAGAAGGAAAACATTCTTATTATCCCTCCACTTCACAGCGAGCAAATTATTACGCTTCAAGCAGGCTCTCTCCCCCAGCCTAAGATGGGAATCTACAAGCCTCTGGGGAAAGCCCCGGCGATTAGGTCGCACGGTGCCACATGCGCCAATCTGATGATCAAACAAGTGACTAAAAAGTGGCACGCTCGTGTAATAATTGTCCACATACAAGTGGTACCCCTTTCTGAATAAGGGTGACACCAAGTTCCACACTATCTTGCCAGTGCTCCCTATGTTACCTGGGCAGTTCTCCGGCTCTACGTAACTATCTTTTCCCTCATAAACCGTAAAGCTCCATACATAGCCTGTTGCCCTGTCACAGAACTTATAGAGCTTGACCCCGTATCTGGCACGCTTGCTGGGAAGGTATTGTTTGAAAGACAAGCGGCCAGAAAATTTAATCAGGGACTCATCAACGCAGACAACTTGATCAGGAGTAAACAAGGCTGCAAAACGTTTGTTGAAATGGTTTATGAGGGGCCAAATTTTGAAGAGCCGATCGTATTCAGGGTCTCCATGAGGACGACAAAGTTCATTGTCGTTGAAGTGCATGAACCGCAAGATCTGCGCATATTGTTTCCTGGACATGGAGGCAGAGAACATGGGCATATGGTCAATTGGGCGCGTGGACCAATACGACCGCAATTTCGTGAATTTACGTATGCCCATGTTGAGGGAAAGGCCCAGAAAGGTCTTAAATTCAGAAACCGTAACTGGTTTCCAATCTCTGGCAAGGGAAGGCAACTGGGGATTAGCGGCGATGAATTGACCAGCATATAAATTAGTTTGGTCCACAATAGATCTATAGAGATCTTCCGCGAAAAACAGCGAATAAAAATCAAGTGGTGTAAAATCAGCTGTTTCCACATGAATACCGAGTTGGCCAGTGAATGGGGGAAGTACGGGTTCTGCAGAAGTGGTGGGCACCCAATCAGGATTGGCAAATTCTGCAGGAAGGACACTATGGGCACGACGGGCCTGCCTTTGTCTTCTTCTTGGTGGCAGCGGGACACTACTTGTGCTTGCCACCTCACCAGCTTGAACTGCACTTATGGGACTCGCCACATCACCAAGTGTTACTGCAGTGCTGGATGTATGTCCAGGGTGTACTAGGCCACTGGTGCTTGGCAGTTCACCAGAAGGAATAGCGGCGCTAATACTGGCTCTCTGCTCCATACGAGGGACCTGCGGTTCTTTCACCTCAACAACATCAGAAGATCGGGATCGGGTACACCTGACCTTAGCAGGGACCTCGCCTTCGTCGTCAGAGGTATCTGTCATGGAGCCGCTGTCGTCTACAGGATTGTATTCTGAGCCTGATTCTGACAGATGAGTGACCTCCACTTCACTATCTGTCATGCTCAGAAACGTGTAGGCCTCTTCACTAGTGTACCTTCGATTTGCCATTTTGGGCTCTAAATTTACTGGTACAACTAGTGAGATTTACAGGTAAAAAAGCACCTAGGCTGTCAGCAACTGTATAAAACGCTACCAAAAAAAAACTGTTAGCGATCGCAGGGATCAGGCCTGACTCTGCGAACACTGCAGTTATGTGTGTTGTGTTTTGTAAGTGACAGTGATAGATCGATACTGCACTTGGGTGGGCTGGGCTGGGCGGAGGGGCAGGTGCTAGCAGGTATCTGGGCTGATCCCGCTAACAATGCGTTTTTTGGAACCCTAAACTGCTGGGGACGCTAGTATAGATCTGATCAGATATTGATCTGTTCAGATACTATACCACTAAGGGAGGTGTATGCTTTGCACGTGGGTGTTAGCGCTACTGGCACTAACCTGACGCTGCCTGGGGTGACGCAGATCCTATCTGACGCTAAAACCTAATTGATATCACCCGCCGGGCGATCAGGGGGTTAAACCTTTATTGGGTAATAAATGGCGTGTGCCCTGATGCTATAAAAACCAAACTCACTAACCAGCGTCACCCGTAACACTTATATGGTGATCACTTGTGAAAGGGTTAACTAGGGGCAGTCAGGGGGTTAAAACCTTTATTAGGTAATATATGGGGGTACTTGACGCTATATAAAAATCTGACGGGGAACCTAAATAACTAACTGGCTAACCAGCGTCACCAGTGACACTTATACGGTGATCACTGGTGAAAGAGTTAACTCTAGGGGCAATCAGGGGGTTAAAACCTTTCTTAAGTTGTATATGGGGATACCTGACGCTATAAAAACCTGGCGGTGAACCTAAAAAAATAACTGGCTACCTAGCGGCACCGGCGACACTAATACAGCGATCAGAAAAATGATTGCTTAGTGACACTGGCGAAAGGGGGTGAAAGGGTTACCTGGGGGCAATCAAGGGTTTAAACCTTTATTGGGGGGGTAGGGGGCTACCCTGGACCTAAAGGGGCCTGAAGCCAACTGCCCTGACACTTTTTAGAGTCACAAATGACACTAAATGCAGTGATCAGTAAATAAATGACCACTGCAATCAGTGACACTGTGACTGGGGGTTCAGGGGGTGACTGTGGGGTGAAAAGTGTGCCTATGTGTACCTGGTGTCAGTGTAGTGTTAGTGCACTTACTTGATGTCTTCGGCTGGGTTCACACTTGTACGACATGACAGTCATACAACTTTCATCCTACTTTGCTCTGCGACATCAGTCCTACATTGGTCCCACATCCATCCAACTTTCATGACCAGATACTACATTGACCCGACTTTGTGAAAGTCTGACTTGTTCTTTGACCAATCAAAACAATCCCAGTGTGAGATAAATTATTTTTACTGCTGCTGTAATCACATGTCGGATGTCACAAGTCGGATGGTAAGGACAAGGCTCCTACTTTGATCCGACTTCAATGATATTCAATGGGCTGAAGTAGGATCAAAGTCGGACCAAAGTAGTACAGGGAGCATTTTCAAAGTCAGACCGACATGTGTCGAACCAGTTAAGACGGCTCTCATAGGGAAACATTGATTTTCACACGGCATACGACATGAGCTCCCAATGTCGGAGCGTTTGTCGTACCAGTGTGAACCCAGCCTAAAAGACAAATGCTCCCTTCCAGGCAGCCCAGCCAACTTATCTACAAAGAAAAAAACATGTGTTTATGGTTAAAGGAGTTTTCCTGTAATCCCATGTTTTTCTCACACAGTTAAGAGGGAGAATGAGAATATGCTGCCTGCTCCTGAAAAGGTACAAGCTAAATCATTATTATGCTATATGTTATAAGATAAGAATTTATTATTTATCTATTTACTGTGAAATTACTGGTTTGAAGTTATAACTTCAAACTTCAGTAATTTGTTCATTAAGTCATCTGCTTGAGTACAGTTTTTGAAAATATAGTAAATTACCTTAACCCCTTCCTTACTGGGCACATATACCCCCTTCCTGCCCAGGCGAAATTTCAGCTTTCAGCACTGTCACGCTTTGAATGACAATTGCGCGGTCGTGCGACGTGGCTCCCAAACAAAATTGACATCCTTTTTTTCGCACAAATAGAGCTTTCTTTTGGTGGTATTTGATCACCTCGGCGGTTTTTATTTTTTGCGCTATAAACAAAAATAGAGCGACAATTTTGAAAAAAAAGCAATATTTTTTGATTTTTGCTATAATAAATATCCCAATTTTTTTTTATATATATATTTTTTTCCTCAGTTTAGGCCGATACGTATTCTTCTACATATTTTTGGTAAAAAAAAATCGCAATCAGCGTTTATTGATTGGTTTGCGCAAAAGTTATAGCGTTTACAAAATAGGGGATAGTTTTATGGCATTTTTATATATATATATTTTTTTTTATTAGTAATGGCGGCGATCAGTGATTTTTTTCGTGACTGCGACATTATGGCGGACACATCGGACACTTTTGACACTAATTTGGGACCATTCACATTTATACAGCGAACAGTGCTATAAATATGCACTGATTACTGTATAAATGTGACTGGCAGGGAAGGGGTTAACACTAGGGGGCGAGGAAGGGGTTAAATGTGTTCCCTATGTGTGATTGTTACTGTGGGGGGAGGGGACTGACTGGGGGAGGTGACCGATCTGTGTCCCTATGTACAAGGGACACAGCATCGGTCCCCTCTCCCTGACAGGACATGGATCTGTGTGTTTACACACACAGATCCATGTCCTTGTCTCTGTAACCGCCGATCGCGGGTGCCTGGTGGACATCGCGGCCGCCAGGCACGCGCATCGGCATCTCAGTGATGCGCCGGGCGCGTGCCGCCGGCGGCGCTCGCGCGCCCCCCAGTGGCCAAATAGCGGAGGCCGTATATTAACGGCCTCCCGGCATTTGACAACCACCTTGCGGCCGTATATTCTCGTACGGCGGGCGCGAGGTGGTTAAAAACAATATCTAATAATTATTTGTATATTACTTATGGAAATGAATCCCTTGCCCTCCAGGCCTATTCTAACACCTCTCTCCTACATGTAAAAATCATAATTTTTTTGCTAGAAAAATTACTCAGAACCCCCTAGGGAATAAAATGTTGGTTGTTGCAATTTTTCAAACGCATTTTTTGGAAAGAAACTGTTTCGTGAATTAAAAACAAACAACTGTGCAGTATAAAGCTTTAACTCTAGTAGGTTTAACATCAGTGTCAAAATAAAACCGGAGGTATCTGTACCCCAGTTTTTCATAAGACCAACAGTGTGCATGCAAAGCTCTCTTTCATATTTTAACAATACAGTTTTTATTACATTTTCCTCAGACCTGTTGTTTTCAGAAAATGTGTTATCTATTATTTGAAGGCAAAGATTGGCACAAATGAACAGGCCCTCTTTCTACATGTGTGTGCTATCTTATTGTAGCGGGTACTGCAAATTTAGGGGGGTCCCTATGTCTAAATTTAGGGGCATGACCCGAGCACTAGTATGGTTCGGGCCTTCTAATTGTTCTGGACTCTGCTTTATTGCTGTGTGCCTATGTAGAGTTCCCTGTGGCCTGCAGGTGGCGCTGCCATGTTGGGTCAGGGTTGAACCATAGGTTGCATTGGCGCTATTGGATGTCCTCTCTCGTCTACCATGCAGTGGGCAGGTTCTGCCTGCTGTGCATGCCGGGAGAGGATATAAAAGAGGCAGACGCCATTTTTATTGAAGAGAGACCCGGGGACAAGTACCCGGAGGAGTGTGCCCCCTAAGGAGGGGGGTGCGTACCCCGACTGAGGAGTCTCGGGCACCTTCAGCCCGAGACCGCAACGTTCTGGGTAGGCCCAGTACCTTCAACTGGGTCTACAGGCAGAACTTTGGAGTCCTAGGATGCCCGGGTGAGGGTATCCGCTCCGACCAAGAGGAAGCCAGGGGAGGATCGGTCCCATAACAGAAGATGAGTGATAGTTAGATTGCTGTCTCGGGAAAGGCCTGGTGACCTGTCGGAGGGAAGGATCCTATGCTCCGCAGAACTGACCCTGCGGAGTGCTGCTGCTCTTTGAGGACAGACTGAACTTGTCCTTGGAGGATTAAATTGCTTGTTTGAGCTCCACACCGGCTGCTAGGACCATTGAGGGACTATCCGGGTGAGTTGTACCCACTCGGGACCGAGTGGTGATGAATCTGGGAGTTCTGTGCCTGAATCTGCTCTAGTTCAACTATCATCTCTCATCTACTTTCTCTTACCTATCAAGCAAAGATATAAAATAAACTCAACGTTGGAGTTTAAGTGGTTTGGACATTGACTTTATTGAAGAGGGAAAAGTACAGATTCGTCTCTACACTCTGGAGATGGGAACCAGTGGAAGGAGGTAACTCGCTGCAGGACCCAGGTATATATACACCGCCTGACCGCTAAACTAGAAGACACGGGCTTGTGACATGGGTGCCTCTCCTTTACCCTAGGAGGAGAGGGTAGTGCTACACATGGGGGCTCGGGTCCGGGATTTTGCAGCTGCCCCTGGAAGCTGGACTTTACTTTCTCCCTTGTGTGTACGAGGAACACAGCGGATGCTGCCTCTGTTGCAATGGAGTCCTCCCTTCCCCCTGCTAAGAGGAATGTGGGATATGTGAAGGCTTCTCGTGGCCACGGTCAAGGCCTACCCCAGCACCTGCCTGAACCGGATCATCAATCCAGAGGGATCTCCGGCCAATCCAAGTCAGGGGAGGTAAGAAGGCTGGGAAAACTGAGACATTGACTTTGTTAGGAGAGGGTAGAAAGTCCACACCCCACGCTACCGGGGATGTGCCGACCGCCAGCCCGCAAAGACTTTCCATTTTTCGGGACAATGTATCGGTGTCGACTACCAGTTATTTGCCGGCAGAGGCATATGACACCTCTGGCTTTGAATAATCGTTCGATGCGGGGATGACCACAAAATTGACAAGATTTTCATCCGCAAGGGTTGGGAAAAAATCACGGTGACCTCATCCCGTAGTTTAAAGGGGGTTTCGCCAATGGACTCTGGGGAAACTACACCCCGGGTGGAAGTGACTGTCCCAAGGGAAGAGGCCCATCCTATGCCTGTTTTGTCTGCCCCAGCATCCTCTGTGCCTGATACTACTGCTGCTGTTCGTTCTCCTCTGTGGCCACCTATGCCACAGTTGGAGCCCGCACTAATAAGGAGATCTCCAGATGCGATTGTCCTCCCGGGAAATGGAGATCGCGCGAACATGCCGCCTCTGGCCCGATTACAGTGGCTTTTGCACCAGAAGGTAGCAGCGGAATGTCGTTGGGAGTACCCATATGTTCCCAAGGACCTTTTGTTCGAGATAGAGGCCTCCTGAGAACGATGTTATGCAGACTTTGTGTGGGATCGTTTGGAGGTAAAGAAAGGTCACCGCTACTTCGTGTTCAGCCGTGATGACTGAGCGATACAAGGGCTGCCGGAAAGACTGGACTCTTGGTCGGCACATTCATGCAGACCGGGTGGTGATTTGTAGCAGGGATCGAGATGATGTGGTATACTCGATAGAGACTCTGGACAAAGACTGGAAAACTCTTGTTCTCCCTGATCCCCAGTACTATCTCTGAAGTGGGAGCTTGTTTTTTTTTTAATTATTATTCCACTTCAGGGACATTGCCTGAACTGTCACCTTGGCCTTCTGCCCAAGGGAAAATTTACTCTTTAGAGACTCGGGGGAACTATTTGTGTTTTTTTTCCTCTACTGTTCTGCAAAGAGAACTGAACTTTGGGTAGATTTAGTTAGGGCAAAGCGGAAGCCGACGTTCACAAGAAGGAGGGCTCATGTGCTTAAGTTGTGCCTATAAGCACCTAGGTCATGCAGTGATGTGTGCTGCCACTAGGTGGTGGTGGTCTGCAGAAATTTGTGTAGCAGAGGCAAGTCATTCTTTCTAGGAGGAATGGTTCGTTTCTGACTCCCAGAAAGTTAGAAGATGTTATTTGTGTGCTGTGTTTTTTTCTTTTCTTTTTCGTACATCACGGGACACAGAGCGACTTAGTCATTACTAATGGGTTATATAGTTTACCTTCAGGTGCTGGCACTGGCAACTTCCAAACCGGAAGTACCCTCCCCTATATAAGCCCCTCCCATCCGGGAGCACCTCAGTTTTTTGCCAGTGTCTAAGGTGTTGGCCAAAGAGTAACATGTGTTTTCCTGGGCTTGCGTACAGGTTCTTTTACGGGCCTTAGTAAGCTGTTCCGGATCCCACCAAAAAAGCTTCATAGCTAAACGGTCGGTACCCGGGCCTTGCAACAGAAGAGCAAGGTTTTGCCTGTAATGCCTCTCTTAGGAGGGCTGGACCCTGGGATCCAGAGCTCTGGTCATACCCACGACCAAGATGTTTTCTGTGCAGGGTGCTATACAGGTCCAGGGGAGTGGAATCCTTGGGAACCCGGTCCCTGAAGGTTTAATTACAATGCCTGCCGTGATAGGTGAAGTTTGGGCTTCTGTGGACCAAACAGAGTCCTGCGGCGGGGAACAGGTAAGTGGGGGCCCCCAGGAACTTGGTTCTATTGGGGGACCCCCAAGCCTAATTTGTCTTTCTGTCTGTTACCTAACGGTATTCCCGCTAATATCTGTGTATGCCTATAACTACTGGAAAATGTAAAATTTTAATAGTAGTCAAGAAAAAAAAAAAAAAAAAAAGAGGACCGCGGTACCTGTGTTAAACCACTAGAGGCCGCTGTGGTCCATTTTTCTTGTCATGTGGATATTTGGTTTTCTCAAGTCAAAAGATCCAGGCAGTTGGTAAGTTTCTCTGTGGGAATCCAGTTCCTCTGCCCTGTTGCTGCGCTCATCCACCGCACAGGCCCTCCGGCAAAAAGGGCCCTGGCTCCTAGTCCCTGCTTGGTTTCAAAAAAGGGCGCACGGGCGCGCGCGCGGGCGCGTGCACGCGCCTCCTATGAAAAAAAAGGGGCGGGTGGATGACGCTCGATGCGCGCCGCGGTGCTTCTGCGCATGTGCAGGCGTCCCAGCATGTATAAAAGACACAGTACAAGTGTCAGCTGGATGCAAACAGAGCTAGCAACAAAACGGTGGCACACAGAGGCGGTTGATGCAGGCATCCCCATAGAAAGGCACTTTAGTGGACACCAGCTGGTATATAGCAGCAACTGTGTTAGACTATTACCAGCAAAATTGGTGTATGACGACGGGAATACCTCAGCTTTGTGCTTAAAGGATATGTCGTCCAGACGCTCCGGAAATAAGTCTTCCAGGAAGCCAAAGGGGTCTCCATCGGGCTCTGAGGATATTGGGCATGCTTGTACTGCACCAATCTCCCCTGAAAATTCAGAGGTCAGTAGCCGTAGGAACCCCGCAGGAGTGCCTGGTGCTGCGGCTGTCCCCAGTCCACCTGTTCCTGTATATATATATATATATATATATATATATATATATATATATATATATAAAACAGAGGAGGTTTTATCCTCAACTCTGGGAGGATTGGAAGAGAGATTAACAGCATTGATCGCTGCTTCCCTGTCACAGGGAAAGCGCGTCCGATCTCCGTCTCCTCCTTCAGAGTGCCTGTTAGTGGAGGAACAGCCCCACACAGAGATCGACCTACCTGAAGGGGATCAGGATGAGGTTGATTCAGTTATAGAGGAATCAACAGTGGAAGAACCTTTCTCAGCATCTCAGGCTGAAAGATTATGGGTTCAGTCTCTGACTAACATGGTCCGATCAGCATTTAAAATGCCTCTGGCGGAACCATCAACCACTACGGTTTCCTCGCTGGGGTCGCTGAAAGCTCCCAAGGCTGTCTGTTCCTTCCCAATCCACCCTTTATTGGAAGGGCTTATTTACCAGGATTGGGAGCATCCTGATAAAATATTTACTCCCCCCAAGAGATTTCCAGTGATCTATCCCATGGAGGATAAGTTCATAACAAAATGGAGGGTCCCTACAGTGGACACAGCCATCTCTTGTGTAAATAAATCACTGACATGTCCAGTAGATAATGTTCCAATTGTTCAAAGACCCAATAGATAAAAAATTGGAGTCTTTACTAAAATCTGCTTTCTCTACAGCAAGCATGGTGACACAACCTGCAGTAGCAGCGATTGGAGTCTGCCAAGCAATGAAAGATCAGTTGAAACAAGTCTTAAGGGACTTACCAGATCAGCAGGCTCTTGCCCTAGCTGACCTACCTAGAGCCTTGTGTTGCGGTGGACGCCATAAAGGATACAATCCAACAGGCATCCCGCTTTACGCTGTCTGTAGACATATGCGTAGGCTTCTATGGCTCAAAAACTGGTCTGCTGAAGCTCCCTGTAAGAAATTGCTGATTAGCTTCCCATTTCATGGAGAACGCTTATCTGGAGAAGATCTGGACAAATATATCCAGAAAACTTCTGCCGGTAAAAGTACACTCTTGCCGGTTAAGAATAAGGGTAGAAGTCCTTCTTTTAAGAGGCCTACTTCTCCAGTCCCTGGCACATCTGCTGTGAAACAGTTCCGACGGCCTCCGCGGTCAAATCCAGGGGGCAGAAATCAGGGACAATCACAGGGTAACAAGAAACCCTGGGTCAAGAGAGGTACAAAACCTCCCCCCAAGTCATGAAGGGTTGCCCCCACTCAATCGGGTGAGGGGAAGACTTCAGTTGTTCACAGAGACCTGGCAGGACACCATCAGAGACAGATGGGTGCTCTCCGCAGTAAGTCTGGGATACAGGCTGGAGTTAAAAGACATTCCTCCTGCCCATTTTATAAGGTCAAACGTGCCAAGCGATCCCCAGAAGAGTGGATCCCTCCTTCTGGCACTAGAACAACTATTGCTCCAAGGGTAATCATGAAGGTTCCCTTGGAAGAAAGCGGGTTCGGGTTTTACTCGAACCTTGTCACAGTCCCCAAACCAAATGGGGACGTGAGGCCCATATTAAATATAAAAGGGCTAAACAAGTTCCTACATATCAGGACTTTTTCGGATGGAGTTGATCCGATCGGTGGCCACCGCCCTACAAGGGCAGGAATGGTTAGCCTCGATCGACATAAGGGATGCTTATTTGCATATTCCCATCTGTCCGGCCCACCAGAAATTTCTACGCTTTGCAGTAGAAGGGCACCATTTTCAGTTCAGAGCCTTACCTTTCGGTCTGGCCACAGCACCACGAGTGTTCACAAAAATTCTGGCCCTACGATTGGCCAAACTAGGAACACAAGGTGTAACGATAATGGCATATCTAGACGACTTGTTGCTGATAGACCACTCAGTGAAAAAAACTAGAAGTGGTCGTTCACAAGATAATCAAGTATCTGGAATCTCACGGTTGGCATTATCAACCGAGACAAGTCAGCCCTAAAACCAGTCAAAAGTCTGGAATACTTGGGGGCTAAGACTGGATTCAAATCAGAGAAAGATTTTCTTACCTCCAGAGAATGTGTCGTCTTTGAAAGATTTGACCCACTTAGTGGGTACAAAAAAGAAAACCATCCATACGCCTGTGTATGAGGCTGCTGGGAAAAATGGTGGCTTCATTCGAAGCAGTACCCTACGGTCAATTCCAATCAAGGAACTTGCAGAGGGCCATACTGTCAGCCTGGAACAAAAAAGTTCAGGCTTTAGACTTACCAATGTCCCTGTCCCCTTCCGTTCGCAAGAGCCTCCATTGGTGGTTGGTGCCCCAGAATCTGGAAAAAGGGAAACCCTTCAGTCCGGTTTCTTGGAAGGTGGTCACTACAGATGCCAGCCTCATAGGCTGGGGGGCAGTACTGGAGCAATGGTCTCTCCAGGGCAAGTGGTCAGAAGCAGAGAAGGCCCTGCCCACCAATCTCTTAGAGATACGAGCAGCCCGGTATGCCCTAGTAGCATGGACATCCAAACTCCAAGGGTCACCTGTCAGAACTCAATCAGACAATGCCACAGCAGTGGCATATATCAATCACCAGGGTGGCACCAGGAGTCGTGCAGCCCAGAGGGAAGCGAATTGCATCCTGGAATGGGCAGAAAGATATGTCACAGCCATATCCGCGGTTTTCACCCCAGGAGTGGAAAATTGGAGAGCGGACTTTTTAAGTCACCAGCAATTATTCCCGGGGGAATGGTCTCTTCACCCCGAGGTTTTCCAGGCAATATGCCAGCGGTGGGGAACACCGGATGTAGATCTGCTAGCATCCAGATTCAACGCAAAGGTGGACAGATTTGTGTCTCGCACAAAGGATCCCCTAGCCTGCGGTTCGGATGCCCTCGTGTTCCCTTGGGACCAGTTCAAGCTGATATATGCATTCCCACCGCGATTAATCCGCAGAATCAGGGTAGAAAAGAAACCAGTGATTCTGGTGGCTCCAGCGTGGCCCCGAAGGGCATGGTACGCGGAGATTGTAAAAATGTCAGTGGGAAGTCCTTGGACCCTCCCACATCGTCCGGACCTGCTTTCGCAAGGACCGATATACTACCCTTCCTTATTGAAGCCCACATTCTAAAAAAGAGAGGGCTCTCTAATCCTGTGGTATCTACCATGATCAATGCCAGGAAGCCGGTATCCAGGCAGATCTATTAGAGGATCTAGAAGGCGTACATCACGTGGTGTGAGGCCAAGAAATGGCATCCACGTAAGTACGTAATAGGTAGGATTCTGGACTTCCTACAGTGGGCTGTACATAGGAAGCTTGCCTTGAGTACTATCAAGGGTCAGACGGCCTTGTCAATATTTTTTCAAAGGCCCTTGGCTTTGCATTCATTAGTCAAAGCTTTCATACAAGGAGTGATGCGTATTAGCCCTCCGGTTAGTATTCCCATATGTCCATGGGACTTAAACCTGGTTCTGTCGGTTCTACAGAAACAACCATTTGAACCATTGCGGCACATTTCCTTGGTTCTTTTCACCAGGAAATTGATTTTCTTAGTAGCCATTTGTTCGGCTAAAAGAGTATCGGAATTAGCCGCCTTGTCCTGTAAGGAGCCATATCTGGTTGTCCATAAGGACAGAGTAGTATTACGTCCTCATCCAGCCTTCTTCCTAAGGTGGTATCGAGGTTCCATTTGAACCAAGATGTGGTTCTTCCTTCCTTTTTCCCCAAACCTAGTTCGGTAGAGGAAAAGTTATTGCATTCTTTGGATGTAGTAAGAGCAGTTAAAGCTTATCTAAAAGCCACTGCTCAGATTCGTAGAACGGATACTTTGTTTGTTCTGCCGGAAGGCCCCAGAAAGGGTCAGGCAGCATCAAAAATCTACTTTAGCCAAGTGGATTCGACAGGTCATAATACAAGCCTATGGCTTGAAAAGGAGACCGCCTCCGTTCAAAGTTAGGGCACACTCCACAAGAGCAGTTGGAACTTCATGGGCAGTGCATCACCAAGCCTCCCTGGCTCAAGTCTGTAAGGCCACAACATGGTCCTTAGTACACACGTTTACTAGATTCTACCAGGTAGACGTCAGAAGTCAGGAGGATGTCGCCTTTGGGCGCAGTGTGTTGCAGGCCGCAAAAGAGCCTCATGCCTGATGGCGCCCAGCTTATGTATAGTGTATCCCTCCCCTCATTTGGCATTGCTTTGGGACGTCCCATTAGTAATGACTAAGTCGCTCTGTGTCCCGTGATGTACGAAAAAGAAAAAGGGATTTTTATAACAGCTTACCTGTAAAATCCTTTTCTTGGAGTACATCACGGGACACAGAGCTCCCACCCCTCTTTTTGGGACACTTATTGCTTTGCTACAAAACTGAGGTGCTCCCGGATGGGAGGGGCTTATATAGGGGAGGGTACTTCCGGTTTGGAAGTTGCCAGTGCCAGCACCTGAAGGTAAACTATATAACCCATTAGTAATGACTAAGTCGCTCTGTGTCCCGTGATGTACTCCAAGAAAAGGATTTTACAGGTAAGCTGTTATAAAAATCCCTTTTTTCCCTCTGCAGGTGATTGCCTATCAACTACATCGGAGAATGGGTGGAAAGATAGGATAGGAAAAAAGGGATTGTCTTGTAAAATGACTGTAATGTATATTACTTGCTGGTTCTTTCTTTAAAAAAAAAAAAGGGAAAACCTTTTGATTCAGGCACGGAACAAATTCTATTGTACATAGTTGGAAAAGACCAGAGCCCACTCAGGATTGAGGGGGGTCTTCTGACCTTCCCCAGACACTGGGGACAGTGTCTAATAAAGAGGGGGGTGTGTGTAGCGGGTACTCCAAATTTAGGGGGGTCCCTATGTCTAAATTTAGGGGCATGACCCGAGCACTAGTATGGTTCGGGCCTTCTAATTGTTCTGGACTCTGCTTTATTGCCTATGTAGAGTTCCCTGTGGCCTGAAGGTGGCGCTGCCATGTTGGGTCAGGGTTGAACCATAGGTTGCATTGGCGCTATTAGATGTCCTCTCTCGGCTACCATGCAGTGGGCAGGTTCTGCCTGCTGTGCATGCCGGGAGAGGATATAAAAGAGGCAGATGCCATTTTTATTGAAGAGACCCGGGGACAAGTACCTGGAGGAGTGTTCCCCCTAAGGAGGGGGGTGCGTACCCCGACTGAGGAGTCTTGGGCACCTTCAGCCCGAGATTGCAACGTTCCGGGTAGGCCCAGTACCTTCAACTGGGTCTACAGGCAGAACTTTGGAGTCCTAGGATGCCCGGGTGAGGGTATCCACTCCGACCCAGAGGAAGCCAGGGGAGGATCGGTCCCATAACAGGAGATGAGTGATAGTTCGATTGCTGTCTCGGGAAAGGCCTGGTGACCTGTCGGAGGGAAGGATCCTATGCTCTGCAGAACTGACCCTGCGGAGTGCTGCTGCTCTTTAAGGACAGACTGAACTTGTCCTTGGAGGATTAAATAGCTTGTTCGAGCTCCACACCGGCTGCTAGGACCATTGAGGGACTATCCGGGTGAGCTGTACCCACTCGGGACCGAGTGGTGATGAATCTGGGAGTTCTGTGCCTGAATCTGCTCTAGTTCAACTATCATCTCTCATCTACTCTCTCTTACCTATCAAGCAAAGATATAAAATAAACTCAACGTTGGAGTTTAAGTGGTTTGGACATTTTATTGAAGAGGGAAAAGTACAGACTCGTCTCTACACTCTGGAGATGGGAACCAGTGGAAGGAGGTAACTCACTGCAGGACCCCCAGGTACATATACACCACCTGACCTCTAAACTAGAGGACACAGGCTTGTGGCATGGGTGCCTCTCCTTTACCCTAGGAGGAGAAGGTGGTGCTACATTATCTTTGCACATTCACATAACAGTGGGACAGGGGCAGATCCAGAGTCTAGTCTTGGGAGGGGCGCTGCCAGTAAATACGTTTTTTTGAGGGCAATTTATCGGGGAAATGTCTGGTATTGGCGCTTCAATCATCACGGCACCATGGTTATTATGGTCTCAGGATGATTGAAGCGCATTATTTCTATTACATTGTAATATAAAAATAAATAGTTCAACTCATCATAATGCAGAATCAGTGGGAGCCTCAAGTGTGTCACTTGCCACGTCGCCTGCCACCAAATGTGAATTGTCTCTTGCCACGTCGCCTGCCACCAAATGTGGATTGTCACTACGTCGCCTGGCACCAAACGCGGATTGTCACTTGCCACGTCACCTGCCACACATTGCGGATTGTCACTTGCCACGTCACGGATTGTCACTTGCCACATCGCCTGCCACCAAATGCGGATTGTCACTTGCCAAGTCGCCCGCCACACGTTGCGGATTGTCACCTGGCACACGTTGCGGATTGTCACTTGCCACGTCACCTGCCACCAGATGTGGATTGTCACTTGCCAGACACTTGCCACATGTTGCAGATTGTCACCTGCTGTGTCACTTTCCTGCTAAGGTGCTCTGTCCCAAAGTCAGGCAGCAGAGAGATGATGTAATCTCTCTGCTGCCCACGGCTGCCTGCACAGTGAGGGCGGGACTGCAAGGATGCAGGGCGGGCGCCGGGAGATGATGTCATCTCTCTGCTCCCGTGCCTGCCGGCTCCCTGATTGGCCAGCAGCGCTCACACACCGAGCCGCCCAGCTACCCCCCCCCCCCCTCTCTCACCCGCCCACTCACCGACCGAGCGCCCGCGAAGCCGCACACTCGCGGAACGGCCCATCCGCGGAGCCGCCCACCCGCGGAATCGCGGAGCTGCCTGCGCTGTCACCCGCGGAGCTGCCCGCTCTCACCTGCATTCTCTGAGGGGGCAGTTGCCCCATGCCCCCCCCTGGATCCGCCTCTGCAGTGGGAACATTCTGAGATTTACCCTTAGCAGTATGTAGTGCTGTGCTGTTACATTTGAATGCTGCCCTGGAGGTTATTAATTCCTATTTTAATGTATGCTGCTACATTGGAGTCCTGCTGAGAAAGTTATTGACCCTTTCCAAGCAATGCTAGGCCTACTGGTCTTAGCTTAAAGTGGTAGTAAACCGCAAAATAAAATCTCCCTGAAAGTTAATAGCATAGTGTGTGCTAGTATGCATTGCATACTAGCACATTATGAAAGACTTACCTGAAATGGAAGCGCTCCAGCAGCTTCTGACAGGGCTTCTATCTTCACCTCATCTTCTTTTCGGGTTCACGGGCTGTGGGCATCTGATTGGCCGAGCCGCGATGTCGTGACTCCATGCATGGGGGAGTCACAGCTGTGGCACAGCTCTCTCAATGGAATGCAAACCATCCATTGACATCACAGTGCGCATGCACTGGTGACCTCACCGGTGCTGTTTAAGCAAATATCTTCTAAACAGTACACGTTTAGGAGATATTTACTGTACCTACAGGTAAGCCCTATAGGCTATACTACTATATAAAGGTTTTTACACTGCAAAGCTTTCTGTTTTATGCCTATAATTATCCAATGGATATGATAATTAATGTGTTTAATATATCTGTCCTTCCTTGAGGAAGCCCGTTGAGGAAACATCTTGGGAAAACCCTGGCCGGGTGGTTTGGCCATTTGTTCTACAGACCTCTTTAATTAGAAGGTCCATTAACCACTTGCCGACCCCTTACTGTATATATACGTCGGCAAAATGGCTCATACAGGCACAATCACGTACCTGTACGTGGCCCTTTAACTGCAGCCGTCTGGGTCGCGCCGCGGCGGCGCCCTCACGACCCCCCTGCCTTCCCCGTGAGTGGGACCGTGGGTCCCGCGGACTCGATCGCCGCGGGTATCCCCGCGATCGTCTCACGGAGACTCGGAGCGGGGAGATGTGTGTGTAAACACAACATCTCCCCGCTCCTCTACTGACAATGTCAGCGATCTCCGCTCTGTGTAATCAGAGCGGAGATCGGTGACGTGTCAGTCGTAGCCACGCCCCCCTCAGTTAGTAACATGCCCCTAGGTACACTTAACCCCTCCAGCGCCCCTAGTGGTTAACCCCTTCACTGCCAGTGTCATTTTCATAGTAACCAGTGCATTTTTATTGCACTGATCGCTGTGAAAATGACAATGGTCCCAAAAATGTGTCAAAAGTGTCCGATGTGTCCGCCCTAATGTCGCAGTCACGAAAAAAATCGCTGATCGCCTCCATTACTAGTAAAAAAAAAAAAAAAAGAATAAAAATGCCTTAAAACTATACCCTATTTTGTAAACGCTATCATTTTTGCGCAAACCAAGCAATAAACGCTGATTGTGATTTTTTTTAACCAAAAATATGTAGAAGAATACGTATCGGCCGAAACTGAGGAAAAAAAATGTTTTTTTATATATTTTTTGGGAATATTTATTATAGCAAAAAGTAAAAAATATGTAATTTCTTTAAAAAATTTCGCTCTATTTTTGTTTATAGCGCAAAAAATAAAAACCGCAGAGGTGATCAAATACCACCAAAAGAAACCTCTATTTATGGGAAAAAAAGGACGCCAATTTTGTTTGGGAGCCACGTCGCACGACCGCGCAATTGTCAGTTAAAGCGACGCAGTGCCGAATCGCAAAAGGGGCCTGGTCATTATGGCCCGTATTGGTCCGGGGCTTAAGTGGTTAAAGTCGGTAAGCCTGCACTCTTTATTAACCACTTCCCTACCCAGCCATAGTCAAATAACGTCCACAGATAGAATCTTCCATCCTGGGTGGACGTCATATGACGTCCTGGGCTTTGTGGGTGGATATCTGAATGATGCCTGCAGCTAGAGGCATCATTCAGATATCCTTTTGTTCTGTCAGCGATTCTGTGCGCCATAAGAATGATCATAGCGGCGGTTCCGCCGCTTGATCGTTCTTATAGGCGGCGGGAGGGGACAACCCCCCTCCCGCCACCATCCGGTGCTTCGTTCGGCGCCGGAGGTGAACCATAGAGATGACTGATGACCAGATGGTCACCAGTCATCTCTATGACCGTCGGAGGCCCGGGTGCGATGACGTCACGCCCGGGTTCTCAGATGTAAACAAAGCCGCCATTGCGGCTAGTAAACATGAGATCAGTGAATTTTTTTTCACAATCTCATGCTTTCCAGCCTGGAGGAGAGATGTGGGGTCTTATTGACCCAGCATCTCTCCATAAGGAGAACCTGTCACACACCATTCCTATTACAAGGGATGTTTACATTCCTTGTAATAGGAATAAAAGTGATAAAAAAAAGGAAAAAAAGTGTAAAAAAATAAATAAAAAATGTAAAACGCCCCTGTCCCCGGTAGCTCGCGATCAGAAGCGAACGCATACGTAAGTCCCGCCCACATATGTAAACGCCGTTCAAACCACATATGTGAGGTATCGCCGCGTGCATTAGAGCGTGTGCAACAATTCTAGCACTAGACCTCCTCTGTAACTCTAACCTGGAAAAAAATGTAAAGCGTCGCCTATGGAGATTTTTAAGTATCGAAGTTTGACACCATTCCATGAGTGTGCGCAAATTTAAAGCGTGACATGTTAAGTATCTATTTACGCGGCGTAACATCATCTTTCATATTTTACAAAAAAATTTAGCTAACTTTACTGTTTTGTTATTTTTTAATTCATGAAACCATTTTTTTTCCAAAAAAAAAGGCGTTTGAAAAATTATTGCGCAAATACCGTGCAAGAAAAAAAGTTGCAATGACCGTCATTTTATTTCCTAGGGTGTCTGCTAAAAAAAACATATATAATGTTTGGGGGTTCTGAGTACCGTATTTATCGGCGTATAACACGCACTTTTTTCCCCTTAAAATCAGGGGAAAATCGTGGGTGCGTGTTATACGCCGATACTCCGAATTCCCCTGCTGAAAATGAGCGAGAGGAGCGAGCGGAGCCGAAGTACAATCGGCTTTACTCGGCTCCTCTCGCAGTCCCGCCCATCTCTGACTGCGCCGCTGACGGAGAAAGCCGAGTGTACTTCGCCTAGTCTCGGCTCCTCTCGCAGTCCTGCCTGTGACTGTGAGCAGACACGAGTCTAGGCGAAGTACACTCGGCTTTCTCCGTCAGCGGAGCAGTCAGTGGAGATGGGCGGAACTGCGAGGAGCCGAGTCCAGCCGAAGTACACTCGGCCCCGCTCGCTCCTCTCCACAGAAATCGGCGCCAAATTTTAAAAACCGCCGCGACTGACACGATCGCAAAGGCACTGGGCACGGCTGCAGATGGACAGATGAACACTGGGCACGGCTGCAGATGGACAGATGGACACTGGGCAAGGCTACAGATGGACACTGGGCACGGCTGCAGATGGACAGATGGACACTGGGCAAGGCTGCAGATGGACAGATGGACACTGGGCACGGCTGCAGATGGACAGATGGACACTGGGCACGGCTGCAGATGGACAGATGGACACTGGGCACGGCTGCAGATGGACAGATGGACACTGGGCAAGGCTGCAGATGGACACTGGGCAAGGCTGCATGCTGCATTTAAATGTAAGTTTTTTTTTTTTTTTTTTCCTTGAATTTCCCTGCTAAAAGTTTTTTTCCTTTAAATTCCCTCCTAAACTTGGGGTGCGTGTTATACGCCGGTGCGTGTTATACGCCGATAAATACAGTAATTTTCTAGCAAAAGAATGATGATTTGTACATGTTGGAGAGAAGTGCCAGAATAGGCCCAGTATTGAGGTGGTAAAAAAAGTTTTTGAACAGGATTATTACTTCTGCACGTCAATTTGTCACTATATTTTCCTTTCTGTATTTGGACTTTATTTTGTATGGTTATCCCTAAAAAAGGGTCACTTTCCACGTCACCTGCCACCAGATGCCGATTGTCACTTGCCACGTCACCTGCCACACGTTGCGGAATATCACTTGCCACGTCACCTGCCACCAGATGCGGATTGTCACGTCACCTGCCACCAGATGTGGATTGTCACTTGCCAGACACTTGCCACACGTTGCAGAATGTCACCTGCTGTGTCACTTTCCTGCTAAGGTGCTCTGTCCCAAAGTCAAGCAGCAGAGAGATGATGTAATCTCTCTACTGCCCACGGCTGCCTGCACAGTGAGGGCGGAACTGCAAGGATGCAGGGCGGGCACTGGGAGATGATGTCATCTCTCTGCTCCCATGCCTGCCGGCTCCCTGATTGGCCAGCATCGCTCACGCACCAAGCCGCCCAGCTACCCCCCCCTCTCTTACCCGCCCACTCACCGACCCAGCGCCCGCTATCTTGCCCGCGGACTCGCGGAACGGGCCATCCGCAGAATCGCGGAGCCGCTCGCCCACGGAATCGCGGAGCCGCCCGCGCTGTCACCTGCAGAGCTGTCCGCTCTCACCTGCATTCTAGGAGGGGGCAGTTGCCCGCCCCACTGGATACGCCCCTGCAGTGGGAACATTCTGAGATTTACCCTTAGCAGTATGGAGTGCTGTGCTGTTACATTTGAATGCTGCCCTGGAGGTTATTAATCCCTATTTTAATGTATGCTGCTACATTGGAGTCTTGCTGAGAAAGTTATTGACCCTTTCCAAGCAATGCTAGGCCTACTGGTCTTAGCTTAAAGTGGTAGTAAACCGCAAAATAAAATCTCCCTGAAAGTTAATAGCATAGTGTGTGCTAGTATGCATTGCATACTAGCACATTATGAAAGACTTACCTGAAATGGAAGCCCTCCAGCAGCTTCTGACAGGGCTTCTATCTTCACCTAGTCTTCTTTTCGGGTTCACGGGCTGTGGGCATCTGATTTTCCGAGCCGCGATGTCGTGACTCCATGCATGGGGGAGTCACAGCTGTGGCACAGCTCTCTCAATGGAATGCAAACCATCCATTGAGAGCACAGTGCACATGCACTGGTGACCTCACCGGTGCTGCTTAAGCAAATATCTTCTAAACAGTACAAGTTTAGGAGATGTTTACTGTACCTACAGGTAAGCCCTATAGGCTATACTACCACTTAAATGTTTTTACACTGCAAAGCTTTCTGTTTTATGCCTATGATTATCCAATGGATATGATAATTAATGCGTTTAGTATATCTGTCCTTCCTTGAGGAAGCCCCTTGAGGAAACATCTTGGGAAAACCCTGGCTGGGTGGTTTGGCCATTTGTTCTACAGACCTCTTTAATTAGAAGGTCCATTAAAGTCGGTAAGCCTGCACTCTTTATTAAGGTGGCAGTGTCATGGCTTGGATGTGTTATGGTGGTGATCAGTGGCAGCTGGTGCTCCAATTTTTTGGGGGGGCGCAAACAAACTGAAAAAAAAAAACATCAATTGCCGCCACTGTGCCCATTAAATGCAGCCACTGTGCCCAAACGCCACTAGTTTGTCCCCAAATGCAGACAGTTTGTCCCCAAATGCAGCCACTTTGTCCCCCATATACAGCCAGTTTGTCCCCCATAATACAGTCAGTTTGTCCCCCATAATACAGTCAGTTTGTCCCCCATAATACAGCCAGTTTGTCCCCCATAATACAGCCAGTTTGTCCCCCAAATACAGCCAGTTTGTCCCCAAAATACAGCCAGTTTGTCCCCAAAATACAGCCAGTTTGTCCCCAAAATACAGCCAGTTTGTCCCCAAAATACAGCCAGTTTGTCCCCCATAATACAGCCAGCTTGTCCCCAAAATACAGCCAGATGATGTCATTTCTCTGCTCCCGTGCCTGCCGGCTCCCTGATTGGCCAGCAGCACTCACACACCAAGTCGCCCAGCTACCCCCCCCCCCTCTCTCACCCGCCCACTCACCGACCGAGCACCCGCTATCTCGCCCGCGGACTCGCGGAACGGGCCGTCCGCAGAATCGCAGAGCCGCTCGCCCACGGAATCGCGGAGCCGCCCGCGCTGTCACCTGCGGAGCTGCCGGCTCTCACGTGCATTCTCAGAGGGAGCAATTGCCCCGTTGCCCCCCCCCCACTGGATCCGCCTGTAAGGTACCTGTGATAGGTAGTGTCCGAAGTGAAACTTGTGTGCTGAGGATTCAGGCGAAAATGTAGTCAGGCAGATTAGGTTGGCAACAGATCAGGCAAAATGGTACACGATCGAAATCCAGAGAGTGGTCAGGCAGGCAAAGGTCATACACGAGCTGGCAGTGAAGTACAAAATCAGCAGGCTGGAGAGTAGTCAGGAATTCAGGCAGAAGTTCAACACGAAAATCAGGATCAAAAAGCAGTCACAACACCCAGGGAGCTATTCCACACAAACGGGCGCTGAGAGATAGCATCACTTCCTTTTTAAGGGCTGCTTTGATTGAAAATTGTCCACAGCTGGCAGCAGGTGGGGCTAGTGAGTCCAAGGTAATGTTTAACACTGAGAGGACATTTCCAAAAGTCCAGATCTGCTCAGTAGCGCAACAGGTAAGGCTGCAGCTTTGGGACCAGGAAGATCCCGGTTCAAATACACCCAGGTACATGACAGGGCCCCCTTCCCAGTGGACCCCTCCGGGGGCCTAGCGGGGCTTAGTGGGAAAGGAGGCATGGAAGTCTCGAATAAGAGAAGGGGCATGCAGATCTTTGGCTGGAACCCAGGAACGGTCTGTGACAGGATATCCCTTCCAATGAACCAGATACCGAAGGCCACGACCCTGTCTTCTAGAATCAAGAATCTTGGAGACTTCAAACTCATTTTGTCCATCAACAAGAACAGGAGGAGGTAGCTGTTGCGTTCTGGAGTAGCGATTGAAAATTGCTTTTTTGAGGAGGGAAACGTGGAACACAGGATGAATTCGGAGAGAGGAGGGTAATTTCAACCGATAGGAGACTGGCCCGACTCGAGCAATAATTCTGTAAGGACCAATGAATCGAGGGCCCAATTTGGTAGAAGGTTGTTTCAGTCTCACATATTTGGTTGATAGCCAAACTCTGTCCCCCACCACATATGGAGGTATATGGCGTCTTCGTTTGTTGGAAAAAAGTGCATACTTGCCTGCTGACTTCCGTAGTATTAAGCGAATCTTTTTCCAATGTAGCAGAATATTTTTAACCCGCTGATCTGCTGCTGGTACACCAGAAGAAGGCTGAAGTAGGGGAAAAGTCTGAGGGTGATAGCCTAGGGCTGCGTAGAATGGTGTGGTATGAAGAGCACTGTGCCAACGGGAATTAATGGCGAACTCAGCTAAAGGCAAATACTCAGACCAGTTGGAGTGTAAGGCATTGACATAATGTCGAAGATAGGTTTCTAGGGTCTGGTTCATGCATTCGGTTTGACCATCTGTTTGAGGGTGATGTGAGGTAGAGAGTGAAAGCGTTACTCCCAGTTTCTTGCAGAACGCTCTCCAGAATCGGGAAACAAACTGGGATCCGCGGTCTGAGATGACATTGGTAGGTATGCCATGATATCTCACAATATGGGAAAGGAAGAGAGTAGACAGTGCTTCCGCTGTAGGTAATCCCGGGAGCGGCACAAAATGAGACATTTTTGAAAAGCGATCCACTATGACCCATATAGCAGTCATACCCTCGGACTTGGGTAAGTCTGTAATGAAGTCCATAGTCAAATGGGTCCAAGGCTGACGAGGTGCTGAAAGTGGTTGTAACAGTCCAGTAGGCAATGTACGGGGTACTTTATTAGCAGCACAAGTTGGGCAGGCAGCCACATAGTCAGTAACATCCCTTTTCATATGAGGCCACCAGACATGACGCTGCAAGGTCTTAAGAGTGATGGTGACACCAGGATGACCAGATAAAACACCATCATGTGCCCAGAGGAGTACAGGTTTTCTGAGGCTAGGGGCTACGAACAGGCGACCTGGTGGTATCTTCAAGCCTTGGGGAACACAATTCTGGGTTTCTTGTAACTGTTGGGAAAGAGCCGTAGAGATCTGTGCGACAATTTTGTGAGGTGGGATTATATACTGCTCGGTAGGTTGGTCTTCTTCAGAGGTAGCAAACTGTCTCGAAAGAGCATCGGCTTTCTTGTTTTTATGCCCAGGAACATAAGAAAGAACAAAATTAAAACGGGAGAAAAACAGAGCCCATCGAGCCTGACGTGAGTTCAAACGTCTTGCAGTCTGAAGGTACAGTAGGTTTTTATGGTCAGTGAGGATAGAAAAAGGTTTGGGAGCCCCTTCCAGAAGATGTCGCCATTCAGACAATGCCAATTTGATGGCCAGTAGTTCTCGATTCCCAACATCGTAATTCATCTCCGCTGGAGAAAACTTTCTAGAAAAAAATGCTACTGGATGAATTCTACCAGACTTAGGCTGTCTCTGGGAGAGCACGGCACCTGCTCCTACCTCAGAGGCATCAACCTCAACTATGTACTGGAGATCGGGATTTGGATGCTGAAGAATTGGAGCTTTGCTGAACATGTCTTTTAATTGCTGGAAAGCCAATTCTGCTTCTGAGGACCATACCTTGCAATTTGTACCTTTCTTAGTCATAGCAGTAAGGGGGGCCGCAATGGAGGCAAAACCTTTGATGAAGCGTCTGTAGTAATTTGCGAACCCTAGAAAGCTTTGGAGCCCTCTTAAAGTGGTCGGTTGGGGCCATTGCAAGACAGCGGAAAGTTTTTGAGGGTCCATTTGGAAACCGGCAGCACTTATAATGTATCCAAGGAAAGGAATACGGCTTTGATGGAAACTGCATTTCTCAATCTTCGCGTAAAGATGGTTTTCTCTCAGTCGTTGCAATACCTGCTTTACATGCGAGATGTGCTCTAGATGAGTCTTGGAAAAGATTAAAATGTCGTCCAAGTAGATGATCACAAAACTGTTGCTGAAATCATGAAAAATTTCATTCATGAAACGTTGGAAGACAGCAGGGGCGTTACACAACCCAAATGGCATAACCAGATATTCAAAATGTCCATTACGAGTGTTGAATGCTGTCTTCCACTCGTCCCCGTCTTTAATTCGAATTAAATTATAAGCCCCTCGTAGGTCTAGCTTGGAGAAGATAACAGCCCCCTTAAGTACATCAAACAGTTCAAGAATGAGAGGCAAAGGGTAGGAGTCTTTTACAGTGATTTGATTTAACCCTCGATAGTCTATGCATGGTCGAAGACCCCCATCTTTTTTTTCAACAAAGAAAAAACCTGCCCCTACTGGAGAAGAAGAGGGTCGGATAAAACCTCTTTCCAAGTTGTCTTTTACGTATTCCTCCATGGATTTTTGTTCAGGCAAAGACAGGGGGTAGGTCCTTCCTTTGGGAAGAGGTGCTCCAGGAATCAATTTAATTGCACAGTCAAAAGAACGATGTGGAGGTAAAACCTCTGCCTTTTGCTTGCAAAATACGTCTGCAAACGCATGGTATTCATGAGGCAAGGTAGGTGGGACGGCCACGGAAGCCAACATACAAGCAGGAAGTCTTTTGGGTTGAGACAAACAGTTTGAATGACAGAACGACCCCCAAGAGGTTAGTTCTCCATTTTCCCAATCAAAAGAAGGGTTATGTTGTTGTAACCATGGGTAACCAAGGATAACAGGCAGAAGTGGAGAATCAATAAGAGACAAGACAACTTCCTCTTTGTGGAGTACGCCTACCTGAAGGGTGATTGTTATAGTCTCAAATTTTACAATGCCATCTCCCAAGGGTTGTCCATTCACGGTGGTAATGTTCAGGGGTCTAGATTTTGGAACAAATGGGATATTATTTTTTTTAGCAAAAGTGTAGTCCAAGAATATGCCAGCAGCTCCAGAATCCACAAAAGCCTCACAGGAGACAAGTTTAGAGGGTAAATGGATAATTGCAGGAATGGTAATCTTGGTCTTGGAGGATATACCTGTAAGGTCTAAGCCAGCTCCTCCGACACTGGTTAGACCCTGCCTTTTACTGGACGGGAAGGGCAGACAGATAATAAATGTCCTTTAAGTCCACAGTATAGGCATAGGCCCAATGCACGCCTCCTTTGTTTCTCAGACTCAGTTAGGTGGAGACGGCTTACATCCATGGGTTCCACAGGTGTCTGGGGTTCAACTGAGATTTCAGGTTCTGGCTGAGGTGGTGCTTGGAAGTTAGGGGCCAAACGGTAGACTGGCCGAGGAAACTTGCGAGTTCTAAGTCTCTCTTGGCACCTTTCATGATACCGGACATCCAGACGAACACAGAGCTCTATGAATTTCTCTAGGTCTTCTGGGGAATCCTTATAGACTAATTCGTCTTTGATGCGATCTGCAAGACCTTTTCGGAAGGCTGCACGCAATGCCCTTGAGTCCCAAGTAGTCTCAGCAGCAAGGGTACGAAACTCAATAGCATATTGTGCCACAGACCTGGTGCCTTGTTGCATGTCCAAGAGTGAGTACTCAGCTGCAGAAGCTCTATCTGGCTTGTCAAATACAGTCTGGAGAGAAGCCAGAAATTTGTCAGCGTCTTGCAGCACAGGATCATTGCGTTCCAGATAAGGAGAGACCCAGGCCAGGGCCTTCCCCTTTAACAAGGAAATTACAAAAGTCACTTTGGCAGAAGAAGTGCTAAAGGTCCCAGGGTTGTTGCGGAAATGCAAACGGCAAACATTTAAAAAGCCTCTGCAGTCCTCAGTATCACCACCAAATTTGTCAGGCATAGGAAGTTTGGGTGGTACAGAAGAGGTGGGTTGGATCGTAGCAGGAGTAGGATCCAGAGTCTGGACCGTTGCAGAGGAAGCAGACAAACAAGATTTAAGCATAGTACAAAGTTCATCTAACTTGGCGTCCAGGGAAGAAAGATGCTGTTCATGAGCTCCAATCAATTGTCCCTGACGTGAAATCGCCTTAACAATCTCAGCAGGGTCCACTGTCATTGTGGCCCGTTTGTAATGTAAGGTACCTGTGATAGGTAGTGTCCGAAGTGGAACTTGTGTGCTGAGGATTCAGGTGAAAACGTAGTCAGGCAGATTAGGTTGGCAACAGATCAGGCAAAATGGTACACTATCGAAATCCAGAGAGTGGTCAGGCAGGCAAAGGTCATACACGAGCTGGCAGTGAAGTACAAAATCAGCAGGCTGGAGAGTAGTCAGGAATTCAGGCAGAAGTTCAACACGAAAATCAGGA
Source organism: Rana muscosa (assembly GCA_029206835.1). NCBI lineage: Eukaryota > Metazoa > Chordata > Amphibia > Anura > Ranidae > Rana > Rana muscosa. The sequence continues at coordinate 588,354,753 of CM055117.1, forward strand.
TCAAAAAGCAGTCACAACACCCAGGGAGCTATTCCACACAAACGGGCGCTGAGAGATAGCATCACTTCCTTTTTAAGGGCTGCTTTGATTGAAAATTGTCCACAGCTGGCAGCAGGTGGGGCTAGTGAGTCCAAGGTAATGTTTAACACTGAGAGGACATTTCCAAAAGTCCAGATCTGCTCAGTAGCGCAACAGGTAAGGCTGCAGCTTTGGGACCAGGAAGATCCCGGTTCAAATACACCCAGGTACATGACACCACCCCTGCAGTGGGAACATTCTGAGATTTACCCTTAGCAGTATGGAGTGCTGTGCTGTTACATTTGAATGCTGCCCTGGAGGTTATTAATCCCTATTTTAATGCATGCTGCTACATTGGAGTCTTGCTGAGAACGTTATTGACCCTTTCCAAGCAATGCTAGGCCTACTGGTCTTAGCTTAAAGTGTGAGTAAACCACAAAATAAAATCTCCCTGAAAGTTAATAGCATAGTGTGTGCTAGTATGCATTGCATACTAGCACATTATGAAAGACTTACCTGAAATGGAAGCCCTCCAGCAGCTTCTGACAGGGCTTCTATCTTCACCTAGTCTTCTTTTCGGGTTCACGGGCTGTGGGCATCTGATTTTCCGAGCCGCGATGTCGTGACTCCATGCATGGGGGAGTCACAGCTGTGGCACAGCTCTCTCAATGGAATGCAAACCATCCATTGAGAGCACAGTGCGCATGCACTGGTGACCTCACCGGTGCTGCTTAAGCAAATATCTTCTAAACAGTACACGTTTAGGAGATATTTACTGTACCTACAGGTAAGCCCTATAGGCTATACTACCACTTAAAGGTTTTTACACTGCAAAGCTTTCAATTTTATGCCTATGATTATCCAATGGATATGATAATTAATGTGTTTAATATATCTGTCCTTTCTTGAGGAAGCCCCTTGAGGAAACATCTTGGGAAAACCCTGGCCAGGTGGTTTGGCCATTTGTTCTACAGACCTCTTTAATTAGAAGGTCCATTAAAGTCGGTAAGCCTGCACTCTTAATTAAGGTGGCAGTGTCACGGCTTGGATGTGTTATGGTGGTGATCAGTGGCGGCTGGTGCTCAAATTTTTTGGGGGGGCGCAAACAAACTGAAAAAAAAAAAACATCAATTGCCGCCACTGTGCCCATTAAATGCAGCCAGTTTGTCCCCAAATGCAGCCAGTTTGTCCCCAAATGCAGCCAGTTTGTCCCCCATAATACAGCCAGTTTGTCCCCCATAATACAGCCAGTTTGTCCCCCATAATACAGCCAGTTTGCCCCCAAATACAGCCAGTTTGTCCCCCATATACAGCCAGTTTGTCCCCCATATACAGCCAGTTTGTCCCCCATAATACAGCCAGTTTGTCCCCCATAATACAGCCAGTTTGTCCCCCATAATACAGCCAATTTGTCCCCCATAATACAGCCAGTTTGTCCCCCATATACAGCCGGTTTGTCCCCCAAAATTACAGCCAGTTTGTCCCCCAAAATTACAGCCGGTTTGTCCCCCAAAATTACAGCCGGTTTGTCCCCCAAAATACAGCCAGTTTGTCCCCAAAATACAGCCAGTTTGTCCCCATAATACAGCCAGTTTGTCCCCATAATACAGCCAGTTTGTCCCCCATATACAGCCAGTTTGTCCCCCATATACAGCCAGTTTGTCCCCCATATACAGCCAGTTTGTCCCAAAAATACAGCCAGTTTGTCCCCATATGCAGCCAGTTTCCCCTATATCCACTTCCCTACTGTGCACGAAAACCCCCTTCCTGCCCAAGCCATTTTTCAGCTTTCAGTGCTGTCACACTTTGAATGACAATTGCGCGGTCGTGCGACGTGGCTCCCAAACGAAATTTGCGTCCTTTTTTTCCCACAAATAGAGATTTCTTTTGGTGGTATTTGATCACCTCTGCGGTTTTTATTTTTTGCTCTATAAACAAAAGAAGAGCGTCCAGTTTGGAAAAAAAACACTATTTTTTACTTTTTGCTATAATAAATACCCATTTTTTTTTCCAAATAAAATTTTCCTCAGTTTAGGCCGATACGTATTCTTCTACATATTTTTGGTAAAAAAAAAAATCGCAATAAGCGCGTATTGATTGGTTTGCGCAAAGGTTATAGCGTCTACAAAATAGGGGATAGATTTATAGCATTTTTATTTTTTATTAGTAATGGCGGCGATCTGCGATTTTTATTGTGACTGCGATATTGCGGCGGACACATCGGACACTTTTGACACATTTTTGGGACCATGCACATTTATACAGCGATCCCTGCTATAAAAATGCATTGATTACTGTATAAATGTGATTGGCAGGGAAGGGGTTAACCACTAGGGGGCGGGAAGGGGTTAAATATGTTCCCTCAATGTGTTCTAACTGTGGGGGGAGGTGACTGACTGGGTGAGGTGACCGATGGTTGTCCCTATGTACAAGGGACACACCATCGGTCCCCTCTCCCTCACAGGACGTGGATCTCTGTGTTTACACACAGAGATCCACTTTCCTGCTCGTTTCCCGGGCAATCGCGGGTGCCCGGCGGCAATCGCGGCCGCCGGGCACGCGCATCGGGGCCTTGGGAACGCGGCGGGCGCTTCGGCGGCGACGCGCGCGCGCCCCCTAGCTCGTTTTAAAGGGAGGACGTCATATGACGTCCTCTCAGAACGAGAGTGTCCTCCGCCCGCCGTCAATTGACAGTGGGCGGGGGACAAGTGGATATACAGCCAGTTTCCCCTATATACAGCCAGTTTCCCCCTTATACAGCCAGTTTGTCCCCCAAATGCAGCCAGTTTGTCCCCCATAATACAGCCAGTTTGTCCCCAAAATACAGCCAGTTTGTCCCCAAAATACAGCCAGTTTCCCCCATATACAGCCAGTTTGTCCCCAAAATACAGCCAGTTTGTCCCCAAAATACAGCCAGTTTGTCCCCCAAATACAGCCAGTTTCCCCCATATGCAGCCAGTTTGTCCCCAAAATACAGCCAGTTTGTCCCCCAAATACAGCCAGTTTCTCCCCAAAATACAGCCAGTTTGTCCCCAAAATACAGCCAGTTTGTCCCATATACAGCCAGTTTGTCCCATATACAGCCAGTTTGTCCCCCCCCCCCAGCCCTGCACTTACCTTCCTCGGGTCAGCGCCGTCCTTCTTCCATCCTCGATGTCTTCTCCCGCCCTCGATGTCGCTTCAGCCAATCAGGTTACCGGTAACCAGACCCGGTGAACCTGATTGGCTGAAACGCAACCAGGGAACGCACCCCCCGTGCGTCCTTTCCTTAGCTATTTAGAAGCCGATTACAGCCCTCAGGCTGTAGTAGGAAAGCCTATCAGAGACACTGGCTCTGATAGGCACTTCTAAAGACCAACCAGCCGCTGTTATTCAGATGGCCGGCGCTCAACAGGGGGCCGGCCATCTGAATAGTGGGCGGCAGCGGCGGCGACAATACATAGGTTCATGCAATGCATGAACCTATGTATTGTTGTGAGTGACGGGCGCAGGAGCGAGAGGGGGCGGCGCTCCTGCGCCCACTATGGACGCACCGCCACAGTAAGACTGTGAATAAAAGGACATTTAAAAAAAAATTAAAATTCTTAAAGGGCCCGTTTTCTTTTTTTTTTTGGTGACTACAGAAGGGGGGGGGGGGGGGCGGGGTCCGGGCGCCCTCTATGGACGGGCCGCCACTGGTGGTGATGGAGGTTCACATTTCATATGGCTGTTTTTGAACACTTGTGAAGAGGATTATTACTTCTGCACATCAATTTGTCACTATATTTTCCTTTCTGTATTTGGACTTTATTTTGTATGTTTATCCCTAGAAAAGGGGATTATTATTTGAACATTATTATTATTTTTATTAATATCACTTTATTTTAGCTCAGCTCTTTTGTTACATATTTGAATTTATTCTGTGTTAATTATCTCACAGCAGAGTCGCTGCTTATATCGCCAATTAGTTGTGGTTTTAATAATGTTTTTCCAAGCGCAGTTTAAATTTTTTAAATATATATGTGTGTGTGTGTGTGTGCATGTATGTGTGCGCTCCTTAGGCTAAAACTGCAGTGCAGAATTACTTCCTGTCATTGATTTATATTATAACTAGGTATCTGAGATTGTGGGAACTGCTGGCAAAGTTTGTTGATTGAGGCACCGGGCTGAGTCTCCTTTAACCACTTAAGACCCGGACCAATACGCAGCATAAGGACCAGGCCCCTTTTTGCGATTCAGCACTGCGTTGCTTAGTGTGGCCACATTTCCAAACTGCCATTCAGGGACACCCCGTGCACGCCCTCGCCCCCCCCCCCATGCACGTCCTCCCAAAAAAAGATTATTTTTGATACATTTTTTTGCCAATTTTTGGAAAAACAAAAGCAAACAGCGGTCACCAGTTTAGACAGGTGATATACATTTTTTACATATATATATATATATTTTTGCCCCCACTTGTCAGCCTCATTTTTTATTGCCCCCCCACTTGTCAGCCTCATTTTTTATTGCCCCCCACTTGTCAGCCTCATTTTTTTTGCCCCCACTTGTCAGCTTAATTTTTTATTGCCCCCCACTTGTCTGCTTCATTTTTTATTGCCCCCCAGGGCAGGGCCCCACTTTGTCAGTCTCATTTATTACTGTACTGTCCCCAGCCCCAGTGCCCCTACTTGTCACCTGACCTGCTCCAATCAGGTTCCATTTGCTCACCTTCTAATCTGGACTGGTCTGGTGTGGTGGGTGGTTGAGCGCCAGTTTTTGTTCCCTGGTCCAGGCTGGGGGGCCCCCCCTCAGGCAGTCGGGCAAGGAGGAGAAGTCGGGCAATGCGATGTGGGAGTCGGGACGGGCAGCCAAGCCGTGGATCTAAGCCAGCCAGCACTGCAAAATGCCACCGCCCGCCGGGAGGTCACTGAAGCCTGGAGGAGTCAGGAGGTGCTGCTGCCGCGGTCGGAGAAGGAGAGGAGGTAGGTGGACTCGGAGCACAGGGCTGCACTGGGTAAAGGTCTTGCTCCTCTCGGCATCGCTCTGAGACTCTGCGAATGTGACGTCATTGGTTGCTGGACGCCAGGCGGGGCAGCCCTAGCAACCAGTTTGACAATTGTCTATTAGGGTGTCTGTGTCTCCTCATTTCATTCCGGGACACTGTATTGTCCCGGAATGAAGGTGCCCGGGACACAAATGCAAATTGCGGGACAGTCCCGGGTAATCCGGGACACGTGGGCACCCTAGCGTCACTTTAACTGACAATTGCGCGGTCGTGCGACGTGGCTCCCAAACAAAATTGGCGTCCTTTTTTCCCCACAAATACAGCTTCATTTTGGTGGTATTTGATCACCTCTGTGGTTTTTATTTTTTGCGCTATAAACAAAAATAGAGCGACAATTTTGAAAAAAATTACATATTTTTTACTTTTTGCTATAATAAATACCCACAAAAAATATATAACAAAACATTTTTTTTCCTCAGTTTAGGCCGATACGTATTCTTCTACATATTTTTGGTAAAAAAAAATCGCAATTGCCGTTTATTGATTGGTTTGCGCAAAAGTTATAGCGTTTACAAAATAGGGGGTTGTTTTATGGCTTTTTATATAAAAAATTTTTTTTACTAGTAATGGCGGCGATCAGCGATTTTTTTCAGGACTGCAACATTATGGCAGACACATCGGACACCTTTGACACTATTTTGGGACCATTGTCATTTTTACAGCGACCAGTGCTATAAAAATGCACTGGTTACTGTAAAAATTACACTGGCAGTGAAGGGGTTAACCAGAAGGGGGTGCTGTAGGGGTTAAGTGTTTCTTATTGTGGGGTGAGCGTGGCTTAGCGTGTGATGTCACTGATTGTCGTTCCCTATTACAGGGAACAGACGATCAATGACAGGCACACTAGGAAGCATGGGCAGAGGTTTGTTTACACTTACCTCTCCACGTTCTTCCTCTCTGTGACCCGATCGCGGGACACCAGCGGCGATCGAGTCCGCTGTTCCCGCGGGGACGGTCATGGAGATGACCGATGCTGCATCCACCTAGGTAACTATGAATCTGGAAGAACCCAGAAACCCATACTTTTCTTTTAAGGAAACAAAAAGAAAAATAACTACTATTATTGAAAGACAACCCCCCCATTAAACTGGGGGGGGGGATTGGGACAGCATCAACACGGCAACAAAACCTTTCGCTGACAAACACACAAACAAGGTAGTCCTAACAAGGACTGCTGGGTCCTGGGATATCACAGTGAATGTAGGTGGGCATACACTGCACTCTCGCTAGCCACACAAACTGCAATTAATGGCAAAGTATCAGTAGCAAATATGCAGTACAGGATATAGTGCTGTTTATAGCACTGCTACTGTAAAGCACAAAACAGTAGTAGCACACTACATTGACCAACTCTTTTAAAGCAATATCAGCTGTCCATCACTCTCACTAAACTCTCACACACTGACAAACGGCTGTTGGGAGAGCAGCCTTTTATAGTGTTTAGGCTGCAACTTAGGTGTAAAACATCACTGGCCAAAATAAAGGGCAATCTTGGCTTTAGCCATGCAATATGGGGCGTTTGGCGAAGCAAATCCCACCAAATGTTCCCCAATTTCAGGATTCATCGAAATGGTCGAACAGCGACCTTAGGTTTGGACCAGTCAGCTCATCCCTAGTGCTGAGAGGGGGCATGCAGAGAAAAGAGAGCACAGTGGGAAGATTATTGACGATCAACATGCTTCTGCTTATTTATTGGCCAATAAACAGGCTGGGGTAAAGTCTGGACCAACATTAGGGACATCCCAGAAGATCAGTTCTTCTGGACCATTTTTGATATACAGGAAATAGAAAGGATTTTTTTTTTTTTTTTTTTTTTTTTATAAATTTGTTTAAAAACAATGTTGTTTTTGTGTAAGGAAATCACAGTAAATGAGGAATATTATATTGCTGAGGTACAGGCATAAAGTTAATAGCCTCAAATTGACCTTGTTTCTCTAATAGTAAACAAATGTCTGTGTTTTCGCACAAATTTATGCTTTTCTTATCTGTTGTACAATATGTTTGCACAGTAGATAATTCTAGTTTAAATACCAGATTACATTTACAGCAAGGAATCCAATCTTGCTAAATCAAGCCAAATGGTCTGGCTGCGTCAAAGAAGATAAGAGCATGTCTAAGTGCAAGGATTATGAATGTGTGTTATTTGTGTTGTCCTATGATTTCCATTTTTCTTGTACATGTTATGATAATATTGGATGCAGAGATTTATAAATTGCTTCTATAAAGCCAAGTACAGGCAAATGTTTTAGGTACAGTGCCTTGAAAATGTACCCCTTGAAATTTTCCACATTTTTTCATGTTACAACCAAAAATGTAAATGTATTTGATTGGGATTTTATGTGATAGACCAACACAAAGTGGCACATAAATGTGAACTGGAAGGAAAATGATAAATGGTTTTCAAACTTTTTTACAAATAAATATCTGAAAAGTGTGGGGTGCATTTGTATTCAGCCCCCCTGAGTTAATACTTTGTAGAACCACCTTTTGTTGCAATTACAGCTGCAAGTCTTTTTGGGGATGTCTCTACCAGCTTTGCACATCTAGAGAGTGACATTTTTGCCCATTCTTCTTTGCAAAATAGCTCAACCTCTGTCAGATTGGATGGAGAGTGTCTGTGAACAGCAATTTTCAAGTCTTGCCACAGATTCTCAATTGGATTTAGGTCTGGACTTTGTCTGGGCCATTCTAACACATGAATATGCTTTGATCTAAACCATTCCATTGTAGCTCTGGCTGTATGTTTAAAGTCATTGTCCTGCTGGAAGGTGAACCTCGCCCCAGTCTCATGTCTTTTGCAGACTCTAACAGGTTTTCTTCTAAAATTGCCCTGTATTTGGCTCCATCTTCCCATCAACTCTGACAAGCTTCCCTGTCCCTGCTGAAGAAAAGCATAACCACAACATGATGCTGCCACCCCCATGTTTCACGGTGGGGATGGTTTGTTCAGGGTGATGTGCAGTGTTAGTTTTCCACCACACATAGTGTTTTGCTTTACGGCCAAAAAGTTACATTTTGGTCTCATTTGACCAGAACACCTTCTTCCACAAGTTTGCTGTGTCCCCCACATGGCTTCTCACAAACTGCAAGCGGGACTTCTTATGGCTTTCTTTTAACAATGGCTTTCTTCTTGCCACTCTTCCATAAAGGCCAGATTTGTGGAGTGCAAGACTGATAGTTGTCCTGTGGACAGATTCTCCCACCTGAGCTGTGGATCTCTGCAGCTCCTCCAGAGTTACCATGGGCCACTTGGCTGCCTCTCTGATTAATGCTCTCCTTGCCCGGCCTGTCAGTTTAGGTGGACAGCCATGTCTTGATAGATTTGCAGTTGTGCCATGCTCTTTCTATTTTTGGATGATGGATTGAACAGTGCTCTGTGAGATGTTCAAAGCTTAAGAATTTATTTTTATAGCATGGGAAAGACACATGGCAAGAGTGGGATATTTTTTTATAACCTAACCCTCCTTTAAACTTCTCCACAACTTTATCCCTGACCTGTCTGGTGTGTTCCTTGGCCTTCATGATGCTATTTGTTCACTAAGGTTCTCTAACAAACCTCTGAGGGCTTCACAGACCAGCTGTATTCATACTGAGATTAAATTACACACAGGTGGACTCTATTTACTAATTAGGTGACTTCTGAAGGCAATTGGTTCCACTAGATTTTAGTTAGGGGTATCAGAGTAAAGGGGGCTGAATACAAATGCGCACTAAACTTTTCACATATTTATTTGTAAAAAGAATTGAAAACCATCTATCATTTTCCTTCCACTTCACAATTATGTGCCACTTTGTATTGGTCTATAACATAAAATCCCAATAAAAACATGTTTTTGTTGGTAACATGACAAAATGTGGACAATTTCAAGGGGTATGAATACTTTTTCAAAGGCATTGTATTTACAATAAGTTATAAAGCTCATTTACAGCTTATGTTATAGCTATATTGGTCAATGTGTCTTTAACCACTTCAATACAGGGCTTTTTGTACCTATTCAATACCGGGCCTATTCTAGCACTTCTCTCCTACATGTACAAATCATCATTCTTTTGCTAGAAAATTACTCAGAACCCCCAAACATTGTATATGTTTTTTTAGCAGACACCCTAGGGAATAAAATGACGGTCATTGCAACTTTTTTTCTTGCACGATATTTGCGCAATAATTAAAAAAAAAAAAAAAAAGGTTTCATGAATTAAAAAAATAACAAAACAGTAAAGTTAGCCCAATTTTTTGGGAAAATATGAAAGATGATGTTACGCCGAGTAAATAGATACCTAACATGTCACACTTTAAAATTGCGCGCACTCATGGAATGGCGCCAAACTTCGGTACTTAAAAATCTCCATAGGCGACGCTTTAATTTTTTTTACAGGTTACCAGGTTAGAATTACAGAGGGAGGTCTAGTGCTAGAATTGTTGCACGCGCTCTAACGCACGTGGCGATACCTCACATGTGTGGTTTGAACTGCGTTTACATATGTGAGCGACTTGCGTGTGCATTCGCTTCTGATCGCGAGCTACCGGGGACAGGGGCGTTTTAATTTTTTTTTATTATTTTTTTTTTATTTTTTTACTTATTTATTGATTTTTTTACAATTATTTTACTTTTTTTTTTTTTGATCACTTTTATTCCTATTATAAGGAATGTAAACATCCCTTGTAATAGGAATGTGTGTGACAGGTCCTCTTTATTGAGAGATGCGGGGTCAATAAGACCCCACATCTCTCCTCCAGGCTGGAAAGCATGAGATCAGTGAATTTTTTTTCACTGATCTCATACTTACAGCCGCATTTGGCGGCTTTGTTTACATTTGAGGACCCGGGCGTGACGTCATCACATCGCGCCCGGGCCTCCGACGATCATAGAGATGACTGGTGACCATCTGGTCACCAGTCATCTCTATGCTCATCACGTGACCCACCAACGGCGCCGGAAGATTCGCTCCGGGTCCCCGATCGCACGGGAGAGCCCGGAGAAGCACCGGATGGCGGCGGGAGGGGGGGGTGTCCCCTCCCGCCGCCTATAAGAACGATCAAGCGGTGGAACCGCCGCTATGATCATTCTTATGGTGCACAGAATCGCCGGCACTTTAAAAGGATATCTGAATGATGCCTCTAGCTGCAGGCATCATTCAGATATCCCCCTACAAAGCCGAGGACGTCATATGACGTCCACCCAGGATGGGAGATCCCATCTGTGGACGTCATTTGACTATGGCTGGGTAGGGAAGTGGTTAAAGAAAAACAGTCTTGTTTGAAAAAAAATTGTCACCGTTGCACATTAGAATCCTAGATAACACATAATGTTAGTGTCATTGTTTCACACATGTAGCATTACCAGAACACATTACTACTGTTTGGGAGTCACTATCTTGAATGCTGCAGCTCCAAAACAACTGACATAGAAAGGTTACCTATGTCATCAGTGCAACTTTTTATATCAAGGCTGCCTATTTTTCATCTAGCCCGATGCACTGTCCTACTCAGCTGCAGTAGCTACTTCCAGCGGTTCTGATAAGATCACAGAAACATAAAAAGTAATGAGGCCAAGGGAAAGGGCAGAAGACAAGTAGTCTGTCATTCACTTATCTCTCAAAGCTCACTCTTCCTTGGAAACAGCAGACTGGGCCTGTCATTTCCTGTTAGCATTATGCACCTTCCAGGCTGTAGGAGACAGAGCTAGACTAAAGAGAATAAGAAGGTTAGCTAGAGGAGGATCAGAGCTGCTCTAATGAACCAGCCCCCCTGCTTTTAGAGAAAAGCTTACCTATTACAACTGTTCAGGATGAGCAAACGGGCAATTTTGACATGTATGGAAATTCAGTACAGCAGTTTTCTCAAAAGTGAATGTTTCTCTTTAAAGGATAAGTTCACCAGCCCCCTTTCCCCCCTGTTGTGACAGCGAGTGGGGGATATTCTCCCCCCACTTGCTGTCACGTTTAAAAAAAAAACGGCTGAGCGGGGCTCTGCCTAACTGGCCACGTCTATTAATTCACAGAGTTCTGTAAATGTGACAACAACAAGTACCGACATCCATTGCAGTGGTCAGCTCATAGTTTTCAACGAACTACCAGGATGCAGTTGAGTGCTGCAGTAGTTCATTCAGTCTTTCTGTCAGTGCGAAGCTGCCTGCCTGTAAAATGTATGGGCAGACAGCTTAGTCTGTAGGAGTCCTGCATGACAATGCTTTCCAGGCTCCTACAAAAAACAATTACAAATACAATATTTTTTTTACCTGCAAAAAAAAGTGCATTTTTTTTTAAAGCTATCCTTAAAGCGGAGCTCCGCCGAAAAAAAATATATTAAAAACCAGCAGCTACAAATACTGCAGCTGCTGACTTTTAATATTAGGACACTTACCTGTCCTGGAGTCCAGCGACGTCCGCAGCAGAGGACGAGCAATCGTTTTTCAATCTGCTGCCCCCACCGCCATCCTCGGTAAGGGAACCAGGAAGTGAAGCCTTGCGGCTTCACTGTTCGGTTCCCTACGGCGCATGCGCGAGTCACGCTGCGCCATTCTGACTGGTCCTCCTGTGTTCTGGGAGCCGAGTGTCTCCCAGAACACTACGGGTATTCTGCGGGAAGTGACGTGCTTCCCGCAGATTTCCCACCGAGAGGACTCCCGGAAGTGGGTGCAAATACCTGTCTTAGACAGGTATCTGCACCCCCCTGAAAGGTGCCAAATATGACACCGGAGGGGGGGAGGGTTCCGATGAGCGGAAGTTCCACTTTAGGGTGGAGCTCCGCTTTAAATTAATTTTCTTTCCATTGGTTAAAATAGACTGGCATTCCAAGATTGTGGGAGTTTATATGACACATATTTGTATATTGAATACTCAAAAGAGTGAAAAATAGGACTTTGTAGGCAACACACAGAACATGAAGTACAAAATAATTTTATTATCACAAAGAATGTTAAACAAGGATTAAAAGACCATACAGTGTATATAGAGTGACAGTGGAGAGTCCCTTGAACGTTGACGCGTTTCGCCGTGAGGCTTCGTCAGGACGGACAAAATAGGGGGGACGATTACATACACACTTGGGACAAAATCTCAAAAGCCTTGGTGTTCAGCACGAGGCTGACTCCCGGGGGCTAGCACTGCGACGTTTATTAGTCAGACTCTGTATAGTGGCAGAATCCCTACTACATTGGCTGATTCATCTGCACTTCTATTGTGAATGCTTATGGTTGGATTTGTTGGCCTTAGAGAACTTCACTACCATAACGTCTTCTACCCCCGTTCTGGCAATTCTGCTTGGATACAGCTGATCTGTCAAGCTAGTTGTAGCTGCAAGTATCAAGTTTGTCCATCTATCTCTCCGCGGACTATTTTCCTGCGATTTTTTTGCCTTTTGACCAGCAGATCATATACACACACTTATTTCCAGACTACATATATGAATTGGTAGCCTGTTGAACAACTTTTTGCTATTTGGACTGTCTTCCAAGATAGTGAGATTTTGTCCCAAGTGTGTATGTAATCGTCCCCCCTATTTTATCCGTCCTGACGAAGCCTCACGGTGAAACGCGTCGACGTTCAAGGGACTCTCCACTGTCACTCTATATACACTGTATGGTCTTTTAATCCTTGTTTAACATTCTTTGTGATAATAAAATTATTTTGTACTTCATGTTCTGTGTGTTGCCTACAAAGTCCTATTTTTCACTCTTTTGAGTATTCAATATATCCCCTTAAATTCTGGATGTGGCAACGTGAGTGCTTTTCCCCCATTCCCCTTTTTCTCATGACACATATTTGTAAAAATACTATCCTATTGCCGGTACTGTGATACTACCAGATTCCAACAGAGAATCAGTTTCATAACTGAGCCAGGGGAGAATCTTACAGTCTTGAGTCTTGAGCTTGAAAATTGCTTTGTGGGGATAGAAGGATTCCAATTCCACCTCCCTTTCATCAATTGGGTCTGGGTTAGTGAGCCAAGTGGGAGTCATAAGAGAGAGCAGTTGGAGAAGGAGAGTTAAATTCCTGAAGCCAGGTTTTAGTAACAGCAAGTAGGTTAAAGAGTCCTAGATAAAAAAAGTGATGGACATAGGTGAACTTATTGTTATAGAAAGAGTTGGCATTCCAGAGGGTACATGAGAGGGGAGGCTGGTTCATGGAAGCAGGGAAATATAAACCAGACTTTGTGGATTGCAGCTTTTGCCAAGGGAAGGAGGATACCAAGTCTGGGGGTGAAAGTTAGATAGTGGAGGGTCAGGATTAGGGAAAATCTAGTTAAGAGAAACAGGAGGATGGTGTATTACGTTTGGATTGATATTTATATGCACATACCCTGCAGTTTCCTAGAGGTTATGTCAGCATGTGGGTTCAGAATTAGCAGGCGTGGATGAGTACATTAATAGAGAGAGGGCAGAAGGTGGGTGAGGGTGCTATGTATAAGCTGTGTAGTGGAGAAAGGGATGTATAAAAAATTAAAAAGAAGGGGGGAGTAGAACAGAAATCATACTTGAAAAGAAAGCTCTTGATGGGGAAATATAGGTTAATTTGTACTTCAGAGTAAGTGCCAGTTCACACTGGTGCGATGCCAGACATCGCATGTGATCTGCACAGCAATGTCTGTGCGATACGAATTAGCCATACAAACTGTATTTTATATTGTATATATTCAGACCAAATATATATATTGTATATGTATATATTGTATATTTCAGACCAAACTCGTGCAGAATCCTTTTTTTTTTGTCCGCACCAGAATACCAGAATGAGATTGCATGGGTGTTCACACCCATGCGATCCGATTCCTATCTGAATTCACAGTTCGCACTGCGAACCGATCTGGGGGTGTCATTAACTTTGTATTGACACTCGCAGCGGTTTGCAGAGGGCAGTGTGAACTGCCTGCGAGTCAGGTGCGATGTGGGAACCCGCACTGGATTTGTGGGGGTTTCCCGCATCGCACCAGTGTGAACCGAGCCTGAAGTACTGTAGTGTATACATACATTTCTGTTTGTGCCTTTGTTGAACTGCCATATCAGCTAAGGGGAAAAAAATGCTAGAATTTACCCTGGCGAATGCCCTTGGCCCTGTGATTGGCCGGAGCGGAGAAGACGTGACTCCGCGCATGCGCGCGTGAGCTGTCGAATTCGGCTACGTCGTCGAATGTTGCGACCTAGCCGAATTTGTGAATGGGGTGACGTCAGCGTCGCCGCATTTACATACAAATATCTCCTTAACCGTGTAGGTTAAGGAGATATTTCTTGCACCTACAGGTAAGCCTTAATCTAGGCTTACCTGTAGGGCTTTGTTTAAAAAGTGGGTTTACAACCACTTTAAGTCGATTTGATTTAGATTCCAATAATGTATCAAAATGGACATACAGTTATGGTGTTTTCTTTTTTCTTTACATGTTTTAAATGCAATGTTTTAATAAAATAAATTACTGTTAACAAGTTAGTTAATTTGTTATATTTATTTTATTTTCATGTTTATAAATATTTTAACAAAGCAGACAAAAAATACACATTTAGGGTTAATAATACTGAAATACAAAAGTCTGAGGGATGCAGTTTTGACATAGGTCTGCAGCCTTCACATTGTAGCAAAACATTAGTATCAAACATTTAACAAGTCATTGCATAACAAGACTCTGCATGCAGTGTTATGTACATGTAAGATAAAAAAGGCTTCAGTAGAAAGTGGACAACACTCCTAAAACAGTCATCCCCTTGTCTAAGCATATGTATTAGTTCATTTTAAACTGAATAGGTGAACATTTTCAGTGACAACTATGTATCAATAATCAGATATTCCTAGCTCTTGGAAGGCATATAAGGACATATGCCACAGCAGTCCAATCGCATATACAACGACCTACCCCATGTTGACAGAATCCCCCTTTCACGTGTGCAACAACACCTGCAGGAGCCAGTTTGCTGGTAACACTGACTGCTGTTCAGCTATTCATAAATTGAAGTCTATGAGTACAACGTAGATCAGAGGGAGGCAGCACCACCAGTACATGTAGTACTCCGGGTGCTGCCTGTAGGTGGCATATAGGTAAACAGAGGTTTCTGATGTTGGGGTTCTCCGCACCAGACTCAGGTCTGGATACTGCAGTGTGTCTTTTATCAATCTTCAGGTAGGAATTTGACTATAATATATCTGTTTCCAAGTAATAACCTTAGTGACTGACAGAGACGCACGCAACTACTGACAGTCACCACTCTCCACATACAATAATGACAAGAGATAATTCAGAGAGCTCGTGCCCTTCCTGTAATTAAGATCTAACTGCTATAATGGAGAGGGACTGAAGGGGCCATCTGAGATAACGGTTTAAATTCACCAGGATCCCTACTGAAGTTTAATTAAAACTCCTTTTCAGCACCTACTAGCTGGAAACCATTTTTTTCTTTTCAGAATGATACATTGTGGGATAGATGTTTCTTAAAGGAAATTAAGTGGTTTTCCTGAATATTTTCCTTGGGTGTGTATTACTTAAGAGTAACATTTTTGGATTTTTTTTTTACCTTTTCAGCCAGGTAAATCTGAAAGATTGCATATGACTTTTCATATTCACCCTTTTGCAGGTGGCAAGTGCAAGTTTGGTATTTGATGGTTTTTAGATGGCTGGTTTACTGCTGAGCTGTGACTACAGGCATTGGAAGCAGGATCCCAGGTTACCAGAAACAGCTAGATAAGTCAGCTGAATAATTCAGAGGAGGACCACACTTCTATCTACCTATTCTGTAGAGACGGTGCTGCCTAGGTCTTATTAGACAGCTCAGTGTGCGCTGCACACACTGAATCATGAAAACACCTTGTATTAAGTGATTGGTTGCAAATCAAACTTTGTTGCTTTCTTTTACAAATAATAAAAATAATGATATAAAATATCAGTTTATAAACTTTGAAACGTTAAAAAAAGTGAAAAAAATTACCAAAAACACAACACTCTACCTCTAATCTGTGAAACACAATGGTTATACTACATGTTTTTTATTAGGATAAAAAAATATATATACGACTACAAACTTTAATGTTAACAAAGGGGATGCTGCTTTAGAGCTGCCAGTACTTAGCAGAGAATTACAAATGGCAGCCAGGGCTCTGTGGGTCATCTGCACCCATTCTTGTGCAGCAAAATAATTTTCTTTGACAAGAGAACCTTTACATAGCATCAACATTCTTTTTTTTTTTTGCAAAAGCATTTTGTACTTTAATCAAGGTAATCCTAAATGTCTGTCTTCAAGGTGTACACCATAAATCCAATACAGGTAGACGAATAGGCAACATAGGAGCTTGTTTTCATTTACTAAGCATACCAGCTTTGCATTCAACTAAGAGTCATGCATATTCTCAGCACGTACCACAAATTGTACAAATTATTTAGGACTCGACAAAAGTTTTTTTTTTTTTTTTTCTATTTTTTAATTCCACGCAATACAAGTTATTTTCACCATTTTCAAAAAAATAAATAATTCAGACCATATGTCTAGAAAATAAAAAAATGTGTGCACTCCCTTTGTTTAGTCCAAACATTTTAGAATGTTGAAAAGTCATTGCACCAAAAAAGGAATCGGACACAAAAGTATCACATTATGCTCAGGCAGCGCGCTGTCATAAAATATACAAACTTTAGACAGGATGTGAAATTGTACTAGAGATTAAAGGCTTCTGGAAATGTGACACTACTGTGCCAATAGCAGAAAACATGCAGCATTTTTCCAGTACGCATTTCAGAACTATCTTATTCACATATTGTTTCTACAACCTGTGAATTTGCTGTATAGTTGGATTTACACAACTTACAAATTAATATTTATAAGAACAGATGTTTTAGATTTTATGTAATAGATAGTTTTATAGAGTCTGTATAATAGAAATAGACACGATATAGCAAATAAATGTTCGTATGAAAGCTTTTCATGTAAATATACAATAATATGCATCAAAGGCTTTCTAGATTATCTAAACTAGTAAACTTGTTTACATTGTGTTCTTCTTGATCTATAGCTACCGCTGTATAAATGTGCAAGGGGTACTCATTTACATAATGTATGTGTTTATATATATACCGTATTTATCGGCGTATAACACGTACAGGCGTATAACACGCACCCTAACTTTAAGAGGGAAGTTTCAGGAAAAAAACTTTCCACAGCCCCCTGAGTATAACACGCAGGCACAGTTTACCCTCTATTTTCAGGGTAAAAAAGTGAGTGTTATACGCCAATAAATACAGTAAATCAGAAATAACTTTAGCTTAGCTGCAGTTTTTTCAAGATGTATATGCATTCAACATTCATATGGCGCTTTTTACTAATGTAATTGGATTACAGGAAAAGTTGAGCTATACATAGAAACCACTCATATTACAACTGTCATTTTTCAAACATGAAATTAAAAATTAAGTAATGTAACCAACTATATGCTACTAGCAACAGCTCCACTCACCCTAGTTATCCAGTGACTCATAGCACTACCAATAATGTAGAAAAATCATTCCTATATTAATCAAACTAAACTGATTTTGCTGCTTTAATAATCCACATCCCTGAATTACAACTCTGTAAATTTAGCCCTTAGCTTCAAAATTAGTTACATAAGAGAATTTAGACTAGTTGGGATGTTGTTGGAGTAGTTGTTTGTATCACATATAAAAGTGGGTCCATAAAGTATAAATACATTAAACATAGATGTTCTGAGATTTCTGTGGTATAAAATGTATTTTTATGTCTGTCTATAAAATTAATAGTTGTATAGGTCTCTTAGGAGCATATTTTGTTTTCCTGAATGTTTCACGTCTGAACAGATCAAAGTGTTGTACAGCAGAATGATAAACTGTGTGGTAGCAGTGGAAATGATCAGCACTGGAAATTATTTTATTTAGATATCTACCTAGATACCTATCTAGATATTTACCAGCTTCTCAACACAGCTTCTGCCTGGACACTACAGAGGATATTTGTCTTCAGATAGCATTCTGTTTTATACATTAAGGCTTCATGTGCTTTGATCGCTGGCCGCAGGAAAAATGCAAAACTTGTTTTGCAGCCGGCAGTCAAAATGTTCCTAACCTGAACGCGATTCTTCCACATTCAGGAGAGGGAGGTTGAAGCCCCCCTAACTGCAGAAGCTCCTAAACTCTGGTAAAAGCCTTTGTGTACATTGACGCATAGGCTTTTATGGAGTTGAGTTTAGGAGCTTTGGCAAAAAAAAAAACGCCAAAAGCTCCTAAACTCAAATTTGTAGTGTACATGAAGCCTAAGATTAAATAGGTGGTCACTTGCAGATCTGGGGGAAACATGTTACCTACTTTATCAAATTACTAAACTGCTGTGTTTCACACAAGATCCTCACAACTTTCACCCATTTTTCCAACTGAATCCAATTATAATGTGTGAAAGTTGTGGGAATCTTGTGTGGAAAAAAATGTATAAATAGACCTCTTTAAATTATATTTTTTTTCATACTCTTGAGTCTACCTTGCTGTTTACAAAACATGTGTGTCAGAATTTAGATGTGTTAGCAGAATAAAAATAATACTTTTAATTAATTCAGGATGCAGCTAGCATTTTAGTAGTGCTGGGTAAAAAAAAAAAAAAAAAACATGCACCTGATTGGCTGAGATGGGAAACACCTCTACTTTTCCTTTATCTAAATACTGTAACCTCCTACCCACTATATACCTGGCTGATATACTCAGAGAGCAGTGTACTGTCCCAAGGACTGCTAGAGAACATTGTGGGGTAGCAATATTGAAAAATGTATATATGTGGTACTTTATCCCAATTTGTCAGTTAAAACCTGATGTTTTAGTACAATATGCATGTCCAGGGAGACCATAAAACAACAAGTACAAGGAAAGAATTCAATGTAGTCACCTGATCAGCTACAATCCTTGAAAACCACTATACAAAATGATGTCTGCTTTTAATAATTGCATAGGAAAGATGGAGATATACAGAAGAAACAAACGGTGTATAGTGACTGGATTATTTTTTATATATTTGCATCAACCACAGTACAATATTATGGTAATGAATGAGTGAGCTTTCATAAAATTGGCTTATTTAAAAAAAAAAAGAAAAAAAACAGGCAAGTCAGTAGCAGCTAGGACATTGGTTGACCTGCGTTATAAAGCAAAGCACCTTTGTGATTGGGCTTTCCTGTAAGGCTGTCATGGAAGCAGACTTTTTTTGGCTCTAGTGCTTCATACTAGTTTGAGAGCAGTGATTCAGTGAATGGCTGCTTCCATCAGAGTCTAATCACACAGGTGTTTTTGATTCTTCTAAGATTTCCTTTTAAAAGAATCAGCTACATAACCCATTAATTGTTGTATTATACAAATTTTATGTGGCTGGAGAGTGATTCATGAAAAAATCTTTATGTGGCCTAATTTGGTTCCATCCAGTTTCAAGAAATATCCTTCACTAAAATCAGAGAAAGTTACAGGAATACAGGAATAATATAACGTCAACACACAAATAGGATCACCAGGGAGCTCTCTGCCAAGCAGGACAATTGTTGACAGGTTTTGAAGGCACTAGAGATATGAGTCAATTAGTTGAATCTCCTGTGGGTATGTGACTGCTCACAAATGAAACAAATGAAAATCAAAAACAATAGTGTCTGCTTAATACACAGGATTAGAAGCTGTCATGTCACTCTGTAGTCTCTGCTTTGCAGTGACTTGTGTGAAGCTCTAAAATGTGTTTCAACTATGCATGCCATAGGGAATCAAAATTTATTGACAAGCTAGTGTAATTTTGTAGGCAACGCTTCCTATTAAAATCATAAGCAAAAGCAACCTCATTCTGTTGGCTTTCTACTGTCAACTGTTCCAAACCTCTATCCACCCTAAAACCTCATACACATGACCATCAGGTATACAGTGCACTTAGCTTAGTGTTTTAAAACAGTCCAGTCATCAACGCTGTCCTGAGTTTGGGATGCTTGTATAGCAGAGGCATTAGGTAGAACAAGAGCTGCCGTATGGGTATCAACACTGACAGATGCTACAGCTTGCGTTCAGTATAGCTTAGCTGAGTCTTTGTTGATTAAGCCATACTACTTAATACATTCAGTTTAACCCAGGTGTCAAGGATAATACCCATGTGCAGGGGCCTAAGTACTGGCCATCAGCAAGGCATCCTGTTAATAAATCCCACAGATTTTGCTATTTAGCTTTGGTCTGGAAAATAAATACCATTACCAAGTTCAGCTTATTTTTTCACAGGAGGAAGAAACAGTTAATGTGCAAAGCCACACATGCATGGCTGCGATGCCATAATGGTCAATGCACAGTGATGAAAGGGTTATGACATCCTTTTATGCTAAAAGTAGACTACCCCTTTTTTACGCATTTTTATTAAGCAAATAGGGAAATACTTTATCTGTTGCTGTTGAATTAGGGTTCATACCAGTCAGTCCATGGTGGAAATACTGTATATTTTCAATCAATCTACATATTCATGAAAATAACAGTTAAACAAAAACTTTAAAAAAAAAACGTTTCCCTGAAATGCCATCTTTCATTTTACCAGAGGCAGTGGCCAAAATGCATCAATGCAGTGAATCAGATGGAGAGACAAACAGTGTGTTGAAAAGCCAAAGCTTGTTTTAGTTTTTCTAAGAGTAGACAATGATTAAGTCCTTTGTTTGTGTCTCATCTGGGATATTTCCCTAGATAATAGACATTATTTCCCTTCCATATTTTGACAAAAAAAGTTTTGGTGTTACATGCACTTTATTATGTGTACATATAAATCCAATTCCATACCCTGTAATAACATTATAATTTCCACACTTTGGCGCTATAAATTCCAAGTGCTTTAAATGTATTTTAGTGTATCAAGCTGTTAATACAGATAAAATATGGTATGGATTTCATTATTTCAATTGGATAATGTTTTTGTAGTATATGTTCTGTTTTCTAATTGTATATAATTGTATATATTGATTGTATAATGTCTAATTGTATATATCTATTGTTTAGATGTCTTTTGATTATGGGTATAATTTACTGTTGTTTATATCACTTAAAGTGGTTGTAAACCTCATTCATGAAATCTTAACAAAGCACATACTGTTTATCTGTAGTGTTTACTTGTCTCTCGCCAAAGCTCTAAGTGTTGTTTTTCTCTGCTGCTTCGTTCCTCTGTTATCAGTATGAGTCACTTCTGACAAGTTTTCCTGACACATGAGATACAATTTGTGTTGGAGAGGAGAGCTCAGCACACAGCTCTTCTATTTAGAATGTAGTTCTTCTGTGTATGAGGGGGGGGTGTTTCTTTCCTCCAATCAGCTCTCACGCAGTGTTTAAGAGCTCTAACTGCAGCTTTCCACCCCCTCCTCTATGATACTGAAAAATGCAGAAGGATTTAATCTAAAATAAGCACTTTTGAAGAGATGTAAAAAAGAGAAGACTGCAGATAAACAAGTACAACTTATGTAGGGACATTTGTTTCATCTCTGTGTATCATCTGAGGCTATTCCCTTCACTGGGTATATGAGAGGGTTTATGTCCACTTTACGTTGTCCTAAAACTGAATGTTTTTTCTGGCTTTCCTTTACCACATGTTTTATAAAGCAGGCTCAGTGTCAGGTCTTATTGATGTAAAGACAAACAACCAAGTACATCTATACACTGCGCAGTTGATTGTACCACTGAGAAATTCTTGCTTCAACCCCTTTCTTTAAAGTGCTCCCCAATCTGCAGAAATTCCTTTATCATCATATCATGTGGAAGTAAAAATACTGTAGTTTTTATTTTGCTTCCACATAATTGAGTATTGTTTGCAAAGTGGATTCTCACTACACAAGGGAAAATGCCATTGCAAATTGAAAATTTCCTTCCATAGTCTCTTTAGCTTTAATAAATCAACCCTAATAAGTCTGCTGGGCTGAGTGACTCCCTGGCTATTTTATTTATTGGAGGTTCAGCTCTATTTCTTTGCTAAACAAGCAGACACAATAATTAAGGGCTTCAAGCAAAATATATTTGAACCTCTTATAGTCAGTAACTTACAGAGCCTACTTTATTAGCAATAAGCTAAACCACATGCTTTCTGTGAAAAATGACCAGATATGTGTCTCTTCCCTTGCATTTTAAATCACAGGCATCCTGAAATTCTGCTGTAAAATTTCCTACTATACCTTGAAATTCCAAAAGTCTTAATAAATTGCTAGACATCCTGAACAAGGAAGGCATCTTCAAATCATATTACTCCCCCACCATGCTTTACAGTTGGGATGAGCTCTTGGGGATAATATATACTGGGGTTAATTTACTAAAGGCAAATAGACTGAGCAGTTATCCAGAGCTTAGTATTCAAGCAGAAGCTCTGCTGGCGGCTTCCATCATCCAATCATGTGCAAGAATTATTTTTTTTCCTTGCATGTGATTGGGTATTCTTTGCAAAGTGAATATTTACCTAATTTACTAAGCTCTAGAGCAACTGCACTTGCAGAGTGCAACTGCACTTTTTAAAGTGCAAAGCCTATTTGCCTTTAGTAAATCAACCCAATTTTTTTGTGTTCTCCAGACAAAATGATGTATGCAATTACTAGAAAGCTAAACTTTTAATTTATTTGCCCAAAGAACATTACTCTATGGGGGTTATTTACGAAAGGCAAATCCACTTTGCACTACAATTGCACTGCAAGTGCACTTTCAAGTGCAGTCACTGTAGATCTGAGGAGGACATGCAAGGAAAATAAAAAACAGCATTTTAGCTTGCACATGATTGGATGATAAAATCAGCAGAGCTTCCCACCATTTCAGATCTTCCCCTCAGATCTACAGCGACTGCACTTCCAAGTGCAATTTCAGTTTTACTTGCAGTGCAAAGTGGATTTGCCTTTCGTAAATAACCCCCTAGGTATCATTTAGCAAAGATAGGCTGCAGTGTAAAAATGTGTGTGCTTGCATATTTTGACTTAAAGGGGTTGTAAAGGTTCATTTTTTATTTTCTAAATAGGTTCCTTTAAGCTAGTGCATTGTTGGTTCACTTACCTTTTCCTCCGATTTCCCTTCTAAATGTTTTTTTTTCTTTGTCTGAATTTCTCACTTCCTGTTTCTCCTCAGTAAACTTCACACCATCATCCGAGCAGTGTTTAGTCAGCCAGAACAGCTTACTGAGGAGAAACAGGAAGTGACAAATTCAGACAAAGAAAAAAAAACATTTAGAAGGGAAATAGAAGGAAAAGGTAAGTGAACCAACAATGCACTAGCTTAAAAGAACCTATTTAGAAAATAAAAAACAAACCTTTACAACCCCTTTAAGTTCCAGTAACACTTGTGTGTTGTGGCAACAAGCACATTAATGTGCCTTACCACAACATATGGCAACACACCTGCTCTTTTTGCAGGGATTTGCAGTGAATGGGACACCTTAATACACTGTATAGTACAGAAGAGCCTAGTGCACAATCTCTTATACAGTGAGGGGAAAAAAGTATTTGATCTCCTGCTGATTTTGTATGTGTGCCCACTGACAAATTATCAGTCTATAATTTTAATGGTAGGTTTATTTTAACAGTGAGAGACAGAATAACAACAACAATATCCAGAAAAATGCATTTTTAAAAAGTTATAAATTGATTTGCATTATAATAAGTGAAATAGGTATTTGACCCCTTTGCAAAACATGACTTAGTACTTGGTGGCAAAACTCTTGTTGGTAATCACAGAGGTCAGACTTTTCTTGTAGTTGGCCACCAGGTTTGCACACATCTCAGGAGGGATTTTGTCCCACTCCTCTTTGCAGATCCTCTCCAAGTCATTAAAGGGCTTGTAAAGCTTTGTGTTTTTTCACCTTAATGCATCTCATGCATTAAGGTGAAAAAACACCTTGCAGTCACCGCCCCCCCCCCCCCCCCCCCCCTGAGCCCCCGTTTTACTTACCTGAGACCCGATTCTCCTTGGGCGCGATCACGTGTTGCTTTCACCGAGCTCTAGTCGGCTCTTCATTGGATGATTGATAGCAGCGCAGCCATTTGGCAGCCATGGGCTCCCGCTGCTGTCAATCAAATCCATGACGTGGCGCGCCGGGGGGCGGGGCTGAGTGATACAGTCGGCAGCTATGGCCGCCGACTGTATCACACAGGAGCATGCCCGCAAGCTAACCCCCTTGGGAGAGCGCTTCCCAGAGGGGGGTTAGCTCTTGCGGGGAGGAGCCGAGACAGCCACCAAGGGACCCCAGAAGACAAGGATCGGGGCCACTCTGTGCAAAACAAACTGCACA
Organism: Rana muscosa; assembly: GCA_029206835.1. NCBI lineage: Eukaryota > Metazoa > Chordata > Amphibia > Anura > Ranidae > Rana > Rana muscosa. The sequence continues at coordinate 588,379,014 of CM055117.1, forward strand.
GTGGAGGTAAGTATAACATGTTTGTTATTTAAACAAAAAAAATGAACCCATACAACCCCTTTAAGGTTTTGAGGCTGTTTGGTAACTCGAACCTTCAGCTCCCTCCACATATTTTCTATGGGATTAAGGTCTGGAGACTGGCTAGGCCACTCCAGGACCTTAATGTGTTTCTTCTTGAGCCACTCCTTTGTTGCCTTGGCTGTGTGTTTTGGGTCATTGTCATGCTAGAAGACCCATCTACAACCCGTTTTCAATGCCCTGGCCGAGAGAAGGAGGTTCTCACCCAAGATTTGACTGTACATGACCCCGTTCATGGTCCCTTTTATGCAGTGAAGTTGTCCTGTCCCCTTTACAGAAAAATGCCACCAAAGCATAATGATTCCACCTCAATGTTTGATGGTGGGGATGGTGTTCTTGGGGTTATAGGCAGCATTCCTCCTCCTCCAAACACGGCGAGTTGAGTTGATGCCAAAGAGCTCAATTTTGGTCTCATCTGACCACAACACTTTCACCCAGATCTCCTCTGAATCATTCAGATGTTCATTAGCAAACTTCAGACGGGTCTGTACATGTACTTTCTTGAGCAGGGGGATATTGCTGATTTTTCATGATCATTGAAACTCCACATGGTGAGATCTTGCATGGAGCCCCAGATCGAGGGAGATTGACAGTAATTTTGTGTTTCTTCCATTTGCGAATAATCACACCAACTGTTGTCACCCTCTCACCAAGCTGCTTGGTGATGGTCTTGTTGCCCATTCCAGCCTTGTGTAGGTCTACAATCTTGTCCCTGACATCCTAGGACAGCTCTTTGGTCTTGGCCATGGTGGAGAGATTGGAATCTGATTAATTGATTGTTTCTGTGAACAGGTGTCTTTTATACAGGTAACAAGCTGAGATTAGGAGCACTCCTAATCTCAGCTCGTTACCTGTATAGAAGACACCTGGGAGCCAGAAATCTTGATGATAGGGGATCAAATACTTATTTCACTCATTAAAATGCAAATCAATGTATAATTTTTTCAAATGTGTTTTTCTGGATATTTTTGTAATTATTTTGTCTCTCGCTGTTAAAATAAACCTACCAGTAAAATTAAAGACTGATCATTTATTTTTCAGTGGGCAAATGTACAAAATAAGCAGGGGATCAAATACATTTTTCCCTCACTGTATGTGCTACCCAATTCAAGGTAGGTCGGTGCCCCCTGTGCCTCCTGTAATTAATGAAGTCCTGTTGGGGTCTCCACTAAGGCTCGGTTCACACATCTGCGAATTGGATGTGGTTTACACCACATCTGATTCGCATAACATTTCAAATAGCATTGGTTTTAATGGATGCTGTTCACATATGTGTGGTGCATCCACACTCTGAATTTAGGAGTGCGCTCACGCTTAGAACTAAAATCTTAAGTGCAGCTGTTCCCAGTACACAGAGGCAGAGAAAAAGGGACACAGAGCTAAAGCCCTGTACAGTATCTCCTTCTCCTCCACATCAGCAATTGACAGCTGCTCCCAAGTAATTTTGGCTGTGACTCTGTTCCTGTACTCAGGGTATGAGTAGGAAACCCAGAGGAGAAAAAATATAAAAACAACAGCAAGAGCATATACATCCTGCTATTAGCAGCTCGTTTAGCAAAAATAATAATTTGACTTTAATATTATTTTAACGCAATACATGTTAAACCGGGCCCTAAAGCACAATAATGCGTGGGCAATAAAACGCAACAACTGAACGCTACCTAAAATAAAGATTAGCAACAGAAAACAAGCCTATTACTTTCAGTATATTATAATTTTCATTCTTTTAGTGTGTGCTCATTTCTTATATACCCTGCATGATTATGGATGTACAGCCCTGTTTTTTAGGTCATGGAAGACAAATAAGGAACTATAAATAGCTAAAAAGAATATACAGAGAGTATATTTTCTGTTTATGTTCTATATATCTGTGCAGAAATTACATGAAAGACACAGCATCCCTCCATTGTTAAGTGTAGTGCCAGCCTGTCAGTATGTACTGCAGCTAGTAACACAGGGTAGGAAAGACATAAGTCATAGAAAACGGGAAACAGGTCCACCTGCAGTATCATGCCCTAGGAAGATGCAATGGACAAAACAAATCACAACAGTAGAGAGCGTAACTTCAGTTCAGTGCTTGAAGCTAGGTTCTGCACTAGCAGCACTACGCCTAAAGAGAAATCAAGCCTGACAGCAGAGCTAGTAAATTATATACAAGAAAATGTGAACTTAGAAAATGTAAAACATTTTTTACAAAGATATAATTTTGTAAAATATGCAGAGAACAATGCATATTCCATTATAAGCTCATAACTTTTAGCTAAAATGGTTTTCTGTTTTCCCAACAGTCATTAGTTGTGTACCTGAATTACACATAATAGGCACAATTTACACAACTAACATATGAGTATAAGGACCTTTTTTTTTCAAAATGAGTGTCAGGAGACCTAGGAGACTTTATTATTACAGTCACATGGATGGAAATGAAGACTAGTATCCTTGTGTAGATGTTTTGTGAATTTGATCCTAATATATTAATACGGTATATTGAAATAACATTAAACCTATTACTCACTTGCACCCTCCACATCAAAACACTCTTTTGACCAATGCAGTTAAATGCCTCAGTTTTTAAGTGCAAATTATTACAATATTTTTGTTTCAGATAACATTAATTAACTACAGTTTTTGTAGATTTACGTTTGTATTTTAAAAGCCCAAGCCACCAAAAGCACTTACCTCTAAAAGTTTACTACATTTGTTGCAAGATTTTTCCTTTTTTTAAATTTATTTTTTACATACACAGTTTTCATGCTTGTGCTGCATATGTTTCTTGTGATGTGTTCTTCTGTGTTTTTAGGTGATGTATGGTAGTGGTATACATAAGAAAAATTCAAATATTGGTCCATTAGACCCAAAGCTAATAAAATTTTGATGATAAAAAGGTTTTTCTCTGGTCCTTATGCTAAATGCCAAATGGCAAACAAAACAAACTACAGGAATACATTCCATATCCCTGAGAATAGGCTGAGGTTTTCTGCATAGTCAATGTGAACAGATATTGAGGAAAAGAGCAATGAATATGTACAGATCTACAGACTTCTCAAACTAAATTATGATGCTTTTTCTTTCTAAATATTAAAGATGGAGAATATACAGAAAATTTGGTAGTGCCTTCATATTGTAAAACTGTAACAAACATGAGGGATATAAAAAAAAAAAACGTATATATATATATATATATATATATATATATATATATATATATGTGTGTGTAAACTACTCCTGAAGTTCGTCCTCCTGAGGTGTTTGGTAGTATGAGGACATTAGGTTGTTAAGTTAGTCTTCAAACTGAACTCCAGGAATGAGACAAAATGCTTATTTAGTCTAAAGCCTCGTACACACGATCGGATTTCCATCGGACAAATCCGTGGATTTTTGTCTGAAGGGAGTTGGCCGTGAACTTGTTCTGCATACAGACAGCATAACTTTTTCAGCCAACATACACGAAACAACGTGTTTTTTCAGCTCTTTAGCGCCACCCTTTGGGCAACTTCTGCTAATGTTGTCTGATGGTTAGCATTGGTTTGGAGCATGCGTGTTTGTACTTTGGATTTTAGTCCGACGGACTTGGGTACACATGATCGGATAATCTGATGGAACACATTTGTTGTTGGACAATTTGGGAGCATGACCATCCAACATTTGTTGTTGGAAATTCCGACAACAATTGTCCGATGGAGCATACAGTTGGTCGGATTATCCGACAAAACACGTCCATCACACAATTGTTGTCGGAATATCCGATCGTGTGTACGGGCCGTTAGGGTGAAGGGTATTCCCTTACTTTATTCCTGGTTTCGGCAGGGTCCCTCAATTCACGTGACCAGCCCCCCAAAGGCCCACCTCAAAAATATGCAGTCCCCTCTCAAAAATTTGCTATTTTACCAATGTATGAAAAAAGTCATTTTGGATGTATTTGTGTGCTTCAATAAAGTTTCATGAACTTTATCATATGAGTAGTGGATTCATTTGGGGCACCCCCACTGGTTAAAAAGTCTGCAAGCCTGAGGATGAAAGTATGGTATCATGGGCCTTTGTTCTCCATAATTATTTTGCAGAACTCAGCAGAGGCATACATTAAATAAATCTAAATGTATGCTGGCATCTCCTCCAGTATTTCTTTATTATTACCGCTGATGCGTTTCTGCCTTATGCAGCCTTATGCCTTGTACACACGATCAGATTTTCCGTCGGAATAAACGCAGACGGATTTTTCCGACGGAATTCCATTCAAGCTGTCTTGCATACACACTGTCACACCAAATTCCGACTGTCAACAACGCGGTGACGTACAACACTACGAAGAGCCGAGAAAAATTAAGTTCAATGCTTCGACTTGATTCTGAGCATGCGTGGTTTTTTCTTCGTCGGAGTTCCATACAGACGAATTTCCGACGGAAAAAGTCCGATGGGGCACACACACGGTCGGAATATCCAATAAAAAATTCCGTCTGACTTTTTTCATCGGAAATTCTGACCGTGTGTACGTGGCATTAGTCATAGCTACCCAGCTCATTGCAACAAATTAATAAATAAACAACACACTCCTGCAAAATTCTCCCCAATCCTAGTGAGCAGATGCCTTGTAATGTACCTTACATATTGTATTTTGAGCATAAAACAACATATAGCACATTTCTGGTTTCACATTTATTTAACTGCTTTATACAAAATATCTCTTGATATTGCAGAGAAAATCTCCATCAACCCTGCAATGTATACATGTTGATACTACACATTTATAAAAGCCCTGCACTGACAGTCATTTTCTTCCCCTACACCAAATATTAGGATCATAAAATCAAGTGTAGGTACTCTGCAGCAAAAAAACCAAAAGACCTTTAAGAGAAATTTCTGAACCTTATGCATTTAATATTGGATGTTTCCTTTTTATGACTGCCGTATTAGTTGTAACCTCATGTGATTTTGTGTTGGTAATTTTTGCATTGAAGGAGCTCCTTCTTACGTTTCCACGTTGTTTAATTAGTAAAGGAAAACAGTGAGCAATCTGGATACCTTCTACCCTATTGAAATGTGATAATATTGTCTTAATTGTCAAAAAGCTCCCCAGTAGAGAATTATGTAAATTCATCCATATGGATAACCCATATAGTGTGGCGTAGGTGAACAGCTTGTGGTGCTTATTGTACAATTAGCTGCAACAGACTTGCAGGAAGTCATGGTAACAATAGTACCCGACCCTTCTTTACCTAGCAGGGTCAGATCCAAAAAGTTGATTGACACCGGATCCCAAATACATGTAAATGAATGGGTAAGGTTATTGTCATTAACATTTGCTGTACCAAATTCTACAAAGATTTCTGAAAGGAAGCAGTGGTATCATCAACAAGTACATAGTAGGTGGCTGCATTAATCAACCATTTCAAAGCTACATCTATATAGTCTGTACTATTCATAAAAACCACAGACCTACTTTTATTCATGTTCTTCACTGTAATATCCTTCTTGCATTTGGGTGTGTAATCTATTGATAATCTCCCTATTCACGAATTGTGGAACCAGAAAAATTCTATATGTTGTTTTATGCTCAAAATGCAATGCGGGTGATTAAATCCTTCTGCATTGTGTATTTTGAAAGTTTCCCATCACTTTAAAGATGCACATGGCAGAGAAATGTCCTCTTTCTCATTGAAATCAAAAGAGCCATCAATCTCCTTGATTGAAAGAATGCTGCCCTTCTTAGAGAAGGTGATATTTATGGGAGGTTACTATTCCACAAGGCACTGTGAATCTATAATTTTCAAACCAGAAATCCACTAGAACTTATACTATAGAGGACAAAATAAAGAAAAATTATTATTCTATGTTCACCGACTCAGCCCTATTTGGGGGTGTGGAGGATGTACCCCAACACAGACCAAAGCTACAATCAGGAATAAAGTACCTACAACATCAGGTGCTGAATGTCTGTCAGGAATTGTTTTTAATTTTGACAATGCTGTCAATTTCTTTTAGCGAAGTGGGTTGGAGGATATTATTCTGTTGTTTGGTAATCAATTGAGATAATTATTTTACAATATTTATTAAAGGTAATTTTTTTAATTGACATACTGCTTGGACCATTTGTAGCACCTGCTGTTTTAGGAACTTTATTACTTATTGTCGTTTTGGAGTTTCACAGGTTCCTAATCACAGATGGGGCCTGATCTTATATTTGAAATTATTTGTTATATAATAGTTTTATTTTCATGCCTTTACTGAGTCCATTTCTCAAAATGCTTGTTTTTAAGTACTGTTCTTAATTGTCAATGAGGTATGTTGTTTACTGATGGAATAGCTAAGGGTGGGTAGCAATTTTAATAATGCTTTTCTGTATTGCATCTAGCTTTGCCTAAAGCTGTCTAGGGCAGACACATGTCAACTGTTGCTCTGTGTGTACAGGTGCTTTTCAATAATTATACACTGTAGGAAATGCTGGAGTGCTGGCAATTAATTTGATTCATTCAGTTTATACCTTGGAAGAAAGACTTCTATGCACTGCAAATAGGGTGTAAGGCATGTTGTGGGAGTAAGCCGTGTAAGCCTTGTATTTGGACTATAAACCAACAGAGCAAGTGATGCATGCACCTAGGATGCAATACAAGTGGAAAAAGTAATTATTCTGTGGGCAATTCATTTGCTCTAGTTGTCTTTTGAATATAGATAGAATACTACAAGTAAATGAATGACAACTATATTAATTAATTACAACAGCTGTGTATATAACTAAAAGTAATTACACTGACTTTTTAAGACAGTTACTTGTATATTTCTAAAAGGCTATACTAAACACAGTTTTCTCTGCAGCGGAAAAAAAAGTACTGTATGATCCTGTTTTTCTCGTACTATGTGACAAGCAATTAATAGCTGTCAGCGACAGTTCCAATGAGACGGTGTTATCAAGCCAGCTAATTAGTCTCTCTGGCTTTGTCCTCTAAAATATTCACTTACATATTTGGAATTATATAATTTTACTAAATGCTTAATATCCATTGCACTGAGGCACTGGGACTTAAAAGGGTACTTTTTTAAAGAAATAATGAGAAACTGCATAAGGATAAAATGATTACTGTATTTATATATATATATATATATATATATATATATATATAAAAGCCCTAATTGAGGTGAAACCTATATCACACAGCTAAATATACAGTAGATATATTTGTGATTTACATACATTTTGCACACTGGACAGGTGACACATTGCCTATGTCACCTCACTGCATCTAGTCTCCTCATTGAGCAGTAAATCAGCACAATCACTTCTAGCAGAGTGATCTTACTGACTTGTAGAGCTACGCCTGTTATTAGAAAGACTGGCTAATAATACTTCTGCGGGTAAACCATAAATTTCAACCATGTATTTAGCTGTTGTCCCGAGTTCCATTAAATTTCAAATATCTACTTTAAAGGAAATCATGCTTTTGCATCAACCAGGGAATATCAAGATTTGATATGTGCAAATATGCCCATGTGCTCCATTATTCAGATAAATAGTAGATGCGTATGTTTTTCCTTGGGATTTCAGTACATACTGTAACGCTGGTATACACAAGCAGATCTTTTGGCACTGAGCTAAACAATCAGCAAACACCCAAGAGGGTCCTAAGCACTTTCCTTTCCACATAAATTATTTCGACATTGTATGGTTTTGCAGTGAAGTGTGAATGTAGTGGGATAAAAGAGATTTCTAGAATCCCTAAGTGTGGGCAATGCAATTTGTTATACAGCATCTTTACCTTTGTTGCCACTGTATAGAAACTGCCACACAGTTCCACTAGTTTTGGGCTGCTCTTATGCTGAGCTTACTGGGAGCAGAGTTCCTCAGCAACCTTCTCTTGGTTTCCACCTCCCATCTGTATTAACTTATCAGGACCCTACTATTGTGATTCTGGGTAAAACTGCTTAAACTAAACAAAGTGGATAGCAGTTTTTACACGGACTATTCTTAATTTAAAAGGAGGGTTAGTCACTCTTCTGTCCTCGTCATGGTCACTTATTGTATTTAGAGGCAGGATATTAGCATGCAATAAATTGGCACTCCTGATAGGATATATGGACAGAGGTCATTTGCCACTTATATTTTTCTTTGCTAGGCTGTGTACAGGCATACCCCACTTTTAAGTACACAATGGGTTTTATTTACTAAAGCTGGAAAGCCCAAAATCAGGCTCACGTCTGCATAAAAACCAATGAGCTTCCAGGTTTTATTACAAGGCTTAATTGAACAAGCTGGGGCTAGAAGCTCATTGGTTTCTATGTAGAAGTGAGCCTGATTTTGGGCTTTCCAGCTTTAGTAAATAAAACCCATTGTGTACTTAAAAGTGGGGTATGCCTGTATGTACTAATAGCAAATCACTCTAACAATATAAAGAGTATGCAATACATTGCTGTGGGTTGGAAAATTATATTTAAATTAGACCTGTGTATAGTAAAATGTAGACTTAAGGTGTAACTGTGATTAGGCCATGGTTTTTAAATACTTACATATTCTAAACAAACTGTAAGTGAGGTGCAAAGCAAGTCCTCAACAACCTTGATAACTACAGTCATTATGGAAAATACACCTCAAAGTTTATAACAGGAACGCTGATGTTCTTCACTCAGCAGATCATCTCACCCTGTTCCCAACTCCGAGCAGTGACTTTGCAGTCTTTTAGAGCTCTGATCAATATTGTGGAACACACAACAGGGGCTTGCAAGGCAGGGGAGCTAAGCTGCTGAAAGAGATGACTTTAAAGACTAAGTTCACCTTTCAGGGAAATTTTAAAAAAAAAAATGCCCAAAATGCTGAAGAAAAATGTGTATGTATTATTTTTCCCTACAGGAGCCTGCAAAACATTGCACCTATGATCATTGGATTGTGTGTACAATGTCATGCTCCTGTACACTCTCCTTCCAGCTTTCTTGCCCTTACCTTTATATGGCTCTCAGTTTTAAAACTGGAGGAAGTGTCATTAAACTATGATGGCGCTCATCAGCACCCTCTTAGTTCACTGAGCAGGACAAACCACCTGCCGCAGTGGCCAGGGGGACTTTATTCACAGATCCTTGCGAATGAATAACAGCTGGGGGGGGGTGCACAGCCACGACAATTATAAAATGTGACAGCGGACTGCATGAAAGGAGAACCACCACCTGCTGTTGCAGGTAAGAGGGGGCTAGGGGGTGCTGCTGGAACATGTTCAAAAGATAAACCTATCCTTTAATGACTTCAGTACTCTTGTTTGAAACTTTGAGGGTGAGTTGCTTACTGTTTACAGCTATAGAGACAATTAAGGGCTTATTTAAAAGCTTGTTTATTTGTTATTTAAAATTTGATAATTTGATAATTATTAAATGTCTATAGCCTGGTCACCAGTTTACTTAAAGGCAATATTAATTGTCTTGTGATATCTGACACACGCTAAACTGTTTGCAGAGAATCAAGAAGTAGTGCCGAAAACGCAATGCCACCCTTATTTTCCCACCGTTCACAAATCAGTAACAATACAGTGAGCCTAAGACATATTTGAAAGAGTATGGAAGTTAGGTGAAATATAGAAATTTTATAAACCTTCACTGTCCAGTAGGCTTGTGCAATTCGTTTCGTAACGAATCGAAATTCGTCCGAATTTAGCAACTTTCGGACATTCGGAAGCATTCGAATTTCCGAACAAAGCAATTACGAATAAAGCCGAATCCGAAATAAATTATACCGCAAAATAGCGAATGCCCGAATGTCTTCGGCATAATTCGTTATGAAAAAAGTTACGAATGTACGAATCCATACGAAGCACAATAACACTCACTCTGCTCTCTGCTTCTCCCTCACCGTGCTGAACTCCCTCTCAAAATGGTGTACAGGGGCGGAGGCTATAGCCGCATGTAAAAAACGAAAGTAAAATACGAGATTTTGAATCCATTTGAAGCACAATAACACTCTGCTCTGCTTTCAGCTTCTCCCTCACCGTGGTGAACCCTCTCAAAATGGTGTACAGGGGCGGAGGCTATAGCCGCATGTAAAAAACGAAAGTAAAATACGAGATTTCGAATCGTTACAAATAACCGCTATGTATTTAGAAAAGTACAAATCCATTCGAAGCACATTAGGCATAATAGGCAGCGTCGTTGTGAGAGAGACACGGAAAATTCCGAATCAACGAACCCAAAAAAAGTTACGAAAGTAGGAGTTGTGTCCAGAATCAACGAAAAACAACGTACCCTACCGAAAGTACGAATTATAAATCAACTAAAAATTCAACTAAAAATTACGCTTGCGAAAATACGAATTAGTCCGAACACGAAAAATCCCGTCTAGCAAAATTACGAATGATTACGAATCAACAGGACCGAAAAGAAACTAACCGAAACTAAACAAATTTTTCCGTTGTGCACAAAAAACGAACCGAAACTAAACAAATTTTTTCGTTGTGCACAAGTCTACTGTCCAGGGTCTTCAAAGATCTGATGAGGTCCTATCATAAACGGTCAACATTGTAAATAGTCTCATATGCTGTTTAAAGTGTATTTCCACCATTGAAGCCAGATATGATAATCCACAACTATAGTCAGACAGGATTAATCATTGTAAACATCACCCCACACCTAACATTACAAAGAAAGGGAATTCCGTTTTGGAATTTTCAGAAGAGAACAAGTATAAAGGTAATCAGTAATTTTTAATTTTATTGTTCATGTAACAAATATAAAGTAGGTATTACCCAATTTGTCTGCATAGGTTAAAATACACTTTAACAAATACATATCTGTGAGACTAGGATAGTGATCTATAACCAAACTCCATAAATTTAAGTTCTATCCATATTCCATAACTACTATGGTAATGGAATTACATTCCTAAAAAGGGGTCAGATTATTGTAGGAAAACATACCACTCAGACACCAAACATGAGTATACTACAAAGTACAAAAGGCCAGTAAGACACATAAGACCTGCTAGGAGAAACATACATCAGAGACATATCATGTTTGGTATCTAAATCATAATTTCATTCTGTTAAATAATATTCTGTTTACGAATTGTGAAACCTTTCATATGGGACTATAGATGTGCCCAAGATAATTGACATTAGGGATGTGTCCACTGGACATAATAAAACACTCCAGCACACTTACAACATACCCCTGAGACCAATTAAATGTATGGATTTGGTTCTGTAACAGCCACACCAGGATCAAGAACAAGCTGTTGCCTTAGCAGCTGTGGGTCTCATTTTACAATCTGAAGTACTAAAGATTATTGAGAGTCATGGCAAGATTACCAGTGACTTCTGCAGCATCAGATTCTCTGCACTCTATCAAAACTTGACAGACTCCACTTAAGTATTTTTCATTTTTAAACCCCCTTCTTTTTTTTTTTTTTTTTTTACTGTTGCTTATATTAGTTTTGTAATATATTCTCTGTAAATATGACTTTTTTTATTTTTTGTTAAAATTATATTTAAAAATCATTATGCTAAAACTCAGAATACTCTAACTAAAAATGAAAAACCTTTTGAAGGCCATACCTGACCACCAACTTTTTAGTTGTCTGAATACGAGTCATGGTTTTTCTGTGGGAAGATTGAGAATTAATAAATTCCAGCATCCTAGTATGGTGCAGCAGATCATATTCTTGCTATATGCACAACATTAAATATTTGCTCAGGTGGTGCCTAATACCTCAAGGGAAGTAGGGGATGTGAGGTTTCATCTATTTTCGTATATGACTTTGAACCTCCAGCAAAAGACATGCAGAGGAAGAGGAGGGTTCAAAAATACATGTTGGATTTTTTAAATTTGACTGTTCTGCATATCAGAGGCTGTTAAAGTCATGTAGACCCACTAAAACAGAAAGGGTTTTCAGAGAAAAGGTTGTTCATTCACTATAGTTGCATTGGGATTTTTGCAGGGAGCAGTTTTGATAAAAATACTTCTTTCTGGAGTTCTTTCTTTAAATCTGTCTTAGGAATCTTCTTTATTAAAAAACACATCACATTATCTGTTTTAGCAAAAATATATATTTGTATATTCAAGACTGTGCTGTATGGTTTGCCCTTGTTTGTACATTTTGCCTTTTTTAAGCATTTTAATAATTTTGTCATGAACTTAAAAAATAAACAATCCAGCAATGGAGGCATTCATTAAAGAAACCTGGTACATTTAAAAAGACAGTTGGCTCAAGGACTGAGTGGTGCATTGCAAAGCAGTGGGTCCTATTTTTACCATCATGCCTTCTTTTGTAATGCATAAAAGAAACAGGCATACCATATACCTGGTTCTTCAGACACTAGAGTTGATTAAGCACTGTCAAAGATTGCCTTGCTGAGTAAATAGCCTATTTGCCTTTAAAAATCAACTCTTATTTGCTGCATTATCTTGATTTAATGTGTGCAGGCTGAATTTCCAGGGGCTTAGAGAATGTAGTCATTCCTGGGCTTCAAAGCTGCATATTTCAGCCACCATTCTCTTTGCACCATAATATGGTATCTGTGCTTGGGGAGGCATTCAGTAAACTTATTTATCATATAAAACCTCTCTAAAACCATATGAACAGACTGCCTACCCATATAAGTACAGCATGATAACTACAGTATGTGCATTGTAAATGGCGACATCATTATGCTACGCCCATGGTGCTGCCTTCAATTGATCAGCAGTTGTCTATGTTAACATGAACTCTGTCCACCTATAAAAATGCTACCATTTTGCTTTGCAAGGCCATCTGTGTTGGCACAAAATGGCACATGTGATACCACAACATATAAGAGAAAGATTTTAGTACACTGTAAATGAACTAAATGCTTTGTAAACACAAAACGTATATACATATGTGTATCGTGATAATGAATGAGCAATGTTAAAACTTTCAAAAAATGCTGCCAGTGGTATCTGCATACAAAATAAAGGTTGCTATGTATTGATCAAAATATCAATGCCAATCGGGGTAACATTTCTCTAGAATGTATTTTTTTTTCTTTCGGAGATCATGCTGGTGGATTATTTCACCACTGTCTTGAATAAGTTTACTCCCTGACTGTCTCACAATCATTAAAAAAATATTTTATGTTACAATCATAAATCCAGCCTGTTAGCAAAATTGTATTTCTTGAGTAATTAATTGTATTCAAGACAACAGCATGAGAAGAAAATCCATATACTAATGTAATAGCTCCAGTAGGTGAATTTTCTATGACCTTCACAGTTACCCTGATTGGCACTATTGCAGCTTAACTGACAGGTTGAAGTGATCATCTTATCCCTATTCATCTTTCTTCTTGGTTATGTTTATGGTAAACTGTGGGAAGGGCAAAGGCATAGCTTGTGTCTTGTTCCTTTCCAGCTGTGCTATCTCAACACAGAGAGGCATGCTTAGGTCAGTCACTGAGGACGGCTCCTGGTAGCTCATTTGTTAACGTGTGCCAGCGTTCAATTTTCTTGTCTTTGTTTTTCAGGCAGTCAAACCAGTGTTTAAGACGTTCTCCTTTTGCATTGATTCCCAATACAACTCCACCTATAGACAAAGGTAAATTTAATTAATATTTTCCGCACAGCATGATGCTAGTATTGACAGATTAAAGTTGTATGTGGTTGACGATATATATCTTCTTAAAAAAAAAAGTACTTCAAACAAAAGTTAAGGCACTGAAGTTCAGAAGAAAACTGCACTACAAAACACCTAATGAAAGAAAACATTCAGTAGCAATGCTACAAGAAGGGACTATGCTGTCAATCAGCACCTGGGGCTAAAAGTTGATATCATTGGGCTTCACCTCCAGTGCACCTTCTGAACCATGGTGGCAGTGGTAGAAGCAAACTTGCTGCCATTTTATTTTGGTGCCAACATTATAGCTTATAGGAATCCTTACACAGATCAAAGTTGAAAGTTAGGGCTTGTATAGGAAGAAGGCTGACTTCAGAACAATAAAGCAAAGGTAAGTTTGTAAAGTTCATCATGTATCCAGATCATGGTATAGCTGTAGTAGTTGGTCACATTCAACTTGTTATGTAATGTGGAAGAAAGTTTGCTGCTTATCTGTGCAGCTTCTACAGTTCAAATGCGGGACATACTCCACCATTTATATTCACACAGTCACCTTATTCAAATCACCATAGAATGTGTCAAATTCACATTTACTTCTACTTTAAAGGGGTTGTAAAGGTTTGTTTTTTTATTTTCTAAATAGGTTCCTTTAAGCTAGTGCATTGTTGGTTCACTTACCTTTTGCTTCGATTTCCCTTCTAAATGTTTTTTTTTTTGTCAGAATTTCTCACTTCCTGTTCCTCAGGAAGCTTGCCCCCATAATCTGAGCCGTTCTGGCTGGGGGTTAGTCAGCGTGCTCGCCCCCTCCCTTGGGACTACATCCCTGCGGGGAGATGCTGTGAACAGCGTCTCCCCGCAGGGATGTAGTCCCAAGGGAGGGGGCGAGCACGCTGACTAACCCCCAGCCAGAACGGCTTGGATGATGGGGGCAAGCTTACAGGAAGTGAGAAATTCAGACAAAGAAAAAAAACATTTATAAGAGAAATCGAAGGAAAAGGTAAGGGAACCAACAATGCACTAGCTTAAAGGAACCTATTTAGAAAATAAAAAACAAACCTTTACAACCCCTTTAACCATTTCAGGATTTTGAAAGTGTAAGATATGTCCTAAAAAAAATCCTCCATCTTTCTAAGACATATTCCCTACCTCCTGATCCTCTCCCCCGACACAACTTTCCTTACACTATTACCAGCAATTACTGGCTGACAAAATGACAGCAGGGAATTGCTATGTGACAAACAAGAAGGTCCCACTCTGTTACATAGAAAATAATTCTTGCATGATAATATTGCTAAAATAAATGTTTATCCCTGGTGTTATCATAATTAATAACAAGGTTATTGCCAAATAAACAGGTGCTTGGTGGAAATGTAAAAATTACTTTAGTCCATAAGGGGTATAAAAGGTACAATGGCTGAAGTGGTTATATTACTTACAGAAAGCACAATTCATAGTATGGTGTATTAAAGTAATCTTTGTGTGAATTAACCAGTTCCAAATTCTACTACATTTGCTTGAAACCAAAACAAGATATCTAAGTCAATTAATCTCTTAATACGGTAAATATAATAATAAAATTAGTGATAATATTTTAGCATGTACATTAATTCACTATTGCACTGCAGACTTCAATTTTCTTGTTCATACACATTACCACTTACCTATAAAGTCATTTGATTTTCCAATATCATAATCCCAGACTGTGACTTCTAAAGTCTTTTTTGCAAGGTCGCTGTGTTTTATTTCATAACAAAATTCCTGCAAAGACAAATTACATTAGCAAGACCTCGGAAAAAAACTATAAGAAGAAACAACAAAGTTTTACTTGGAATTGAAGTATACTGGCACTCATAATTTTTATGAAAAAAAAATAAAAAATAGGTTAACATTATTACATTGCTGAATTTTCTGTTTTTCCAGAGGCACACTTAAGCTGGAGGTATTTGTCAGGTCTGTTAGGTTTCTGCTGATGTCAGGTAGAATGCTGATTGTTTTACCAGGTTTTCCCAGTTACATAATATGCATAAATTACTGTTCACAGCTACTGTATGCAACATTTGTAATGTGTCATTGTTTAATAAATATGTAGCGCTACGCTATCCCCTTATTATACAGTGCGGAGTCCCCCTGTCCATCCCACGGTCCATAAACAGCATCTTAATGTTAATGTGAGTGTGTATGTGTTTTAAGTACCGGTATGTTGGATTATATGCAACAGCAGTATTTGCACTGTAAACTTTTTTATTTATATAAAGTGTGGGTGAGCTTAAACTATATTGCTATACTGTGGTTCCTGTGTAGGCTTTGCGTGAGTGCGGGGGCGGGGGGGTTGGGGGGCCTCCATGTCCATTTTGCTTGGGGCCCCCAAATTCCTTCAAACGGCCCTGGCTGCATCCAACAAATGACCAACACGCCAATGGTGACAGACAGACTTTAGTACCTCCAATCCTTTTTTGCAATTTTATTGGTTCAATTGTCTTGGGGAGAAAGGATTAGGGGGACAGGATACCCCAAAACAGCAACAAAGATCTCTCTGAACAGCAGACGTTTTCTTGTATTCTTTAAGCCTGGATGGTTAGCTTTCTTGCTATTTTCTAGCTTTCCAATGCCTCTGCCACAGGCTGGCTTAGATTCTGCAGGCCCATATGGGAGATTACCTTCAGTTTCTTAGGCCTCTAGCACAGGCAAGCTTAGATTCTGTAAGACCGGGTTCAGGCCTGCAAGAGAACAAAATCCCTTTTTCACTTTCGCTTCCTTCACCAGACCAAGGTCTGGGAGGCAAAAAAGTGGACCCTACTACAAAGACATCCTCACCAGGCAAAGCCTGGGAGACGAGGACCCTTCTAGAAAGTCACCCCCAGATATTTATCCTCTACCTCAACCCAAATAAATTACATAAAACTTGGCCTATGAACAATACATGTTTGTAACCCAATACATTGTAACTTCTCACTGTAACTACTGGAGAAAACTCAACAGCAGCAGGCAGAAGCAGTCAATGTACTGAGCTTAGGAGAAACCCAATGAACACAGATAACATAAACAAAGATCAGGAAGGCCACAATTAAGCTGGAATACACTAAGCAGTGTACCCACAGCCAGAGGCGTAGCTTGAAGCTTGTGGGCCCCGATGCAAAAGTTGACCTGGCCCCCCCCCTAAACTTCCACCCACCACTTTCACTGTGCGTGCAGATACACCCACCGCACGGCAATATACTCAAAGTGGCTTAAGAGTTTTGCATTCCAAGAGTTTCTCCTTACATCAGCGGACAGGGATCACCTCTGGAGAATCAGAGGACAGGGATCACCTCTGGAGAATCAGAGGACAGGGATCACCTCTGGAGAATCAGAGGACAGGGATCACCGCTGGAGAATCAGAGGACAGGGATCACCGCTGGAGAATCAGAGGACAGGGACCACCGCTGGAGAATGAGGACAGGGATCACCGCTGGAGAATGAGGACAGGTATCACCGCTGGAGAATGAGGACAGGGATCACCGCTGGAGAATGAGGACAGGGATCACCGCTGGAGAATGAGTTCAGGGATCACCGCTGGAGAATGAGGTCAGGGATCACCGCTGGAGAATCAGAGGACAGGGATCACCACTGGAGAATCAGAGGACAGGGATAACCGCTGGAGAATCAGAAGACAGGGACCCCTGGCAGGTCACTTGGCAGAGCTCCTTTCCCACCCCAGCACTGTATACAGCTCCTCCCCACACACTACACAGGGCTGAAATCACATTCCTTTACACACAGTCTGTCAGAAGTCACTGGGTTTATCTGGCTTTTCTGTTGCTGTTCAGACCTGTGAAATTCTCTGGTTGGGACGGCAGTGTAGTTGCAGTAGGCAGATACACCCTGTGCAGATCGTGGCTGACTGGCTGTGTTGTAAGGGAATGTGATTTTAGTCCTGCAGAGGAGGAGCAGTAAAGAGTGCTGTAATGGGAAAGGAGCTCAGCAGCCGGGCATACCATCCAGGGTGGAGGGTGTGGTCATGAGGCTTTGGGGGGGCGCAACTTAGATCTGGGGGCAAAGCCATGTGACACAAAATCTGGAGTCTGCAGCCCCTCAGGAGGTGCTAAGGAATTAGTTTAAGCAATTTCTGAAGGTTTCTCTGTCAGTGTTAGCAGGTGTTGGGGGAAGGTCACCTCCCGGAGGTGTGTCTCTTTTCCCCAGTTGTCAGGGAAGTGGGGTAAACGGACATCCCCGGGTGGGTAAAGAGAATCCCAGCTGGTGACTAGGAGACACTGAGCGGTGTCTTACCTCACCAGTGACATCGGTCCCATAGTGGCTACAGGACGGCACGCTCCTCTTCTTAACTCGCTGAGCTTGGTTACCATTCCATGTTGCCAGCACAGAGCACAGACAATTCCCCATCCTGGGCTGTTCTCACCCCATGCTTCTCTCCATTCAGGAAGTGGCTCACAGCGTCTCCCCAGCCATTGAGAACAGAGGGGTGTGGACTGTGGAAGGTAAAGTGGAAGCCTAGTACTGGAGCATGGCTGTGGGGCTCTATGGCAGATCGGAGCTGGACTTTGTGGAGGATATGATAATATGACACAGAGGCTGCAGGGGCCCCCTGGAGCTAGGGGCGGGGGTTACGATTGTGACCCCTGCAACCCCTTATGCTACGCCCATGCCCACAGCTATATAAACACTATGTATTGCCTGAGAAATATTGACATGAACAGAGGTATTGCTCATCTAAGGAAACATCAGGTTCTCTAAATATTTTGCATAGTATCAGATCTGGTCACTCTGTAAAAATGACAGGTGGCTGAATGCTTAACACAACTCACAACCACACTTATAAAACATTCTATTAGAGGGCATGTGGAATTTCAGGATAACAAGATAAACAACAGAAGAGCAAATATAGCTTGGCATTGTACCCTGGAAAATCATAGGATGTTAGTTTCTGTTTTTTCTCAATGACTTATCAAACATCAAACATCAGTGAGATGAAGAAGTCTTTTTTACGACACATTATTTTATTGCTTGTAGATTAGGTATGAAGTTTAAGCTCCTTTTACATAGTTGATAAGGTTAACAAATACACAATTAAACGTGTGTGTGTGTGTGTGCATGCGCATCTCTAAGAATTCCAAATGTCCCTGAATATTATGCTCACTGAGGAAGACATTTAAAGGAGAAGTATGGCCAAAGCTCTTTTGGCCATACTTCTCTCTTTCTTGGATCACAGAAGTGCACTTAGTTGACCCAAAGCCCGCTTTCGACTGACATCAGAGAGCTGGTCCAGGCTCTGCAGGGATTCCGGCAATAATGCAATAATGCTGGGATCCACTCAGATGCTTAACTGGCAACTGGCTCAGCCTCTCAGTGCACTGCTGAGAGCCTAAGCTAGCTTCTACTGCCCCCTCCACAGTCCATCGCTACAGTAAGCACTCGAAGGGCAGAGCAGAGGGACAGTGACTGACAGGCTCTCTGGTCAATGAAGACCGAGAACCAAGCGATTTCTGTGTGTAGTCGGTGGGGAACAGCTGCAGCATAAGATCGATGCTGCAGCCATCTAGGTGAGTATGAATGTTTTTTTTTTTATTATTCCCATACCTCTCTTGTAAACATTTTTTATTTTATTTATCAAAACTCTCAGTTGATACCACTATCTGGGGAAGAAATTGTCATGTTTTTACTGCTCTAATGCCCCATACACACGATCGTTTTTCATGCCGTTAAAAATGCCATTTTTAAAAATGGCCATTAAAAATGATCGTGTGTATGCTCCAGAGCATTTTTAACGACGTGAAAAACGGCCATTAAAAATTTGGAACATGCTCTCTTTTTTCACGTCGTTTTTCATGTCGTTTTTTTTAACGACGTGAAAAACGATAGTGTGTATGCTTTAACGACGTGAAAAAAAACGCGCATGCTCAGAATCAAGTATGAGACGGGAGGGCTCGTTCTGGTAAAACTAGTGTTCGTAATGGAGATAGCACATTCGTCACGCAGTAACGGACTGAAAAGCACGAGGCTGAAAAGCGCAAATCGTTGCTCAACAAACTTTACTAACATGAAGGGTGGCGCCATTCGAGCGGAACTTCCCCTTTATAGTGCCGTCGTACGTGGTATACGTCACTGCGCTTTGCTTGATCGTTTTTTAAAATGATCGTGTGTACGCAAGACAGGCTTGAGAGGAAACATGAAAAAAAACTACGTGAAAAACGGCAAGAAAAAAAATGGCAAGAAAAACGATCGTGTGTATGGGGCATAACAGTATAGAAGACCTTACATAATTTAGGATTAAACCTCCTGTAGCCCCCTTTTGGGGAGTGTTATGACAAATGGCCCTCCCAAAAAGGCTATTGAACTAAAGCTGTAGGTAAACAAAAGAACGGGACTCTTCACTAAGTGGAAGAGTGGGTTTGATAATAAAGTTTGCAGTGCCTCCACCCAGGACAGGGCCTCTGTGAACATAGGAGATTCCCTTCTTGGGAACTTAACCAGTAATCAAATCAAAGTAATTGGGAGCAGAGGAACCACTGCAATCAGCATATAACATTGACAATAAGTATATAGATGCGCACTAGTATGGAAATAATATTTTTTTTATAAGAAGATAATTGATCGTAAATACATCCAATGTACAAACAGGTATTATCAGCAAAGGGCCCAACAAGAGTCCTGGTGGTACTGTGCACATATACCTGGGTATATATACATACTTATTGATACTTCTAGAGCAGGGGTCTCAAATTACCGGCCCGTGGGCTATTTACGGCCTGCGGAGCAGTTACAATTGGCCCGCAGGACTGATCCACCAGGATACGGATACATTTTCTGGTAAGCAGCGGCCGCCGTTTTTTTCTCTCTTCCTAGTGGACTTGGAAGAAGTTGGGCTAGCTGACGTCGGTGACATCACGTGACGTCCACCGCTATTGCTTCTGGGAGTTGTAGTTGACACCGGGGCCGCCGCTAAACAGTGTACTGTATTGCTTGGAGTGGAGCGGTGCAAGAAGGCTGCCTTTAACACTCCCCAGTCAGGTTAATATCCCAGAGTGAGTCAGAGTTGGTGGGCGGAGCTGGAGTGTGTGGCTGCCTCCTCCACTCCTTCACTATGGATGATGCCGCAGCTGAAGCAGATAGGGCAGATAGAGGCAAGGACAAAAAAAGCAGCCCTGCCCACCCGCCTAGGTCTTCATCTGCAAGCATGAGGCATGCTATGTAAGTTATTCTGCACACTGCACACTGTCACTACATAGAGTTCTAAGATGCCTTGTACCACCCCAGCCTGCCTTGTACCACCCCAAACTGCCCTGTGCCACCCTTGCCTGTCCTGTACCACCCTAGCCTGCCCTGTGCCACCCCAACCTGCCCTATACCACCCCAACCTGCCCTATAGCCCCCAAACCTGCTCTGTGCCACCCTAGCCTGCCCTGTACCACCCCAACCTGCCCTGTGCCACCCGAACCTGCCCTGTGCCACCCCAACCTGCCCTGTGCCACCCCAATCTGCCCTATGCCACCCCAGCCTGCCCTGTTCCACCCCAACCTGCCAAACACAGAAGACCCGCCCGGGTCTTCATCTGCAGGCATGAGGCATATGTGACAGCAGGAAGGTAAAGTCACCTGGTTGCATCCAGGGGGGTAGATATATTTCGCCCAGATTCAGGTTTTACGCTGACTTATACAACTAGGTGGAGAGTTGTATAGGCCCAGCTAAGGCTAGTGGGCTCATGGATGACTCATACCTCTAGGGAGAGGGCTGGGCGTCGTACAGACAGGGAGTTGATGAGGCCAGCTGAAGCTTGTCAGCTCATTTAGGCCTCTATAAGAACTCCCAGATTCATTAGGTGGTAGCTCATGCCTGGAACCAGACCTGTGTGGACTGTCTAGGGAGAGTGAACCCCTGTGCGGTGAGGCAAAGCCTGTGTGGCTATTTGTTTGGACTTTTACTAAACCAGGGACTTAGGGACTAGGACAGCACTAGGCTGATCCCAGTTGTTAGTTAGGAAACCTGTATGTTTAGTCAGAGGTCAACTTGACCAGGATTTATTTTGGTTATGTTTCTTTTGCTTTGCTGTGTTTTGTCACTGTAAATAGAAAATAAACCGCACCTTTTTGATTTTGAAAACCACAACCTCCGTTTGCTGGGCCTGTTTTGTGTGGGGAGCCCATCCCG
The DNA here is from genome assembly GCA_029206835.1 of Rana muscosa. Classification (NCBI taxonomy): domain Eukaryota; kingdom Metazoa; phylum Chordata; class Amphibia; order Anura; family Ranidae; genus Rana; species Rana muscosa. Next base: position 588,400,768 of record CM055117.1, read on the forward strand.
GGGGTCACACACACCCGCTGCCGAGCTAACCCCCTCACAGTTGGTGGAGAATGCGGGCAGTTTTTTTTTAAGCCAGCATGGAGGAGATACTGAAGCAGCTGGCTCTAGCAAATGCCAATCAACAGCAGACAAATGCAGGTTTGCAAAAGAGCCTTGCAGCTCAACAACAGAGCCTTGCAGCCCAGCAGCAGACAAACGCAACTTTGCAACAGAGTCTGGAGGCTCAGCAACGAGCCCAGCAGCAATCTGAGGCCCGCTTCATAGACCTGTTGCAGAAGCAAGAGCAGAGACTACAACAACAGATGGAAGCAGTAATGCAGCAACGTCCGCAGACCAGTGAGGAAAGCCGTCCCACTAATACCGCGTCCTTTGGGGTGAGTCGTTTATTGACAAAAATGACTGGAGAGGATGATCCAGAGGTATTTTTGACCACATTTGAAAGGACCGCTGAAAGAGAAAAGTGGCCTGAGGAGCAGTGGGCTGGACTGGTGGCTCCTCTGTTAACTGGTGAATCGCAGAAAGCTTACTATGACCTAGAGCCTAACCAAGCAAAAGACTATGTGATGCTAAAAGCTGAAATATTGGCAAGGCTGGGTGTCACCCAGGCTGTCCGGGCTCAGCGTGTGCATAACTGGACTTTCCAGCTTGGAAAACCCCCCAGGTCTCAAATGTATGATCTCATTCACCTGAGCAGAAAGTGGCTACAGCCAGAGACTTTGTCCGCACCAAAGATTGTGGAACGTGTTGTAATGGATCGGTTTTTGAGAGCTCTTCCTACTGCCATCCAAAAGTGGGTAAGCCATGGAGACCCAGAGACGGCCGATGGTCTTGTGGATCGTGTGGAGAAATACTTGGCTACAGAGAACCTGACGGCCTCTTCCAGAGACACTCGGACTTTCCACCCTAAGACCAGACCATCCCCAGGGGCGGATAAGAGGATTCCAAGGGGTGAGGGTGGAGAGAGTGAGAGGGTGGGAGCTCTACCCCAAGTTTGGCGAGAACAGCCTGGGAAATCAGCGGCTCAAGAGGCGGCAAGAAGGATCGTTTGCTACCGCTGCCGGCAAGCGGGACATATTGCAGCCAATTGCCCGGTTGTGGAGGAACCCATGCAGTGTGACTTTCTGACGGGCAGACGTCAGTCGCTGTGTGCGACAGTCGCATGCACTGCCATTCGAGGAACTGAGAAACATTTATGCAAAATGTGTGTTAATGGTAGAAATGTTGTGGTATTGCTGGATTCAGGTAGCCTTGTGACCCTGATAAAGGCTGAGTTAGTTAAAACAGAGGTCTCTGGGAATAGCAAGGTAGCTGTTATTTGTGTGCATGGGGACACCCGAGAGTATCCAGTGACTACAGTGTGTTTCGAGACCCCCAAAGGTACCCTCTCTCATCCAGTGGGCTTAGTATCTCAGTTACCGCATGACGCCATTGTGGGAAGGGATTTTCCGAAGTTCTGGGAACTGTGGGATGATCCTGAGCCCCTCACTGGTGCCCCTATGTACCAGGAATGTGATAGCCAGAACTCCCCTGAGAGTGGTGAGGACTCTCCGGAATTTCCCTTATCAGTATTGGCAGGGGAGACTCAAGAAACTGGAGAGGAGCCCACCTCCTCAGACGAAAACCTACCGTCTGTGGAGTTTTCTGATCTTGAGGTTCACAGGGAAAACTTTGCCACAGAACAGTTGAAAGACCCCGCCCTAATAAAGGCACGGGAAAACGTAGTGAAAATAGATGGCGAGTTAGTGAACCCAGATAATACCTGCACTTACCCATACTTCAGCGTAGAGAAGGACCTACTGTATCGGGTGGCAAAAAGGGCAGAAGAAACCGTTGAGCAGCTTGTGGTGCCCAAACCTTACAGGAAGTTGGTGTTGGAGTTGGCCCATGGGCACATTCTTGGAGGTCATCTGGGGACAGAGAAAACCCGAGAGAGGGTATTACAGAGATTCTATTGGCCGGGGGTGATGAAGGACGTAGAAAATTATTGTTCCTCCTGCCCTGTGTGTCAGAGGTTGGCCCCGATGCCACATTTCCGTAGCCCGCTGGTCCCTCTACCCATCATTGAGGTCCCGTTTGAGAGGATCGCCATGGATTTGGTAGGTCCTATAATCAAGTCCGCTAGGGGGCACCAGTACATATTAGTTATAATGGACTATGCCACCCGTTATCCAGAAGCGATCCCTCTCCGAAATACCTCGGCCAAAACCATAGCCAAAGAGCTATCTCTTGTTTTTAGCCGGGTGGGTATTTGTAAAGAACTGCTTACGGACCAAGGTACACCCTTTATGTCCCGGGTTATGAAAGAGCTGTGTAAATTGTTCAAAGTGACGCAATTGCGTACGTCTGTGTATCACCCCCAAACCGATGGGCTGGTTGAAAGATTCAACAAAACCCTAAAACAAATGTTGAAGAAAGTGGTGGATAGAGATGGAAAGGATTGGGACTGTTTACTTCCTTATTTGATGTTTGCTATTAGGGAGGTGCCCCATTCCTCTACGGGATTCTCCCCCTTTGAGTTACTGTATGGGAGACACCCAAGAGGGCTGTTGGATATTGCCAAGGAAACTTGGGAAAGTGAGAGTTCTCCCCACAGGAGTGTGATTGAGCATGTCGCCCTGATGCAAGATCGAATTGCACAGGTAATGCCCATCGTGAAGGAACATTTGGCCCAAGCGCAGTTGGCACAGCAGAGAGTGTACAACCGTGGAGCCAAGACCCGTACCTTTTCCCCGGGGGATAGGATATTGGTACTTGTCCCTACGGTTGAAAGTAAATTCCTTGCCAAATGGCAAGGCCCCTACGAGATAATGGAAAAAGTGAGCGAAGTGAATTACAAGGTCAGACAACCAGGAAGGCGAAAGCCCGAACAGATCTATCACGTTAATCTGTTGAAAGCCTGGAGGGATAGAGAGTCCCTAGTCGCAGACACTTGGTCACCAGCTCAAACTGGTTGCGTGATTCCTGAGGTTGGAATAGCAGCCACCTTGTCACAACCCCAACAACAGGAGGTTAAGGAGTTTGTGCTTCGCAACAAGGAGGTATTCTCTGAGCTGCCGGGACAAACATCTGGGGTAGAGCATGACATCATTACCCCGCCCGGTGAAAGGGTGAAGTTAAAACCCTATCGGATCCCAGAGGCTCGACGGGAGGCAATACGGGAGGAAGTACAGAAAATGCTGAACTTAGGGGTGATAGAGGAGTCCCAAAGTGATTGGTCTAGTCCCATCGTGTTGGTGCCTAAACCGGATGGGAGCTGGCGATTTTGTAACGATTTTCGTCAGTTGAACAAAGTTACAAAATTTGACACCTACCCCATGCCACGTATAGATGAGTTGATCGACCGGCTGGGAACAGCCCGATACATGACGACTCTTGACCTCACAAAAGGGTATTGGCAAATCCCCCTGGCCAAGTCGGCCAAAGAGAAAACCGCATTTGTAACCCCAGACGGGGCGTTCCAATATAAAAGAATGCCGTTCGGGTTACAGAATGCGCCGGCCACATTCCAGCGGAAAATGGACCAGATGCTGAGGCCCCATCGGAAGTATGCTGCGGCTTACCTGGATGACGTAATTGTCCATAGCACAGATTGGGCCTCACATCTGCCAAAAGTGCAAGCAGTCCTGGACTCTGTTCGGGAAGCGGGGTTTACGGCTAACCCCAAGAAGTGTACCATTGGGCAGGAGGAGGCCAAATATCTTGGGTACACCATTGGGAGGGGAGTAATAAAACCCCAACTCAACAAAGTCGAGGCCATCCAGAGTTGGCCACGTCCCAACAGCAAGAAGCAGGTACGAGCCTTTCTGGGAATCGCTGGGTATTATCGGCGATTCATTCCCCACTTTGCTTCTAAGGCTGTGCCCCTAACCAACCTGACGAAGGGGAAAGGGTCGGTCATGATTAAATGGACCCCCGAGGCTGAGGCAGCATTCCAATTCTTGAAACAAGCCTTATGTAGCCAGCCAGTGTTGTACTCACCCGACTTCTCTAAAGACTTTGTCGTACAAAGTGATGCGTCAGATGTGGGGTTAGGAGCAGTATTGTCCCAGGTCTGGAACGGGGAAGAGCACCCAGTCATTTACCTCAGCAGGAAATTGAAGTCCCATGAGGTAAATTACGCCACCGTTGAAAAGGAGTGTTTAGCGGTGAAGTGGGCTCTAGATTCCCTTCGGTACTACCTGCTAGGTAGGCACTTTGACATGGTTACGGATCACGCTCCGTTAAAGTGGATGGCTCAAAACAAGGAAACAAATAGAAGAGTGAATAGGTGGTTCCTGGCCCTCCAGGAATTCAACTTCACAGTAAAGCATCGCCCTGGCGTTCAAATGGGGAATGTGGATGCTTTGTCTCGAGTACATGAATGCCTGATTGCTGGTGTTCCAACCCCGAGGTTAAAACAAGAGGGGGGGGTATGTGACAGCAGGAAGGTAAAGTCACCTGGTTGCATCCAGGGGGGTAGATATATTTCGCCCAGATTCAGGCTTTACGCTGACTTATACAACTAGGTGGAGAGTTGTATAGGCCCAGCTAAGGCTAGTGGGCTCATGGGCTCATGGATGACTCATACCTCTAGGGAGAGGGCTGGGCGTCGTACAGACAGGGAGTTGATGAGGCCAGCTGAAGCTTGTCAGCTCATTTAGGCCTCTATAAGAACTCCCAGATTCATTAGGTGGTAGCTCATGCCTGGAACCAGACCTGTGTGGACTGTCTAGGGAGAGTGAACCCCTGTGCGGTGAGGCAAAGCCTGTGTGGCTATTTGTTTGGACTTTTACTAAACCAGGGACTTAGGGACTAGGACAGCACTAGGCTGATCCCAGTTGTTAGTTAGGAAACCTGTATGTTTAGTCAGAGGTCAACTTGACCAGGATTTATTTTGGTTATGTTTCTTTTGCTTTGCTGTGTTTTGTCACTGTAAATAGAAAATAAACCGCACCTTTTTGATTTTGAAAACCACAACCTCCGTTTGCTGGGCCTGTTTTGTGTGGGGAGCCCATCCCGGGGGTCACACACACCCGCTGCCGAGCTAACCCCCTCACACATGCTATGTAAGTTATTCTGCACACTGTCACTACATAGAGTTCTAAGATGCCTTGTACCACCCCAGCCTGCCCTGTACCACCCCAGCCTGCCTTGTACCACCCCAGCCTGCCTTGTACCACCCCAACCTGCCCTGTGCCACCCTTGCCTGTCCTGTACCACCCTAGCCTGCCCTATGCCACCCCAGCCTGCCCTGTGCCACCCTAGCCTGCCCTGTACCACCCACCCTGCCCTATGCAACCCTAGCCTGTCATATGCCACCCTAGCCTTCCCTGTACCACTCTAGCCTACCCTGTACCACCCCAACCTGCCCTGTAGCACCCCAACCTGCCCTATGCCACCCCAACTTGCCCTATACCACCCCAACATGTCCTATACCGCCTTAACCTCTCCTGTACCACCCTAACCTGCCCTATACCACCCCAACCTGTCACTATACCACCTCATACTACCCTAACCTGCCACTATACCACCCTATACTACCCTAACCTGCCACTATACCACCCTATACTATCATTTACAGGGGCTGGTTTGGGGTACGCCCCATAACCGTGCGCTGCCTGCATGGTGCTTTGCAGCCTAGACAGGGGGGGTGACACCATGTTTTACCGCACCAGGTGACACTAACCCTAGTGATGCCACTGACTACAGCCAAACTACAACTCCCAGTGGGATCTTCTTGGACACCGTCGTGGCTGAGTCTGACTCACTGGCTCAGTGTGCAAGGAAGAGGACCTGTCCTGCTGAGCCTGAGCTGGCAGCTGCCATTGGCCCATCACTGAGGTCACTGTGAGAGACCCTGACACCCCCAGCTGACCCCCACATGATCATCCCATCTATTCTCCCCCCTATACACCTCATTTACCCTGCCCCAGTGCCCATCCAGTAACCTCAAACTAGCCCTCAACTGGGAGCTGCCCAAGTGCCCATGGCCTGTGGATCCTGCTAGGAGCTGGCTGCGAACCTGTGGGGTCCTGCTGGCCACTAACCTGTGGGGTCCTGCTGGGAGCTGGCTGCAAACCTGTGGGTCCTGCTGGCCGCTGACCTGTGGGGTCCTGCTGGCCTCTGACCTGTGGGGTCCTGCTGGCCACTGACCTGTGGGGTCCTGCTGGCCCCTGACCTGTGGGGTCCTGCTGGCCCCTGACCTGTGGGGTCCTGCTGGCCCCTGACCTGTGGGGTCCTGCTGGCCGCTGGCCCCTGTATAGTGACCTGTGGGTCCTGCTGGCCATGGCCTACAGGCCAGCAGGACCCATAGGTCAGTGGCCATCAGGACCCACAGGTCCACAGCCAGCTCCCAGCAGGACCCACAAGCTGTGGGTCCTGCTGGGAGCTGGCTGCAGAACTGTGGATCCTGCTGGATGCTGACCTGTGGGTCCTGCTGGACGCTGCAGAGCAAACACTGCCAAGCATCTGGCAGTAAGCAGTGACTGGTAGCAAGCAGTAACTACCACTATATACTAGTTTAATGTTCTTTTTGAAGCTTGAAAGTTTGCATGCGGCCCCCATGGGATATGAAAACTAGTCCTGTAGCCCTCAGGTAATTTGAGTTTGAGACCCCTGCTCTAGATGAATGCTGCAGCGGCGTTCATCTTGGTGTCGGAGACATTAAGACAAGATATGCTGTATTGAGGAAGCCCTCCAGTCATTGTCCAACTGAGCTGGAATGCACTTTTCACCAACAGAAACAGTGGTGTGACACTGAAACGCAGAGTCAACCCATCTACTCTGTGCTTAGTCCCTAGTAGATTTTAATCTGTCATGCAACCGGATCTCTTACAACCAGAAGTGACCATCAGATGCCTAACCTGGCTCTAGCTGGTTATTAGAACTCTAAGCTAAAACTATCCATAGAATCCCAGATCAGAAGGGACAGGGTTAACTAAAATAATAGGAGCTGTATATAAACCTACTATTATACTGGACAGCAACCACTACGTACATACAGTGGCATAGACCTAGCTATCTGGCACTGTGAATGTGGGATAATAACAATAGGACAGAAATATGTCTGTCACAAGGATTTAGATACACACTCAAGAAGCTATTGACAGTTACAGTTAAACCATTTATAATGGGAATACTTTCAAAATAGTCTCTGCTTCCACTTTTTGGGGTTTCTGTCTCTACACACAGAAGCCAGAGGTGATGTACATAAATAATTTCTGTGAACATTAAAGCAGAGTTCCACCCAAAAATGGAACTTCCGCTTTAAGCACTGGTGACCCCCTGACATGCCACATTTGACATGACATTTTTTTGGAGAAGGAGCGGGTACCATTTTTACAGGCACCCAGCTTCCAATTCCTAGTCTGGCTCCGTGGCGCCAGAAGGAAGATCACCTCTCCCCCTCCCTCCCTGCAATCTTCTGGGACAGGTCACAGAAGATTGCCCGGCCATTGTGAAGCCACAGCCAGGCTCCCACAGTTAGAATGCCAGCGCCTCAGAGAGGAGGGGGAGAGGAGCAAAGCTTCCTGCACCCGCATCGCTGGACCGTGGGACAGGTGAGTGTCTGATTATTAAAAGTCAGCAGCTACACTTTTTGTAGCTGCTGACTTTTAAATGGGTGGAACTCTGCTTTAAGTAGAAGAGCCACTTACAGACAGTAGATCACTACACTCCTTTTCTTTAATCTCAAATTAAGGCCTCCTCCCCTACACCACTGTCAAGTAGTGGGTCTTTGACACACTGGAAGTTATTTAACAAATCTGGTGCACAGTAACCAGTCAGCTTTTAGGTTTTATTGTCAAAGCTTGATTAAACAAGCTGACATTTGAAGCCGATTGGATAACATGCACAGCTGCACCAGATTCCGAGTGCACCAGCTTTTGAAAATCTATGGCAGTATGTCCTGAATCTCCCTTGTTAAATGATGCAAGGTTTAATTCAACCCAGAAGACTGAGGGCATCTAGTGGTGAAGAAGAGGTACTGCAGGGGGCAGCGCCAGACAGGAGGCAAGCATTGCAGCCATAGCTGTCTTTTTTGTTTGTATTTACAAGTCCGGGGGAACCTTTTCTATTACCTTAGTCTGAAGTCTGACATTAGTCTGAAGTTGGGCTTTGCAATCTCTAAGGTAGTTAGGGCTCAGCTACATTGGGATATTTCAATTGCACTTTGTCCAAAAATTGCAATTGTTTTTATACTAAAATTATATTGTTTTTTGATGTCCTTTGCCTTGCTTGCAGCACAAAGAATTGTGAAGTAATGCAAACAAACAATATTCAACAGCTTTTTTTTCACATGCATAGAGATTTCTTTTGGTGGTATTTGATCACCACTGGGGTTCTTATTTTTTGCGATATAAATGAAAAAAAGTCTGAAACAAAAAAAAGCCCACTATTTTTAACTGTTCGCTATAAAACATATCCAATAAAAAAATTTAAACATCTAAATTTCTTCATAAATTCTGGACAAACTTTATTTCGATACATGTCTTTGATAAAAAAAACAAAAAAGCAACAAGTGTATATTGGTTGGTTTGCATGAAAGTTATAGCGCCTACAAACTACGGTATATGAAAAAAAGTTCATATGACTGAAGGTGTTATTGCCATCATCCCCTGTCAAACACTATAATGCATATCCTCTCTTGTTGGTATTTTTAAGGCAATCAAACACATTTTAATGAATATATATAAAATGTTATTTTATTATTATTTGTTAACCCCTTGCTTACTGGGCACATAAACCCCCTTCCTGCCCAGGCGAAATTTCAGCTTTTGGCACTGCGTCGCTTTGAATGACAATTGCGCGGTCGTGCGACGTGGCTCGCAAACAAAATTGACGTCTTTTTTTCCCCACAAATAGAGATTTCTTTTGGTGGTATTTGATCACCGCTGCGGTTTTTATTTTTTGCGCTATAAACCAAAAAAGAGTGACAAATTAAAAAAAAACACTATTTTGGGATTTTTGCTATAATAAATATCCCACATTTTTTTTTTTAACTATTTTTTCCTCAGTTGAGGCTGATACGTATTATTCTACATATTTTTGGTTAAAAAAAATCCCAATAAGCGTATAGTGATTGGTTTGCGCAAAAGTTATAGCGTCTACAAAATAGGGGATAGAATTCTTTTTTTTTTTTTTCTTTTTTTACTAGTAATGGCGGCGATCTGCGATTTTTGTCAGGACTGCGATATTGCGGCGGACACTTTTGACACATTTTTGGGACCATTCACATTTATACAGCGATTAGTGCTATAAAACTAAACAGATTACTGTATAAATGTGACTGGCAGGGAAGGGGTTAACACTAGGGGGCGAGGAAGGGGTTAATATGTTCCCTAATGTGTGATTGCTACTGTGGGGGGAGGGGACTGACTGGGGGAGGAGACCGATCTGTGTCCCTATGTACAAAGGACACAGCATCGGTTTCCTCTCTCCCTGACAGGACATGGATCTGTGTGTTTACACACACAGATCCATGTCCTTGTCTCTGTACCGGCCGATCGCGGGTACCTGGCGGACATCGCGGCCGCCAGGCACGCGCATCGGCATCTCAGTGATGCGCCGGGCACACGCACGTGCCGCCGGCGGCGCTCGCACGCCCCCCAGTGGCCGGAGGAGCGGAGGCCGTATAAAGACGGCCTCCCGGCATTGTAGAACCACTTTGCGGCCGTCATTAGTCGTATGACGGGCGCAAAGTGGTTAAAATTATTTTCCAAATTCATGTAATTTTGTAAAATAATTTTAAGAAATATTAATAAAATACAATGTTTTATATATTCATTAAAATGTGTTTGACAAACTAATGTATATATAATGGAATATCTATTTATTTATTTTATCTATACTAATGGCGGTGATCGGCGACTTATAACGGGACTGCGATAGTGCCGCGGGAAATCTAACACTAATTGACGCTGGGGGAAACTGACTAACTCCCACTGACATCACCAGTGATATCAATACAGTGATCAGTGATAATACTATACACTGTCACTGTACTAATGACACTGGCTGGGAAGGGGTCAACATCTACCGCGATCAAGGGGTTAAATTTGTGCCTAACAATGTGTAATGTGTGCTGTTTATACAAAGAGATCTCAGTTTTTCATCCGTTTGCAGGGATGAGAAACTGAGTGATCGCTCCCTCTGTACAGAGCTCTGTGTTTATGGACACAGCCGAATAGCAGGTCTTGGCCATGAATCATTGGCAGGGACTTGCTGACAGGCTCCCGCCCTGTAGAATCACATTGAGTGCCAGGAGGGGGCAAACATGCATGCGCCCTTAACCCAGAAGTAGGCAGCGATGTAGGTGTACACTGCTACACAAGCTGCTCGCCCACAGTACATTGCAGGCGGGAAGTGGCTAAAGTGATTTCAAAAGTATTTTTTAAATCTCCAGCTTTCATGAAAAAAGTTCTTGCTATCAAGTTCCTTGCACAGGCACTAATAGGTTGACAATGCTGTGCCCATGTTTCCCAGTTGCTCTCCTGTGTTGTCACCCTGACACACCCTCTCCCAAGAGAAACATTAAGTGACTGTTTGCTACAATGGCATTTGTTTTATTCATACCATTACTTTGTAGTACAGCACAGATGAATTTGATCTCTGGTTTGCATCATATCGAAATAATTTGATGTTTAAATGTATAGTGAAGGTTGCAGTTTAATTTCTAAATGGTCTCACTTTTTGTAACCACCTGCCACACTCACCATACAATGATAAAAAATAATAATAATAATACAAAAATAAGATTATAGTTACCTCGTTAAACTCTGGATTTAGCGTTTTCTTCTTCACAGCAGTTTTATGTTTTGATTTCTTGTCTTCATCTGGTTTCAAGTATCTGAAAATACAGATGATACATTAATTAGTTATTGGCTATACACTAATGAGGACAATTTTTTTGCACCAATTAAAAGTTTATTTGCTAACACCTCCTAGCAGATGTGACATGGGTTGATAAAACATTCACATAATGTGTCCTGCCATAAATCTGGAAAAAAATCTTCCTTTATGAGAGGCTTGGAGGACATCAGTCTTGTAAAAGTAGTAGAGGCTCCTCTCCTCCATTGAATTTGTTAACTCTGATTTCACTGTACACTGTAAATTTTTTACAGTGTGCATCAGAAGCTGAAGTAAGGCTCGATTCACATCTATGCATGTTGCTTTTGAGCGTTTCTACAGGGCTTTCCATGTTTTTTTACTGCAATTTTAGGCCTGGTTCACACCTATGCATTTTTTAGTGCATTTTCAGTTTGGCAGGAACACACTACAGTTCATTTAACATGGTTTCCGTTGTATATACTTCACATCTGTGCATTTTATGAAGAGGGCCAGGGATTTGTTTCTGGTTTTTGGTTCCATAGACTTCAATGGATCAAAAATGTTTATTGAAAAACGCAAAATGCACCTGGAATATGCCAACTGCAACCTGCATAGGTGTAAATCAGGCCTTAACGCGATTTTGCCACGATTTGCGTTTTTATGCTTTTTTGGGGGGAAAATTTGTTGTTGGGCAGATTTGAAAATGCAAATCACCGCAAAATTGTGGCAAATTGCGGTAAAAATGCACTACATGCTTTTCTGCAGCTTCTCCAATGAAGTCTACTGAACCAAAAAAAAGCACCGTTTTGCTTTAAAAAAAAATTCCTGACCCTTTCCAAAAATTCAGAGGCACAAAAATGAATTGATGTGAACATGTTCCATAGGAACCCATGTTAAAAAAAATGTTCTGCATTTCTGCAAATAGCAAAAAGCATGAAAAAACGCATTGGTGTGAATGGAGCCTTTGTCAGAGCCTGCTACATTTCCTGGCTGGAGGATGTCCATATCTCTCTCTCTCTCTCTCTCTGTGTATATATATATATATATATATATATATATATATATATATATATCTGTCTATCGATAGATAGATAGATAGATAGATATAGAGAGAGAGAGGGAGAGAGAAGATAGATATGTAAGTTAAAATGATTCCACAAGCAAACTTTATTTCACAGTCCTATATAAGAAAAACCCTATGATGACGAACTTGTTCTATTGTTCAGCAATAGAAGTTGTACACACAGAGTATGTGAAACAGACATGTTTTTTTTGCCTCAGTAATACTTTTGGGGGCAAATTCTCTACTGAGATTACAAGGAGTTTTCTTAAAATCCAGCACCAGCCAGAACTTTCTTTAGGCCTCATGCACACTGGACAATGGGCCCAGCTCTTTTGACTGCATTTCTCCTGGCAGGAGAAAATCAGTGTAAAAAACTGTGCCTAAAGCCACATTTGCAAATGCATTTAGGTGTGTAAAGCGTTTGGTAGTTTATTAATATTATGGTCATTGAAAAGAATGAACGCTGAAGCGCTAAACGCACCCAGTGTTTTTCTGCCGAAACATTTCTCCTTGAACGTGCAAGTAATATTTGTTTTCTGTCTCCAAATGCCTAAGTGTGCATGGACACTTAGGACTACATGGGGGGGGGGGGGTATTAAGAGGCAGAAAAAAAACATCAGACATCCTTAAGGCTGGGTTCACACTATTGCGAATTGGATGTGGGGTCACCACATTCAGGAGATTGTCCATAGCAGGAGATTGTGACCGGCTCTCTATGGAGCTGGTTCACACATCTCTGGAGCGGCTCCGATGCGAATTGAAGAGGAGTCCTGTGCGTCTTTTGGTCCGTTTCAGGCCCGAATTCAGCCCAAAATTTGGGCTGAAATCGGACATGTAGCGGTGAATGGAGATGCACCAGACTCCTGCTGTGAGTCGCTCTGTGCTTCAGTGTGAACCCATCCTTAAGAGCATATAAAAAAGTATATTTGTTGATTCGTATGTTTCTTGGTGGAGATACACTTTAAATCCAACCATAGACATCAGAGAATGGTAAGATGCTTTTCTGACTTGATTTGTACTTTGAGATCCTTTCCTCTTGACTTTTATGATCTGTCCTACAGACATTGGTAGAAGATCATTTTTGACTAATTGCTAAAAGTGACAGCATGTTGGAATTTATCACTACTGTATTGACTGCTTTATTAAATAGCACGAAACATAGTTTCTAAAAAGCCAGCGTTGATGTAAAGATCACAGGGACGGGGCTACCTCTGTGTCTAACACTGATACACAGAATACGGGTCAGCATTTTTTATCTTTACAGGGAATATTCATATAATAAAATGTATCATTTCTATATCTTCTTACTCACTTCTTACTATTCTAAGTCGTTTCAGATAATATATAATCACCTCTATCTGAACTTACAATAATTGTTTTCTGCCTATAGAGGTCACTAGTGTTCCATGTTCAATGAAACCCATATTACCATTCACCAAATACCTGCACTAAATGGAATTGTTTTGCTTTACATATTTCATTGATGGCCAGCAGGGATTTGTCGGACGTATTGGGCAACATTTAGCAACAATCTTGTCTACAAACAATTACATTTGTAATGAATAATTAATTTTATTCATACTGTATGGTACAACTATAAAAAATGTGTTTACATAACAAATATAATTAATGGCATTAGATAAAAAATATAAAGGAATTTGCTTGTCACAAACTGATAAAATATTTAAAAAAATGGTGAATTTAGGTTTTCATGGTATCATGAATCCTAAGGCCGCGTACACACGACCGGTTTTCTCGGCAAAAAACGACAAGAAAACTGCCGGGAGAGTTTTCTTGCCGCGAAAACCGGCTGTGTGTACGTGGGTTTCAGTTTTCTCGTTGAGAAAACTGCCCAGATTCCCCGACGAGAAAAAAGACGACCTGCAGTCTTTTTTCTCGTCGAGAATCTCGTCGGCCTGTTTCTCGACGAGAAACCCGAGCGTGTGTACACTTACCTGTCGCCGTGGAAACCCGCGCATGCTCGAAATGACTTAGACGCATGCGCGGTAGCTTCCTAGGCATAGGCATAGGGTGTAGCAAGATGGCGGCGACGGCATCGAATGTGACGAGCGCACGCTCGTCATAGTCAATGACGCCACCGCGTGCGTGCTATTCAAAAGAACGGCGGTTCTTTTGAATCGTACGTGTGTACACTCGGCCGGGACAAGTTTCTTGTCAAGATTCTCATCAGGAAAAACTACGTTTTTTTTCCTGACGAGAATCTCGGCCGTGTGTACAGGGCTTTTTACAATCATAGATATAGGATGAATGTCACTTGGTTGTATATCTAAGGCCATACTGCAACCTTTGCAGACACTCTTGATTGACCTACAAAAATAAATACAGTACATCGTAATGCAATGGATTTATTTGAAATATTGTTATAATTTTCCTGTATCCATATTTATCCAATATTTGTTATGTTTTCAGAAAAACAGAACAACTGCAGGATGAGAAGTAGGAGTCAACACAGTGATTCCATAGAACAATAGGTACCAAACCCAAGAAAGGGTTTATCACAGCGTTAAATCCCTGGTCTTAACCCAAGCTGATTTAATCAAACTACTTGGGGCAATTGCAGCCCATATACGTGAGCTTATAAAAAAAGATTTGCATTAACCTTAGATCTCCAAAGAGATCAAAGATCTCCAAAGATGAAAGGTGGGAGGTTCTTGCAATTTCCATTTGATCAGAATGGTTTTCCTAGTATAAAGTATTGTTTCTCAACCTTTTTCCAGTTGGGGCGCCCTTAAAAAGTATTTACTCTTGGTGGGCGCAGAAATGGGCCCTGCTGTGAATTATTAGATCAAGAATTGTAATTACATACTCCTGTTGAACAGGGACATAAAAATTGTGCACTAGGCACTGGTGCCACAACACTGCAACCCCTCACAGATACTGTACTTGGAGCGCAGCAATGAGCCCTGTTGCAAAGTATTGCATCAAAAATTGTATTTACACGCCCCTGTTAAACAGGGGCTGAAAAATTGGGCCTTAGGCACTGGTGCTGGTGCCACAACACTGCAACCCCTCACAGATACTGTAGTTGGAGCACAGCAATGAGCCCTGCTGCAAAGCATTGCATCAAAAATTGTAAATACAAGCCCCTGTTAAACAGGGTCTGAAAAATTGGGCCTTAGGCGCTGGTGCCACAACACTGCAACCCCTCACAGATACAGTACTTGGAGCGCAGCAATGAGCCCTGCTGCAAAGCATTGCACCAAAAATTGTAAATACACGCCCCTGTTAAACAGGGGCTGAAAAATTGGGCCCTAGCCACTGGTGGCAGGGCCCAGAACCAAAAATGTTCTTTTAAGCTATCAGCATGATTATTGAGGAGGAAGAGGATAGTCACTCAGCATAACAGGATAGTCACTCAGCATCAGCATAGGCAGTCTTGAAGGGACCTGACATTTCCCAAAAAATTATTCGTTAACATCAGCATCAGGTGCTTGGTAGCTGGTGGTGATCCAAGACTGATTCCTTTTTATGAAGGTCAGTCGATCGACCAAGTCGGTGGACAGGCGCACCCTGTGATCGGTTACAAAGCCTCCAGCAGCACTGATTGTGCGTTCCGAAAGAACGCTGGATGCAGGACAGGCCAGTACCTGGCCAGTGATCCATCCTCAAGACCCAGTAACCCATAGGATTTTCGGTGGGAAAGGTGTCCAAGTCTGATCTTGCCCCTAGGTATTTCTGCACCATGTAAACCAGACGCTGGCGATGGTTGCCTGAAGCGATCATACCTTGGGGCTGCGTACTAAAAAATTGTCTGAACACATCGGTCAGACGGCCACCTTCTCCACCGCTCCTTCTTTGACTGACCGGAGCCTCAGCAACACGTTGTCCAGGACCAGGAATTTGTAACCTCTGGGAACGCGTTGCACAGACCTTTCTGCAAGGCCTCCCGAAGATGCTTCATCCTCTGCTCCCTCTGCGACAGCAAGATAAGGTCCGCAACCTTACCCTTGTAACATGGATCAAGGAGGGTTGTCAGCCAGTAATGATCCCTCTCCTTGATCGCACGAATACCAGGATCCTTCCGCAGGCTTTGCAGGATCAGGGAGGCCATGCAGCGTAGGTTTGCTGAGGCATTCAGTGCGGAGTCCTCTGGGTCACTGAGGACGACATGATCCGCAGCCACCTCCTCCCAGCCACGTACAAGTCCATGGGTGTCTTGGGAATGTAATTGATCCCTTGAAGACTGCTGCTGATGCTGAGTGCTAGGCTCAACCTCCATGCTGACACAATAATCCTCCTCCTCCTCCTCTTCCTGTGTGATAGCCGGGCCAGCAGGAACACTGTCTGGATAAAGGGCGCCTTGAGAGGTTAGGAAGTTCTCCTCTTCCTGCCTCTGTTCTGCCTCAAGTTCCCTGTCCATTATTCCACGCAGCGTGTGCTCCAACAGGTGGAAAAGAGGGACAGTGTCACTGATGCATGCACTGTCACTGCTCACCATCTCGTGGCCTCCTGAAATGGTGCCAGGACAGTGCATGCATCCCTGATCATGGCCCACTGGCGTGGGGAAAAAATTCAAGCTCCCCTGACACTGTCCTGGAGCCATATTGCAACAGATACTCATTGATGGCCCTCTGCTGCATGTGCAGCCGCTGCAGCATGGCCAACGTAGAGTTCCACCTGGTGGGCATGTCACAGATTAGGTGGTTCTTGGGCAGGTTGTAATTCTTTTGCAGGTCAGCCAGCCGAGCACTGGCATTATATGACCGGCGGAAATGCCCACAGTTTCCTGGCCTGCTTCAGGACCTCCTGTAAGCCTGGGTAACTGCCCAAGAACCGCTGAACCACCAAGTTAAGGACGTGAGCCAAACAGGGCACATAGGTCAGTTGTCCCTGTCGGAGGGCGGAGAGGAGGTTGGTGCCATTGTCGGAAACCACTTTTACTGGCTTAAGATGGCGTGGCGTCAACCACCTCTGAGCCTGCCCCTGCAGAGCTGACAGAATCTCTGCCCCAGTGTGGCTCCTGTCCCCCAAGCACACCAGCTCAAGCACCGCATGGCATCTTTTTGCCTGCGTACTTGCGTAGCCCCTTGAACGCCTACGGAGCACCACTGGTTCCGAGGACAAAGCACAGGTTGAGGCCATGGAGGAAGGAAGAAGAAGAGGAGGGGGTGTAGGAGAGAGGTGTGTCAGAATCACCAGTAGTAACATTTTGGAGGCGTGATGGCGGAACAACCTCCAACACTACTGCACCTTGTCCTGCATCCTTCCCAGCTGCCAGCAGAGTCACCCAATGCGCCGTGAAAGATAAGTAACATCCCTGTCCATGCCTGCTGGACCATGAGTCAGCAGTAATATGCACCTTACCGCTGACCGTCCTGTCCAGCGAGGCCAAGACATTGCCTTTCACATGCCGGTAGAGAGCCGGAATCGCCTTCCGTGAGAAAAAGTGGCGTTTGAGAACCTGCCACTGAGGAACCGCACATTCCACAAACTCACGGAAAGGGGGAAGAGTCTACCAACTGAAAAGGCAGCAGTTGAAGTGCTAGCAATTTAGCCAAGCTGGCATTCAACCGCTGGACATGTGGATGGCTGGGAGCGAACTTCTTTTGGCGGGGCAGCAGCTGGGGCAGGGATATTTGCCTGGTACAATCGGACGTCGGTGTGCCGATAGATTGTCCGCAAGTACTTGGCTGTGACACGCCGAATTCTACACCTTCACTGAAGGTATAGTGGGGTTGGAGATCCCAGCTGATGAGGAGCAAGGAGAGGTCCGTTTTGTTCTTTGGTGTGGGTCTTTTAGGTACGCTTGCCAACGGACTGCATGGCAGGTCGACATATGTCTGGTCAAGCACGTAGTGCCCAAGCGGCTGATGTTTTGGCCACGCGAGATACACTTTAGACATACAGTATGTTGCAAATGGCAATGGTGCGATCTGCTGCACACGTCTGAAAAAAGGCCCACACCAAAGAACTTTTGGAATAACGCGCAGAGACAGCAGCGGCCTGCACATGCGGAGCTCTGCGGTGTGATGCAGTCGGAGTGCTGCCCTTAAGTTGGCCCCGGAAGGGCATCCTGCCTTGTCGGAGATGTGCCTCCTCCTCCTCCTCCTCTCTCCTATCAGGCACCCACGTGGAGTCAGTGACATCATCATCCCCTCCCTCCTCATCACTGGAGCCAATCTGGCAGTATGCTGCAGCTGGGGGAACATGACTGCCAGATAACTGTCCTTGTTGGGTACTGTCATGTACCTGGGTGTATTTGAACCGGGATCTTCCTGGTCCCAAAGCTGCAGCCTTACCTGTTGCGCTACTGAGCAGATCTGGACTTTTGGAAATGTCCTCTCAGTGTTAAACATTACCTTGGACTCACTAGCCCCACCTGCTGCCAGCTGTGGACAATTTTCAATCAAAGCAGCCCTTAAAAAGGAAGTGATGCTATCTCTCAGCGCCCGTTTGTGTGGAATAGCTCCCTGGGTGTTGTGACTGCTTTTTGATCCTGATTTTCGTGTTGAACTTCTGCCTGAATTCCTGACTACTCTCCAGCCTGCTGATTTTGTACTTCACTGCCAGCTCGTGTATGACCTTTGCCTGCCTGACCACTCTCTGGATTTCGATCGTGTACCATTTTGCCTGATCTGTTGCCAACCTAATCTGCCTGACTACGTTTTCGCCTGAATCCTCAGCACACAAGTTCCACTTCGGACACTACCTATCACAGGTACCTTACATTACAAACGGGCCACAATGACAGTGGACCCTGGTGAGATTGTTAAGGCGATTTCACGTCAGGGACAATTGATTGGAGCTCATGAACAGCATCTTTCTTCCCTGGACGCCAAGTTAGATGAACTTTGTACTATGCTTGAATCTTGTTTGTCTGCTTCCTCTGCAACGCTCCAGACTCTGGATCCTACTCCTGCTACGATCCAACCCACCTCTTCTGTACCACCCAAACTTCCTATGCCTGACAAATTTGGTGGTGATACTGAGGACTGCAGAGGCTTTTTAAATGTTTGCCGTTTGCATTTCCGCAACAACCCTGGGACCTTTAGCACTTCTTCTGCCAAAGTGACTTTTGTAATTTCCTTGTTAAAGGGGAAGGATCTCTCCTTATCTGGAACGCAATGATCCTGTGCTGCAAGACGCTGACAAATTTCTGGCTTCTCTCCAGACTGTATTTGACAAGCCAGATAGAGCTTCTGCAGCTGAGTACTCACTCTTGGACATGCAACAAGGCACCAGGTCTGTGGCACAATATGCTATTGAGTTTCGTACCCTTGCTGCTGAGACTACTTGGGACTCAAGGGCATTACGTGCAGCCTTCCGAAAAGGTCTTGCAGATCGCATCAAAGACGAATTAGTCTATAAGGATTCCCCAGAAGACCTAGAGAAATTCATAGAGCTCTGTGTTCGTCTGGATGTCCGGTATCATGAAAGGTGCCAAGAGAGACTTAGAACTCGCAAGTTTCCTCAGCCAGTCTACCGTTTGGCCCCTAACTTCCAAGCACCACCTCAGCCAGAACCTGAAATCTCAGTTGAACCCCAGACACCTGTGGAACCCATGGATGTAAGCCGTCTCCACCTAACTGAGTCTGAGAAACAAAGGAGGCGTGCATTGGGCCTATGCCTATACTGTGGACTTAAAGGACATTTATTATCTGTCTGCCCTTCCCGTCCAGTAAAAGGCAGGGTCTAACCAGTGTTGGAGGAGCTGGCTTAGACCTTACAGGTATATCCTCCAAGACCAAGATTACCATTCCTGCAATTATCCATTTACCCTCTAAACTTGTCTCCTGTGAGGCTTTTGTGGATTCTGGAGCTGCTGGCATATTCTTGGACTACACTTTTGCTAAAAAAAATTATATCCCATTTGTTCCAAAATCTAGACCCCTGAACATTACCACCGTAAATGGACAACCCTTGGGAGATGGCATTGTAAAATTTGAGACTATAACAATCACCCTTCAGGTAGGCGTACTCCACAAAGAGGAAGTTGTCTTGTCTCTTATTGATTCTCCACTTCTGCCTGTTATCCTTGGTTACCCATGGTTACAACAACATAACCCTTCTTTTGATTGGGAAAATGGAGAACTAACCTCTTGGGGGTCGTTCTGTCATTTAAACTGTTTGTCTCAACCCAAAAGACTTCCTGCTTGTATGTTGGCTTCCGTGGCCGTCCCACCTACCTTGCCTCATGAATACCATGCGTTTGCAGACGTATTTTGCAAGCAAAAGGCAGAGGTTTTACCTCCACATCGTTCTTTTGACTGTGCAATTAAATTGATTCCTGGAACACCTCTTCCCAAAGGAAGGACCTATCCTCTGTCTTTGCCTGAACAAAAATCCATGGAGGAATACGTAAAAGACAACTTGGAAAGAGGTTTTATCCGACCCTCTTCTTCTCCAGTAGGGGCAGGTTTTTTCTTTGTTGAAAAAAAAGATGGGGGTCTTCGACCATGCATAGACTATCGAGGGTTAAATCAAATCACTGTAAAAGACTCCTACCCTTTGCCTCTCATTCTTGAACTGTTTGATGTACTTAAGGGGGCTGTTATCTTCTCCAAGCTAGACCTACGAGGGGCTTATAATCTAATTATAATTAAAGACGGGGACGAGTGTAAGACAGCATTCAACACTCGTAATGGACATTTTGAATATCTGCTTATGCCATTTGGGTTGTGTAACGCCCCTGCTGTCTTCCAACGTTTCATGAATGAAATTTTTCATGATTTCAGCAACAGGTTTGTGATCATCTACTTGGACGACATTTTAATCTTTTCCAAGACTCATCTAGAGCACATCTCGCATGTAAAGCAGGTATTGCAACGACTGAGAGAAAACCATCTTTACGCGAAGATTGAGAAATGCAGTTTCCATCAAAGCCGTATTCCTTTCCTTGGATACATTATAAGTGCTGCCGGTTTCCAAATGGACCCTCAAAAACTTTCTGCTGTCTTGCAATGGCCCCAACCGACCACTTTAAGAGGGCTCCAAAGCTTTCTAGGGTTCGCAAATTACTACAGACGCTTCATCAAAGGTTTTGCCTCCATTGCGGCCCCCCTTACTGCTATGACTAAGAAAGGTACAAATTGCAAGGTATGGTCCTCAGAAGCAGAATTGGCTTTCCAGCAATTAAAAGACATGTTCAGCAAAGCTCCAATTCTTCAGCATCCAAATCCCGATCTCCAGTACATAGTTGAGGTTGATGCCTCTGAGGTAGGAGCAGGTGCCGTGCTCTCCCAGAGACAGCCTAAGTCTGGTAGAATCCATCCAGTAGCATTTTTTTCTAGAAAGTTTTCTCCAGCGGAGATGAATTACGATGTTGGGAATCGAGAACTACTGGCCATCAAATTGGCATTGTCTGAATGGCGACATCTTCTGGAAGGGGCTCCCAAACCTTTTTCTATCCTCACTGACCATAAAAACCTACTGTACCTTCAGACTGCAAGACGTTTGAACTCACGTCAGGCTCGATGGGCTCTGTTTTTCTCCCGTTTTAATTTTGTTCTTTCTTATGTTCCTGGGCATAAAAACAAGAAAGCCGATGCTCTTTCCAGACAGTTTGCTACCTCTGAAGAAGACCAACCTACCGAGCAGTATATAATCCCACCTCACAAAATTGTCGCACAGATCTCTACGGCTCTTTCCCAACAGTTACAAGAAACCCAGAATTGTGTTCCCCAAGGCTTGAAGATACCACCAGGTCGCCTGTTCGTAGCCCCTAGCCTCAGAAAACCTGTACTCCTCTGGGCACATGATGGTGTTTTATCTGGTCATCCTGGTGTCACCATCACTCTTAAGACCTTGCAGCGTCATGTCTGGTGGCCTCATATGAAAAGGGATGTTACTGACTATGTGGCTGCCTGCCCAACTTGTGCTGCTAATAAAGTACCCCGTACATTGCCTACTGGACTGTTACAACCACTTTCAGCACCTCGTCAGCCTTGGACCCATTTGACTATGGACTTCATTACAGACTTACCCAAGTCCGAGGGTATGACTGCTATATGGGTCATAGTGGATCGCTTTTCAAAAATGTCTCATTTTGTGCCGCTCCCGGGATTACCTACAGCGGAAGCACTGTCTACTCTCTTCCTTTCCCATATTGTGAGATATCATGGCATACCTACCAATGTCGTCTCAGACCGCGGATCCCAGTTTGTTTCCCGATTCTGGAGAGCGTTCTGCAAGAAACTGGGAGTAACGCTTTCACTCTCTACCTCACATCACCCTCAAAGAGATGGTCAAACCGAACGCATGAACCAGACCCTAGAAACCTATCTTCGACATTATGTCAATGCCTTACACTCCAACTGGTCTGAGTATTTGCCTTTAGCTGAGTTCGCCATTAATTCCCGTTGGCACAGTGCTCTTCATACCACACCATTCTACGCAGCCCTAGGCTATCACCCTCAGACTTTTCCCCTACTTCAGCCTTCTTCTGGTGTACCAGCAGCAGATCAGCGGGTTAAAAATATTCTGCTACATTGGAAAAAGATTCGCTTATTACTACGGAAGTCAGCAGGCAAGTATGCACTTTTTTCCAACAAACGAAGACGCCATATACCTCCATATGTGGTGGGGGACAGAGTTTGGCTATCAACCAAATATGTGAGACTGAAACAACCTTCTACCAAATTGGGCCCTCGATTCATTGGTCCTTACAGAATTATTGCTCGAGTCGGGCCAGTCTCCTATCGGTTGAAATTACCCTCCTCTCTCCGAATTCATCCTGTGTTCCACGTTTCCCTCCTCAAAAAAGCAATTTTCAATCGCTACTCCAGAACGCAACAGCTACCTCCTCCTGTTCTTGTTGATGGACAAAATGAGTTTGAAGTCTCCAAGATTCTTGATTCTAGAAGACAGGGTCGTGGCCTTCGGTATCTGGTTCATTGGAAGGGATATCCTGTCACAGACCGTTCCTGGGTTCCAGCCAAAGATCTGCATGCCCCTTCTCTTATTCGAGACTTCCATGCCTCCTTTCCCACTAAGCCCCGCTAGGCCCCCGGAGGGGTCCACTGGGGAGGGGGCCCTGTCATGTACCTGGGTGTATTTGAACCGGGATCTTCCTGGTCCCAAAGCTGCAGCCTTACCTGTTGCGCTACTGAGCAGATCTGGACTTTTGGAAATGTCCTCTCAGTGTTAAACATTACCTTGGACTCACTAGCCCCACCTGCTGCCAGCTGTGGACAATTTTCAATCAAAGCAGCCCTTAAAAAGGAAGTGATGCTATCTCTCAGCGCCCGTTTGTGTGGAATAGCTCCCTGGGTGTTGTGACTGCTTTTTGATCCTGATTTTCGTGTTGAACTTCTGCCTGAATTCCTGAGTACTCTCCAGCCTGCTGATTTTGTACTTCACTGCCAGCTCGTGTATGACCTTTGCCTGCCTGACCACTCTCTGGATTTCGATCGTGTACCATTTTGCCTGATCTGTTGCCAACCTAATCTGCCTGACTACGTTTTCGCCTGAATCCTCAGCACACAAGTTCCACTTCGGACACTACCTATCACAGGTACCTTACAGGTACCCCCTCTCTCTGGGCTCACGTTATGACCCCCTCTCTCTGAGCTCACGTTACTGCCTTCCTCCAGCTGGGTTCCATCATCGGAGCCTTCAAAACGCTGGGCATCCTCCTGGAGCATGTACCCAACACTGTGGTCAAACAGTTCGGGGGACTCTTTAGGAGGACATGGTGGGGCTAGGGAAGGAGTGACTGATGCCATTGAGCCGAGGGAAGAGGCCGCTTTGGCAGCTGCTTTGCCAGACAAAGTACCCTGAGCCTGGGTGAGAGAGGATGAGGAGGAGGAGGACGGCTTGGTCATCCACTCTACCAAGTCTTGGGCATGTTGCGGCTCAACATGGCCAGCTGCCGAAAAGGAGGACAAGCATGTCCCACGGCCACGTGCTGATGAGGATGCACCGTGTCCACGACCAGTAGCACTGTTGCCTCTAGACACAGAGCCTGCTTGCCCTCTTTTATTGCCTCGTGACTGCCTGCCTCTCCTTGTTTGCTTTCCAGACATACTAATGGCCTGCAGTGAGATGTAGCTGCACAAAGGTGGGATGTGTGTATATATATATATATATATTGTGACAGCAGGAAGGTAAAGTCACCTGGTTGCATCCAGGGGGGTAGATATATTTCGCCCAGATTCAGGCTTTACGCCGACTTATACAACTAGGTGGAGTGTTGTATAAGCCCAGCTGAGGCTAGTGGGCTCATGGATGACTCATACCTCTAGGGAGAGTGTGGGGCGTCGTGCAGACAGGGAGTTGATGAGACCAGCTGAAGCTTGTCAGCTCATTTAGGCCTCTATAAGAACTCCCAGCTTCATTAGATGTTAGCTCATGCCTGGACCCAGACCTGTGTGGACTGTCTAGGGAGAGTGAACCCCTGTGCGGTGAGACAAAGCCTGTGTGGCTATTTGCTTGGACATTTAAAACCAGGGACTTAGGGACTAGGACAGCACTAGGCTGATCCCAGTTGTTAGTTAGGAAACCTGTATGTTTAGTCAGAGGTCAAGTTGACCAGGATTTATTTTGTTTATGTTTCTTTTGGCTTTGCTGTGTTTTGTCACTGTAAATAGAAAATAAACCGCACCTTTTTTTGATTTTGAAAACCACGACCTCCGTTTGCTGGGCCTGTTTTTGTGTGGGGAGCCCATCCCGGGGGTCACACACACCCGCTGCCAAGCTAACCCCCTCACAGTTGGTGGAGAATGCGGGCAGTTTTTTTTTAAGCCAGCATGGAGGAGATACTGAAACAGCTGGCTCTAGCAAATGCCAATCAACAGCAGACAAATGCAGGTTTGCAAAGGAGCCTTGCAGCCCAGCAGCAAGCTCACCAACAGAGTCTGGAAGCTCAGCAACAAGCCCAGCAGCAATCTGAGGCCCGCTTCATAGACCTGTTACAGAAGCAAGAGCAGAGACTACAACAAATGGAAGCAGTAATGCAGCAACGTCCGCAGACCAGTGAGGAAAGCCGTCCCACTAATACCGCGTCCTTTGGGGTGAGTCGTTTATTGACAAAAATGACTGGAGAGGATGATCCAGAGGTATTTTTGACCACATTTGAAAGGACTGCTGAAAGAGAAAAGTGGCCTGAGGAGCAGTGGGCTGGACTGGTGGCTCCTCTGTTAACTGGTGAATCGCAGAAGGCTTACTATGACCTAGAGCCTGACCAAGCAAAAGACTATGTGATGCTAAAAGCTGAAATATTGGCAAGGCTGGGTGTCACCCTGGCTGTCCGGGCTCAGCATGTGCATAACTGGACTTTCCAGCTTGGAAAATCCCCCAGGTCTCAAATGTATGATCTCATTCACCTGAGCAGGAAGTGGCTACAGCCAGAGACTTTGTCCGCACCAGAGATTGTGGAACGTGTTGTAATGGATCGGTTTTTGAGAGCCCTTCCTACTGCCATCCAAAAGTGGGTAAGCCATGGAGACCCAGAGACGGCCGGTGGTCTTGTGGATCGTGTGGAGAAATACTTGGCTACAGAGAACCTGACGGCCTCTTCCAGAGACACTCGGACTTTCCACCCTAAGACCAGACCATCCCCAGGGGAGGATAAGAGGATTCCAAGGGGTGAGGGTGGAGAGAGTGAGAGGGTGGGAGCTCTACCCCAAGTTTGGCGAGAACAGCCTGGGAAATCAGCGGCTCAAGAGGCGGCAAGAAGGATCGTTTGCTACCGCTGCCGGCAAGTGGGACATATTGCAGCCAATTGCCCGGTTGTGGAGGAACCCATGCAGTGTGACTTTCTGACGGGCAGACGTCAGTCGCTGTGTGCGACAGTCGCATGCACTGCCATTCGAGGAACTGAGAAACATTTATGCAAAATGTGTGTTAATGGTAGAAATGTTGTGGTATTGCTGGATTCAGGTAGCCTTGTGACCCTGATAAAGGCTGAGTTAGTTAAAACAGAGGTCTCTGGGAATAGCAAGGTAGCTGTTATTTGTGTGCATGGGGACACCCGAGAGTATCCAGTGACTACAGTGTGTTTCGAGACCCCCAAAGGTACCCTCTCTCATCCAGTGGGCTTAGTATCTCAGTTACCGCATGACGCCATTGTGGGAAGGGATTTTCTGAAGTTATGGGAACTGTGGGATGATCCTGAGCCCCCCACTGGTGCCCCTATGTACCAGGAATGGGATAGCCAGAACTCCCCTGAGAGTGGTGAGGACTCTCCGGAATTTCCCTTATCAGTATTGGCAGGGGAGACTCAAGAAACTGGAGAGGAGCCCACCTCCTCAGATGAAAACCTACCGTCTGTGGAGTTTTCTGATCTTGAGGTTCACAGGGAAAACTTTGCCACAGAACAGTTGAAAGACCCCGCCCTAATAAAGGCACGGGAAAACGTAGTGAAAATAGATGGCGAGTTAGTGAACCCAGATAATACCTGCACTTACCCATACTTCAGCGTAGAGAAGGACCTACTGTATCGGGTGGCAAAAAGGGCAGAAGAAACCGTTGAGCAGCTTGTGGTGCCCAAACCTTACAGGAAGTTGGTGTTGGAGTTGGCCCATGGGCACATTCTTGGAGGTCATCTGGGGACAGAGAAAACCCGAGAGAGGGTATTACAGAGATTCTATTGGCCGGGGGTGATAAAGGACATAGAAAATTATTGTTCCTCCTGCCCTGTGTGTCAGAGGTCGGCCCCGATGCCACATTTCCGTAGCCCGCTGGTCCCTCTACCCATCATTGAGGTCCCGTTTGAGAGGATCGCCATGGATTTGGTAGGTCCTATAATCAAGTCCGCTAGGGGGCACCAGTACATATTAGTTATAATGGACTATGCCACCCGTTATCCAGAAGCGATCCCTCTCCGAAATACCTCGGCCAAAACCATAGCCAAAGAGCTATCTCTTGTGTTTAGCCGGGTGGGTATTTGTAAAGAACTGCTTACGGACCAAGGTACACCCTTTATGTCCCGGGTTATGAAGGAGCTGTGTAAATTGTTCAAAGTGACGCAATTACGTACATCTGTGTATCACCCCCAAACCGATGGGCTGGTTGAAAGATTCAACAAAACCCTAAAGCAAATGTTGAAGAAAGTGGTGGATAGAGATGGAAAGGATTGGGACTGTCTACTTCCTTATCTGATGTTTGCTATTAGGGAGGTGCCCCAATCCTCTACGGGATTCTCCCCCTTTGAGTTACTGTATGGGAGACACCCAAGAGGGCTGTTGGATATTGCCAAGGAAACTTGGGAAAGTGAGAGTTCTCCCCACAGGAGTGTGATTGAGCATGTCGCCCTGATGCAAGACCGAATTGCACAGGTAATGCCCATCGTGAAGGAACATTTGGCCCAAGCGCAGTTAGCACAGCAGAGAGTGTACAACCGTGGAGCCAAGACCCGTACCTTTTCCCCGGGGGATAGGATACTGGTACTTGTCCCTACGGTTGAAAGTAAATTCCTTGCCAAATGGCAAGGCCCCTACGAGATAATGGAAAAAGTGAGCGAAGTGAATTACAAGGTCAGACAACCAGGAAGGCGAAAGCCCGAACAGATCTATCACGTTAATCTGTTGAAAGCCTGGAGGGATAGAGAGTCCCTAGTCGCAGACACTTGGTCACCAGCTCAAACTGGTTGCGTGATTCCTGAGGTTGGAATAGCAGCCACCTTGTCACAACCCCAACAACAGGAGGTTAAGGAGTTTGTGCTTCGCAACAAGGAGGTATTCTCTGAGCTGCCGGGACAAACATCGGGGGTAGAGCATGACATCATTACCCCGCCCGGTGAAAGGGTGAAGTTAAAACCCTATCGGATCCCAGAGGCCCGACGGGAGGCAATACGGGAGGAAGTACAGAAAATGCTGAACTTAGGGGTGATAGAGGAGTCCCAAAGTGATTGGTCTAGTCCCATTGTGTTGGTGCCTAAACCGGATGGGAGCTGGCGATTTTGTAACGATTTTCGTCAGTTGAACAAAGTTACAAAATTTGACACCTACCCCATGCCACGTATAGATGAGTTGATCGACCGGCTGGGAACAGCCCGATAC
Organism: Rana muscosa; assembly: GCA_029206835.1. Lineage (NCBI taxonomy): Eukaryota > Metazoa > Chordata > Amphibia > Anura > Ranidae > Rana > Rana muscosa. The sequence goes on from CM055117.1 coordinate 588,428,596, forward strand.
ATGACGACTCTTGACCTCACAAAAGGGTATTGGCAAATCCCCCTGGCCAAATTGGCCAAAGAGAAAACCGCATTTGTAACCCCAGACGGGGCGTTCCAATATAAAAGAATGCCGTTCGGGTTACAGAATGCGCCGGCCACATTCCAGCGGAAAATGGACCAGATGCTGAGGCCCCATCGGAAGTATGCTGCGGCTTACCTGGATGACGTAATTGTCCATAGCACAGATTGGGCCTCACATCTGCCAAAAGTGCAAGCAGTCCTGGACTCTGTTCGGGAAGCGGGGTTTACGGCTAACCCCAAGAAGTGTACCATTGGGCAGGAGGAGGCCAAATATCTTGGGTACACCATTGGGAGGGGAGTAATAAAACCCCAACTCAACAAAGTCGAGGCCATCCAGAGTTGGCCACGTCCCAACAGCAAGAAGCAGGTACGAGCCTTTCTGGGAATCGCTGGGTATTATCGGCGATTCATTCCCCACTTTGCCTCTAAGGCTGTGCCCCTAACCAACCTAACGAAGGGGAAAGGGTCGGTCATGATTAAATGGACCCCCGAGGCTGAGGCAGCATTCCAATTCTTGAAACAAGCCTTATGTAGCCAGCCAGTGTTGTACTCACCCGACTTCTCTAAAGACTTTGTCGTACAAAGTGATGCGTCAGATGTGGGGTTAGGAGCAGTATTGTCCCAGGTCTGGAACGGGGAAGAGCACCCAGTCATTTACCTCAGCAGGAAGTTGAAGTCCCATGAGGTAAATTACGCCACCGTTGAAAAGGAGTGTTTAGCGGTGAAGTGGGCTCTAGATTCCCTTCGGTACTACCTGCTAGGTAGGCACTTTGACATGGTTACGGATCACGCTCCGTTAAAGTGGATGGCTCAAAACAAGGAAACAAATAGAAGAGTGAATAGGTGGTTCCTGGCCCTCCAGGAATTCAACTTCACAGTAAAGCATCGCCCTGGCGTTCAAATGGGGAATGTGGATGCTTTGTCTCGAGTACATGAATGCCTGATTGCTGGTGTTCCAACCCCGAGGTTAAAACAAGAGGGGGGGGTATGTGACAGCAGGAAGGTAAAGTCACCTGGTTGCATCCAGGGGGTAGATATATTTCGCCCAGATTCAGGCTTTACGCCGACTTATACAACTAGGTGGAGTGTTGTATAAGCCCAGCTGAGGCTAGTGGGCTCATGGATGACTCATACCTCTAGGGAGAGTGTGGGGCGTCGTGCAGACAGGGAGTTGATGAGACCAGCTGAAGCTTGTCAGCTCATTTAGGCCTCTATAAGAACTCCCAGCTTCATTAGATGTTAGCTCATGCCTGGACCCAGACCTGTGTGGACTGTCTAGGGAGAGTGAACCCCTGTGCGGTGAGACAAAGCCTGTGTGGCTATTTGCTTGGACATTTAAAACCAGGGACTTAGGGACTAGGACAGCACTAGGCTGATCCCAGTTGTTAGTTAGGAAACCTGTATGTTTAGTCAGAGGTCAAGTTGACCAGGATTTATTTTGTTTGTTTCTTTTGGCTTTGCTGTGTTTTGTCACTGTAAATAGAAAATAAACCGCACCTTTTTTTGATTTTGAAAACCACAACCTCCGTTTGCTGGGCCTGTTTTTGTGTGGGGAGCCCATCCCGGGGGTCACACACACCCGCTGCCAAGCTAACCCCCTCACAATATATATATTTGTCTGTACTTTTAATGCAGCTATCAGAATCAACTGCCTGCTGTGGTATTAGTATGGGAAAAGCAACAGCAGCAGCAGTTAGTTTTAGGTGAAAACTGTGCAGAGCGCGACACAGTACACTAACTGAAAATACTTGCAGCTCTCTGCTTGTGGTTTTATTATGAGGACACCACTATAATAGTCACTAACTGTATTCAGGTAAGCTTTAGGTGAACGCTATGCAAAGCACACAGTACACTAAGTGAAACACTGACTGTCTGCAGCTAGCACAATCACCTGCCTGCCTGTCACAGTATAGAGAAAACCAGGAACGGATCTAGCTAAACTGAATACAGTGTGTGTATATATATATATATATATATATATCCAACACCTAGGATGCATATATATCCTCTACACACTGTAACTGCAGCTAACTGACTCGCCTGCCTGCTCTATCTAACACAATATAAATGACACTGTCTGTCTCTGTAAACTCTCTCTTTTCACAACTCCAACACACTATACAAGGCCGCCGAGCCGGCGGCTTTATATAGTGTGGGGCGTGTACTAAACCCCATGAGCCATAATTGGCCAAAGCCACCCTGGCTTTGGCCAATTACGGCTCTCCGTTTTTTCTGCGCTGTGATTGGCCAAAGCATGCGGGTCATAGTGCATGCTTGGCCAATCATCGGCCAGCAATGCACTGCGATGCCGCAGTGAATTATGGGCCGTGACGCGCGAACGGCCCATAATGTTCGCAATTCGGCGCACAGCCGAACAGCCGATGTTCGAGTCGAACATGGGTTCGACTCGAACACGAAGCTCATCCCTAGTCCTGATCCTAGATCCTGATCCTGATCCTAGCAGTGAGAGCAGAATATAGTAATCTTACTCAAGATATAAAGTTAGGGACAAAGCTTCGCCGGACCAGCCACAGATATTCCCACTCAACCGCGTTGAAGGCCTTTTCCACATCGAGAGAGGCCACTACCCTAAGGGTCTGCGATCTCTGCGAATGCCCTAAATTAGTATACAATCTATGCAGATTATTGTCCATGCCCTTCCGTGGCTTAAAACCAGACCATTCTCCATAAATCCAAGTCAGGATAGCAGACGGGTAGCTAAAACTTTGGAAAGGATTTTAGCATCCATTCAAAAGTGGTCTGGGCATGTAACAAGTTCCAGTCTCTTGCCAGGTTTGGGCACAACCACTATTGCCTTGGATATCAGGGCCAGGAGGCACTTAGTGCCCAACCCCAGGTATTTTACCAGATAGGAGTGAGGTCACAGCCACCTGGATCTCCTCTAAAGTAATAGCGGCCTCTAATGATTTTGGGAGTGAGCGGGCAGAACAAGGAATTTAATTGCATCCAAAAAGGATCATAGACTCTCAAAGACATAATCAGATCCAGGGGAATACGGCAGTTGTTCATAGTTAGTGGCAAATAGAATATTTATCTATATTGGATCAGTCAATAGTCATACCTTGTCATCTCTAATATATAAATGGGCGGTAGTAGTCTGCTCCCTAAAAAGCCAAGTCACGAGTCTGCCAATTTTTTTTTTTCGCCAGTGGTGATACAGAGAAGCATCACCTCTCTATAAGCTAACTGCAAATCCCCGTATGTCATCAATTTTTTAGTATTGGAGCATTGGGATGCTAGAGTCTTAGCCCTAGTCTCAGCGAGGTTGATTTGAGATGGCCAATATTAACTTACCATAGGTAAAATTGTCAATGTGCATACACCTTTAAAGCACCCAAAACCAATGGAGGAGCAGCAGTATGCTGATTATGCAGCCAGTAATCCTGAATGGCCAACACTATTACGGCCTCAACTCTAGCATCCAAAATCCTGTTGTGTGAGCTTCTAGAGATTATTTGCTGGGGCCTAGTATTCAACCTCAACTGCATGGGGGAATGGTCAGAGATTCCTGTGAGGGAGGACAGACACTTCCTGAACTTGAGAAAGGACTGTATTACTAACAAAGATCAATACGAGACATGGTGGAATACAGAGATGAGTGACAGGTGAATTGTTTTAGTGCGGATATTTCCTATGCCAAACATTGAAAAACGTAAAGACATCCGCCCACTTAGAAAGGGCAGAGTCCCCAGCCGAGTCAGAGGTAAGTTTGTCTAAAAGCGAGCGGGGGTGTCTATGACATTTACTTGTTTTTCAAATATTTAAATGCTCTAGCAGTTTTTGCTAACCCACTTTTAATAAAAGCAAGCACAGAATATCAAAGACAAAGCTAAGATTTCCCTTTCGTAATTTCAAAAAGCAATGCTAATATTTCTAACATATCTGGAATCAGTGAATATTTAATATAGGCGATGCATATTATAACTCCATTACCATTTAAACAATAATAAAGCACTAAATGGGATTATGGTGACTTTTTTATTAATTTAGCCGAACATAAGTGCTTGTTCTCTGTGGCCTGGCAAGTGTATGAATTAGCTTTGCACATCCCAGACTTACAGCTTAGAGGATTAGTTACATAGATTCATTTATAAAGAAAGCTGACAAAAGGCAGATAGTGTAATGTTACTGCAGAACGATATTCTATTCCATCCACAGTGGTCATGAAAAATAATTGCTATCTTTTTATTACTTTCTTTTAACTTGGAATGCTGAGGCTATAAAACTAAAATACTGGATAGAGAGATGCCCGTATCAAATAAAACAGAAAAATAACAATTATAAGTAATAAATGTAAGAAATACTGTCGTTAGGAGAAAACCAGGAAAGGAATATTTGTAGTAAAATAAAATCATATTGGGGCAAATGTGTGAATGTTCGGACTTTAACATCCCGCAATTTTATTAGAGAGGGCGCACTCTGTGATGCATATTAGTATAAAATTTGCACACTTGTTTATCCACTGAACCTGCCTGTAAATTCATTCTGTGCAAATGAGGCTAAATCAATTGCTCCCTGGCTATATTCTTTGCAAATCAAATGTGTGGGTGAAGAAAATATCGTAATACTGCCACTAGACTGGGCTAAGGAGCATACTTATTTCCTATGCTAGTATGCTATAATACGGAATTGGTACAGTCAGAACAATGGATGAGTGCTGATTAGTTGCAATGGGCACTTATAAATAAAGGGTGATGTATGTGAGGGAACGCTCAGTCAAAACAGGTGTTTGTATGTTTCGACTAAAAACAATAAATCATAGAATTATCTTATCTGGTGACATGTTTGGTGGTATAGTATTGTATGGAGAAGACACACACTATAAATCAGAAAGGAATATATTGTAAGTAACTACTATTTTTCAGGGGCTTTTTTTGGTAACTGAGCGATAACATAAAAGAAAAAGATAATGTAGCACCGTGACTGTAAAATAAATAGTATGGTGCCATTTAACACCATCACCTGTCCTATTATTGTTAATATAAAATAAAAAGTTCTGTTGGAGGTTTATCTATAGCTTTCAGATCGGTCATATCCCTCTTCAGAATATAAATAATCAGATTTATTGTGTTTTCAATTAACGGCTTTCAAATCATCTCTATGGTTGGACATGTGCCAGGCAAGCTGTTGGAATTGTAATGCTAATAGGCTTCATGTCATACTTTTGCAGACTGGTTTTGTTTGTGTATTGATGGTCTTTCATTGATAAGACAAACTGTTTGTCACCATTGTAAAATATATGCTAATGACTGCCACTACCCCTTTCTGGAAAATACACATTTATGTCTTTAATTTGTAATTCGAGATTAAGATTACATGAGCTGCAATTGGAAACAAATATTTATTGATGAAGACTACATTTGTGTAGGTTGTTGGTTCTCAGACTGTTAACCGGCTTAGTTTACCAGACTAGTGAGGCCGGACTGACGGCCTTTACACATTGCGCCATTCATTGTAGGGCTGAGTCTGGCAACTACTTTTCTAACACTTACAATCCATTACTCGCCAGCCATATTAATACATTAAAAACAAAAAAATGCGGTGCCTAAGGTGCCCCAGTTGATGCATCTTTATGCGAAACATGTCGGGTACATGAACCTGCCTTATACCTACGCCACAATTTGTTATTTCTGTGATCACTTTTTGCAAGCGGCTGCATAGATGCCTGTATGATTTTTTACCTCATTTTTTACGCCATGTGTGTTTTGTGCTTCGTTCCTGAATAAATGAGATTTTTATTTTTGCTATCTGATCCTGCGCTATGTGGAGCCTTCTTTTGTTCAATTTTTTACATGGTCTTTGATGGACTGACGCCTTGGAGTTCTGTGGTATTATCTGGGAGAGGATTGGATTCCTTGTACCTGTTTCATTCGCTGCCGAGAGGACAGATCCAGAGAAGTCTATCCCACCATCTTTGCCTGTTTGACCCACCACCGCTGGTGTGTGTGTCCACGCATAGGGGTAAGAGTATCCATTTCTTTCCCCCATCCCTGGTGTTGGAGTCACGTCTCCGGGTGCTATGGATATATGAACATTTGTTTTCCACGTTCCTGAAGTTCCTTTGGATTTCCTTTATGAGGACAATATATTGAAGTTACATACTCATTTCCTTCAGTTGTTTTCAGTTCATATACTGGTCACCTCTATTGGACTTTTATAGTAGTTCACTGTATTAGACACTTTATGAGGTTGTTCACACACTTATGAAGCCATACATTTATGTCGTATATATTTAGATTTATTTCTCTCAGGCTTTCCTAGGCCGTATACACTTATTGTTTGTTCACTGTCCCAATCTAGATACTAGTTTGGGCCATCTTTACACCTTAGGCGCCGCATTTTTTTGTTTTTATGTATTATTTGTGCAACATGTCTATTTGCTGATGCTGGCAGCCATAATTCCACATTGTTCACTTAGTAGCGCAACTTTTTTCTTTTATTTTTTGCATATTAATACATTAAAGTTGAACCGTATCTAAAAAAGGTAACTAAAAATGCCATGTATTTGTTTTTAATATTCAAAGCAAACGTACCGGTCCATTCATGTCTCCATGTTTTTTATTTTGTTGAGAAATCACTTTGAAAAACACTCCCCCTAGAATTTCTAGCCATGGCCATCTTGAGTAAGGGTGAATGACTTATGTAGCATTTACCTACCACAATCCCATGTCACCTAAAGCCAAATGCTTGAAGTTTAAAAAAGTTCTGGAGCTTTTTTTGTAGCTCAATTCCGGCAGATTTGGGCGTTTTTCTGCTTTTTACATTGGTGACCTTTTGGCCTGTACAAAATTGCGGCAAAAATTGCGGCAAAGCATGCGACTTTCCACCTGAAAATGATACGCTTAGGTGTGAATGCAGCCTCAGAGATGAAAGAAAATAATATGCCCATGAAGATTCCTGGGATGTATAATATCATTTTGGCCTAAGCCAGAAACCAGGAAGCAATTGAAGGATTGTAAAAAGAAAAAGTTTAAAACAAGTAAATATAATATACCTTCACATCTATTTACTAATGGTGAGTAAAAAAAGTTAATATTGATTGAGAAAGTTTAATTCCACTTTAAGTAGCAGAGCACAGGGTTGGCGAGAATAACATCTCTCTTTAACATGCACTGGATAGGGAGATCCTGTACAGAGAATGGAGTCTTTCTGAAGGGAAGTGAACCCACATGGAGGCATTTCTCCATTGCACATACACTATATTACCAAAAGTATTGGGACATCTGCCTTTACACACACATAAACTTTAATGGCATCCCAGTCTCAGTCCGTAGGGTTCAATATTGAGTTGGCCCACCCTTGTTTGTGCACTGGTGTGCAGTCATGTTGAACCTGGAAGGGGCCATCCCCAAACTGTTCCCACATAGTTGGGAGGAAGAAACTGTCCAAAATGTCTTGGTATGCTGACGCCTTAAGAGTTCCCTTCACTGGAACTAAGGGGCCAAGACCAACCCCTGAAAAACAATACCACACCATAATCCGCCCTCCACCAAATAATTTGGACCATTGCACAAAGAAAGGTCCATAAATACATGGATGAGCGAGTTTGTGGTGGAGTCCTGACCTCAACCTGATAGAACACCTTTGGGATGAATTAGAGCAGAGACTGCAAACAAAGCCTTCTTGTCCAACATCAGTGCCTGACCTCACAAATGCGCTTCTGGAAGAATGGTCAAACATTCCCATAGACACACTCCTAAACCTTGTGGACAGCCTTCCCAGAAGAGTTGAAGCGGTTATAGCTGGGGTGGGCCAACTCAATATTGAACCCTACGGACAAAGACTGGGATGCCATTAAAGTTCATGTGCGCGTAAAGGCAGGCGTCCCAATAACTTTGGTAATATAGTGTATATTTCAAATTTTATCTTCTTGTAAACTATAGTTTTGATTTAATGCAACTGTTAACAGATATATTTGTAGTTCACATACACCTTTAAATCAACTATTGTGATAACATTAAAGCAGAGTTCCACCCATACAAAAAGTGTAGCTGCTGACTTTTAAAAATCAGACACTTACCTATGAACAAAGCCCCGCTCCTCTCCTCCTCCTCTCTGTGGCACCGGCATTGTAACTGTGGGTGCCTGGCTGTAGCTTCACAGCCGGGCACGCACTGCGCATGCGCAAGTCGCGCTGCGCGCTGTGACTGGTCAGGCAATCTTCTGGGACCTGTGACGTGTCCCGGAAGATTGCAGAGAGGGAGGGGGGATAGGTAAACTTCCTTCCGGCGCTGCGGGGCCCCGGGAACAAGTGGGAGCTGGATGCCTCTAAAAATAGGATTTTTATAACAGCTTACCTGTAAAATCCTTTTCTTGGAGTACATCACGGGACACAGAGCGACATAGTCATTACTATGTGGGTTATATAGATACCTTCAGGTGCTGGCACTGGCAACTTCCAAAACCGGAAGTACCCTCCCCTATATAAGCCCCTCCCATCCGGGAGTACCTCAGTTTTGTAGCAAAGCAATAAGTGTCCCCAAAAGAGGGGTGGGAGCTCTGTGTCCCGTGATGTTCTCCAAGAAAAGGATTTTACAGGTAAGCTGTTATAAAAATCCTATTTTCTTTCTCGTACATCACGGGACACAGAGCGACATAGTCATTACTATGTGGGACGTCCCAAAGCAATGCCCAATGAGGGGGGGGATACACCATACATAAGCTGAGCGCTATCAGACATGAGGATCTTTTGCGGCCTGCAACACACTGCGCCCAAAGGCGACATCCTCCTGACTTCTAACGTCCACCTGGTAGAACCTAGTAAACGTGTGTACTGAAGACCATGTTGCGGCCTTACAGATCTGAGCCAGGGAGGCCTGGTGATGCACTGCCCATGAAGTTCCAACTGCTCTCGTGGAGTGCGCCCTAACTTTGAACGGAGGCGGTCTCCTTCTCAAGCCATAGGCTTGCATTATGACCTGTCGAATCCACTTGGCTAAAGTAGATTTTGACGCTGCCTGACCCCTTCTGGGGCCTTCCGGCAGAATAAACAAAGTATCCGTTTTACGAATCTGAGCAGTGGCTTTTAGATAAGCTTTAACTGCTCTTACTACATCCAAAGAATGCAATAACTTTTCCTCTACCGAACTAGGTTTGGGGAAAAAGGAAGGAAGAACCACATCTTGGTTCAAATGAAACCTCGATACCACCTTAGGAAGAAAGGCTGGATGAGGACGTAACATTACTCTGTCCTTATGGATAACCAGATATGGCTCTTTACAGGACATAGCGGCTAATTCCGACACTCTTTTAGCCGAACAAATGGCTACTAGAATAATCAATTTCCTGGTGAGAAGAACCAAGGAAATGTGCTGTAATGGTTCAAATGGTTGCTTCTGTAGAACCGACAGAACCAGGTTTAAGTCCCATGGACATATGGGAATATTAACCGGAGGGCTAATACGCATCACTCCTTGTATAAAAGCTTTGACTAGTGAATGCAAAGCCAAGGGCCTTTGAAAAAATATTGACAAGGCCGAAATCTGACCCTTGATAGTACTCAAGGCAAGCTTCCTATCTACAGCCCACTGTAGGAAGTCCAGAATCCTACCTATTACGTACTTACGTGGATGCCATTTCTTGGCCTCACACCAGGTGATGTACGCCTTCCAGATTCTATAGTAGATCTGCCTGGATACCGGCTTCCTGTCATTGATCATGGTAGCTACCACAGGATTAGAGAGACCTCTCTTTTTTAGAATGTGGGCTTCAATAGCCAGGCCGTCAAACCTAGGGCTGGTAAGGAAGGGTGGTATATTGGTCCTTGCGAAAGCAGGTCCGGACGATGTGGGAGAGTCCAAGGACTCCCCACTGACATTTTTACAATCTCCGCGTACCATGCTCTTCGGGGCCACGCTGGAGCCACCAGAATCACTGGTTTCTTTTCTACCCTGATTCTGCGGCGTAATCGAGGTAACAATTGTGGCGGTGGAAATGCATATATCAGCTTGAACTGATCCCAAGGGAACACTAGGGCATCCGAGCCGCAAGCTAGGGGATCCCTTGTCCGAGAGACAAACCTGTCCACCTTTGCGTTGAATCTGGATGCTAGAAGATCTACATCCGGTGTTCCCCACCGCTGACATATTGTCCGGAAAACCTCGGGGTGAAGGGACCATTCCCCTGGGCATAATTGCTGGCGACTTAGAAAGTCCGCCTTCCAATTCTCCACTCCTGGAATGAATACCGCGGATATGGCTGGGACATATCTTTCTGCCCATTTCAGGATGTAATTTACTTCCCTCTGGGCTGCACGACTCCTGGTGCCACCCTGATGATTGATATATGCCACTGCTGTGGCATTGTCTGATTGAATTCTGACAGTGGACCCTTGGAGTTTGGATGTCCATGCTACTAGGGCATACCGGGCTGCTCGTATCTCTAAGAGATTGATGGGCAGGGCCTTTTCTGCATCCGACCATCTGCCCTGGAGAGACCATTGCTCCAGTACTGCTCCCCAGCCTATAAGGCTGGCATCTGTAGTGACCACCTTCCAAGAAATCGGACTGAAGGATTTCCCTTTTTCCAGATTCTGGAGAACCAACCACCAACGGAGGCTCTTGCGAACGGAAGGGGACAAGGACATTGGTAAGTCTAGGGCCTGAACTTTCTTGTTCCAGGCTGACAGTATGGCCCTTTGCAAATTCCTTGAATGGAATTGACCGTAGGGTACTGCTTCGAATGATGCCACCATTTTTCCCAGCAGCCTCATGCACAGGCGTATGGACGGCTGTCTTTTTGTACCCACTAGGTGGATCAAATCTCTCAAAGACAACACCTTTTCTCGAGGCAAGAATATTTTTCTCTGGCCTGAATCCAGCCTTAGCCCCAAGTATTCCAGACTTTTGACTGGTTTTAGGGCTGACTTGTCTCGGTTGATAATCCAACCGTGAGATTCCAGATACTTGATTGTCTTGTGAACGACCACTTCTAGTTTTTTCACTGAGTGGTCTATCAGCAACAAGTCGTCTAGATATGCCATTATCGTTACACCTTGTGTTCTTAGATTGGCCAATAATGGGGCCAGAATTTTTGTGAACACTCGTGGTGCTGTGGCCAGACCGAAGGGTAAGGCTCTGAACTGAAAATGGCGCCCTTCTACTGCAAAGCGTAGAAATTTTTGGTGGACTGGAAAGATGGGAATGTGCAAATAAGCATCTTTGATGTCGATCGAGGCTAACCATTCCTCCCCTTGTAGGGCAGTGGCCACCGATCGGATCGACTCCATCCGGAAAGTCCTGATATGCAGGAATTTGTTTAGCCCTTTTAGATTTAATATGGGCCTCACGTCCCCGTTTGGCTTCGGGACTGTAAAGAGGTTTGAGTAAAACCCGAACCCCCATTCTTCCAGGGGAACCTCCATAATTACTCCTTGGAGCAATAGTTGTTCTAGTGCCAACAGGAGGGACTCTCTCTTCCGGGGATCCCTTGGCACGTTTGACCTCATAAAATGGGAAGGAGGAGAGTCTTTTAACTCCAATCTGTATCCCAGACTTACTGCGGAGAGCACCCATCTGTCTCTGATCGTGTCCCGCCAGGTCTCTGCGAACAACTGGAGTCTTCCCCCCACCCGATTGAGTGGGGGCAACCCTTCATGAATTTGACTTTGGGGGAGGTTTTGTACCTCTCCTGACCCAGGGTTTCTTATTACCCTGCGATTGTCCCTGATTTTTACCCCCGGGATTTGACCGAGGAGGCCGTCGGAACTGTTTCACAGCCGATGCCCCAGGGACTGGAGAAGCAGGCCTCTTAAAAGAGGGACCTCTAACTCTGTTTTTAACCGGCAAGAGTGTACTTTTACCGCTGGAAATTTTCTGGATATATTTGTCCAGGTCTTCCCCGAATAAGCGTTCACCATGAAATGGGAAGCTAACCAGCAATTTTTTACAGGGAGCTTCAGCAGACCAGTTTTTGAGCCATAGAAGCCTGCGCATATGTACTACAGACAGCGTGAGGCGGGAGGCCTGATGGATTGAATCCTTTATGGCGTCAACCGCAAAGCATAAGGCTCTAGGTAGATCAGCTGGGGCAAGGGCCTGCTGATCTGGCAAGTCCCTTAAGACCTGTTTCAACTGATCTTTCACTGCTTGGCAGACCCCAATAGCTGCCACTGCTGGTTGTGTCACCAAGCTTGCTGTAGAAAAAGCAGATTTTAATAAGGACTCCAATTTTTTATCTATTGGGTCCTTGAACATTTGGACATTATCCACTGGACATGTCAGTGATTTATTCACACAAGAGATGGCTGCGTCCACTGTAGGGACCCTCCATTTTTTGATGAACTTATCCTCCATGGGATAGACCACCGGAAATCTCTTGGGGGGAGTAAATATTTTATCAGGATGTTCCCAATCCTGGTAAATGAGCCCTTCCAGTAAAGGGTGAAGTGGAAAGGAACAGACAGTCTGGGGAGCTTTTAGCGACCCCAGCGAGGAGACAGTAGTGGTTGATGGTTCCGCAAGGTGCATTTTAAATGCTGATCGGACCATGTTAGTCAGAGACTGAACCCATAATCTTTCAGCTTGAGATGCTGAGAAAGGTTCCTCCACTGTTGATTCCTCTATAACAGAATCAACCTCATCCTGATCCCCTTCAGGCAGGTCGATCCCTGTATGGGACTGTTGCTCCGCTAACAGGTACTCTGAAGGAGGAGACAGAGATCGGGCGTGCTTTCCCTGTGACAGGGAGGCAGCGATCAATGTTGACAATCTCTCTTCTAATCCTCCCAGAGCTGAGGAAAAAACCTCCTCTGTTACATACACAGGAGCAGGTGAACTGAGGACAGCCACAGTACCAGGTACTCCTGCAGGGTTTCTACGGTCACTAACCTCTGAATTTTCAGGGGAGACTGGTGCAGCAGAAGCATGCCCAAGATCCTCAGAGCCCGATGGAGACCCCCTTCGCTTCCTGGAAGATTTAGTTCCGGAGCTTCTGGACGGCATATTCCTAAGCCCAAAGCTGAGGTATTCCAGCCGTAATACACCACTTTTACTGATAATAGTCTAGCACAATTGCTGCTATATAACAGTTGGTATCTACTAAAGTGCCTTTCTAGGGGATACCTGCATCAACCGCCTCTGTGTGCCTTATTTACTGTTGCTAGCTCTGTCTGTGCACTTCAATAGCCAGCTGTGATTGTGCCTTTAAACACGCTGGACGCCCGCACATGCGCAGTAGCGCCGCGGCGCACACCGAGCGTCTTCCACCAGCTCCGCCCCTTTTTCCAGATCGCCTCTATATATAGAGGCGCGTGCACGCGCGCGGGCACGTGCGCCTTCGGCGCTCTTTTTAAAAAAAAATAAGGAGCTAGATGGGAGCCAGGGTCCCTGCCGCAGGGCCCGGGGATGGATGAGCGCAGCAACAGGGCAGAGGAGACAGCTTCCCAGCAGAGAACTTACCAACTGCCTGGATTTGACTTTGGAAGAAAAAAATCCACATTACAAGAAAAAAGAACCATAGCGTCCTCTAGTGTTTAACACAGGTACCGCGGTCTTACCATTTTTTTTTTTTCTTGCCTACTATTAAAAATGTTTACATTTTCTTAGTAGTAACAGGCATGCACAGAATATTAGCGGGAATACCTTAGGTAACAGGCAGAAAGACAAATTAGGCTTGGGGGTCCCCCAATAGAACCAAGTTCCTGAGGGCCCCCACTTACCTTTTCCTCGCCGCAGGACTCTGTTTGGTCCACAGAAGCCCAAACTTCACCTATCACGGCAGGCATTGTAATTAAACCTTCAGGGACCGGGTTCCCAAGGATTCCACTCCCCTGGACCTGTATAGCACCCTGCACAGAAAACATCTTGGTCGTGGGTATGACCAGAGCTCTGGATCCCAGGGTCCAGCCCTCCTAAGAGAGGCATTACAGGCAAAACCTTGCTCTTCTCTTGCAAGGCCCGGGTACCGACCGTTTAGCTATGAAGCTTTTTTGGTCGGATCCGGAATAGCTTACTGAGGCCCAAAAGAACCTGTACGCAAGCTCAGTGAAAAACACATGTTACTTCTTGGCCAACACCTTAGACACTGGCAAAAAACTGAGGTACTCCCGGATGGGAGGGGCTTATATAGGGGAGGGTACTTCCGGTTTTGGAAGTTGCCAGTGCCAGCACCTGAAGGTATCTATATAACCCACATAGTAATGACTATGTCGCTCTGTGTCCCGTGATGTACGAGAAAGAAAAGAGGGTATCTGCCCCTTCCCCCAAAGAAATGACATGCCAAATGTGGCATGTCATGGGGTCACTTAAAGCGGAAGTTCCATTTTTGGGTGGAACTCCGCTTTAAGGCTTGAATCTGACTTGTTCCAGTCACGTGGGCCCTAACTGTGATGTCAAACAGGCAATTTTACAGCTGATAACACATTGTCAGCAGTAGAATCACCCAGTAAAAATAAACCCCATTGGATTTGCACCCTCTCTAGACCAGAAAGCTAGAGAATTTTACTTGTTAGCGAGGGATCATGGTGGGGGTGATGTCTCATCTGTATTTTTACCTATTATCACATCTGTACTCTCTTATAATCCTTAACCATGAATGGTCTAAGTTATTTTCTGTTCTTTCCTGAGGTTCAGCGTTTTATGACTTTGCAAGTTGTGAGTGTTATAAGTTATATGTCTTATGGGTCATATTAGTTTCTAAAGTCTTATTGCAATTTCTTGTGTAAAATATATATAGTTAGCTTATCTATCATGTTCCTGGTCACTGAGCACTTATTTAGGACAGGTTCAGAATTGTATTATAGACATAACCCAGTTTTATATTGCTTGTTTCCTAAAGCAGTATTAAAGTGATTGTAAAGTCTTGTTTTTTTTTTCTATAAAAATAACAAACATGTTATACTTGTAGTCAGAGTCTTCACTTGGAAATGCAATACCCTAACTACCAAGACCTAAGTTGTGCCTTGGCCTCGCTGGTCAGTACGCCTGAAAGAGGGCATACCCTGAATGTATGAATGTGAAAAATGTACGATGTGTATAAGTATATATGAAGGTCTGTGGGAAATGGGTAGGGGGGAAACGGATGGGTGGGAACCCTGAATGCGAGCCGACGCAGGATCAGAGAGAGCAGGAGGGATATATACCCCTCAGACGCCTCCTACAAATACAGGCTAGCCTCCGGCCAGCCTTCTTACTTGTAGTCAGAGTCTTCAGTTGGAAAAGTGATACCCTAACTACCAAGACCTGAGGTGTGCCTTGGCCTAGCTGGTCAGTATGCCTGAAAGAGGGCAAAAAGACACGAAAGTAGGTGTGATAAGAAAGCTTGATGAAGGGTAGGTAACAATCCATCTAGTAGAGTAGCGCACACCCGGTTGGCTTCAGTATACAGATTCGGAATGTATCAGCTATAACAGGAGGTAAACCAACGTCCCATGAATTGATGATAAGAAGGGACCCCCTGTTTGGAACCTGAGAAACTGCCCAGAACCCAAATAAATGTCCCGTAAATGGTTTGGATTAAGCCTAATTTCCGAGAAAGCCCAGACATGAGAACAAACTGCTTGTAGTGAAAGGCTACATGGGGGAAAGGGAGCAAGGGCTGACCCGAGAAGCCCCAGCAAAATAATTGCAGAGAGGATCGAACACTTTAAACAAACACCAGTTAAGTAGCTCTGTGAACTTCCCACGAACCCCTGGCCCGTCTGTCTATTCTTGGTATGGGGAAGTTTGTGAGGATGAGCCGCAAAAATGGACGAACTGACAGGAATTTTGCAGGGGTCTGAAGTGCTGGATACCTGAAAGATATGTTCGATAGTGTTGGCAGATAAGGCCAATACGCTGTGGCAATATGCATCGTTAAACCTGGAGAAACTATACCAGATACACAGAAAACAGGTCCCACATGATTTAAACTAGTTTGTGCTTCTGCTTGTAGCCTGACAATTGAGTCGGAGTCCTGAACAGGGGAAGGAGGACCAGACTCCATCCTATGAAATAAGTCTCATGGCATGATTCAGCATACCCAAAGTGACTGTAAGCCCCCTTTTGGAACAGGCTTGGGATCGGACAAAAGATTAATGGTCTGATGTACCTGACCAGATCTCCAGGCAACCTTGCAATCAAGAGATTAGAGCCGAGAGTGGAACCCAGAATAATGATGACATTTGGCCCAGACCTACCACTTTGTGGGCATCCTCAAGGATCTGGCGATTGCTATTCTGGCTTCCGTAAAGATAAAGGCTATAAGTTTCCCTGCCTGTTTAGGTGTGCCTTCTACCTGGCGTCCCAGAAGAGCTTGCTGCGGTAAATTTAATTAAACTCACCTGTGTGAGTAAAAAGATCAAATTATAGAGGTGGATCCAAAAACATTTCACCTTGCGGCAGGACCACCATATATGGGACACCGTGCCTTCCAAACTGCACCCTTGAAAAACAGGAGGAAGAGGCCCCTGGGACATATAAAGCTATTCTCGCCTGTACCATGTACCTCTGAGCAAGACCTTGTCGTTTTCTTCGATTAATGAAGTATTTTTATATGATTTTGATGCACATTTTGAGATTTTGGACCATTCATCTAGAGCGAATGTCTCCCCTATGTCTTGTTCACACTTCTTCATACAGAACAATTTTTCTGGTGTACTGATATACTATAGATTTTGGAGATAAAGCCAGTGTGCTTATTCTTTTCACTTTTAGTGATAGGTAGAGAGGGTGAATCTCTTTAACAAGGACAAAGGCAGCAATAAATACCTGACAGCTGTTTTAACCCCTCTGCACTCTATCCAAAACCTAAAAAAAAAATTTTGCCTTTAGTTACAGTTTAAATGCAGATTGTAATTTTTCCTGGTTCTGTCTTCTACTTTTTACACGTCCCTATATTGGTCATCATCTTGAAAATTAAAGTAGAAATAAGGGTCTTGGGGTAGGCATGGCATCACCCCTCTCACCCCTTTCTCATTCTCGGCTTGTCTGTCTTGTCTAGGGGTTAGTGCTGGGGGGAAGGATGAGATATGAGATACACCACGGCCCATGTCCTCCAATGTGTAGAGGTGAAGGCCAGAACTATTGGGCTTTGTGTGTGTGTGTCCTAGGGTCAAACCTTCACTAAATGACCCCCCCCCTTTGCTTCCATTAACCGAAGTTCCACACATTGAAAAGGGTCCAACTCATATTTATTCTTCTCTGATAAATAGTCATACAACACAGACAGGTTGGAACCCAATGAACAGTTCAATATTCGTGGGGAGTAGGTCGAGGCACAATCCTTTACTGTAGAGCCAACCACTGTGGTGTCACCAGTGGCGCATAGTCACTGCCACTGACTATATAGAACAGGAACATGGATTACCTTCGCTAACGTAGCCCCTATCAGGGGGAAGACATCCGTCCAAGACAGTTACCGGAGGCCTCTCCATCACCAGCAATGCTGCACTGGACTCTCCGGAGAAGTTCCGCTCACCGGCCTCCTCGTCTCAGACACGGTCACCCAAGGAGTTAGGGCCCCCTCGGATTCCTCCACCCACTGAGCTCCAGGCTTCCGCCATAGTACCTCACCCCAGGCTAAAGGTGCCTTAGATGGACTCCATCTCCAGCTCCGGCCAGGTCAAGGGCACCTGGGCCCGCAACTCCGGAACGCCAGCACCCAGGCTGAGGGTGCCTGAGTGCGGCCGCATCCTCCGACTCCGAACTCTGAACCCCAAGGTCAGAGCGTCCGCCCCTTTTATCCCCTCTCCTCCTGCATCACAGCGGGTTCCCCGTCCCGCTGTACAAGCACCAGGAAAGGACAAAAAGGCACAGTCTTACAGTGTGAGTTCAACCCCAGCCCAGGGCGACAATGCCACCTGCAGGCCACAGGGAACCTCACACCACCAGAGTCCTCCAAGACAGTAAATGGTCTCTAATTGCCCAACAATCAGGGTGCATTGGGTCATATTACCACCCATGCACTCCCCCTATATTTTAGACCCCCGCTACACTCTCCCCCCAGTGATTTAACACTGGTCCCCAGTGTCTGGTGCAAACCCATGTCTTCCAAAAAGTGGTAACATAAGCTTGACCCAGAGACCAACATTCACATAAAACCAACCTTTACCATTTAACCAGGAATTGTGCCAAGACCTAAAAATGGACAAGGGAAAAAACGGAAAGATAAAACTATAAACTTTGCAATAAAAAAAATACTTGAAATAATTTTACACATTTACATTTCCTCCCCCCCTATCTATCTAAGAACCACCCCATTCTCAGCAGCCTTGATAGACGAGTCTCCTGCAGAGGGAAGAAAGAAAAGAAACATACATCCTAACATAATAACGTGCTTGCTTGAAATGAATGGGTCTATCTAAGGAGAAACCCACTCACCTCAATGAGTATGTTGCATAGTGTAAAACAATCGTTGCGGAACACTGCCACCTGGTGACAATGCCGCGGTAAAGACACCTATCAATCCAGATGAACTTCTTTCTTTTTTTTCTTAACTGTGACCCTATTCTGGCTAACCCCAAAGTCACTGATTAATTTTCCTTGACGAGAGGAGAAGTAGGGAGAACAAGAACAACAACAGCTCCCATTTTCCTAAGAGCAAAACATCAGAAAGAAAATGTAGAGCACAGTCCCTATGTTCCAGCACATACTTCTGGAAAGTTCAGCAGCAACAGAAAAAAACAAAGGAGTCTCTTTCTCCTAAAGGTAGAATTTTGGATGCGGCAGGAATATAGGCTTTAAATGCTTATCAAAAGCCTCCACATTGTACTCAACATTCCCTCCATCCTTGCGACAGATCACTACTTTGTCCGCATGGATATGCCTTCCCAGCATCCACTCTGCCTTACAGTCCTGGAATTTCTTAGTGACCGTAGGTGAGCATGAGAGGTAACGGCGTGCGTGAGGTACCTTAAGCTTTGTCCAAACAAAGTCATTGTACCACCGCTGCCAGAAAACTTCTACCTCATAGAGCAATTCTCGAGGCAGGTATGGGTATTCCCACCCATATTCCCGGGCAACTTTTTGACAAAAGAGACGCTGCAGCCTTGCCAAGGGTGGCATTGTGGCAGGTCTCCTTCTCCAGCCAAAACAATGGACTCCGGATGGCGAGGTGCGTTCAGCCCCTCTGTAGATTTGGGCCTAGAAGCCCGCAGTGATGTCCGTTGCACTCCAGCAACAGGAGCAGGTGAAACAGCCGCTGGCTCGAGATGGGATCACAGACAGGGAACAGATTCTTCCCTAGGCTCCGAGGCCTCCACCTGGGGTGTACTATCCCCAATGGACATAGGTGGGTCCCTTGAGACACGGGATGAGGGTAACTTCATCTTGTCCCATCCCTTCTTGTGGAAGATTTCATCTATCTCCCCATCATCGCCGTCATCAGACAATGACTCCAGGTCGGAGGTGTCATAACACTCTGCAGGCAAGTAATTCCCCGTACTTATGCAATCACTCCCCTTAACGGCTCCCACCGACTCTGGGCTGCCGACACCTCCAACCACACACACAGTCCCAACCCCTGGCTCACCTGGGCCTTCAGAAGAAAAGGGATGTCCAGGGCTCTTCCCTCCGGATCCATCCAGGCCAGGCAAGCGACGGGGCGAAGCTCTTCCACGACCACAGGATGCCATCACCAGGCCAACTTTCCTCTTCGGTGGTGGGAGCAGGGAGCTTGTGGTGACGGAGGCAGCATCCTTGGATTTCTCTCTCTTTGTCTCCTCTTGGGCTGTCACGTCGCCCCGGTCAGCGCGCATGGGAAACGCATAGGCATCGATCTCTCCCTCCGGAGTGGCAGTCCCTGTGAGGTAGTTGAGGTGGAAAGCACGAGGCCTTTCTGTGGATGGCTCCACCTCGAAGAGGAACTCTTTGCAGACCTCACATCGCCCGAACAGCTTCAACTGGACCACCAGTCCTGAACAGCCGGGACAGATCACACCGAGGGCCTCTATGTCTCTGCAGGTATACAGAGCCAACTGCCCCCGGGGCCTTAGTCTTATTCCCGTATCCGTAATCTGGGCAGCAAAGGAAGTCATCTCCGTGATGGAAGAAGCAGAAATCCACGGGGTATATGAAGCCATCCTGACTGTTTGCTGCTTCAATGCGCACTGACCACTACGTGCCGGAATCTCCACGTGAGTCCTTCCACATGGCCAGACTCCTCCCACACTCTGCACTTGTTTGCGGGCTTTTTCTTCTCCCCGCCCACGAACTGCGCAGCTATGGTTTGCCTTGTGGCGCGTTGGCCAATATGGCCGACCTACTCGGAACTCCTCCAGACAGCAAAGTTCAAATTCAGACACAACACACATCCCGGACACGATGCCCCCACATGTAGCGACCTCACCCCTCTCACCCCTTTCTCATTCTCGGCTTGTCTGTCTTGTCTAGGGGTTAGTGCTGGGGGAAGGATGAGATACACCACGACCCATGTCCTCCAATGTGTAGAGGTGAAGGCCAGAACTATTGGGCTTTGTGTGTGTGTCCTAGGGTCAAACCTTCACTGAATGACCCCCCCCTTTGCTTCCATTAACCGAAGTTTCACACATTGAAAAGGGTCCAACTCGTATTTATTCTTCTCTGATAAATAGTCATACAACACAGACAGGTTGGCACCCAACGAACAGTTCAATATTTGTGGGGAGTAGGTCGAGGCACAATCCTTTACTGTAGAGCCAACCACTGTGGTGTCACCAGTGGCGCATAATCACTGCCACTGACTATATGGAACAGGAACATGGATAAATAGTCATACAACACAGACAGGTTGGGACCCAACGAACAGTTCAATATTTGTGGGGAGTAGGTCGAGGCACAATCCTTTACTGTAGAGCCAACCACTGTGGTGTCACCAGTGGCGCATAGTCACTGCCACTGACTATATAGAACAGGAACATGGATTACCTTTGCTAACGTAGCCCCTATCAGGGGGAAGACATCCGTCCAAGACAGTTACTGGAGGCCTCTCCGTCACCAGCAATGCTGCACTGGACTCTCCGGAGAAGTTCCGCTCTGTAGCCTCCTCGTCTCAGACACGGGTACCCAAGGAGTTAGGGCCCCCTCGGATTCCTCCACCCTTGCGGAACTCAGTCGAAGGTACTGAGCTCCAGGCTTCCGCCATAGTACCTCACCCCAGGCTAAAGGTGCCTGAGATGGACTCCAGCTCCGGCCAGGTCAAGGGCACCTGGGCCCGGAACTCCGGAACGCCAGCAGCCAGGCTGAGGGTGCCTGAGTGCGGCCGCGTCCTCCCACTCCGAACTCTCAACCCCAAGGTCAGAGCGTCCGCCCCTTTTATCCCCTCTCCTCCTGCGTCACAGTGGGTTCCCCGCCCCGCTGTACAAGCACCAGGAAAGGACAAAAAGGCACAGTCTTACAGTGTGGGTTCAACCCCAGCCCAGGGCGACAATGCCACCTGCAGGCCACAGGGAGCCTCACACCACCTGAGTCCTCCAAAACAGTAAATGGTCTCTAATTCCCCAGCAATCAGGGTGCATTGGGTCATACTACCACCCATGCACTCCCCCTATATTTTAGACCCCCGCTACACTGGCATACCTTTTAATGTCCATGTTAAAATATAAAACAATTTTTACATAAAAAATTTTTTTGCTCCACCTTTGTTAACCACGTTTGTAGATTCTTAGGTTTGGGAAGACACACCTGTACATCCTCCTGATCATTCAAGTCGAGTCGAATTGAGTCAAGTCGAGCGTGCTGTTCTGATTAATACTCCAGAACTGCAATTGGCCATGTATCATGTGATTACTGTAACCAATCACAGCACTCACACATGTAAACAAAGGCTGCATAATTCCAGCCTGTAAGCCGTTCCCTCTGACAGTAATTGGCTGTTGGAGGGAACTGACTGCTTAGTAGAGCAATCATAAGTCCCACTGTCACCTTAACCACTTGACCAGTGGCACTTAAACCCCCTTCCTAACCAGACCAATTTTCAGCTTTCGGTGCTCTCACAATTTGAATGACAATTACTCAGTCATGCAACACTGTTCCCATTTTGTCCTTTTTTCCCCACAAATAGAGCTTTCTTTTGGTGGTATAAAAGAAAAAAGACTGAAAATTCTGTAAAAAAAAGACTGAAAATTCTGTAAAAAAATGAATTTTTCTTTGTTTCTGTTATAACATTTTGCAAATTAGTAATTTTTCTTCATAAATTTTGGCCAAAATTTATACTGCTACATATCTTTGGTACAAATAACCCAAATCGATATATATTTTTTGGTCTTTGTGAAAGTTATAGAGTCCAAAAGCTATGGTGCCAATCTCTGAAAATTGATCACACCTGAAGTACTGACGACCTATCTCATTTCTTGAGACCCTAACATGCCAGGAAAGTACAAATACCCCCCAAATGACCCCTTTTTGGAAAGTAGACATTCCAAGGTATTTAATAAGAGGCATGGTGAGTTTTTTGAAGTAGTAATTTTTTCCCACAATTCTTTGCAAATCAAGATTTTCTTTCTTTTTTTTCCACAAAATTGTCATATTAGCAGGTTATTTCTCACACACAGCATATGCATACCACAAATGACACCCCAAGACACATTCTGCTATTCCTCCCAAGTATGGCGATACCACATGTGTGAGACTTTTACACAGCGTGGCCACATACAGAGGCCCAATATGCAGGGAGCACCATCAGGCGTTCTACAAACATAAATTACACATCTAATTTCATGACTACCTCTTACACTTTTGAAGGCCCTGGAGCACCAGGACAATGGAAACGCCCCTAAAATGACCCCATTTTGGAAAGTAAACACCCCAACATATAATCTATGAGGCATAATGAGTCTTTTGAACATGTAATTTTTCTCTAAAAGTTTTTGGAAAATGTGGAAAGAAAATGAAAACGCATTTTTTTTTTTTTACACAAAGTTGTCCATTCATACAACATTTCTAACACATGGCATGTACATACCAAAAATGACACCCCAAAATAGATTCTCCTACTCCTCATTAGTATGATGATACCACATGTGGGAGACTTCCACAGCCTGGCCACATACAGTGGCTGGGTACGGCTGGGTATTGTCGAGTATGGCTGGGTATTGCCGAGTATGGCTGGGTACTGCCGAGTATGGCTGGGTACTGCTGGGTACTGCTGAGTATGGCTGGGTACTGCTGAGTATGGCTGGGTACTGCTGGGTATGGCTGGGTATCACCGAGTATGGCTGGGTATCGCAGAGTATGTCTAGGTATCACCGAGTATGGCTGGGTATCACCAAGTATGGCTGGGTATCGTGAGTATGGCTGGGGGTGGATGGAATAGATGGCTGAGCATGGAGGGATGGATGAGTATGACTGAGGGATGGATGGCAGGCTGAGCATGGAGGGAGTGATGGCAGGCTGAGCATGGAGGGAAGGATGGCAGGCAGAGTATGGAGTGATGGATGGCAGGCAGAGTATGAAGTGATGGATGGCAGGCAGAGTATGGAGTGATGGATGGCAGGCAGAGTATGGAGTGATGGATGGCAGGCAGAGTATGGAGTGATGGATGGCAGGCAGAGTATGGAGGGATGGATGGCAGGCAGAGTATGGAGGGATGGATGGCAGGCAGAGTATGGAGGGATGGATGGCAGGCAGAGTATGGAGGGATGGATGGCAGGCAGAGTATGGAGGGATGGATGGCAGGCAGAGTATGGAGGGATGGATGGCAGGCAGAGTATGGAGGGATGGATGGCAGGCAGAGTATGGAGGGAGGGATGGCAGGCAGAGTATGGAGGGAGGGATGGCACATCCAGCCTACAGCGCTGCTGCAATTCTTCTCTTCCCTCTCCCCTTGCACTGTACCAATCGGTACAGAGAGGGGAGAAAGGAACCGGACATGACGCTGGTTTGTTTACGAGTGATCCCTCCCTCATTTGACGGAGCAATCATGTGGTAAACGGCCGCTGTCAGCGTCCATTTACCGTGATGCGCCAGGTCCTCTTTACCCGGTGGTAATGGATTCTCCCTCATTCACAAGTGCGGTGCTCTCTAAACAGCAACCTGTATGCATTTGAAAGTATAATTCCTGTCACCGCTTTTGAAGTATGTGTACATCCACAGCCTCTGCCTCTGCAGCTAAAGGGAGAGCGGCTGAGGGGCTGTAAAAGGTAACTGCCCCACATCCTCAGGTATGAATGACCCCTAATAGGGCAGCCACTCGCAGTGCCCCCAATCATCACCAAACTAGTCACAGCATCTCCCAATCACCACCACACCAGTCCCAGTGTCCCCCCCGCAGTGCATACCAAGTCCTTCGTGTCTGGTATGGATTTTAAGGGAAACCCCACGCCAATTTTTTTTTAAAATAAAACTGCATGGGGTCCCCCCAAATTCCATACCAGACCCTTATCAGAGCATGCAGCCCAGCAGGTCAGGAAAGGGGGGGGCAAGTGGGCACACCCCTCCTGAACCATACCAGGCCACATGCCCTCAACACGGGGGGCTGCTTTGCCCTTCCACCCCAAAGCACCTTGTCCCCATGTTGATGGGGACAAGGGCCTCTTCCCCACAACCCTGGGCTGTTGTAGTGGGGGTCTGCGAGCTTATCTGTATTTGAAAGCCCCCTTTAGCAAGGGGGCCCAAGATCCTGTCCTTCTCCTGTGTGAATGAATATGGATTACATTTTACCCCTACTCATTCACAAAAAAAGTGTCAAAAAGAAATAAAAACCCACACACAGTTTTTGACAATTCCTTTGTTTTTCCATTAAGCACAATGTACCCCAATGTAGATCCACGCTGCCTGCCCAAAGCAGCCCCCCATGTTGAGGGCATATGGCCTGGTAGGGTTTAGGAGGGGGCTCCCGTTCGTCCACCCCTCTTTTCCTGGCCTGCCAGGCTGCATGCTTGGATAAGGGTCTAATATGAATTTGGGGGGTCCCACACCGTTTTTTTTAATTGGCTTTGGGTTCCCCTTTAAATCCATACCAGACCTGAAGGGCCTACTATGCATTGGGGGGGACCTAAAGCTTTTTTTTTTCTTCATAATTTTTAATTGCCGGCCTGTTTTTTTTACACTCAGCTGTCAGTGGGGAACCCACTGACATCTGATGAATCATCCATTTTTAAGGATGCAGGGGCAGGCTTCCCAGCCCATTCCTTCGCAACCAGCTATTGGGGGGGGACCCCACCTTGTTTCTGATAAATACTGCATGTGATACCGCCAGCAAAACCCTGGTGATAAATATTGCATGTTTTTTTACTCCCGTTTGTGAATTGGACTTAAGGGCTTAACGCATTTTTTTACGATATTTACCAGCGCGTTTTTCATTTTGCGGTAAGTACCACATAAACGTTATTTTTTGAGCGTGAATTTTTATTTATTTTGATAATTTATGCAAATGAGTCACGTGACCGTGTTATCGTTTGCGGTAAACATTAGTGAATTGACCCCATTGCTGCATAACTGAGTTATTGTCATTTAAATAGCGACAGCGCTGAAAGCTGAAAAATTGTCTGGGGAGGAAGGGGGTGAAACAGTCCAGTCTTGAAGTGGTTAAAGAAATGCAGAGCAGTATCTCTCTTAACACAGTTGATACCTTCTCTGTCATTGCTCACCAGTCCTTTTCAAGGTTTAATGACACCCAGCATTATTCAGCCTACTTCCTGAGAGCCTAGGGTGCCATGAACGCACTTCCCTGGGGGTTGTCATCAGATCTGCCTGGACTCACAGGAGAAAGCTGCAGAGAACAGTGTGTCATTTTTAACAGCACTGAAGGACTGCCCACCAACAAGACAACAAAAGAGAAGGGGAAGGACATGGCTTGTTACATGCCTGGCTAGAAACACCTGAACAATGGTTTGTATGCTGAGATTTTTTTTTTAAAACAGGTGTGTGGGAGGTACGTACAGGGAGATGGGGGAGGACTGGGAGGAGTGTCAGCTAACTGGAATTGGACTGTGCCAATTCTTGTAGCTGCTTTTGCCCACATTTTTGAATCTTCTGATTATTTTGACATGCTATTTTTATTAATGTGAACCTATGATTATGTATTTTCTAGAAAAGGATAGGATGCCCGTCATGGAAGAATGTGCACTGCACGAACATAAGAGGCCTGTTTCCAAGATTTATTTATGTAAAGGTCTAGTCCAGTTATTTACTGTATAAAGTAGGCATGGTCTATACCTTTGGAAATTTAGGGGTATAATTAGGAAGCTTAGGAAGCTTTCTGCTAAGAGCATTAACACATTTTTATTGAAGAGAAGTGACTGTGCTTAGGCTTGAGTGGGCCTCTTGCGAAAATGTACAATGTCTCTTGAATTCTGTATCTTGTGTCAAAAATGTCCCATATTACATGGCTGGATACTTTCCAGGCAGACCTTGTGTTAAAATTACTATCTCTTTGCCCAATTCATGTGCTTCATTGTTGCCTTCCCACTCTTTTTGTTTAGTTGCATTAAGGGATTGCAGCCTCAGGGTATAGGATAGCATGTGGCCCTTCCATGTAACAGTGCTCAAGCCTGAAAAGCCAGTACTAGATTTGAACAATGTCACGTGGTTGGGGGGCAGTGACATAACCCAACTGGGAAAGTTCCTACATCATCCAAGTGTGGAGCTCACTCCAAGTGTGGATTCCTGCAGTGAAAAGTTTGCGAGAGAGCAAAGATAGGTAAATATACCTTGCCGGTGTGGTGGGCTATTAGCAGACACTGTCAATTTGCCCTGAATAGGCAGGTGACTGTGTATTTAAAATCCATGAAATTGACATAAATACCATCTCTGAGGCATGGTCCACTATACATATCCTGTAAAAAAATACAACACAAAATTCAGCAATAAATAAATAATTTAAACTATATAAAAAAAAATAATGTTATCCTAAATTGTTGTCGTTTTTCAGGAAATTAGCCATTCCCATATTGCAAAACAACCCTTCAATCCATAAAGGTAACAAATCAGTAACCAGCACAACACAGACACATAACCAGCTCTGTTTTGTTGACTAGTTTTACGGTATGCTGTCAGTATTTCTCCTTTAAAAAGGTTTACTCGTTTCAAAGTGGAATAAGAAGAGCCCTCAGATTTGCAATTTTCTTTTAACCCTGGCTATGATATAGCTTGTATGGTAATTTGTGCTGGCGAAGATGGAGCATGGCTCTTGGCAAACCTTGAAGTACTGTACGGAACATGAACATTCATGACCATGCTTAATTAGTTATATACAATTGTCATTAAGTGTAAGTTCCACATAGAGATAAAATGAAAACAGAATATATAGACTGATTAAACTTTCACCAGCTTAATATTACTTTGAACAGCGATTGCACTGTGTCAGATAATTCACCTGCAATTCTTTTATTCAAAATCTTTTTAAAGAACTACTGCAAATATCCTGGCCACCTCTCTGGACCCTGCTGCACATAGTGGCTATGCAGCCACTTTCATGGTCTGTACACCATATATAAGTATTCAAGCGTGACTATGTGACCACACCGGCCAGTGAAAAGTGCTTCTTTATTCTGGGACACTGGAAGAACCAGATGCCTCAGATGCGCTACAGTAGGTGTAGCAGGGTCCGGAGGGGTGGCCAGGATATTTGGAGTTAGTTCACCTTTTTATTTTTGGTGAAAAGGTGAACTTACCCTTTAGGGCTGGATTCACATAATTGAAGCTCATAATATATTGTTAACTTCTTATAAAAATCAATGTTACCTCTACATGGATGCAGTAGGAAGCCAACGATAATACAAATGGATTTGTCTCCTAAAGTTTGGTGTTAATTGAGAATGTTAAGAGAGAGATGTATGATCTTATGAATCTAATTGGATGATGTTAGATCTAACTGTTAGATCTGACTGGTCTTTTTACCACTTGGTGAAGGAAAGGTGTCCTTAAGTTTCCTTGGTGTTGTGCCAGGAGGGTGTGGATGCAGGTTAGTAAGTGATGGAGAGGGCTCTTGCCATCGCACATTGTCTCAAGGCGAGATAAATGCCTGGTATAGGCTGTGAGTTTTGGTGCAGATGTGAGAAACTATTAAAAAGGCTTTCCAAAGGGTCAATCAGAATAGACCTGTGTGTGCTGTCAAAGTAGGGGTTGAGGGCCAAGAGCCTGTGGATGCAAAATGCGAAGCTTGAAATAAGTTGTGCTCCGGGAGAGACCTAAATTGTCTCTAGGGTATCTAAGGTAAAGGCTGAGTTACCCGGAATGGGGAAGAGGGAAGAGGAGTAAGGGGTAAGTTTCAATTTCTGGAGTGCCTTTGTGCAATGTCCTAGGGAGGGTCCAATTTTGGGGTGCATTTTCAAGGTTTTTGGTATAGAGAATGGGCACCATGATAGTGGGTATTGGAAGGTTTGCTCTAGGGCAATCCTGGTCTGTTATAGGCGCATTGACATTGCAAGTTTATTTTATAAGTGCAAATAAGGCCATGAAATGGTTTATACAAGCTGGTGTCAGTGTGCCTGCAAGAGGATGTGATCCAGGTTTAATTTTCAAGTTCACAGAAGATATCTGGGAAAGCTTATAGCATTGTTTCAGATAATGTATCAGTTTAGTTCATAGGAAGTTGCAATAACACTTGTTTTCAATTCTGACAGGATCAAGGTTTTATTTTTTCTGTACTTGCAGAAAATATGTCCACAACAGGGGACTGGTAAACTGCAATATATTGTAGTTTTGCTCTTAGATATCCTTTAAAGTAGAACTCCAGCCAATTCTGTTTTTTTAGTTTTGGATAATGTAGGGAATAGATCAAAGAGAAGTTGGCTGTCTGGTAGGCAGCTCCACACTTCCCAGTTGAAGGCCAGCTATGTGGAAGGTGTTTGTGTCCCATAGGAGTCATTATGGTAAAAAGTAAGTGTATTAAAAATGAACACAGATTTATATACATAAAATCTTTATTTTCTAGCCTGTCATCTCTAAACTGTGGATTTTTCAGAACCTTGAAGTGAAAGGCTGATTTGTATTAAAAATGACAGGGAGCAGGCAGGGAGAGAGACAATGCTAATCCCAGCAATCACTAAAGCAGCAACAAGAAAGATCATAGCTGTCACAGAGCCATAGAAAACACATTTCAATGTAAACAAAGACCTTTAAAAAACCTCTGCAGAAAGAAAGCTAGACTAATGAACACCACACATATTTTCCACAACAGCAGTAAGTGCTAAGAGAAATGAGTCTGAAGGCTCATTAATTACCATTTCTATCTCAATAACATTGTTCTAATGGTACATGTCCTGAAAATTCCCATTATAACAACATTTTTCAATATACAGTAATTTAAAACTCAAGCAAACATATACTGGTATCTCATCTGCATTATATAGCTTTGCTGTCAGCCAGTAGAAAATGCATACTACGAGTGTCTACTCACAAACTTGGCATCTAACACAGTGTGAAAACAGATGTCATACTCAGTGCTTTACAGCCAACAGTACAAGTTACCATACAGTGCGATGTCTACGCAAAAAGTCTAGCCCTCAATTATTTTAATGCTTAATTAGGTGTTATTTTGGTAACCCGTAGAGCTGAATATATTTACTGCACACTGAAGAATGTAGGATGTGTGCCAATCATCTCTATTTAGATGCCATTTTGTTTATATGATTGCTAAAAAGGGACCGATATCCAGAAGGGAATGGAACTAGTTTGGCTTTCCAAAGAAAGTAAAAATACAGCTACAGGTAACTACAAAAGATAGGATGTACAGGCAGTCCCCGGGGTACAAACATGATAGGTTTGTTCTTAAGTTGAAGTTGTATGTAAGTTGGAACAGGTACATTTTTTAAGCTAAACTCCAGGCCAAATTTTTTTTTTTTTTTCGGTTTCAGTTTTTTGGATATCATAGGGAAGAGTTAACATCCCTGTAACATATGTTTTGCTGTCTGTGCCCCGTTCAGAAGATCTCACCTAATTTTCTGTCCCTGTGACAATTGGATTTTAAAAAAACTTGGGTTGTCATGGAAACAAGGATTGGTGATAAAGCTTCAGTGGAGACACCTTTTTCCCATGGTAACCCTTACAGGAGTGAATTTCCCTTCCTAGTGGTAGATTTCCCCCCACTTCCTGCTATCTCCCTTGGTTTGTAAGTATGAGTTGTATGTAAGTCAGATGTTTGTAACTTGGGGACTGCCTGTATCTGAGCTATGATATCTTTCTGCTATACACTCCAGCCCTTCTCGTCGATTAGAGGCAATTCCTAAAAAAATTATATAAACAAATCACTTATCGGTGCAGCCAGATCATTTATACCTGATATACAAAAGAAACCCAGAGGTTTCTCCGCATCAGAATACTGGGATTATTCCATGCTTATGATTACAGTCCCCTCCAGCACTTTTTTTGATGTTTTGAATATAGTAAGGAAGAACATCTGTCAGGTTTTTGTTGTTCTCTGTGTCTTAACAGGAGAGGATTTTCTTTACTTCCCCATGAAGTGAAATTTCTCTAAGGCTGGTTTCACACTGGGGCGGTGGGTGCGGTGGCGGTATAGCGCCGCTAATTTTAGTGGCACTATACCGTCTGAATTGCGGCGGTATTCGGCCACTAGCAGTGTGGTTTTAACCCCCGCTAGCGGCCGAAAAAGGGTTAATACCGCCGCGGAGGCGCATTGCCGGCGGTATTACCGTGGTTTCCCATTGCTTTCCCATTGCTTTCAATGGGAAGGAGCGGTGGAGGAGCGGTAAACACAACGCTCCTCTCACCGCTCCAAAGATGCTGCTAGCAGGACTTTTTTTACCATCCTGCTAGCGCACCGCTCCAGTGTGAAAGCCCTCAGGCTTTCACACTGGAGAAACAGCAGCCGCTGTTTAGGGTCGGTTTGCAGGCGCTATTTTTAGCACAATAGCGCCTGCAAACCGCCCCAGTGTAAAAGGGGCCTAATAGGGACAATGACAGTAGTAAAAACTCAATTTCTGAGAGTTGAAAGAGTTAGTACCTCTTCCAGGATTTTTTTGCTGCCTGTGCTGTGTCTTTCACTCTTTATCTCTTTTCCTGGTTGCAGACAAACATAAAGTAAAGGAGATTTCCCTGGTGGTGTCACCAATAGAAATAAAACCTAAAATGGTTCTAAGACGTGTCTAACCATATCTATAATACAAAAATAGATTTGCCTGGTGTTGTGTTTAAACTTGTAACGGGGACTTTCACATTAGAATGTAGATCTCTTCACCTATAATTAACCCCTTCACTGACATTCATTTATGTGACTTTTTAGATTTCTCCCTTCCTAATATTTTTCCCTTCCTAATTTCTTCTTAATCTTGCTTCCCCTTGGTTTCGTCATTGTAACTTTTCCTTATGGAGATGATTTATTAAAACCATAAGAGTGCAAAATCTGGGGCAGCTCTGCATAGAAACCAATCAGCTTCCAGGTTTTATTGTCAAAGCTTAATTGAAGAAGTTGATGTTAGCAGCTGATTTGCTACCATGCACAACTGCACCATATTTTGAACTCTCCAGCTTTAGTATATCAACCCCTATGTGTCTTCTCTTGTTGTTTTATGCTAAAGAGGTTTCCAAGTAACACAGTATGTGACAAATGCCCCAGTTCTTGGTAAGTGTTTTTTTTTGCCTAATTAGAATAACTGTTTTAATGCAGTACTACTACACTTGTCGAGCATTTTCACATTTTTTTTTTTTAAAGTATATGTTGTTTTCTTTTTCGTGTGGATTATGGTATATATAAAAATATATTCTAAATCAGGGGTAGGCAAACTTAGAGTGGTGGAGATCTACCTGAACAACATGGAAGAAATCAAAGATCACGGGCACAACGCACTTGTTTTGGTAGCTAACTTAGCAAGGCCATTAAAAGTAAGGCAGTTTTGAAGAAAACTTGGGGCCAATTCACTCCAGGATCACACGGTAATGCGGCACACACTCCTGTAAACTTCCTACGTTGTCCCTGTGTGGAGCATTTTGACAGCCCATTCATTTGAATGGGCTGCAAATCACACTGGAATGCAGAAAAAGTAATGCATGCATTACTTTTAAATGCACGCTGCAGCAAACAGCATGATACTATGGAAACCATGCGATATGGTGCCCACAAACGCGCTGCGTTTGCGATCTGCATTTGGGTTCCTGTTACCAATACATTGGCACCTACATGCAGATCGCAAAGGCAGTGTGTTCACCGGCAGTGCAGGAAATGTGCAGGAAATGCATGTTTCCTGCACCACATTCTTTTTTTCGAACCGGCCCGTAGAAAAATATTCTACAAATGTCAATGTAAAAATATGAACTTATCCAGGTCAGGAGTAACTAAAGTTCACAGGTCAGGAGTAACTAAAGTCCACAGGTCAGGAGTAACTAAAGTCCACAGGTCAGGAGTATAAAGTGCAGGGTTCACAGGTCAGGAGTATACAGCGCAGCATTCACAGCTCAGGAGTATATAGCTCAGCATTCACAGCTCAGGAGTATATAGCTCAGCATGCACAGGTCAGGAGTATATAGCTCAGCATTCACAGGTCAGGAGTATACAGCTCAGCATTAACAGGTTAGGAGTATACAGCTCAGCATTAACAGGTCAGGAATATACAGCTCAACATCACCGATCGGGAGTATACAGCTCAGCATTAACATATCAGGATCATACAGCTCAGCATTAACAGATCAGGAGTATATAGCTCAGCATTAGCAGGTCAGGAGTATTCAACCCACTACTGTTTCCCTTCCCTAATGATCAGTTCCTTACCTGCTTGTTCAGACATGCTGCTTTCCATCCCTCCTGTTACATTTACACTGAGTGCCTGTGTGAGCTGTAGAAAATGGGTGGGACAGATGTGGGGGGAGGATTACACAGGAGTCAGTGTAGCCATGCTGCAGAGCTGGCTGCTTCTGTGTGCTGCTCTGCTTGGTATTCGGGAAGGAATTGTTTTGACAGCGGGGTCGGCACTGCGGACACGAGATCTACCCGTCATCCTCTCGCGATCAACGGGTAGACCACGATCGACAGGATGCTGATCCCGTTCTAAATCATTTGACGTGCTTGGTATTTTTTACTCCACACGTAATATAATTTTATGTTAAAAAGCTGTAAGCCACACTACCCTGTATGTAAATAGGGATGTTTTGATGTCACTTGGGTGTTAAGAAAATGCATTAGGCCCAGCCATTGTGCATGAGTCACTTGGGTAGCAGGTGGACAGGATTTTATTGAGTACAGTATATTGTGCATTACTTCTAAGTAATTTAAGAGCAGAAAGAATGGCAGTATCTCTAGATTATACAAAGGATGAGCATGTTGTCTCCTCTTCGCATTATAAATCTTAGTTTCCCTGCTTTATATCACATAACACAACTATCTACATGCATGTGTTTTGCTTACAGATTTCCTTCATACAGCAATACAACAATGCAACCAAACGTCCTACTAATTTCCTGGCATTGGCTTTATGGGAAGGCCGGCCGTAGGCTGGCCTGAGTTTGTAGGAGGAGTCGGGGGGTATTTAAACCCTCCCTCCTTCTCCTTACTCCCACGGCCGGACCCTTCTTGTTTATGCGACGACGCTGTGTGTGACGTCATCTTCAGGCGCCGGCTTCGTGCTCCACGAGGCTCCAAGGACTCGGCGCTTCTTTTCACCAGCTCGGCTCGGCTTACAGCGATAGGAATCGCCTCCTCGCTCCGCTCGGCCGTTTTCAGGAGGGGTCGTCTCCTCGCTTTATCTCCGCTCGGCAGATCGTTGTGGGCCCTCGGTGTCACCTCGTTGGCGGTACAGGTATCGGTGGGGAGGGGGGGTGGTGTGTGCGGCAGCATCAGATAGATGGTAGGAGGGGGGGGGGGTGTGTTTTTGTTTGCTACACAGCATGTCGTCCGGGGGGGGGAGGGGGGTGATGGTGCGGCATCAGGTCATTGTCAGGAGGGGGTTGTTTTGCGGCTGCTTTTCTTTGTTTTGCAGGGGGGGGGGGGTGTTGCTGCAGCTCATGTTGCAGGGGGGGTGTACTTCCTGCTTCATGCCTTCTGGCAGGTTGGTTGGTTGCTGCAGCACATGTCACTTTGTAGGGGGGGGGGCGTTTGCACATCTGACAGTGCCACTCATCATGTGGGATTTTCGGTGGGCATGCCCACACACGATGCAATTTCTGCACTAGGCTGCGTCACGTGACATTTCCCTGCGTTTGACTTGGGGTGGCAGGGTTGTCTTTGGGGGAAGCTCACATGTGCGGTTCCTGTCATTTTCCTCCACAGGCATTTGATGCATGTATCTGTTGTTTCTTTTTCTCCCCTTTTAGGACGTTAACGAGTTTTACGTTTGCATCAGAGTCTGTGTTTTCCTTTTCAGGTTGTTTCAGTAAGTGTCATGCATTTCTGTGCGGGTCTTGGTGGCTGGTCAGAGAGGGGGGGAGGGTCGTAGTTCCACTGCGGGGTCACCCACCACGTTTGTGGGTGTCAACGGTTTTGAGATGTTCGTTTTTAATTGACTTGGTCAGTGGCAAGCCTCCTCAACCGTTTGGGTTTTACGTTGTTTCTCTTCCATGCGTTACATGGTACGTTCATGCATGGCCTGACACGTTTTCAGGTCTCGTAGGGGGGTTTCTGTTTGCTGAGCTTCATCTGTGACTTTGGTCCTCGTCCTGAGGTTCTGTTTCGCTTTCAGTTCCAATTCGTTCATTTTATTTCAGAGCTGCTAGGCGCCAGACGCAAGGTTTCTCGTTGGGTTGAAAATTCCCAGTGCAGGTAAGTCCGGGTTCTAGGCGTCAGGCTATCCTTTTCTCGTTTTCACTTGAGGGGCAATCGCCACTATGGTTACCTATTTCGTTAGGTCTTAGCGGGTTGAGTTGTTCGTTTTTAATTGACTTGGGGCAAGTCTCCTCACCCGTTGGCTCAATCTCTCGTTTTTAAACTGGTGGTATCTGTTATTTCTTTTAATCATTAGACCTGTCACGTTTCAGGTTCTGGGGGGCCTGAGTGTGCGTTTTTAATTTATCTGCGACCGCAGGTGACTCGGCCCTCTTAGTCGGGGGGGGGGGGTGATCATTCTGGGCCAGGTTAGGGTTGGTTAGGTTTAAAGAGGAGGTTGGGTGTTGGGGAGTCGGCGTGGTTGGTCTGTGGTGAGTTCTGCCAGGCTGTTTTCATTTGTTTCGATTATTTTAGGTCATGTCTCAGGCAGCGGACATTGAGGATTTCGCCTCCGTTTCCCCTTCTTCAGCGAGGGGGTCAGTGCAGGGCGGCACACCTTCCTTGAGGTCCTGGACGGTTCCGAGGTTGATCGCGGAGTTGCGGCTCAGGGGCATCTCTCACTCGGCTTCAGCTCGCAAAGCAGAACTTTTTAGACTTTTGTTCCCCTCCTCGGCGAGTTCTGATACAGAGCAGGTCACCCTGCGTGCCATGGCCGCATCCCTAACTCAGATCCACTCCACCCTCAGCTCTCTGGCAGGCTCTTTTCAAGATTTAAGGGCCAGAGTGGAGGTTCTGGAGGCTGATCCTGTTCCTGCTGTGGTGGATCTGGTTGTCCCTGGGGTCGCGGCAGGGCCAGAGGTCCCTGTGGTTCCTGGGCCTTCATTGTCAGGTACCAGTACCAGTGTCCCTTCCGTCACCCCAGCCCATTTCATTCCAGGGAACATCCGGAAAGACATCCTTGATGGGAAGGATGTCAACCTGGCATCCTTATTGATAGCCACTCACGATGTGGCTGACAATAAGTCGTATGCCTGTGGGGACGTTTCTGTCATCATCAAGTCCAGGGACCACAGGTTGAACCGCAAGCTCTCTATCCCCGAGTTCGTGTTGGCGTTCAGCTTGTTCAGAGACATCATCTGCTTGGCGAGTCCCCATAGGAGAGAGGAGCTGGACCACTATCTTTATGCGGTGGTGGAGTTGGGTCACAAGTTTGGGGGTACAGCGTTTTATGATTACCACCGATCATTCTCCGCCAAAGCCGCCGCCTTGTTGGCCCAGCATCAGGTAGTGGCAGCCTGGGGCAGCGTAGATACGGAGCTGTTCTGCCGTCATTTTGCGGGGTTGAGGTCACCAGTCTGCGCCAC
The DNA here is from genome assembly GCA_029206835.1 of Rana muscosa. Taxonomy (NCBI): domain Eukaryota; kingdom Metazoa; phylum Chordata; class Amphibia; order Anura; family Ranidae; genus Rana; species Rana muscosa. The sequence continues at coordinate 588,464,525 of CM055117.1, forward strand.
CTGCCAGTCATCGTCACACACGGCTTACTGGTGCCCCAACGCGGAACCTCCGGTCCTGCCAGGCACTTCCAGAGCCTTCCCCGCTTCACTACCAGCACCTACCCAGGCGGCCACCGTGGACAAATTGGGTCGGCCCATCCAGTATCTGGGGAGGTCACCTATTTGCAACAATTTTAACGACGGTGTGTGTAATTATAGTCAGTGCCGGTTGTTGCACATCTGCTCAGGCTGTTTCAGGGCCCATCCTAAATCATCCTGTTCGCTTAGGCAAGGCAAGCACAGCTGACTGAGCCGCGTCAATATTGGGTTTTTGCAGGACTGCTTGTCCTCTCACCCTTCCACTGAGCTATGCCCCTTTTTGGTGGAAGGTTTCACACAGGGCTTCCACACCGGTTTCATCACCTTGCCGTTGGTCACATTCGAGAGTCCCAACCTTAGGTCTTGTGAAGTGGATGTGGGGGCGGTGGACACCTTACTCCAGTCCGAACTTGACAAGGGGTTTGTTATTGGTCCTTTTTCCATGTCTCCATTTCAGTGTTGGAGGGTCAATCCGCTGGGGTTGGTCAAGGGGAAGTTTCCAATAAATTAAGATTGATTCACGACTTGTCCGCCCCTCATTGCTCCGCTGTGCCTAGTCTTAATTCGTTAATCCCGTCTGAGGAGTTTTCCTTGAGATATGCTTCTGTAGACCAGGCCATCCAACAGATCAGCAAGGTGGGACGGGGGGCTTGGCTGTCCAAGGCAGACATAGCTGATGCTTTCAAACTCCTCCCGATCATGCCGTCACTCTGGCAGTGGCATGGGGTAAAGTGGAGAGGTTTGTACTATTTTGCCACCAGACTCACTTTCGGGTCCAAGAGTAGTCCATGGTTGTTTGATGTTTTTGCCCAAGCTCTTGAATGGATTCTCATCCATGTAGAGCATTGTCATGAGGTCATTCATTATCTGGATGACTTCCTCCTCATTGAGAGTCCTCAGCAAATCCCCACTGATTTGCAGAAGTTGCTGGCGGTTTTTTCAGCACTCAACGTGCCTCTGGCAACCAAGAAGTTGGAGGGCCCGACATCAGCACTCACCTTTTTGGGGATTGTCCTGGACACCGAGTCCTTGCTGGCCAAGCTTCCGGCAGACAAACTCACCAGGATCAGGGAGTGTATCCATGCCTTTTCAGTCTCGCAGGTCTGTACCAGGGTGGAATTGTTGTCTCTCTTGGGCATGTTGAATTTCGCCATGCGGATCATTCCGCAGGGGAGATCCTTCATTTCCAGGTTATTGGCATTGTTGCCAGCAGCCCCGGATTCAGATTCACGGGTCAAGCTGGATGCTGCGGCGTTGGCTGACCTTCGCATGTGGGACGAGTACCTCCGGTGTTGGAATGGGGTCACCATGTTCATTCCGGCGGAGTCCAGTTCCTCCCCTCAGGTTGGAACTGACGCGGCAGCCACTGTGGGCTATGCGGCCATTTTTGGCACCCACTGGTTGGCAGGGCCTTGGCCAGATGACATGTTGGCCATCCCAGGTTTCACGGATTCATCTGCCTTATTTGAAATTTTTCCCATAGTGGCTGCAGCTTGGGTTTGGGGTAGTTCGTGGTCAGGGCAGACGGTGGTTTTCTCCACGGACAATCAAGCAGCCGTGGAGATTATCACCAAAGGCAGATCACGGTCCTTGGTCATCATGTCTTTCGTTCGTAGGTTAATTTGGTTATCCCTGCAATATCATTTTCACATCCAGTGTAAGTTCATCAGTGGGGTGGACAATGTGGCGGCTGATGCGCTGTCCCGGCTTAACTTTCCGTCATTTTACCAGCAGGTCCCGAATGCCGACGCATGTGCCACGCCGTCCCCGCAGGCTTCCCTTCTGATGCTGGATTAAACTCCCATTGGCTGGAGGCGGCAGCCTTAGTCGGGGCTTCATTGTCGGTCAACACTAGGAAGGCTTACACCTCAGCTTGGAAGTCCTTTCAGGTTTTCCAGGCACAGCACCCGTGTGATAACTGCCCTGATGTCCGTTACTTGTTGGCTTTTGTTGCTTACTGTCATACCAAACTCAGGTTGTCTCATGGCACCATCAAAACATATCTTGCCGGGGTTCAGCACCATTTGTCCTTGCAGGATCCAAATCGGCTTTCCATTTTCTCTGCCCATGCCATCAAGGCTGTTTTGAGGGGCATCCGGAGGAGTTGTCCTCCGACCACCATCTGCAGACTCCCGGTCACGGGGCATATTTTCCGGAGTATGTCTGGTTTGCTGGATGCACTGCCTTTTGGGAGGCTTCTCAGCATGGTGCTCAAGGCTGCCATTTACCTGGCTTTCTTTGGGTTCCTCAGGCCAGGTGAGTTTTCCCGTTCCGGGCCTGGTTCCCGGACCCTCACGGGAGGACAACTGGTCAGGCATCCAAACCGTTACATTTTACACCTATCAGCCTGCAAGACTCAGCAGTTCGGGGCTGGCACGGATGTTTCGTTTTTCAAGACCGGCGGTGCGTGGTGCCCGGTGTTGGTGTTGGATCAGCTCATGGCGCTGATCGGCGACAAACCCAGGGACAGTCCCTTGCTTCCTTTCCCGGTGGCTCCCCTCACAGCATCACAGTTCTCCAAACACTGCCGCACGTTGTGGTCCAACCTGGGTTTGAACCCGGCTAGTCTGTCGGGGCACTCATTTAGGATTGGGGCGGCCTCTGCGGCTTCACGCCAGGGGATCCCTGCTCATGTCATCAGGAAGTTGGGGAGGTGGAATTCAACTTGTTTCAGCAGATACATACCGGATCCTCAGGTGGAGATGGCTCGTGCGTTCATGCATCTGACTGACTGATTGATGTTTTGTTACGGCAATAAAATCTGTTAATACTCACTCTAGTGTCCTCTTTTTGGCCCCTTTTAGGCATACCGACCACGTGACCTTTGGCACACTCCAGGTCTTGTTCACATGTCATTCTCCACGTTCGTTACCCATGTCTCACGCAGAGACTCTGAGTACAAATGGGAAGGCCGGCCGTAGGCTGGCCTGAGTTTGTAGGAGGAGTCGGGGGGTATTTAAACCCTCCCTCCTTCTCCTTACTCCCACGGCCGGACCCTTCTTGTTTCCCCACCCTCCCGGCCCCTTTTGATTTCTCCTTTATCATGTCTTGTTTGGGTATGCCCCCTTTTAGGCATACCGACCACGTGACCTTTGGCACACTCCAGGTCTTGTTCACATGTCATTCTCCACGTTCGTTACCCATGTCTCACGCAGAGACTCTGAGTACAAATAACAGTTTTATGTGAGTTATCTTAAAGAGTCTTAAAATAATCTTGAAAGCTAAGAAAGGCAGTTTGCTTTCTGCTATACAATCATAAGGCTGGGCAAGAGGGCAAATCATGAATAATTCATTCATTTATAAATATCAATTATTCTGCTCCTACACAATATGTTTGAAAACAAAACAGATTACAAATTGTGCATAAATATAAGCCCTGCAGCAAGCCTAAAGTGTGTGACATCTGGTAGATCCCAGGGCAGCAATTTCTAGGCAACACAATTTCCATATTAGCTTCATATTTGTCCTAATTGCTAATCAACTGCTGTCCTGGCATTTTGAATTTAAACACATTAAGAACTTTAAGTGAACCATGTTAAATGTTCCATTGCTGAGGCTATAGGTATATTCATGATGCACCATAGTAAAATTATTATCAGTGAACCTTTTCTGGAACATCAGTGTCTTGAATCTATTTAATATACCAACAGCTATCTATAAAAGACTTGAGTATAAATACTTTATGTTCAGATCAATGATAGGTAGAAAGGGGCATAGCTCTCAGCAATACATCTCTTTCACCCTAGCGGTACATTTATAACCAATCCCAGTAGTTTCCGATGCCTCATGTAGCCTCAGGGGCCGTGATCAGTAGGTCTACTCTAGTGCCTTGAAATGCCATCATCAACTTTATAAATGCACCAGCCAAATTAAGGGCTGGATCTACAGCAAATTACTTTGTCTCCAAGGGGACAGAGGAGAACTGACAAAACTGCTTGACCCACCACTATACCTTCACAAGGTGAAATGGCATTCAAAGTTTGCTTTGTGGTCAGGGATCCAGAGCACAGATCTGACAGCCCGACCGGCCCCATAAAAGCCACAAAAGCTGCCATAGCTAAATTTATGCTGGGGATGCAGCACAGTGCCCACCACAGTGATCAGAGCATAATTTTGATTTTATATGATTAAGAGTGAGAGTAAAAATTCAAGAAAATATACTAAGCAAGTAATGCTCTTTTGGTTGTACAGATTTTGATTAGGGCAGACCTTCTGGTAGTCAGACTCTCACATGGTTCTCTCATCTCTAGGTGTGCAAATCAAGCTGTCCTTGTGTTAAAGGTACATTTTCTCTTCCAGGCCCATATCCTGTTAATCATTCCTTTTAAAAGTTTGGCAGCTATGAAATACAGTAAATTTCTTCATCCCATGGAAATCTCATTTATATTCAATTAAGTTAAATGAACACTAGTTAAATTTCCTCTAGCTTTGAGCTGGTAATTGTTATTAAAGATTGCCAATAACTATGGTATGTAGTGAAAGAGTCTATTTGACTGGATATAGATTGAATAAAGAGTTTAAATAGGCCCTCACATCACATAGTTATTGGTTAATTTTACTGATGAACTTAAAGCTTAAAGGGGTTGTAAAGGTTCATGTTTTTTCACCTTATGCATTAAGGTGAAAAAACATCCGATGCTTACTGGCCCCCCAGCCCCTCCCCCGTTTACTTACCTGAGCCCTCAAAGGTCCCGCATCGATAACACGCTGGATTTCGGCCGGTCTTCTCGGCTCTTCATTGGATAGATTGATAGTAGCGCAGCCATTGGCTCGCGCTGCTGTCAATAAAATCCAATTACGCGGGCACTGGGGGGCTGGGCCGAGTCCAGCATTCGTGTTTATGGACGCAAATGCTGGACTCGGGAGCGCGCCCGCAAGGTAACCCCCTTGGGAAAGCGCTTCCCAGGGGGGTTAGCTGATGCGGGGAGGTGCCAAGACAGCCGCTGAGGGACCCCAGAAGACGAGGATCGGGGCCATTCTGTGCAAAACGAACTGCACAGCGGAGGTAAGTATGACATGTTTGTTATTTTTTTTATTTTTTTTTATTCAAACCTTTAGTACCACTTTAATTGCACATTTGTAGTTTAGTATAAAAATAAGTAGCATGTCCTTTTTTACAACTCTTACTGCAATACTCCTATTCAATGCTTTCCTCCATAGACTTAAAGGAGTAGTGTAGCCAAAACTTGTTTGGCTGTACTTCTCCTATGGATCACAGGAGTGGAATTAGTTTTGCACTCCTGTGACCCATTTTTAGCAGAGATCAGACTGAAGTCCGCTCTCTGGTGAGGTCACCAATGTCAGCCCAGGCACTGCGTCATCCCGACCACAATGTCAGGACCTGCCAGGTGCCTGGACTGACACCCGGCTCAGCCTCTCAGCATCTCAGCAAGCCGCTTAGTGCCCAAGATGGCCGATTCACTCCTCCACAGCTCAGCATTCCAATGAACGTGAAAGGGGAAGAGCAGAGTGCTGCTGACTGACAGGTTAGAGTCACCGGGGGAAAGATGCAGCATCGGACCAATGCTGCATCCACCTAGGTAAGTATGAATCTGCAAAAAAAAAATCCTGTACTTCTCTTTTAATGCCTTGTGATCCTCCAACAATTCTCTTCTGTGCTGAATGATACCCAGAATCATTCCACCCACTTCCTGTGATTTAAGGCTATCATGAACATACCACTTGCGGGGTAGGGGCCTCATCATGTCAGCTTGATCCAACTGTACTGCTGCATAGAACCACACCCACACATATGTGGGTGCAGTTCTGTCCAGCAGAAAGAACCACCCAACACCAATTTTGTAGGAGAGAAAGAAGGACCCACAGGGTTTGATTTACTAAAACTGGAGAGTCCAAAATCTGGTGCAGCTGTGAATGGTAGCCAGTGAGCTTCTAACTTCAGCTTATTCAATTAAGCTTTGACAAAAGCTTGGTAAGCTTTGACAAAAACAGCTGGTTGGTTTCTATTCAAAGTTGAGCCTGATTTTGCACTCTCCAGTGTTAGTAAATCCCCCCTAATGTCACATGGCAAGCCAGAAAGCTGCTGGACTTAAGGCATGTATAAAGGGGTTAAAATAAAAAATAGTTATAGGGAAGGGGGAGCTTCAGAGAGTGGACATCTTAAAACCTAAATTTTTGCTTAAAAGGGGAAGTCAAGGTACCATAAAAAGCTATAATTCAGTATAGAATACCCCTATGCATGTAGTAAAACCTTAATTTGCACAAATTAATTGTGAAAGTACCATAAAATTGTTTTCTAAAATCAGGTCACATAATCCAACTGGGAGAATGGATTGCTCCAGGTGCTCACTTTGGTCCTATGTGATGTAGTCATATGACAATGGGAGAAGATTTTCTTACAAAACACTAAACAGGCAAAGCACTGAAAGTTAATATGTCATCAATGAGTCTCTATGGATAGGGAAGAGGGTGGAGAGGTGCTGATGTCCATGGGGGGTTCTTTCTCCAGTGAAGATGTCAGTGAAACAATGGCTGCATATGTATTACTGTGCCACCTTTACAGCATTTAACCACTTAAGGGCCGGAAGGATTTACCCCCTTAAAGACCAGGCCATTTTTTGCGATACGGCACTGCGTCACTTTAACTGACAGTTGCGCAGTCGTGCGACACTGTACCCAAACAAAATTGATGTCCTTTTTTTCCCCACAAATAGAGCTTTCTTTTGGTGGTATTTGTGGGTTTTTTTGTGCGCTAAACAAAGAGCTACAATTTTGAAAAAAGTTTTTTTTTTACTTTTTGCTATAATCATATCCAATCAGTTTAGGCCGATATATATTCTTCTATTTAATTTTGGTAAAAAAAATCGCAATAGGCATACGTATATTGATTGGTTTACGCAAACGTTATCACGTCTACAAACTTTGGGATAGATTTATAGACTTGAATTTTTTAATTGTGAAGCGGACCCCCAAAATTGGGGTCGCTATGCTTTAAATTTAAGGGTAGCCTGAGCAATAGTTTAGCTCAGATTCTTCAATTTTGCTAGTATGGACTCTGCTCTGCTGTAATGTTGCCTGGAGTATAGTTCCCCTTGACCTGCAGGTGGCACTGTTGCCCAGGTCTTGGGAAGAACCACAGGGGGGCATTGCGGTGTGATTGGGTGTCCTCTCTCGGCTGCCGTGCGGTGGGCGGGTTCTGCCTGCTGTGCATTCCGGGAGAGGGTACATAAAGGGCAGATGCCATGATCTGATGTGGTGTGCCGGGGGGATTCCAAGGAGGACCCCTGGTGGCGAAGTTGCGCCCTTTGGCCCTGCTGGCTGGGGGGTGCGTGAACTGGTCAAGGGGTCTCGGGCACCTTTAGCCCGAGGCTACAGTGTTCCAGGTAGGCCCAGTCCCAGGGAACCCAAGGGAGGGTGGCCTGCTCTGAAACAGAGGAAACCGGGGGAGGACCTGTCCGATGGATCGGTGAAGGAAGTCACGGTCTCAGAGAGGCGTGGTTGCCTATCAGAGGGAAGGATTCGTGAGTTGCAAGATAGCTCCTGTAGCGTTCCCCATTGGCAGCTATGGTCTCTAAATATCTACAGGCATTAGGAAGTTCTAAATTCAGGAACCAAAGGATTCTGTGGCAGAGGATCTCCTGAACTTGTCCGTGAAGGGGACTTAAACTAAGTGTCATGTTCGTGCTTCACTCGGGCTGCTAGAACTGTGAGAGGGATCTATCCGGGTGAGCAATACCCAGTCAGGCTTGAGTGGAGAATAGGGTGACTGGGTGCCGCGTGACTGAACCTAATTCCCTACTAGATTCTATTGCTGTCTTCAACCCTTTCTCCCAAAGTTATTTCAAGCAAAAGAAAATAAACAAATTTGTTGGAGTTTAATTACTGTTTGGACATTGGCCTTTTTCCGGGGAAGAATAGACTTTTCCCTACATTCTAGGGACGAGAACCAACGGAGGGAGGTAACTCGCTGCAGGACCCAAAATTGCAAGAACACCACTCAACCTCTTATACCAGGAGGATACTGGCATGTGGCATGGTGTGCCTTTGCTCCTGCAAGTGAAGGTAGGCAGGAAAAAAGGGTCTGTGTGCTACACGTGGGGGCTCGTCCGGGATGTTTTGCAGCTACCCCCCCTGGAAGTTGGACTAATTTTCCCTGTGTATGATGTGGTTCTGTAAAAATCATCGGCCATTTGGGAGAAGTTGAACTGCGTCATTTGTGTGAAAAATGGAGAAGGCCTGTACTGTACTTTTCTAACTGCGCAGTTCGTGGGCGTGCCTCAAACATAAAAAAGCCTGCGAGCTACGTGCAGCGAAGAAAAAGGGGGAGGAGCCCCCGCCAACTTGTGTGTTGCACGTGGCGCATTGGCGCCAAAGAGACAGTACGAGCTGGACCATTGGAGGAGAAGTAAGATGGCCGCTGCTCCATGGACTTCTGTTACATCGGGACCTTGGATGTTCCAAAACCCCCCAACCATGGACATTGCTTCCCTCACTGCCCCCCTGACGGACACAGGGATCCGGCTGAAGCCTAGGGGCCACTTCTCTCTCTATGTTTGCCGAGATGCGGAGGCCCTGGGCATGCTCTGGCCCAGATGTCAAGGACTAAAGGTGCAACTACGGCCTTTTGGAAGGTGCGCCATCTGTGGAGAGTTCCATTTCGAAGTGGACCAACCTACTGAGAAACCCCGGGTCTACCAGATCAATTACATTACGGGTGCCATCACTTCCGAGGAAGAAACCTGTACTCCCACAGTTGAGCCCACGTGCATTGCGTTGGCTGACACGGATGTGGCCAATAGAGATGACTCAGCTGCTGCAGAGCCATCGGCAGATACCGGAGTGGATGCTGTCTCCGTCACAACCGAGACCTCCATTCCGCCCGCCAAAAAAAAAGTGGGCTATGTTAAGGCCTCCCGTGGCAGCGGTCGAAGCCTGCCCCAGCGCCTGGACCGGAATTCCAGGCCGGAGGGACCTCCAGGAGATCCACGTCAGGGGACAGTAAGGAGGCTGGGGGAACTGTGACATTGAGTTTGTCGGGCAAGGGGAAGAAGCTCATACCCCACACCACTGGGGATGCGTGGACAGCCAGCCCGCGGAAACTCTATTTTTGGGGACAATGTGTCTGTGTCCACCACAACCTATCTGCCGGCAGAGGAGTATGACACCTCCGATCTGGAATCATCGTCAGATGTGGGGGATGACTACGAGTTTGATGAGGTTTACATTAAAAAGGGATGGGACAAAGTTCCAGTGACTTCACCCCGCAGCCTTAGGGAACTCTCGCCAATGGACTCTGGGGAAACTACACCTAGAGTGGAAGCCCCTGCCCTAAAGGAAGAAGTCAAACCCACACCCACTCTGCCTGCACCTGCATTGTCCGCACCTACTGCTACGGAGGGACGTCCGCCGTTGCGGCCACCCTTGCCACAGTTGGAGCTAGTTCAAATAACAAGGTCCCTGGATGCTATTGTTCTTCCTGGAGCAGAAGATCGGGCGACCATGCCACCTTTGGCCCGGTTACAGCGGCTCCTAAATAGGAAAGTTGCTGCGGAATACGGGTGGGAGTACCCCTACGTTCCCAAAGAATTGCTCTTTGAAATCGAGGCCTACAGGGAACGGTGGTACGCAGATTTCATTTGGGATCATTTGGAAGTGCACAGAGGCCGCAGGTACCTAAAATGTTCTGTTATAATGGCAGATCGTTACAAGGGGTGCCGTAAGGAGTGGAGCTATGGCCGGCACATCCATGCGGATCGTGTGGTAATTTGCTGCAAGGAGAAAGAGGATACCGTGTACTCTATAGAGACCCTAGATAAACAATGGAAGACTCTTGTTCTCCCGGATCCTCAGTACTACTTGTGAAATGGAACTTGTGTGTTTTTTTTCTTATTCCATTTCACAGGAACAGCCTGCCCTGAACTCACTTATGACTTTACCCTTTGCAGCAGGGGAAACTACTCAACTGAGGAATTGGAGAGTTGTTGTGTTTTTTTTCTTCTCTCTACCTCTCTCCTCAGCTGCGCCAAGAAAATATTTTTTTTTTCTTCTTTACTGAACTATGGGGTAGTTTAGTCAGGGCCAAAGTGAGAACCGTTGTGGTCAAGGTAAAGAGTTCATGAGAAATACATGTATGCCCACGCGCAGCATTGAAGTGTATAGATTTAAGTTGCCACTAGGTGGTGGTGTTTTGCAGAAAATTTCAGTGAGGCTAGGCTTAGCCGTCCAAACCTAAATGTATATATATATATATCCAAGGATAATCATCTCTTCCCGGGGAGGTGGTTTCCTTCTGCCAATTTTAGATGTAGATGTAGAATTGTATATTGTGTTCTTTTCTCTCCCTCTGCAGGTGACCTGCGATCAACTCTACCGGAGGATGGGTGGAGTAGATATGTTAGGAAGGGTGGGAATGTAATTTGTGATATTGTTATACAAATTGTGATGTATATTTAACATGCTCTTTCTCTCTCTCTTCCTACTCTATTCCCAAATTGTTGGTTCAGGCACCATAAAAAATAAATAAATAGGGAATATTTTTATGTACATAGTTGGAAAAGACTGGAACCCACTCAGGATTGAGGGGTCTTTCTAATCTCTTCTAGCCACTGGGGACAGTGGCTTTTCAAGGGGAGGTATGTGTAGCAGACCCCCGAAATTGGAGTCGCTATGCTTTAAATTTAAGGGTAGCCTGAGCAATAGTTTAGCTCAGGTTCTTCAATTTTGCTAGTATGGACTCTGCTCTGCTGTAATGTTGCCTGGAGTATAGTTCCCCTTGACCTGCAGGTGGCACTGTTGCCCAGGTCTTGGGAAGAACCACAGGGGGACATTGCGGTGTGATTGGGTGTCCTCTCTCGGCTGCCGTGCGGTGGGCGGGTTCTGCCTGCTGTGCATGTCGGGAGAGGGTACATAAAGGGCAGATGCCATGATCTGATGTGGTGTGCCGGGGGGATTCCAAGGAGGACCCCTGGTGGCGAAGTCACGCCCTTTGGCCCTGCTGGCCGGGGGTTGCGTGAACTGGTCAAGGGGTCTCGGGCACCTTTAGCCCGAAGCTACAGTGTTCCAGGTAGGCCCAGTCCCAGGGAACCCAAGGGAGGGTGGCCCACTCTGAAACAGGAAACCGGGGGAGGACCTGTCCGATGGATCGGTGAAGGAAGTCACGGTCTCGGAGAGGCCTGGTTGCCTATAAGAGGGAAGGATTCATGAGTTGCAAGATAGCTCCTGTAGCGTGCCCCATTGGCACCTATGGTCTCTAAATATCTACAGGCGTTAGGAAGTTCTAAATTCAGGAACCAAAGGATTCTGTAGCAGATTTTCTCCTGAACTTGTCCGTGAAGGGGACTTAAACTAAGTGTCATGTTCGTGCTTCATTCCGGCTGCTAGAACTGTGAGAGGGATCTATCCGGGTGAGCAATAACCACTCAGGCTTGAGTGGAGAATAGGGAGACTGGGTGCCGCGTGCCTGAACCTAATTCCCTACTAGATTCTATTGCAGTTGAACCTGTCTCCCAAAGTTATTTCAAGCAAAAGAAAATAAACTCATTTGTTGGAGTTTAATTACTGTCTGGACATTGGCCTTTTTGCGGGGAAGAATAGACTTTTCCCTACATTCTAGGGACGAGAACCAACGAAGGGTGGTATCTCGCTGCAGGACCCAAAATTGCAAGAACACCGCTCAACCTCTTCTTTTTTTTTTTTCATTCTTTATTTTATTTTATCAAGATTTCAATTATGTTACATCAATACATTTCCATTGATCCAGCCAAGATAATATACATACAGAAATAATACTGAGTACTAAGAGATTCTTGGCTCTTCTCCTTATACTCACATTTCTAAAATCTCTATTTCACCCCCCCCCCCCTTTCCCCTTTGTATCCCCCTCCCCCCTTCTACCTCTTATTTTCTACCCTTTCTCTACTACTTTCTCAGATTTTCTACATAGCTCCATGTTTTCTTAAAATCTTTCCAACATTCCCACTTGTTTTTAAATCCTTTTTTTTCCTCCTCTATGCCGTACTTCAGTCCCTCCATACTGTATGTTTCTTCCACGGAATCTACCCACTCCCATATAGATGGGCTTTCCACTTTTCGCCATTTTTTTGGGATCAACCTTTTGGCCGCGTTTAATAAATGTGGGATCAGTGAATCTTTATACTGTTTCATTCCTCCATCACCTCCATGGAATAGAACTATCCAAGGATCCTTTTTAATCTCCTTCTCTGTAATTATTTTTATCATTTCCATTATCTTTTCCCAATATGTTTGAATTTTAGGGCATTGCCACCATATGTGAGCCATTGTTCCCCTCCCCCCACATTCTCTCCAACATTCTGCCTTCTGTTCTACTTGAAATTTACTCAATTTATCTGGTGTGGCATACCAGCCTGTAATACATTTATAGTTCATCTCTGCGGTCCTGCTGTCCATGGCAGACGAGTGGGCCAATTTTATTATTCTCTCTATAGTCCTTTTATCCCTACATGTTCCCAATTCTCTTTCCCATTTCTTTATAAATGGGGGCATCACCAGTTCATCCACTGTCATCAGTAATTTATAAAGTTTTGATATAGTTCCTGTTAGGTTATCGGCCATACAGAGCCGTTCCAACGTCGTAAGTTCCTCCCCAGACCTAATTGGCTGGGGGAGGCTTTGTACAAAGTGGGTCAACTGGTGGTACCTCCATTCATCTACTATCATTAATTCCCTATTGTGTCTCAATTCTTGAAGTGGTATGATTTTCCCTTTTTTTATTATATCTCTTAACTGTGCTCTCTCTTTTTTAATCCAATTTCCTCCCACTATTTTTTTTCCCGGTGCAAAATATTCATTTTCTTTTAATTCTATAAGGGGAGAGTTATATTCCCTATCTATTTGTTTATGTAGTCTATCCCAAATTTTCAGTGCTATTCGTGTCATAACGTGAGTGTTTTCACCTAGTGCTCTAAACTGGGGGGGGGGTTCCATATTACACCTCCTAATTGTGTGTTTGCCATTGCCTTTTCAATTTTTACCTACCTTTTTTCGTGCCTATCTTTGACCCACTCCACTACCCGGGACAGCACCACCGCGTCATAATATTTTTTAATGTCTGGCACTGCCAGCCCTCCATGTTTTTTTTCCTGTTTTAATACAGTGAAGGAGATTCTATGTTTTTTATTATTCCATACAAAGTTCATTATCATCTTTTTTAATACTCTGAAGTACGGTTGAGGTATTGCAACTGGTAACATCTGGAACTTATACAAGATTTTCGGCAGCAGGACCATCTTTAAGATGTTAATTCTTCCTATCCATGATATCGGGCGGTTTATCATTTTTCTAATTTCGCTTTTTATTTCATTTAACAGAGGGAAATAATTTATCTTGTATATTTTTTTTATTGAGTTGGCAAGTTTTACCCCTAGGTACTTAAGTTCCTTCTGCCAAGGAAAGTTGTACTCTTTTCTTAAGCTCTGTTCTTCTACCTTTCCAATATTGACATTTAGAATCTCAGTTTTAGCTATATTGATTTTAAAGTTTGATATTTCTCCATATTGTTTAAGTGTTTTGAGTAAATTCGGTAATGTGGTCCTGGGATTATTAATAAAGAACAAGACATCGTCCGCAAAAGCTGCGAGTTTGTGTTCGTCTTCCTCCAATCGAATCCCTTTAATGTCTGGGTTGTTCCGTACCGTCGCAAGTAAAGGTTCTAGGGACAGCACAAATAAGAGGGGGGACAGGGGGCATCCCTGCCTTGTCCCATTTTTCATCTCGAAAGCTTGAGACAGTGTGCCATTTATTTTAACCCTACCCATAGGATGTTGGTACAATGTTTTAATCCACTGTATCATCCTGGCTCCCAGGCCCATAGTTTCCAGGGTTTGTATCATGAGTCCCCAGTCTACCCTGTCGAATGCCTTCTCTGCATCTACCGACAGGAGTAGACTTGGGGACCCATTCTCTTTTATTTTCTGGAGGAGGAACAATGCTCTCACACCATTGTCCCTCCCCTCCCTACCTGGGATGAATCCCACCTGATCCGGATGGACCAGTGTGGGCATCCATCCCTTCATTCTTTCTGCCAGGACTTTCGCGTATAATTTTACATCCGCATTTAATAGCGAGATTGGTCTGTATCCGGAGCATAATCTTTCATCTTTCCCCTCTTTTGATATGACCGTTATTATGGCCACTGAGGCTTCCCTTCCCATTTCATAGTCCGTCCCTAATCCATTCATGTAGTTGCATATCCTGGGTACCAGTATCTCCTTACATTTTTTGAAGTATAGAGCTGTAAACCCGTCGGGGCCGGGACTTTTCCCTAGGGCTGAGTCTTTTGGTGCCTTATTTATTTCTTCTTCCGTTATGGGTTTATCTAATGCTGTTCTTTCCTCTTCGTTAATCCTATGCAATCCCGCCTTATTTAAAAATTCTTTAATTTTCAGTTGTTTCTCTCCTACTCCCCATCTGTTCTGCTCCACTAAGTACAGCCCCTCATAGTAGTTTTTAAATGCATCTGCTATATCCTTAGTTCTATATACTTCCTCTCCGTTCTTTTTTTTAATCTTTTCTATGAAATTTCTAGTCTTTTTATTGTGTACCATCCTTGCAAGGAGTTTACTAGACTTATTCCCCCACTTATATCTTTATTTTGCTATGTGATGTAGTTTTATTTTTGTCTCTTGCTCCATTAGTTCTTTAAGTTCATCCCTTTTCATCACTAGTTCATGGTATAACTCTTGTTGTTGCCCCTGTTGTTTTTTATGTTCTTGCTCAATTTTGAATATTTCTTCTATTAACTCATTAAATTTTCTGTTTCTCTCTTTTTTTTTCCTTGCCCCTTCTGAGACCAAAATCCCCCTAATATAGGCTTTATGTGCCTCCCATAAAGTTGCCCCCGATATCCCTTCCGTATCGTTTACCTGGAAGTAATACTCTAATTCCTCTTTCACCCTCTTTAATCCTCCTTCATCCCGGAGCAATTCCTCGTTTAAACGCCAAGTATAGGGTTGTCTATGATATTCGGGTACTTTTAGTTTCATGCTTACTGGGGCATGGTCAGAGAGTGAGGCAATTCCTATATTTGATTCCATGACCATATCCAGCATTCTATGTTCAACCATTATGTGGTCTATCCTCGAGTACGTCCCGTGCACAGGGGAGAAAAACGTATAATCCTTTGATTTTGGATGCATAATCCTCCATATATCAACCATCTGACTGCTATGCATTTTTTGTTTTATCCTTGTTAATTGTACGTTATTTGTCCCCTGTGTCCGGGACGTACTATCTACGGCCGGATCCAAACAAAAGTTCATATCTCCCATCAATATTATATATCCCTCCCCAAAATCCTTCAGTTTCCCCAGAGTCTCAATAAAGTAATTAATGGGGTTCACATTTGGGGCGTATATATTTGCCAGGGTGCATTTCATTTCCCCCAACTTCCCCTTTAGAAAATATATCTACCATCTTTGTCCGTCATTCTTTCCTCCAATGTGAACCTCATTTCCCTTGAAAACCCTATTGCGACCCCCCTTGCCCTTTTTGAGATAGTATCTCCATAGAACCAATTCGGAAAATTGGGTGAGTGTAATTTAATATTTGATTCTAGGGTCAGATGGGTCTCCTGTAGGAAGACTACATCTGCTCTATGATATTTAAGCTCTCTTAAGACCTTATGTCTTTTGGTAGGTATATTGAGCCCTCTCACATTATAGGACAGGAAATTTATTGCTGTCATATCTGTCTTTCATCCCCTTTTCCCTTTCTTTTTTGTAGCGTCAAAAAGGTAGAATCCCCTCCTTTCTCCCCATTGCAAAACCCCTCTCCCTCCTCCCCTAATCCCTCCCTCCCCCCTCCCACCTTCCCCATTACTAATCCCTTCCCTCCTCCCCCCATTTCCCTTTTGGCCCATTATTGGCCTTAGAACCATCAATGATCTTTCCTCCTGGTTCTCCCATTTTAGAGGTGCAACTCTGACCCTGCCGCTCAGCCCCCCTCCTCCTCCCCTTAAATTTAGGGAGGGTGAGCTGGTCCGGAGACGCTGCATGGTGGGCCGGTCTACCCTTTCCCACCTCCTACACCTCTCCCCCCCTCCCTCTCCTCCCTCTCCCACCCCCCGCCCCCTCCAAAGGACCCCTCATATCCCCCCCTTCCTGAGCCTCTTATGATGCTGATTTTAATTATCTTTTTCTATCCATCCAGGTAAGTCTGGAACCTGCAAATCTAATTTATTACAGAATCCCACAAGTTCCTCGAGGAACCTTAATCTTGCTGATTTTCCCTCTTTCTGGCCTATAATATTCTGTGTCTTCATTTGCTCCAGGAGTGGCTTCAGTAATCGTCTCCTTGCCAATGTCTCGGATGCTAGGTCTGTGAAGATCTGAAGCTCCTTTCCTTGGAATTGAATAGGGGATTTTCCTCTTGTTTTCATTAAGATTTCTGCTTTTTCTTCATAATTCCGGAACCTTACAATAATGTCTCTTGGCCAATCGTTTTCTCCATTTCTTGGTCTACCAATGCGATGCACTCGCTCTATTTTAAGTGGGTCTTCTACTCCTATGTCCAATATGGGCTTAAATATTATATTCATAATTTTCTTCAGATCTTCCCCTTTTTCCTCTGGTAAAGAGCGAATTCTTAAGTTCTGTCTTCTGTTTCTGTTCTCTTGGTCTTCTAATCGATATAGGATCATTTTCTGGTTGTATTGTAGTATTTTATTCTGCTCCCTTAATTTACTTAGTTCCCGGTCCTGTTTATCCGCTCTTTCTTCCGTCTCCTCTACTCTTGAGAGATGTCCGAAGTCTGTTCTTAAAGTATTGATTTCTACTTTTATTGCGTTTTCCAGTTTCGTCAGCATCTCAGTCATTTCTCCTTTTGTAGGGATTTGTGCGTCTGCCCATTGCTCCTCTGCTCTACTTGTTTCACTTTCTGTTGTTTGATCTCCTTTAAATCGATCTGTTGTTCCTCCTCCCTTCTTCTCCATACTTCTTGCCCCCCTTTCTGTTTTTTTGTCACCTTTATCCTGCTTTTGTGCTCCTGTTACTGGGCTCTTTGAGCTTGCCTCCTGGGTCATGTACTGTTTGATTGTACTGTTTGCTGTACTATTCCTAGGAGTCTTGGGGGCCGTCCCCCTCGTGGTTTTACTCATCTTGTTTTGAGTAGCCGGCCTTATTCGTCTCCCCAGTTTTACTTTTTAATTTAATGTTATATCCTTCTTCTTTTCGGGGTGAGTCTGTTGTACTGTCCCCTAGGATTACAACCTTACTAAGAAGGGCCTGTGTTCATCGGGTTTTGTTCCAGACCACGGGGTTCCTCTTTAGGGGAGCAGGAAAAAAAGTTAGGGAAGAGGGGGTGGGGTAAAGGACTTCAGTATATATATATATATATATTCCCGTTTAAAGGAGGGATAGAGGAGATGATGAAAAAAAGAGCATCCTATAGACAAGGGCCAAAAAAAAACAAAAAAAAAAAGGGGGCGGTATCCTCTGTGCAGGAGTTTAACCAAATTGGTATATGGTCTACTCTTTATTTGACCCAGAGTCTCTAGGCGTCTATGCGCACCTTCCCGCACTTTTGGGTTCACTCAGAGTCCTTTTCAGAGTCCCTTCAGTTATTTTCATTATTATTCAGTGTATGTATCAGATACTTTCTGAATTACTTGACCTCCCCTCTCTTCCCCTCACAGCATCAAACACTGTCAGACCTTGGGTTAATCCAAAAGGCGCTGAACTGCGTTTTTAAATATACTTTATTTATTTCCAAGCAGAGGTTTGCTTCATTTTGTTTTGTTCCTATATAGCTGAATATCCAAGTATATCGCCTCTTTCACCTCCCCCTCTATGTATGTTTTCTATTCGTGCCTATTTATTTCATATGTAGTCCATTAGTTTTATCTACATCCATGTGTCTCAGGCAAACATTTTTCATATTTTCATATTAACGGAAGAAAATCAGTGGATTTGAACAGATCTCTTGGTACAATGTTTACTTTTCACAAATCCTGTCATATACACATTTCTGGTTTCACCTGGTTCTTTTCACCTATACCGTAGGTAGAAATAAACTGTTCATAAACTGTTCATTGTTGGCACTTAAATAGGCTTATAGCACCAGCCCTGGGCTTATGTATCAGGTGTTGCTTTGTTACTTTAGCATTAGCATTAGCATTTACATACATTGGCATATCCACTTGTTCCCTTTTGCTACAGTCTTCTAAGCAGAGGCACAGGCACAGGTTTAGCTGTTTTTAATCAATTTTACCTTATCTTCTCTGTTCATCTGGGAAGATTTCTCCCCTATCCCCGTGTACTTTCCTGTGGATCCTGTGTGTCCGCCTATTATCAGGCTTCCGATGCTGTATGGAATGCTCCGGGGGGGAGGGGATGGAGGCGATGGAGGCTATGGAGGTATTGGAAGGGGTGCCATAGGGGGGTCCACGGAGTACGGCGGCGTTGGATCTAAGCTACTGCTGTGCCTGCTACGTTCAGGCTTGCCGTCCAGGAGAAGGAGGGGGGGGGATCAGAGCTCAGAGCTTCATCCGTCTAGTAGCAGCCTCTCACGCTGCAAAATCTCCACGGTTCCATCCGAGCTCTCCCTGCACGTCTCCCTCACCCAGCTGCAAGGTCAGGCCACTCCCTCATAGTGAGAGCATCACGTTCTCACGTTCTCGCATCCATCAGGGCCCCGCTCAACCTCTTATACCAGGAGGATACGGGCATGTGGCATGGTGTTCCTTTGCTCCTGCAAGTGAAGGTAGGCAGGAAAAAAGGCTCTGTGTGCTACAATTGTTTTTACTGGTAATGGCGGCGATCTGCGATTTTTAGCAGGATTACGACATTGCCACGGACAAATCTGACCCCAAATTACGCTTTTTGGGGACCAGTGACAGTAATACATCGGTCAGTGCTGTAAAAATGACACTGGCAAGGATGGGGGTTACCACTAGGGGGCGATCAAGGGGTTAACTGTGTTCCCTATGTGTGTTCTAACTGTATGGGGGGATGGGCTGCCTCGGACAAGACAGAGATCACCGATGACTAGGAACAGTAGATCTCTGTCATGTCATCTGTCATAATGGGGATCCGCCTTGTTTACAAAGGCAGATCCCCATTCTGCCTCTGTACTAAGCGATCGCAGGTCCTGGCAGACATCAAGTCCGTCCGACCCATGGGCCTGACCCGCAACTGCGCCTGCCGATGTACAATGACAGCGATTCAGGCAGGGGAGCCAACCTGCCGCAGTACAACTGCGGCGGCTGTTCCTTAAGTGGTTAAACACTGTTACCAAGATTGGAACTGAGACTTAGTGTCTGATATATGAGTATATGCTGATTGCAAATTAATAGCCTAAAAAGCACGTTAGTTAAAACTAAAGTTGAATATGTTTATATTTTGCCTTTCGTAGTTCCTCCTTTCCACTTCATCACTACAGTAATTAATATTTTTTATTTTTTTTAGTTTTTATTAAACAATTTACATTTGGAACATAATTCTGCAAGTTACAAGGCAATACTGGAGAAATGCATAAAACAAAGAAATGTGGCTTATACATATATAGGCACAGTAGATCAAAAAACTTGTTCAGATTGAACACTGGATTCAGTGACTATCAATAAGTGGAAAACCCTATGTCCACGCTATTCATGGAATTGCACGCTAGAAGGATGTATAGTATTACGGACCATCAGTGCATGTGTCTGCGGACTCAAGCCATCGATCCCAGATTTTGTAGTACTTATCTGGACAACCTCTGTTGATGTATATGAACTTTTTGAAGGGAAGAGTGTTATTTTTATCTAGTTTCCAATCGTTGAAGCTGGGGGGAGTGGGTCTCATCCACTGTCTGGCTATATTTTTTCTAGCAGAAAACAATGTTTCATGCAAGAATGTTTTAGTGAATTTGTCCATCTCAGAGTCGGGGAATATCCCCCAGTAATTACATTTTTAAATAAAACCTGTTTCTTTCCATACCAAATTTTGGGCCCAGTGATATCATCACTGGGATTCTGTGCAGGATGCTGTACATAACTTCCTGTAAACATCACAGCACCCTTTCTCAGTACTCCTCTGAAGAGCCATCAATCCTGATGAAAGCAGTGGGCTGGCCCTTGGAGGAGTTATACAAACATTAAAATGCATTGATAGGTGGATGTCAGTGTGGAGGAGTGAGTTTTCCTAAGCAGACTGCATCTGCATGTAAATGCAGTCTGCTTAGGAAAACTCACTCCTCCACAACCTAGGTAATGCTCACATGTGATGTTGAGCTCAATGTTTGAAAGAACTTAAATTCAGTAAAGTGGTGGGTTAGGGCAGGGGCGGATCCAGAATCTAGTCTCGGGAGGGGCACTGACAGAAAATCATTTTTTTTTGTGGGCAATTTATCGGGGAAATTGCTGGTGTTGGCGCTTCAATTATCCCGGCACCATGGTTGTTATGATGTCAGGATGATTGAAGCGCATTATTTCTATTATTACATTGTAATATAAAATTAAATGGTTCAACTCGCCATAATGCAGAATCAGTGAGAGCCCTGAGTGTGTCACTTGCCACCGTCGCCTGCCACACGTTGCGGATTGTCACTTGCCACGTCACCTGCCGCATGTTGCGGATTGTCACTTGCCTGCCACCACACGCAGATTGGCACTTGCCACGTCACCTGCCATATGTTGGGGATTGTCACTTGCCACATCACCTGCCACACCTTGCGGATTACCACTTGCCTGCCACCAGATGAAGATTGTCACTTGCCACGTCAGCTGCCACAATTTGCAGATTGTCACTTGCCATGTCACCTGCCACATGTTGTGGATTGTCACTTGCCACGCCACCTGCCACGCGTTGCGAATTGTCACTTACCACTTCACCTGCCACACCTTGCGGATTGTCACCTGCCTGCTAAGGTGGTGTTTTGCTTGTCTCTTGCTGTGTCCCAGAGTCAGGAAGCAGAGAGATAATGTAATCTCTCTGACGCCCACGCTGCCTGCACAGTAAGGGCGGAAGTTACTGCAGGGATGGAGGGTGGGCGTGGGACGGTGAGAGATGATCTCATCTCTCTGCTCCCCCGCCAGCCGGCTCACTGATTGGCCAGCTGCCCGCTCACACCGAGCCTGCTCTCTCACCCGCCCACACACTGAACCACCCAGCAGCCCGGCCCGTCCACTCTCTCACCCACCACAAACAGCGCCGCCTGGCCCGCCCGCTCTCTTACCCGCCCAGCAACAATTTTCTCGGGTGGCAATTGCCCCTTTGCCTCCCCCTGGATCCGCCCCTGGGCTAGGGGCAGTTTTACTGGGGAAGGAAATGGCTAGAAGATGGTGGACATCCTCCAGCCAAAAAATTGGGACAGGCTCTATCTGACTTGTTGCAAACTCTAACGCACTAAGTGAGAAGCTCAGAGTGCAGCTCTCCCCCCCTTCTCCCCTTATACTTACCTGAGCCCTATCTTGATACAGCCATGTGCATGAGAGCAGTGGCTCTCCTGGGTCTTTTTCTCCTCATTGGCTCACACAGCCACAGGAGCCATTGGCAATCACAGCCAGTGAGGAGGAGGGGGGGGGGAAGCTGCACTTTCACAGGAGCATGGCTCGGGGGCAAGCCTACTCAAGTGTCACTATAGCAAGAGGCTTACTATTAGGGGCACTCGGCTATGGAAGAGCCAGGACCGCCGGCTGGGTCCCAAAAGGAAGAGATCTGGACTGCTCTGTGCAAAACCATTGCACAGAGCAGGTAAGTATAACATGTTTGTTACCTTTAAAATTAGTTTATTTCAAAGTAAACAATTTCAGTAAAGGTCTAAATGTAAAGTTGGAGTTCAGCTTTAAGGGTAGGGAGTACTACAGATGATAACAAAAATATTGCCTTGATTTCCATTATCCTAGTTATTATTAGTTCTACTGAGTCTGTTGCCTCAGCCACTGAGTCAAATGGTAATTTTGGAGCATAGAGGTTTTTGCAAGGACAACCATCAGATATTGCAGACTCATAGAATAAAAGATATGCAACTTATGACTGCACATGCTTGCTGCATAAAAGTAAATCTGTTTACAAAGCCTTCCATTTTCTAGTATTCCTGATTGCTTTGAATGAAGTGCCCAGTAATAAGGGAAATGAACGGCGGCATGATTATGAAGGGAAAACAAATATAACAGCCTGACTTCATTACATTAACAAGCAGCCCATTGCACAGCCATTCAACCCTTGCTTCTAAGCAGCACTGAAAGCTTGGCTTATTTAATGACCATGTGCCCCACCTAGGTAAAGTGCAGCATTAATCATACACAAAATGACAGTAATACGGAAAGCAGGAAAAGGATCAGTATAGTGGTGCCTCATCCACAGACCGCTGTCAGGAGTAGGCCAGCAGCAGGCTTTAAAAATAAACTGATTATGTCCTAAATAATAACAGCTGCATCCAAATAGGTTGCTATTTTAAATTCCTATATATTCCTACCTGAAGAAAGTAATTAATGTATGCTAGAGAAATAGTATGTCAGGAAACCTTTCCATTTTTACAACCTTGTGTTTATTGCTTTAGCTAAAACGAAACTACATGTAAGTACCAGATCTCTGGTATTACTAGATGACCACTGCAGTAGCAGTCATTCAAGTACATCCAGCAAATTAAAGTGAACCTGTGCCAAGATCCAGCACATGAAACTATTTTGATAATCTGAACATGCAGTTAAAGCACAAACCCTCATTTATCTCTGTATTTATAAGCACTGTGAAAAAATTAATTTTCCAAGCGTATTTTTCTGAGAACAGATACTGGCAGCCTGCAAGCCTTCTACTATAAACAGCCAGCAGGTGGTTCTTATCTGTTAAAAAAACGAATGAAACCCATCTCTATAGACTTCTTGTTTTGCTCTCTGAGAGTGTATAACTTCACATTAAGCCCACGTTCACATCGGGCCGATTTGGCATGCGATTTGACATGTCTAACGCCGGCACTAGCACCGTCCTAATTGGTGCGATGCCGACTTTGTGGCGCCGCACCCATTCCCAAAAGTAGTTCCTGTACTACTTTTGATGACTTTGGAGCGATTTGAGTAGACATCTGTGCAGGAACCCGCACATATGTCTGTCAAATCGCCCCCGAAGTCGGACTGCATTGCCAGTTGGAAATTGTGCTAGTTCAGCTGAACTAGCATCATTTTTAACCAGCAGTCAGTGTGAACCTAGGCTAAAAGCAGCCAAAGAGGTCAGTGCCCAGATAGCAAGCAATTGTGCGTCAAGTTTGAAAATGACTTGCTAAGTCCAGATCAACTTTCTTTGCAAACATTCTGCAAGTCTGCTGCAATTTCTTGTTCATGTTGTGCAATAGTCATCCTACCACCGGGGTCACTGTGGCTGAATTTTCATGCTGTAGACTTGCAGAATTTTTGCTGTAGACTCACCACTGCAACTTTGCTCTTGCTAGAAACTGCCATGCAAATTTGCTACAAATTGGAAAAGTGTCAACTAGAACTTGTGCTTCAAGTGCTCTACAAGTGTACAACATGCCAGTGAAAATGTGCGGTAAGTTAACAGACTTACAATTCAACACTGCCACAAATTTGAGGCAAGTTATCTTTGCTATCTGGGTGATGGCTTCTTTAAAGTTGTTAACTAATTGTTAAGAATATTACAATATTTTATTGTTCATAGTCTTGGCACAGGTTGCATTTTAACCACTTAAGCCCCGGACCATTTTGGCTGGTTAAAGACCAGGCCCCTTTTTGCGATTCAGCACTGCGTCGCTTTAACTGACAATTGCGCAGTCGTGCGACGTGGCTCCCAAACAAAATTGACGTCCTTTTTTTCCCACAAATAGAGCTTTCTTTTGGTGGTATTTGATCACCTCTGTGGTTTTTATTTTTTGCGCTATAAACAAAGCGACAATTTTGAGAAAAATTCAATATTTTTTACTTTTTGCTATAATAAATATCCCCAAAATATATATAAAGAAAAAGTTTTTTTCCTCAGTTTAGGCCGATACATATTCTTCTACATATTTTTTTTTTTTTACTAGTAATGGCGGCGATCAGTGATTTTTTTCTTGACTGCGACATTATGGCGGACACATCGGACACTTTTGACACATTTTTGGGACCATTGTAATTTTCACGATCATTGTAATTTTCACAGCGATCAGTGCTATAAAAATGCACTGGTTACTGTGAAAATGACACTGGCAGTGAATGGGGTTAACCACTAGGTGGCGCTGTAGGGGTCAAGAGTTCCCTGCATTGTGTTTCTAACTGAGGGGGGGCTGGGCTCTGTGTCACATGACACCGATCTCCGCTCAGAGTACACGGAGCCGAGATCCGTGTCATTGTCACTAGGCAGAGCAGGGAGATGCTTGTTTACACAAGCATCTCCCTGCTCTATACCTCCGTGAGACGATCGCGGGGATCCCCGCGGCGATCGAGTCCGCAGGACCCGCGGTCCGACTCACGGGGATGGCAACAGGGTCGCGAGCACGCCGCCGTTGGCGCGCACGTGACCACACGGACAGGCACTTAAAGGGGACGTACAGGTACGTTGATGTGCCTGTCCGTGCCATTCTGCTGACGTATATCTACAGGAGGCGGTCGGCAAGTGGTTAAGCAAGGCATTATCTGCTTTTCACAATGAGAACATTCCTCAGCACGGGTGAGCTAAAACACACCATAGTTGAGCTGAGTAGGCAAAGGCCATTGCCAGTGGTAACCATAACCAAGCACCAAGACCAGAAAATGGAGCAGAGGCATAGTCAGGAACACAGCAAGGTTAATACAAGTGGAGTATTGATAAGTTAAGTTAATGCAAAAAAAAATGATTCATGGAGTCCAAAAGGTCAGTGACAGACGTTTACAGGATAAGGGATATCAAGTAAAGGAAGGCAACAGGGTTTAGGGAGAATGAGAACAAGAGTCAAATATAGAAAACAACACAAATAATACAGAAATAGAAACTTGGCAATGACAGGCTAACTAGTAAAATGGCAAACACAAACTGGTTTATGGGATCATACTGATGTACACAGTAGTGACAGCAATCTAAAGTACAGTATAGTAGGAAACTAGTGTATGGACTTGCATGTGCACAGCAAACTTAACCACTTTAACACCGGCCGTTTGACGGCGGCACAATGGCTCTCCTGTGCGAATCGCTGTAGCTATACAGTGGCTCGCGCAGGCTCAGTTGTGGGTGGGTGCGTGCCGGCGCGTGCTCACTCCCACTGCAAGATGATGGGGACACTTTGATGTAAGGGGATGCTGATGGTGACACTCTGATGTAAGGGGGGCCCTGATGGGGACACTCTGATGTAAGGGGGATGCTGTTGGGAACACTCTGATGTAAAGGGGGGTGCTGATGGGGACACTCTGATGTAAGGGGGTGCTGATGGGGACACTCTGATGTGAAGGGGGGTGCTGATGGGGACACTCTGATGTAAGGGGGTGCTGATGGGGACACTCTGATGTGAAGGGGGTGCTGATGGGGACACTGATGTAGTGGGGACTCTGATGGGGACACTCTGATGTAAGGGTGATGCTGATGGGGACACTCTGATGTAAGGGGGTGCTGATGGGGACACTCTGATGTGAAGGGGGTTGCTGATGGGGACAATCTGATGTGAAGGGGGGTGCTGATGGGGACACTGATGTAAGGGGGACTCTGATGGGCACACTCTGATGTGAAGGGGGTGCTGATGGGGAGACCCACCCCCATATGTTGAGGGTATGTGGCCTGGTATGGTTCAGGAGGGGGGGTGCTCGCTCGTCCCCCCTATCCTGACCTTCAGGCTACATGCTTGGATAAGGGTCTGGTATGAATTTTGTGGGGGCCCCTATGCCAATTTTTTATTTTATTTTTAGGACTGATGTAAAGCTGCTGTTCGTTTTGTGAAAAAAAAAATGCATTTTTAGTGTTGATCTGTTGCCTTCCAACTAATGCCCAGTGACAGAGCTGTGTGTGGATACAACATTAAAGAGTATCCCCTTTTACTTTAAAGCCCAGAGTAAAGGACTGTTTACTTCAAGAAAGAAGACTGCTGGTCTTTTCCAGTAGTTGAAACTGAACTATTTCATTATGTTTGCAATGTTTAATGTAGAGAGTCCCTGGTCTCACTAATACAGTGTTTCTCAACTCCAGTCCTCAAGGCGCTCCAACAGGTCATGTTTTCAGGATTTCCTTCAGATGAAACAGCTGTGGTGATTACTAAGGCAGTGAAACTGATCAAATCACCTGTGCAAAATAATGGAAACCCTGAAAACATGACCTGTTGGGGCGCCTTGAGGACTGGAGTTGAGAAACACTGCACTAATGTATGACTGGGAAAACCAGAATGGATCATGGAACTGAGTGCTCCTTTTGAGCATAGGAAGTTATGCAGTTAGGAAGGATGTGTTCTTTAACAGAACAAATCTTTGCAGTCTAGAAGGGACTACCTACTACATTACTGCTAAGGAATCTGCATGCATCTATCGTATTGCACCTTTTTGTCACTAGGTAGTTAAAGAATGGATGGACTGATAAAAGTTAAGAGGATGGGGTTTCAGGGAAGTAATGTATGTTATGCAGTTCCCTTGCAGGTTGTTACCTTTAGTGGAGAATGTCACGCAAATAATTTTTTATCAGTTTACCCTTTCCCACTCCTCGGCTGTAAACCGGGATACCCAACCAACATTTTAAGAGCATTTTTTCAGAGTGGTCTACAAGGGAAAATGAATTTTAACTAAAGGGAGAATTTATGGACACTGCCTAAAACAATAGTGTTTTAGTTTATTTTTGTGCGTGCAGCTTGACTGTAGCTTGAGCTTTGTTTACATTTTGTTACTTGAGTGGTGTTCTTAAGTTCAAAACCTATAATTGCTTATGTTTTCTACTGTTAGGGAGGCTCCAATAGTCAGAGTAGGAAGGGTCAGTGAGTTTTGTATATTTATCCTCACCAGCCAATCACGTAGGATATTTCTAGTGGTATGAGCTGGGGATAGGTGATAAACCCAGCCCTGAGAATGTGCCCAGGAGCTTAACTTAAAACAAGTGAACCGGGGTAATTGGAATGTATACATACTAAAAAGGTGCTAACATTTTCTTTCTTCTTTCTACCTAACTATTGGAATTATGCATACGAATTTAGAGTATTTTCCAACTATAGATTTTGGTTTTGAGATTGGCCGATCATTAGGATATGCCTCATCTTGCTGAGGTATAGTATATGGACTTCACATTAAATGTAGAAAGTTTAATAGCAGGTTATAGTTCGAGTGAATATTCTACAAAAATACTCTATTGTTGAATTTAATTATACTAATCGTTGCATTTATTACGCTAAAGTTTAAGTACAAATGTTAGTATGATTGTACAACTGTTTATTTTTCATTATAAAATAAAAACCTTTATTGTTAAAAAATAAAAATAAAAAATGTATACATACTAGGCTGCTTGGGGGTCATCTCGCATGACCATGGGGGTAGTAGTGTTACAGCTACAACTCACTACGATATTCATACAAGGTTATAAGCATAGCTCCCAGTTTGGCTAAGTACAATTCAATTACTGTAAGTCACTGTCCTCACAAACACTTTCCATACAAATGTGATTTTTTTTTGTTTGTTAACTGCCTATATGAATTGTTCTCTTAGCCTTGAGATACTAGATAGGTACTGTATACTCCTACCACTGCATAGAAAACAAGCACACATGCTCCTTTTATCGCTTTTGCATCAATTAGCACTTTGGCCCTGAGACTGCTGAATTATTTTTTTCTGCTTATGTTTTCAGTGAAATAGCAAAACAGTGACAAGTATTACAATAATAGAATATTTGTTTGCAGAATCCTCATGTGTCACATTTGGTTTAGCAGGCATATTGAGGGTTAGATGTTAAAACTTGTTTGGCATGAGGCTGGTGTGAGTGTAGGTAGACAGCAGGGTTGTCAACCAAAATTTGAATTTTTAACAAATGGTAAACCAATTACAGAAGCACTGCATAAATTGATGGCACTATATAAGTACCTGTAATAAAAAAAATAAAAAATAAACAAGCCTTTTACAAAAAGTCAGCATGACTCTAAAGTGTAGAAAATATAACCCAATTAATTTGGACACAAGTGCACATTCAGAACACACTAAAGATTTATAACTAAGGAGAGAATTTTATAGCACCTGATTGGAAAAAATATTGTGATGGCCTTTTTTTCTGCTTTCAACACGTGAACTTCCTGACCGGAAGTGAAGAGAAATCTCCCCAGTGGGATACAAATTGAAAACAACTGATAAAAAACCCTCCCTTAATGTATATAGTTTGACCTCAGTAAGGTGCCGATTTATGGTCACAATATATAAATAGTTAAAATAATTTTCACTACGACATATGTCCATACTCCAGCAGTCCAATGAAGTATCAGACCGACAGCTTGGTCACACACAGTCCCTGTATTTTGAAGCTTCCACCCAGAGTCTGTACAAAATGTTTGCCTCGTGCCATGCTGCAGCATTTAGCAAATAATGTCATTGCACAGTAGGTTGTGGGAGCAGAGCTCATTGGGGTAAGAGATCCTAGCTGAGGTATATACAAGCTGTGCTGCAGTACATGTGCCCAGTGATGCTCATGGGGAGGAAAGGATTTGTAAGGACAAATTCAGAAGCATTTGCAGGGATGGTTGTCAACCCCAGTGGACAGCAGTTTGCAGCAAAGAGGCTGGAGAAGATCAACAATATTGAGATGCAAAAAAACTAAAATAAAAACTCTATTTTTTTTCTATAAAAAAAAAAGTTAAAGCAATAAAATTTATGATACACAGTACTTTAGAAAACTAAACGTTATCCAGTTAGGGTTCACTTCTACTTGAAATTTTGTAAGAAAGCCAACCTCTATATTCCCAGCCTTCTAATATTTTCCCACTTTTGCACTGAAGCTTACCCTAGGACTAGTGAGCATCTAGAAATTATAAAATGGCCAGTGCATCTCATGCAGGTATTAAGCATCATAACAAAGGTCCTTGCAGTATGAGGGAAGAGAAGTGATGAACAATTTAGTACTGACTGTGATTAGTAAAAATGAGCAGGCGGCTCCTAAAAATAATTTTATCGGATCAATGTAGGCTACGTGCAGCTACGTGTCTGACATCTCCCCCAAGCCTCTTAACAGGGGAAAAGCTCAGAAAAACAATTATTGGTAGTCACATCAAGGGCAGATGTAGTATCTTCATTTAGCTTGCTAATTTTAGATGTAACAGTAATTGTGTTTTGTTTGCTGTGTGATTAGCTTGAAATATCATTAGCATCTTTAAATTATTTTGAGTAAAAGATAAGAATAAATCTTGCATGAATAATTTATTACCAAATATGTTTTCCTTTTTAGCAATATGTTCTAATCATGGCTTTAAATTCAGACCTTTGTTGGTTTTTTTAAGCGACTGTGCAAAATCTTAAGAAAGTCAGGACATCTCAACTGGCCTGGAAATGTATTAAATGCCAGGAAAATAATTGAGGCATGTCTTTCAGGGACATCCTTGACTTTCAAGGCAAACAGATGTACACTTGGATTTCAAACATCTGGTATGGACAAAGTGGATTTTGATGTCTGCATCACCTTATGTATGTGGTCCTCTTACTATAAGTGCTTTTAACTCCCAGGTGATCTGTTCACTCTGTGAGTGTGATAATCATTTGGATTGGTGAGATTTGTGGATAGCCAAATCTATTATATATTGGGATAAATGCCCAGGTATAGAAGGTGGCTTGATATATTTCTGCAAATTTACCTTGAGTCTTGCCAAACACCAGCATCACGCACTCTGTCTTGCCAAATTCTAAGTATCATGTTATTCAACACCCAGCTAAATATCCTGATACTGATAAATATGATCACTGTATAACTACATTTTCAATTTTTTGTAATTTCATATCAATCATTCCTCATTGCCAAGCATTAACTACAATTATCATGTTTTCAAAGTGTCAATAAAGAAAAATGGCGATGTCATATTCTGTGTGTATTTTAATAAGACTGTCATAGATCTTGCAGATAATAATTGTTTCTATAGATTCACATTTTTTCTTCCTAACAATTGTATAAAATGGTGGTGATTCAAAATGTATAGTCTTTAGCAATGCTCAATTCAAACCAACCAACTATATATAGAAGCAGCACAGCTGGAAATTCCTCCTGAAGACCATGCAGTGCCCTAGCTACTCTCTAACTACGCTTGTTTTTGTTATATATGTATTTTTTTTAGAGAGAAAATAATCAAATATGTTATACTGGAGTGATTTTTTCTTCTTTATTTAACAGTACCTACTTATTAATCTCAGTGTCTAAAAGGCCTAAGTGAACCGCTCAGCGCTCAGGTACCTACTTATTAAAGTGATATTTAAGGCAGATTTCTTTTTTTAAAATAACAAACATGTCATAATTAAAGAGGAGGTCCACCATTTTTTTTTTTTTTTTAAAGTCAGCAGCTAGAAATACTGCAGCTGCTGACTTTTAAAAAATGGACACTTACCTGTCCTGGAGTCCAGCGATGTCGGCAGCCGAAGGCGAGCAATCGCTCGTCTCTTGGCTACCCCCGCCTCCATCCTCGATGAGGGAATCGGGAAGTGAAGCGTTGCGGCTTCACTGCCCAGTTCCATACTGCGCATGCGCGAGCCGCGCTACGCTATCTTACTGGTCCCCGCTCTGTTCTGGGAGCCGTGTGTTTCCCAGAACACAGCGGGGGGGGGGGATGGGAAGTGGCGTGACTCCCATGGGAGTCACTGCCCAGAAGTGGGTGCAAATACCAGTATTATACAGATATCTGCACCCCCCTCCCCCTGAAAGGTGCCAAATGTGACACCGGAGGGGGGGAGGGTTCCGAAAAGCGGAAGTTCCATTTTTGGGTGGAGCTCCGCTTTAACTGCTCTGTGCAGTGGTTTTGCACAGAGCAGCCTCGATCCTCCTCTTCTTGGGTCCCCAGTCGGCGCTCTTGGCCCCTCCTTCCGGCCAAGTGCCCCTAGAGCAAGCAGCTTGCTATGGGTGTACCCAAGCAGGCTCACTCTCAAGCTGCTACTCTGTGTGTCCATTCACACACGGAGCATGACTTGGCCTGTCCCCACACTCTCCTCATTGGCTGTGATTGACAGTAGCGGGAGCCAATAGCAAGAGAGAAAGACTCAGGAGAGCCGCTACTCTTGTGTACATTGCTGGTGGACTGGACCGAGATAGGGCACAGGTAAGTATTGGGTGGGGGGGCTGGGGTAGCTGCTGCATACAGAAGGTTTTTTACCTTCATGCATAGAATGCATGAAGATAAAAAACCTTGAGCCTTTAGAACCACTTTAAATTTAAACAACTGAAAACTCCTACAGTATATTTCCATTTTGTATAAAGCAGCCAAAGTCAACACAAGTCAGGTAAATTAATTGAACCTAATCCAATAAGGCCTGGTGTTATCAAGCAAAAACATGTGCACTGACATCAGCCTCCTTCATAATTTCCATTAATGTCAATCAATGGCATTTATCAAGAGATCAGTGTTTTTTCAGCTTAGTGGACTCAAGACTTCCAAAGAAAAAAGATCTTGCTACTTAAAATAATAAATGTAATGAGCCTAGCAGCAGGGATTCATTGAGCCTAATCCAGCAATTATCCGGATTTGTTTTTCTATCATAATCGCAAACCAGTGATGGAGATTTTAAAAACATCAAGTAAATGCAAGTAGGATTCCTCTTTATTTCCCTTTTATTTTAACAGGGTAAATGATATAACAGCATGTTTAAATAAAATCGCTATTATTTGTAACACAAATAACAAGTTGCTTCATTCATACAAAACAGCACATTATGGATTTTTTACAAATGACAGAGTTTTCAGCATTTATTCAGCATTATTTAATAAGCAGCCCAATCCCCTTTTGATGAAATCAGTGGATTTTAAGATCATTTTCTACCTGTTTAATGCCAAGAGAGATTGAGTACCTCAATGTTTTAATCCTTGCCTAATTATTCCCAGCTTTTTCCCGCTAGTGCAAATGGGGTAAAAAATACAGAGATACAGACTCTGCAATTTAGTGCTGTTTCTCGAAGGTTCTAAACTATCCAGAAATGCAGTACAGGGGCTTATTGCTAACACAGGAAGCTGCATTATAAGTGCTGTTTCAGGTAGCGTTTATCATTGGCCATGCCCCTGGGTAATATTTAGAAGCCTCTAATGTAAAATTGCTGTTTCCTCCCAAAATGGGCATACCTACAGTAACTGCTAGCTTGATTCAGAATGTACTGTATGCATATACTGTATATTCACTTGCATTCGTTTGTACAATGTCACCGATTGGCAGACCTGATTGACTGCTTAATAACTGAAGGCATACTTGGCATGTATATTAAACCAAGCAGTTTTAATACTGGTATATACACTTTCCCCCAATCTGCAGTTACCATCAAATGGTACCGTATTTGCCGGCGTATAAGGCGACTGGGCGCGTAAGACGACCCCCTAATTTTCCAGCTAAAATGTTGGTTTTGGGATATACTCGCTGTATAAGACGACCCCCTTCTAGTCATGCCTCACCTCACTGTGCCATTACATGCCTCACTGTGCCATTACATGCCTCACTGTGCCATTGCATGCCTCACTGTGTCACTGATCCCATACCTTATCCCTGTATGCAGAGTCTCAGTCAGACCACGGCCGTCCATTTTTCAAAAGCCGTGCCTCCTCCTCGTGCTGTTCCGTGATAGGCGGAACACTCATTTTCCCAGTAGAGCCTCTGTTCAGTGTTCCGCCTATCACGGCTCGTCCGAGGCCGAGGATGAGAAGACATCCGTGATAGGCGGAACACTGAACAGAGGCTCTGCTGGGAAAATTAGTTTTCCGTCTATCACGGAACAGCACGAGGAGGAGGCGCGGCTTTTGAAAAATGGACGGCCGCGGTCTGACTGAGACTCTGCATACAGGTACCGGCGTATAAGACAACCTCTGAGTTTTGAGGCAAATTTTTAAGCATAAAAGGTTGTCTTATACGCTGGAAAATACGGTACCTTAAACACATAAATGTCTCCAGCTGAAATGGGATGGTGGACACTTTAAGCCTCTATACCAATGATTGCCAACCTTGGCAGCCCAGATGTTTTGGAGCTACCTTTCCCATGATGCTCACGCACTCTGCAGTGTTGTTGAACATCATGTGAAATGTAGTTCCAAAACATCTGGGGTGCCAAGGTTCGCCATCACTGCTCTATACAATCAAGTGGGCACATTGGGTGGCTGTGAATTAAGTGGTCATTTTTAGATTGGTATATATGAATCCTATGGGTCACGATTTAAAAAGTGGGGGAAAAACACACCCTGTAAAAGAAGACTGTTTATATGTATCCATCTCACTGCCTCTTCCTCAAATCTTCACCCTCTTACCAATCTGAGTACCTGTTTATTGCCCGGTACAGACAATGAGATTATCGGACAAATGATCGTCCGTTTATTTTTGCACGCTAATCTCAGATCAAATCTGAAGAGTTTACTAAAGTCACGAAAATTCTCGAACGACAGAATACAAATTTGGAAGGGATGTCAATGCATTTGTATTGCATTTTCAAATGACAGCTGTACAGATTTGTGCATGTCTGATCAGATTATATTGGATGAACTGTCATGATCCGCTCTCAAACGCTCTGTACTAACGATCCTGTTATCATACAATCGTTTTGAAAGCAGTATTTTTCGTATGATTTTCTGATCGTGCGTACGGGGCATAAGTCTCTAAGTTCAATCTTCAAACTTTCAGGAGAATCAGATGTTTGGGACGCCATCATATGCTGTGGTTCCATTCATCAACACCTACATCACTACAGTACGCAGCAGTGATGTTAGGGCCTGAGAGTGAAACCACACAGCTGGGGGGACCAGGCATCCAACACACTTGGAACTATGTTGTATGTAAAGATTCTGCTAGTGGCTTTGCACTACAAAACAGCGAAGATACAGTAATGCCCAGTACACACAATGAGATTATTGCACGAATGTTCGTCGGTTTTTCTTTGCGTGCTAATCTCAGATCGAATCTGAGGAGTTTACTAAAGTCACACAAATTCTTGTACGACAGAATAAAAATTCAGAAGTGATGTCATGTGTTGTAATGCATTCCTATTGCATTTTCGAACGTCAGCTGTACTGATTAAACTAAAATCGTACGATCTGGCATCATACAGAAAAAAAATGTGTGCATGTCCTGTCGGATGAACGGTCATGATCGGCTCTCGAAAGCTCTGTACTAACGATCTGATTATCGTACGATCGCTTCAAAAGTGGTATTTTTTGTACAATTTTCTGATCGTTTGTATGGGGCTTAAGGCTGGCTATGCATGATTCATTTTTTTACAATCAGTGTAATAATTGAAAAAATAAAAATTGCCGATTCCCCCATCCAGACATTGGAGTTGGATGGGGGAATCCTTCACACGGTTTTATTATATTCTGACAGAGGAAAGCCTTCCTCACCAGCAGAATACAACGATCAGTGTTGCTGGCTATAGCCCGTGGCACTGATTGTTCGGGAAAAACACAACAGGCTGGTTAGTTAGTAAGTACTATGTCTATAATGTTTATTTAATGGGGTGCTTTTTAAATTTTTAAATCAGCAACAAGGTTGTTTTAGGACATAAATGGACTCAGAGTAAAGGTTACACTGGAGCCAAGCATATTATGTTTTCTCAGCAGTACATCAAGGAAAAAAATAATTAATAAAGCATTAAGGGCTCAATTCACTAAAATCAAAATACCGCACCAAAAATCACTGTAAAGTAGTGCATGAGGTATTTCTCAAAAACATTGTTAAACGTGAAAAACATTCCTAAAATACTGCATGCGCTATTCCTTTAAATGGTGAAGTATTTTAGTTGTAAAATATGTGATCTTCTCTGCACTGACTAGCTAGCTGTTAAGGGACCCCCAGCATCCTTAACAACCAGTAACTAATTTTTGCTGCCTGCTGGGGATTCCAAAGGAGCAGGTATTTTAAAAACAAACAAAAACAAAAATGGCGTGGTAGTTTTCCTACAAGCCATACTAGGGCCTTTGGGGCCCCAATGCCAAAAAAAAAGAAAAAAAATGGCATAAGGTCCCCCCCAAAATGCATACGAGACCCTTATCCAAACAAGCAGACCAGGAAAGGGAGGTAATCGTGTGCCTTCCTCATGACCCATATATAAATAGCACGTGGCTAGACCTCAACTTATTTAACAAATGTATTTACTTATTTATTTTAATTGTGATTTTAAATATTGCATGCAATATTTGGATCAGATAGGTCTCGTACTCCAAATAATACATGCAAATTGAGCCCTAAGTCACCACATTTACATTATTTTATTTACCAAATGATATTGTAGAAGCATGTGCATCACATAAACACAAAGACAGATTCTCTGCAGCTTTTTAGCTTGCTAAGTGGTCTATTTATAAATGGATTTTTTGGGTATTGGCCTAGTGAATACTTTGGAGCTATTCACCCTTTTAACACTCAATGGCATTTGTTTGCCATGTCACGGCCACATTCATCCTATTTATAAAAGGATGAATGTTCAGCAGAAGAATGTGGCAAGCAGGTGAATTCTCCATCATGCTGATACAGTGGGAGAGATTTACTAAAACTGGTGCACACAGACTCTGGAATCAGCTTTTCAGGTTTTAGCCCTCCTTCACACTGCAGGTTTATGCACAGATGTCTATTGAAATCACCCTCGAAGTCGCCAAAAGTAGTGCAGGAACTACTTTTGAAAATCGAAGCAGCGCCGCAAAGTCGGCATCGCACGGACTGAGACAGTGCCATTGCCAGCAATAGGCTGTGATTTGGCATGCGATTTGACATGTCAAATCGTGCCAATGTGAAGGGGAGCTTATTGTCAAAGCTTAATTGAACAAGCTGAAGTTAGAAGCTGATTGGTTACTATGCACAGCTGCACCAGATTCTGTGTGCACCCATTTCCTCCCCAGTGTTTCTACCTAGTTTTAAGAACTGGAACCTTTCTAGCAGCCTGGAGAGAGGTGCCAGCAGAAGCTGGAAGAGGAAAAGGGCAGTATATTAAACATCACATATACTGTACTTTTGCAATGGGCATATTAGCAAAGGGCGGCTTTCACACTGATCCACAGATGCAGCGCCGTGCACCTGCAGCTTTAATGTGGGTTGGCTGAACTGAGCCATAGACTTCTATTACGTCCTATCGGTTTGGTGTGCTTTCTGAAAGTGCACCACACCCACAAGATGTAATAGAAATGTATGGCTCAGTGCAGCCAACCCGCAGGAAAGCCACAGGTGGACGGCGCTGCACATCAGTGTGAAAGCAGCCATATAGGGGGCTCAGGACAGTAAGGGCTCATTTACATTTGCAGTTGGGAGAGGGGGTAAAATAACATAGTTCGTTGTGGCCTGTGACCAGTTACCAAATCACTTAAGTGGCCCTCGTTCTTCAAAAGGTTGAGCAACCCAGCCTTAATGTTATTTCCTCTACTTTACCATGATATTATGGCTGATGGAAAACTGTACACCTGTACAGCATACAGCATACAGCATTTAGAGGGCAAGCGTGAGGAATATTTTCCAACCTCCTGTATTTAGAAATAATAGGGAATTCTGACACAATGTACTGGCCTTCACTCAGGGTTCTTTATAGCAGCATCTGATGAAAGGGGTGGCTGATAGGCAGAAAAGCAGTGCAGGTGCCCTTAGTAACTGATACAAAGGTCCTTGTCCCAGATAGCGGAGCCAGGTGTAGTATCTCTGAATTATCCCTCCTTGACCGGAACCTCTCCCTAGTGCTAGATACACTTTCCCTAGCCAGAAGGGATCCTGTCCCTACACCATCCACTGGGTAAATGTGCTCCAACCACAGTGGGATATGCTATTTATTAGCATTGCCCTCACTAAGGGATTTCAGCCAGGGCAGCAGCATCCAAATTGAACCACTGCTCCCCTGAAGACACCTACGGTGGTTTCAGAGGAACAATGCTCCTCTCAATCTCCATGCCTTTCTACACAGCTGCCAGCTGAACAGTGCCACCTACAGCAGGGACAAACTGCACCTGCTACATGCATTGTTAAGATATGGCCTCCTACTTTTCTTTTAGACTACTCATTGGCCACTAAGCGTGAAAGACAGCTTTGTGTGCCAATTGGAAGACTAAAAATGTGAAGGAGAAAAACACTGCATAATAAAGCATCTTTGGATTTAGGAGTAACAGGGCTTTGTAGTGTCTGCAGTGCATTCTCACTGACAAGGTATGGCATCCTTAGAACCCACAGGTTTTTAAATCTTTTACTACATACTTTTAGTGAATTCATTATGAATTATATACCCCACTAGAAAAACAGTATTTTTAGGTGACAGAACAGCAATGGTTATCCACCCAGAGTGCCGCAAATTGTTTTTAACACTGTAGAGTTAATCTCAGCGAGAGACTCACTCTTGCCTCAAGCCATTCTGCTCCACTAATGAAGACAAATCTATGTACACAGATAAAGGTATATTGTTTTCAAGCAAATAATAGGATACAGAGCCCTCCTCAACACTCTCATTGCTGGGGAATCCAGGGAACACATCTATATTAATGACTGAGCTGTCAATGTGCCAGTCTCATTTTCTGTGAGATTGGCACCTTGACCTGCATTACACCTGTCTAATCGACTCTGTTGTTTTTACTTTTCTGAAGCAGCCAGCATTAACAACATCGCCAAAAAGAAATGAATGTGGTTCTGCTGCTCCTGTCTCCCTCTTCTATGTTTCATGGTATCCCTTAATTCTCCCATTTAGTTTCTGATCCTGTACTTTCAACCAGTTTGCACTTAACATTATGCAACCTTCAAGAAGAACAATGACCGTCCTCTGTGCAATTATTATAACATTAACTTTCATTAACTCTGAAACCGTTTCTTCAAACTAACCTTGGTCTTGAGGTTTGGTGTATAAATGGAGTCAAGCTTATGAAGTCTAGAGTAGGCTTAACAAATTACTACTGTCTTCTAATGTGTGCTAATTTATAGTTTCTAGCAATGGTAGCAGACATTTGCCTTCTACAATTTCTAATGAAAACATATAAGCTAATAGTTTTTTTCAGAGGCAAATTTTATATTTTCAATAATAAATATTAATATAAATATTTAAATAGAGTTCAGTCCCAGACCCCAGGCACTATTGATAAGCTGTTTGATAGAAGACAGTGAAGTAAGGAGACCAAGTCCAAGAGTAAGAAGAATGTGACTGATGCTTTTCCTGTTCCATTTGTGTTCCCTGTGTTTGATGTTACTGTTTGCTAGCCTGTTGGTGAGTTGCCAGTAGTCACTGCATGTAGTTGTAACAAGTAGGATCCAACAAGCTGCACTTCGGATACTGTGAAAGCAGGAAAAAAAGTCAACATGTTTTTCGCTACCTATCGCTTACTCATGACGTGTCATGGGTGTCACGAGTAAGATCTATCTAGCATGAAACGTGTTTCCCTGCTCTCACAGTGTCTTTCTTGCTGTTTTTGTGGCTTTTATACTTTGATAGTAAAGCGGATGATCCAAGGTGTATTCCCAAGGTGGAGCGGATGGATTAGCAGACTCACCTAGGGCAGCAGCATACATTCAGTAGTCACTGCATGTTCCTGACAAAAAGTTCAATGACTGTGGACTGCAAGTGTTCAAGTTAATTTGTGTTTCAAAGAAGACTAAGACTTCTATACCCCACCCTGTGTTTAGATAGTTGGATATGTTCACTCCGAGGAGTGATCTTTGTGGCAAGCTGCTAACTACTTCTGATACACTACTACTGCTAAAATCTTCTTCATACTGGTCTGATAATAAACACTGTTAAAGCTTCTTAAAGTGACTTGCACCCAATTTCTCCTACCCCATAAAGAGTCAAGGATTCTGCCCTTTGGTGAAATGCTAGCTCACTGAGCCACCTAGGGGTCCTTATCTGCTTTCCTAAGGTAAAGGTTTGCTGTAGCACCCTAGTTGTTTTGTTTTTTTTAATAGTTATGGCTTGGAAACACTGGGACGCAGTAGGAGAAGAATTGTGAAAGATAACAAATTATTTTAAAGACATTGAAGCCCACTGCCAGTCATAGTTGTATCTGATTTCCTCTGACTTTCTTGTGTGAGTGG
Source organism: Rana muscosa (assembly GCA_029206835.1). NCBI lineage: Eukaryota > Metazoa > Chordata > Amphibia > Anura > Ranidae > Rana > Rana muscosa. Next base: position 588,503,630 of record CM055117.1, read on the forward strand.
TATAATTCAATGAAGCATGATTTACAGGCATGATTTTATTTTGTATAGCAGTATTTGGAGTGCCTTGGCATTTATGACCCATGTCCTCCAATACATCGTGTACTGGTTTTTCTTTCCTGAATACATAAATTAAGAAGAGAAAGAATATCTTTGAAAAGTATTGTAGCAAGGCGTGTATAGGAATAATTCATTGCAACACTTTTATGTGGTTGGACACCAGTTGTCCCAGATTCTTTACTACTGAACAGGAAAGTACAGCAACCATGGAAAGGGGGAAAAAAGGTTAAGACTACTCAAAAAGTATGAAACCCATGGGATTTATATTTTGGATGGGATTGCTGCTATGAACATAAAAGATTAAAGGTTATTTTAAACTCCAACTGAATTGTATGGTTGTTGTCCTTCAATTTCGTTATCAGTTTACCTTATGGTTGGATAGGCTAACATGACTTGTGTTGTCATTTTGTGTCCCAAGTTGCCATACTGACCATGCCTTTTCCCATGATGTTTAAACATGTCTAAAATATTTTACATGGTATATTTTGCAATTCTAAATGCCACTGATTTTCTTTATTATTGTTTTGAGTTTGTTTTCCAATTGTCATGAAGATGCAAGTTGTACTCTATAGACTTGTGCAAAAAAGCCATAACCTAATCTCTGCTGATGACGTGCACTTATGCTGGCCAATCCTTCTCTCACATGCACATTTTGATATACTATGTTGTATGTCTATATATGTTGATCTGGGCAGGTGCATCGTACTCTATTGTCTCTTGGATGTGCACACTGCTCAACATGATTTTCATTCCAAACATCTTATAAATTAACATAGTTTTTAGCTTTTCCATTTAAATGTTTTCAGCTGCAGCTGGCATATGCTTTACTGTTATATTGCTACGGTATGTGTAATTTTTAAACTTTTTATAAACTTTTGTAAAACATTTTGCTCTTCTGTATATAGTATTCTTTGTGATGCTAATAACATTTTCTGAATATGTAAAGCCTTTCTTGGTAGCGCCTTAGGTGTGCTATTTTTCATCTCACTGCATCTGCTGGGTTTTTCTATAGCACATATGCATCCCTAACTTCCAGTTATTCTTTCCTTAATGGTGTTCCCTCTTTGATTCTTAGTCACGAATAATGTACCTAGGAGAAAAAGTAAACCAACAGCTGTAGCAGATAAGCTGCCAACAAAAATCTTTTTATTTAGCTTGTTCCATAGCAGTACAACCTAAATTCTCAGAATACCTGGGTTCTGGGCATACATCCCTGAACATAAAGGGCCCTAAATAAGAATACCACTAAGTAAACCATTCAGATCCTGCCACAACACATTTCAACCTATCATAGACATCAACAGGCTTCAGGCAGCAGGGCTTAAAGATGCATCTGTGCCTTCCGGGTGTACTAAAACGCTTGGATTTGGGCACACATGGGCTAAATGATCTGTGTGCAAGTAACTTAAAAGAGAAGTGCAGGATTTAATACCTTTCAATCGGCCTCTAGCAGAATGATGGCTTAGCGGTGGCTATGCCACCCTGCCGCTCATGAACGCCTCTGGGGGTAAGCAGCGTGGCTATCGGTGGTGAGCTTTGTCCCTCAGACACAGCGCATCACAGATCAAGGTAAAGAGCTGATGATGTAGGCTCTTTACCATGTGATCAGCTGTGTCCAATCACAGCCTATCACATTAAAACAAATGACAGTTATCGACATTTCCTTTCCTCGGCGATGTCAGTGTCTGAAGAAAGGAAAGCCGATAACCGGCTTTCCAGTTACAGGGGGCATTTACACTGATAATCAGGGAATTGATCATCAGTGCCCTGACTATCAGTGCAGCATATCAGTGTCCATCAGTGCAACATATCAGTATCCATCAGTGCAGCATATCAGTGTCCATCAGTGCAACATATCAGACTCCATCAGTGCTGCCTATCAGGGCCCATCTTATTAGTGCAGCCTCATCATTGCTCATCAGTGCTGCCTCATCAGTGCCCATCAGTGCCGCCTCTGCAGTGCTCATCAGAGCCCATCAGTGCAGCCTCATCAGTGCCCATCAATGCTGCCACATCAGTACCCATCAATGCAGACTATCAGTACCCAGCAGTGCAGCCTATCAGTAACCATCAGTGCAATCTCATAAGAAAACATCAGTGAAGAAGAAAAATTACTTATTTTCAAAAATTGTATAACAGAATAGAAGAAAAAGGCTTTGTTTGTTTTTTCAAAATTTTCTGTATTTTTTCATTTGTTTAGCAAAAAATAAAAAGCTCAGTGGTGATTAAATACCCCCAAAAGAAAGCTCTATTTGTCTGAAAAAAATTATAAAAATGTCATATGGGTACAGTGTTGCATGACCGTGCAATTGTCATTTATAGTGCAACAGCGCTGAAAACTGAAAATTGGCCTTGGCAAGATGGGGTGAAACTGCCTTGTATTGAAGTGGTTAATGTTGGGATCCACCCAGATGCCTGACTGGCAGCTTGCTCAGCTTCTCAGCACTGCTGAGATCCTGAGTCAACCACTTCCGCCTCCTCCAGAGCCCAGGGCTCCAATGAGTACTGGAGGGGCAAAACAGAAAGTCGGTGATTGACAGTCACCACTCTGCTCAGTGAAGACTAAGAACTAAGTGATCAGCGGTTAAGTAATTGCTCAGTTCTTGGTCTTAGAGCCAGCGGGGGAAAGCTATAGCATTGGATCAATGCTGCAGCCACATAGGTGAGTATGATTGTTTTTCTTTTTAAACCACTTCAATACTGGGCACTTTCACCCCCTTTCTGCCCAGGCCAATTTTCAGCTTTCATCTTTCAGCGCTGTTGCACTTTGAATGACAATTGCGTGGTCATGCAATGCTGTACCCAAATAAAATTGATGTCCAAAATTATATTTTTTTTTTTAGATAGATAGAGCTTTCTTTTGGTGGTATTTAAACTCTTCAGCTACGGAAGGTTTACCCCCCTTCATTACCAGGCCATTTTTTGCGATATGGCACTGCGTTATTTTAACTGACAATTGTGCGGTCGTGCGACACTGTATCCCAAAAAATGTATGTCCTTTTTTCCCCACAAATAGAGCTTTCTTTTGGTGGTATTTTATCACCTCTGCGGTCTTTATTTTTTTGCGCTATGTACAAAAAAGAGCGACAATTTTGAAAAAAACAATATTTTTTACTATGCTATAAAACATACCCCCAAAAAAAGTAAAAAATCCAATTTGTTCGTCAATTTAGGCCAATATGTATTCTGCCACATGTTTTGTTGTAAACAAAATCCCAATAAGTGTATATTGATTGGTTTGCGCAAAAATTATAGCGTCTACAAACTATGGGATATTTTTATGAATTTTTAATTTTTTTAAAATAGTTTATATACTAAAAATGGCATTGATGAGCGATTTTTAGCAGGACTGTGACATTGCGGTGGACAAATCTGACCCTAAGTGACACTTTTTGGGGACCAGTGACACAAATACAGTGATCAGTGCTAAAAAAAATGCACTGTCACTGTACTAATGACACTGGCAGGATAGGGGTTAATATTAGGGGCTATCAAAGAGTTAAATGTGCTCCTAGGGAGTGATTTCTAACTGTGCATGGGGATGCTTTGACTGGGGGAAGACATAGATTCCTGTTTCTGCTTAGCAGAAACAAAAGATCTCCATCTTCCCCTCTCACAGAAGAGGTCGCCTTGTTTCCATAAGCAGACCGCCATTCTGCACCTCCTGAGAACGATTGCGAGGTTCAGGTGAACATCGGGTCTGCTGGACTCACTGATTGGCTCCTGCTGTGTCCAATTACAGCAGAAGCAGGTCTCCGGCGGCGCGCATGCGCACCCCAGACCTAGTGCACAAAATCATATACATGTACGGGATTTCACACAGGAGGGTCACCCTGCCACAGTATATCTGTGTGGAGCAGTCCAGAAGGGGGTTAAACACCACTAAGTTTTTTTTTTTTTTGCTAAATAAATGAAAAAAATACCAAAAATGTTGAAAAAGTTTTTCTTAGTTTCTGTTACAAGTTCTTGTAAAAAAGTAATTTTTCTCCTTCACCGATGTGCACCGATGAGGCTGAACTGACAGGCACTGATATGCTGCACTGATGGACACTGATGAGGCGGCACTGGTAGGCGACACTGATATGCAGCACTGTTTGTCTCTGATAGGCGGCACTGATGGGCACTGATAGGGGGCACTGATGGGCAGCCTTAATGGGCACTGATGGGCACGGATAGGAGGCACTGATGGGCACTGGATGGCACTGATAGACAGCATTGAAAGGCATCACTGCTGGACACTGAAAGGCAGCACTGATGGCCACAGATTGGCACCACTGGTGGGCACAGGTGGGCATCACTGATGGGCACAGGTGGGCAATATTGGTGGGCATCACTGGTGGGCACTGGCAGGCATCGTGGATGGGACTGCACTGATAATCAATGCAGACCTCCCTGTCAGGAGAGTCGGCGCTCTGCTCACAGGAATGAAGATAATTGTCACTTCCTATTTACACTGTGATCAGCTGTGATTGGACACAGCTTATCACATGGTAAAGAGCCTACATCATAGGCTCTTTATCGCAATCGGAATGTGGCGTGTCCGAGCGGCACATCACACAGCCGCACGCCTGGGGTCACGCACGAGTGGCTTGTTCTGCAGGGCGCCATATGATGTCCAGTCAGAACAATGGAACTCCTGCCCAGCCGTCATTTTCCTATAGGCCGAGTGGGAAGGTGTTATGTTGACTATTAGTAATTCAACAATCCATCTTGAAGAGTTCGAGTATTCACTCTTTGCTCACAATGATTGGCTTTATTGAGTTCAGTGTGTGAGGACATTTAATTGCACTATGAATAAAAAACGATTGAAACACTTATCAAAATGCTTTGGGAATGACGAGTATTGTATTATTGTATAGGAGAATGATTTAGTGCTCTGTGGCCAAGACAAACTACCAATAAAACAAGTTTCTTTTTCAGTAATAGTGTTTTGTCACAGCTTGAATTTTAAAAAGCATACAGAGAGGAATTTATTGGTTTTGTCACACAGCAAGGCAATCCAAAACAGAAGCAGATTATGAAACAGATTTACTATATTTAGATTTACTATAAGAGCTTGATTATTACATTTTTCTGCTGCAGCCGAAAAGTAGCATTATTAAACCTGCCTCTGACCACTTGTTATCTGTGTGTATTAATAAAAAAAAAAAAAAAAAAGGAAACTATTACAAATCTGTTTCTAGGAGTTGCAGCTGGATTTGCTATAGATACATGCCTGATTCTGTTGTTAACTTGCTTAAAAGATCTTCCACTTTGTCCCTCCAGCAAAGTAATTAATAGCTCAACCAATATCCAGTAATAAGGAATGCACACTGAAAGACCTTTGAAAATTTATATTTGTAGTGTAACCTCGGAAAAAAAAAATCTTTGATGTGTAATTATCCGTTTTGTATCCATCATGATTTAAGAAACCCTGATGAGACTCAAAAATCCTTTGAATTTACTTGCAGTTATGTTCATTCTACGTGTGATATTTCAGAGACATGCTGACTTTGTTAACAATCGCAAGGAAAAAGCTTTCTGTCAATGTTCATTATTTTCCTATTACAGCACACATTTCATTTGTAGAAGTAAAACTATTTCTCTGCGCTTGTAGGGCTCAAGAAATAATACAAAGAAGTTTTTTATTTATTTTTTCATTAAAAACGGTATTCTACCCAAAACCAAAAATTTTAACTTGGTGCTTACCAATCATTAGATATAGTGGCTGCATTAGTTTTATTTATTTTGTCTATTTTTTTTCTCTGTTTTCACCTAATGATTTGGACAGTAACACTCCTGCTGTATTAGAGTGCGTACACTCTGGATGCTTACACACAGATGCCCCTGTGCCTGTGTACAGGCACAGGGGCACCATTGTCATTCTTAGGGGAAGGGAAGGGGAGTGTTGGATGTACTAGCAGACTTAAATACACAAACAAATTAAAAACAAACTCCAGCTAACAGGAGGCATTTATAGGTTTTGCTCCTTTTGGGATAAAGGTTTTACATAAATAAAACTGATCATTGTAATCACATCTATCAGTGGTAAAAATTTTGTCTCAACCCTGTAATTGCAACATCTGCAGGAGAACTTGTTCTGTTAAAATACAACAGCCTTACTGGCGGGATCACCATGTGAAAATAAAGGAGAAAAAGCCTAAAAAAGAAAACTCACATCTCATCTAAGAATTGGTAAGCTGCAATATATTAAATGTTTGCTTTTGAAATTAATATGTGTTGTAATGGGTCTTCCTGTCTCGTAAATTAGCTTGTAATACCTTTGTACACATCCATACATCATAAACCTTTAGTCAATTCTTCATTAGCAATTTAAAGGAGAAGTCCAGCCTAAGCTCATTTGGCTGGGCTTCTCCTATGGGTCACCGGAGTGCTATTTGTTTTGCACTCCTGTGATCCGTTTTCAGCAGAAAGCGGTCTGAAGTCTCTGCTGATGTCACAGAAATCAGTCCAGGCACCGCGTCATCGCGAAATTGGAAATCTGGATCCGCCAGGTGCCTGGACTGACACCCGTCTCAGCCTCTCAGCGAGCCGCCCCTCCACAGCTCAATGCTCCAGTGAGCAAGGAGGAGCAAAGCGGAGAGATACTGATTGACAATCAGCAGTTGTCTGCTCGGGGATCTGTGAGAACCAAACCATCGGCTGTGTTGGATCACTCGGTTCTCAGTGTATTGATGCCGGGGGACTGATGCAGCATCAGACCGATGCTGCATCCATCTAGGAAAGTACGATGGGGGAAAAAAAACAAATCCATACTTCTCTTTTAAGTAAATACACTCTACTTTTCAACTAGTTTTCTACTTTTAAAAAGCTAGCGGGAAAACCCCTCAGCTACATGTTAGAACCTGTTAATAAATAAACTACCAGTGTTTATGTAATACCCTTTTTAAGAGGCTTTTGACTCCCAGTAGATAAAAAATTAAAACAAACATAAATGTTCAAATCCCAACCACAGCACTACCTGCCCGGGGTTTGCATGTTCTTCCTGTGCTTGTGTGGGCTTCCTCTGGGTACTCTGGTTTCCTCCCATTCTCCAAAGACCTGCTGGTAGGTTAATTGGCTTCTGTGTAAATTGTCCCTAGTATGTGTATGTACAGGCATGGCCGAAATTGTTGGCACCCCAGAAATGTTTCCAGAAAATCAAGTATTTCTCACAGAAAAGTATTGCAGTAACACATGTTTTGCTATACACATGTTTATTCCCTTTATGTGTATTGGAACAAAACAAAAAAAGGGAGGAAAAAAAGCAAATTGGACATAATGTCACACAAAACACCAAAAATGGGCTGGTCAAAATTCTTGGCACCCTTAACTTAATATTTGGATGCATACCCTTTGGAATAAATAACTAAAATCAGTCGCTTCCTATAACCATCAATAAGCTTCTTACACCTCTCACCCGGAATTTTGGACCACTCTTCCTTTGCAAACTGCTCCAGGTCTCTCTTATTAGAAGGGCGCCTTTTCCCAACAGTAATTTTAAGATCTCTCCACAGGTGTTCAATGGGATTTAGATCTGGACTCATTGCTGGCCACTTTAGAACTCTCCAGCGCTTTGTTGCCATCCATTTCTGGGAGCTTTTTGACTTATGTTTGGGGGCATTGTCTTTATGGAAGACCCAAGATCTCGGACGCAAACCCAGCTTTCTGACACTGGTCTCTACAGTGTGACCCAAAATCCTTTGGTAATCCTCAGATTTCATGATGCCTTGCACAGTGTCAGAGGCAGCAAAACAACCCCAAAACATCATTGAAACTCCACCATATTTCACTGTAGGTACTGTGTTCTTTTCTTTGTAGGCCTCATTCCATTTTCAGTAAAAAGTAGAATGATGACTGTATGAATGCGATTTAGGGACCTTAGATTGTAATCTCTATGAGGGCAAGGACTAATGTGAATGTATAATATATGTAAAGTGGTGCTTAAATTGATAGCACTATATAAGTACCTGTAATAAATTAAATAAAAAATAAATGCCTAACATTACTCAATTGTTACAATCACATGTAAGGATGTATAGAGTATGACCCCCCCCCCCATAATAATGTATTTAGACAGGAGACATTTGTGTGTATGTATGTACCTTTTTAGCAGTAGAGAAAAGGCACATTGATGCTTTAACAGAAATGAGTTATGTGTTTCAGATCTGAATACAGGTGTCCCATCGAAATACACATGGTATGCTCTGGATACATGAGTTGAAGAAAACTCTGATAGGGATGTCTCATAAAGCTCATAATGGTCCAAGGCCCATATAAAAAGGGAGGGTCGAGGGGAGATCTAGAACAATAAAGACTAAAAAAGCAACAGGAATAGATAGAGTGACAGCAGGCATGTCAAAGGCAGAGGAGGTAGAAACACCACCATTATTAGGAATAATCTTCAGGGACATTATTAGGAATAATCTTCAGGGACATTTGAGGGTGTGAAACAGCCCCATTTGGCTACAATGGGGACTGGGGCAGGAAAGGGACCCTTTAGGAGAGCTTTTGAGACAAATCAAACATTGAAAAACTATGTGCATGTGAAGATATCACATATTCAGTATCAATCTTTAAGGATTGCAAAGGTTCCTGTTGACATTGATTTGGTATCCCCATGACATTTTCATCAAGAACAGCTGACGTCAGAAGCACAGGAGGAGATGTCAGAATCGTTGCAACTAGTCACAGATCTAAATTTGCAGGCTGTGCAGAAAGGAGAATTTTATTTAGCTGTCTTAGTAGTGTATATATATTGCCCTCAAAGCATCTGGCCATCTCTGCCAGCACTGAAAATAATCCTTGATTATTTGTAAACCTTGGGAACCTATCCACACAATAGGTAGCTAAACTGTCTGTAAGATTTATTCCAGACATCAGATTTTCCCACTGTGGCACCCTCCTAGTGAGGCTGCTATGTAGACTTAGTTTTTGGCTCCCTCTGTAACCAGGGGAGCAGCGATTGTTTGGTCTGTTCAGGGCTTCACAGGCTGGATGTTTGATTACTGGAATTTAGGGAGAAAGAATTCAAATGACCACAACATTGAGCAGGGCTTAGCCAGCCCCTGGGGAGATGTACTCAGAAGGTGGCTGGGATGCTGTTAAATAGCCTGGCACCCAAAGTAGATTGTATTTTTCCCTGCTGAGGGAATGGCTCTGTGAGCTGGGGGGGGGGCTGCTTGCCCCCTGGAGCCCTTTGGAGTGAATGTTGGACTACTCTGCGAGAGGCTGTGTGCCTGGCTGCACTGTTTTGGGAAAGAACCTGTTAAAACTACAGCAATACATCTGGGGGTAGGGCTGCAGCCCCATTCAAAAATGTTAAAAATTTAAGCTCTATACATTCCATTTTGGGAATATACATTTTTCACAGTGTGATGTATTTTGTGAATATTTTATTATTAACTTCTTTATAATTTGTATTATTATTTATTTTGCTATGTGGTCCCATGATCTGTAGATAACTACCTGGTGAAACAGCATCAGAAAACTGGACTGTTAGTCACCTTGCCCAAAAAAGGGTGATATCTTAAAATGTAACATATGATAGGACATGATCTTGTTATCCACAACCAGCACAGTTTTTAACATACTTATCCTAAAAAGGCAGGCAGATCTGATACTACAGCAATTCTTACAGAAAATAACAGAATGAAACACCTAATTTGTATGCGAACTACACAGCCACAGAGAATGCACTTTCCTGGCATACAGAGAATAACTGTATTGCCGTATTGCTGTTCCTCAGAATCAGTGAATATTGTGTAAATGCTGTATAGGGATTTTTCTTCTAAAGTTATCTGTTATCTTCAACAGTGAACTGGCAGATGCCTTTGGAATCATCATTGAGTTGAATTCGCATTTTCAGATTTTTCTTTAAATAGTAAACTATAAAAAGAGAGTATTCAGCGCTGACCAATAAACCACCTAAATAACAAAAATTGCAGGCTAGCACCCAAGGTTAATTTAAAAAAACCCACCTTAAATGAACATATAGCAAAGAGCAGTGCAGCGCAATAATAAATGTCCAGAAAAAAATAAAATAAGATCATAAGAAGTCCATAAGTGAATGTGGAAAGAGCACAAATAATGCAGTGAAGAGCAAGACGATTTGACTGGTGGCAGTGATCCCTCCACCTCAGACAGATTGGCCTCTCACCTGATTCACTCGACCTATAATAGGTCACAAGGCAGTAAACCCACACTCAGGGTAGCAATCGAGATCCTGCACTTGTTGATGAACTCCACCGCATATAAAATACAAAATAAACAATCTAGTGCTCTCTGTATATATTGATTTATTTAAAATGGTATAATGGCAAGAAAACTACTCACTTTTAAAAGCACTCAATGCGAGTGCCAGCAAACACAGCATGTAAACGTTTCTAGCCGAAGTGATGGCCGCGGGTGACGTCAGACGTAGCTCCTCCCCCCATATGCGTTACGTCCGTGGGTGGGACTTCTTCAGTGTGGGGTCGGTTCTACGTTGACGGCCCGCAGTAAACATATATAGCGTCATGGCAACCACCAATCAGCAAATCTGTCTCCCTGATAGAGCGGACCAATCGCAGCTTATATCACAAAACATTTTTTTAAACACGAGGGGAGACGTTTTACTGACAAACAATTACACAGACAAAGGTATAAAGTGCATAGTGTGTGAAAGAGACTGGCGCTTAATTAAAAATGGCCCAAGGGAAATAAAAGCCTAATTGCACCAAGAAAAAATTATACTAGCGCACATGTCTCGAAACTTTAAAAGTTCTTAAAGGAAAACACACCCACAATTTAAAAAAGCACTCCAACCTAAAACACATGATAAAAATTATATCTTAAAAAAATCGAAAAATGCATCAAAAATTTATCAATAGACGACGTCCATCCACGACCATCAAGTTAATCAGAAACAGGTATACACCAATGTAAAAAACATACTTAATAACTAAAAACATTACTAAAAGGTCAAATATAATCTTGCTAAAATTCATATAAAATCCACTTTGTGCAAATCAATATCTCAAACTACATATAAAATGACACCTATCTGTTAGAAATAAAACAATTGAGATCAAAGTCTACATTCAACCCTGCGGGCGACATTACCTTCGTCTCATAAATCCAAAAGGTTTTGCGGCGACTAAGCTGGCGAATATAGTGACCTCCTCTCCAATGTCTTGGGACCTTTTAAATCCCCCAAAATTTAAGACATTTGGGATCACGTTGGTGGCAATTTCTAAAATGCCTGGACACACTATGGGTTTTGACTCCCCTTTTAATATTACTAATGTGTTCACCAACACGCACATGTAATGCTCTTGAAGTGTGTCCTACATACTGCAATCTGCAGTCACATTCCAGCATGTATACTACACCAACTGTCGCACACGTAATGAGATCTTTGATCCGATATTGTTTGTGTGTGACAGATGCATTAAAATCCTTTCGTTTCTTAATGTTATTCCTAGCATGTCTGCAAGTCGCACACCTGCCACATGCATACAAAACAGATAAAAAATGTAATAAGTTATTCACAGTCATTTTTGGCGGATCAATAACCCCTGGTGCCAAACTGTCACGATCGTATTTGTGAATAGACCAATGTTTGGCCACAATTTTCTGAAATTTCTTATACTGTATACTGTAATCCCTTATGACTTTAAATTCACTAGTATCCACTTTGGTAGAACTCACATTTTTATCGGCAATAATAACACTTCTGTTCGTAGCCCTTACCCTTTCAATTTCATTATTAATTACAGGTAATGTATATCCTTTTTGTCTAAAACACATGGCTAAATCCTGGGACTGAGATAAAAACTCTTCTTCCGACGAGTAATTTCGTCGAAGTCTGATGAATTGCCCTCTAGGTATGTTGCACAACCATAACTTGTGATGGCAACTATTTAGCGGAATGTATGCATTTTGATCGGTAACCTTAAAATGATTTCTAGTGTGAAAACGATTCTCTTTTTCAAAAATGTCTAAATCTAAAAAAGTGATCTGTTGTTGATCTACAGTCCAGGTCAACTTAATATTTTTTGTATTGCTATCAAGTTGATCCATAAAAAGTTGTAAGCTAGGTAGGTCTCCTTCCCATATCATCACTAAATCATCAATATACCTCCTATAACAAGAAAGTTGGGGTGGGCGATTGCGAAAAACCACTTCTTCCTCCCAGTGGGCCATAGTGGATCAGGTGAGAGGCCAATCTGTCTGAGGTGGAGGGATTACTGTCACCAGTCAAATCGTCTTGCTCTTCACTACATTATTTGTGCTCTTTCCACATTCACTTATGATCTTATTTTAGTTTTTTCTGGACATTTATTATTGCGCTGCACTGCTCTTTGCTATATGTTTATTTTGAGGTGTTTTTTTTAATTAACCTTGAGTGCTAGCCTGCAATTTTTTTATTTAGGTGGTTTATTGGTCAGCGCTGAATACTCTCTTTTTATAGTTTTCCATTCTAATTCATTTATATTCAGCCGCAGACAATGGAGGTGTACTCTTATATAGAGAGCAGAGAAATTATTTTAACTGATGTATTTTCTAAAACAGCTGTGAATCCTAATCAAGGTGATTTAAGGTGAATCCTAATCACGGTGATTCCTTTAGAAAGTTGGGACATTTGTTTGAGAAGAAAATTAAGACCTGGTGGGATATTGTGTCCTTTGAGCATTATCTTTCAGCTCAGATTATCCCTAGACGTTTGAGGTGGGATTTACCCCCCAATGACGGTCTTTTTGATGATGAATCCAAAAAAGAATGGTGTGATTTTTTTGTTTGCAAGGGCATTGAGCTTTTACGGCTATTGCTCTCTCGCAAACAGAGGAAAAAGAAGTGGCTAGAGAGCCAAATTAAAGAAATCACGGACCGTATAGAATCTTTTAAGGATACTACTGAATTCACACAACTATCAGGTGAATTGAAGCTGAAATTAATAAAATAGGATAAAGAAACACAAGACAAAAAGAGTAAAAAGTTTCTTCGGGACCTTAATGATTTTGGAGGTAAACAGGTTTTTAAGTGGTAGTCTCTCAATATTCTGCAACCTGGTAATCCAGATTTAACCTCTATGGATACCACTGAAGTGGCACCTAGTGTCTCTACCCAGGATAATCATGGTCACGAACCATCTTGGGCCAATGTAGCCCAATCCCAAGGTATACAAAACAGGAGTCTTACCCCTAAACCAAGAGGCCGTGGTGCCTTCAAACCTAGAGACAGAGGTATAGGAAATCTATACCAAACTCCCTCTAATAATGGTTATATTCCATACCCTACCAATTATGATGATACCTCATGGAGACCAGCACCAACGAGGGGGAGGGGACAACAGAGGGGAAGAGGTAATCACCCCAATAGGGGAGCCCAGGTTCCCACTCATAACAGTTATGCCCCATTATATGATTACTGGGAAGAACAACCGCAGAATAATTTTTTAGGACAGGAGAGGATCCCTTGGAGGGGACCTCCTCCGCACACCCCTACGTGGATGGGGGAATGGAGAGACCATTCGGTCCCCCAAGGTATAATGGGAAATGGATCAGCCAGCCTAAAAAGAAAAAACAGAGAGGATGTGGGGGGGGGGAGAAGAGCCCAAAAGGCAAAGACCCCGCTAGGAGCTGGTATTTTTAACCTCAGTGGTACCCCTCTATCAGAAGATGAGGTACGGGTCCTAGATAGGGGTTTGAAGTTTGCCCCTATTCGCAATCTCAATAAGTTTCAAACCTATGTTAATGTTCAAAAATTCGTTCGAAGTTTGAACATGAAAAATATTTTTTTGTCTGATCCAATTCAGAGGAATGCTTCCCAATCGGATACCACACATTCCAATCTTAGGAATAGATCGGTTTTTAATCCACAGTGTAATGACAATAGTCATCTTGATGTTTTTAAAAATATGGTGTGTAGCGATCTCGAGACACTTCGAATCAAAAAAGTGAGAGATTCTCAACACATTAAAAGAGGAATCCTATCGTTAGAACAACGGAATGATATAGTGATCCGACCAGCGGATAAAGGGGGGGGGTTTGGTTGTGCTCAGTAAGACCTATTATCAAGAGGAAATGCTGAGGTTACTGAATGATCAGGATACCTCAGTGTATTTAGGTTTTGTGCTGCCCTAGGCCTGACTAAACTCATGCACCCCTAATTTAAATATGACCCACCCCTTCCTGTCAAGACCACACCCCTTTCTGTTTAAGACCCGCCCTGAAATTTTCGAGTGGGGACACTAGTTCTTAGGGTGGGGGGAGAATGGATTCCCTTAATTTGCATAGATTTCCTCTCACTTCCTGTTTAGCTATGGGGCAGGAAGTGAAAGGAAATCTCTGCAATGGGACAGGGATAGTAAAAAATAAACTTACAGGGGCTATAACCCTCCCTTACTCTATCCAAAATGAAAAAAAAGTGTTGCCTACAGTTATACTTTAACCACTTCCATACTGGGCACTTATACACCTTCCTGCCCAGACCAATTTTCAGCTTTCTGCGCTGTTGCACTTTGAATGACAATTGCACGGTCATGCTACACTGTACCCAAACTAAATTTTTATCATTTTGTTCCCACAAATAGAGCTTTCTTTTGGTGGTATTTGATCACCTCTGCGGTTTTTATTTTCTGCTAAAAAATAAAAAAAAGACCGAAAATTTTGAAAAAAAAAAGTTTTTTTTTTGTTTCAGTTACAAAACTTTGTAAATAAGTTAGTTTTCTCCTTCACTGATGGGCACTGATGGGGCTGCACTGACGGGCATGGATAAGGCGGCATGGATGGGCAATGATCGGCGGCACGGATGGGCAACGATCGGCGGCACGGGTGGGCAACGATCGGCGTCACGAGTGGGCAACGATAGGCGGCACGGGTGGGCACAGATAGGCGGCACGGGTGGGCACAGATAGGCGGCACGGGTGGGCATGGATGGGCACTGATAGGTGGCATGGATGGGCACTGATAGGTGGCACGGATGGGCATGGATGGGCACTGATAGGTGGCATGGATGGGCACTGATAGGTGACACTGTACTGTACTAATGGATGCCAATCAGTGCCAAACAATAATGCCTGCCAATCAGTGGTGCCCATTGTGGGCACTGATTGGCATCCATTGTGGCACTGATTGGCATCCATTTGGCATTGGCATCCATTATCCCTTGTTGCCTTATGAGAAATTTTTATGAATAATTTCCTTGTAAACTGGGAATATCTGTTCATATATGTATATATATATAAGTTAGAATAAGAAATGTGTGTATCGGTAAGGGTTAACTGAGATGACAAGCTGGGAGAGAGGACAATCTAATTACCTGTCCTCTTATTTGAATATGCATGAATGCAGGGTAACAAGAGCTGCGGAGTCTTAGGGTCTGACGAGATAACGTAGTATTCAAACAAACTAGAAAGAGATCGCAGCTGAAAGAGACAGTCTATGCGGCTGCGGCTTAATTCACTAGATAAAGGCATATGTATTCTCCCATACTAACGAACCATTATCCATTTAAGGGGTAATTCTTCCTGGCTAGTTCCATGCATAGCTAAGCGCCCCATTCAAGGGACGTTAACGACCTCCAGTTTAATTAACTTCAAATCCAATCATCGCTAAAGAGTGGGTAGTGTGGGAAAATAATATAACGATAGGAAGGAGGAGAGAATTAACAGTAGCCAATCGTAGCCGCCCTGGGTTAGTCAATGGAAGAGGACTCCATAAAAAGGACCACCCTAATTCATTAGAGTGGGAGAGAGATGAGGTAACCTGGGCCCAGGATTCATTATAGGTAATTATCAGACCCTCTCCCAGCACTTACAGTATACTAACATGTTCATATGTTTGTCTGTCTATTTGTAATGTATATACTCTGTATTGTAACCTAACACTAATATTTACTACTTTGTATTTAAACTAATATTTACCCCCTTGCCTAAAGACTGTAAATGTTTGCGGTGTATTAGATAGACTAATGACCATTCTTTAATAAATGCTTATTATATTTGAAGCTTTCAAATCTTGTCAAAGAACTATCATTTTAACATACATCATATTAAGTTGAGCTATTAAATATTAAATATTGAAAATTAATATTTAAAAAGCAACAGTTGGCAACCACGAAGTTAAGTACAGGACTGAAAGCATTTAATATAATAACAAAATCTGTATATTAGAGATTAAGATTATTAGGTGGAGTTCGAACTGAGTCAGTTGATCCATTCTATTTAGGCAAAAATATTGGTAAATATTTTTGTTTTATTAGTGGGTATTACCTCCAAGGAGAGAATATACACCACAGGTTATTTTTTTTTTTTGTTTTTTTTTTATTATTATTATTTTTCAATGTTAACCCAAAATCATAATTGATAAAATTACTTTGGATGTACCATTATAACCGGTCAATGTAATGGGGAGGAAGTACAAATGGGAAAATTTTTGTTTTAATAATTGTTGTTTATGAGACACTTAAATAGTGATCCGTAGTTTTGAAAAAAAAAAAAGTTTTTTTTTTACAAAGCAAAAACATTTTTGCCTTGATTTGTGTTGTTTTATTGGAAGGAGGACACTGAAAACGTGGTCCTTGGTTTTGTGGAGAAAAAGTGTATTTACTTTTTTTGCAATTTATTAATTTTAATTTAAAATTTTGGTTATTGAATTATTATTTTTTATTTTTTTTAATAATTCTTGTTATCATAAATTTTTGGTAACCTGGCTTAGTTTTAGCCTTTATTTTTTATTTTATTTTTTGGTTTTTAGTTTTTGTTTAAGACACAGACACGTGCTTGTGTTCTGGGGTGTGTAGGTTGAAACAGGCTCAATAGGGTTTTTGCTTGTTATTTAATTTGCATGTCCACTAACATTAAAAATAGGACATTGCAAATAACCTACAAGAGATTTTTTTTTTCTTTACTCTTATTTTTTGGTTTTTATTGTACCTTTTTTTTTTAACTGTGAGAAGTTACAAGCAGTAATATTCTCATTGGTGTCAATTAAAGTACAAGTCTGTGGAAGTCTTGCTACTGAAACCTGAGAAAGATTATTAGGATTTTAAAAGGTGCATTGAACTTTTTTTTTGGTTTTTGTTTTTGTTTTGTTTTTTCTACTGAATTGAGTGTTACAAATAGTAGTGTAAACACTGCCGTGTTGACATTCCTATTATCAGACTACAGGTATTCATTCTAATTGATTCCTGTGGGGCTTCTATTGTCCCTTGGTCTATTGAGTAGGCTCAGACAAGATAGGCTAAATGCTATTGTTAGTATAATTAGTTTTCCCCACCAATCTAAAAGATTGTTTATTGAGAGCTGGAAAATATTGTTTAACTTTTACTATATTTTCTGCAGCTTATTTCATTTGAGTTCCTATTTATTGTTTTTTTGCTTCCTTTTCTTTTTGTTTTCCTTTTACTGTAATCACAAGGGAATTTATAGTATAAGGGAACAATTAATTTAATTTAGCTCACAAATTGTGCATACTATCACAATGGCTGCCATGACCTGTCTAGAAAGTTTTGTAGCAACTTATACTCTTAAACATAAGAGCAATACATTTGCCTGTGATGCTAAATTATTGGAAGAACAAGCAAAAACAATCAAAAAGAACAAAAAGCTTAAAAGTCTAGCCATAGCAGGCATATTGGCTATGAAGGCTAAAATGCAGAAATTGAAAGATATAGTCTATAATCAAAATATTACAATTTCTGAGAGGGAGAAGGAGAATACAGCTTTACAAAGCCAATTACAAACCTTAACTACCCTTAATCAAATAGTTAATGCCTCACAGGAGGAAAATGGTAAAAATTACAAATTGGCCCAAAAAGACGGGGTACAATATAAAAGCATGCCAACTAAAGCTGACACTGAACTGGACCATATAACAAGTGCATACAAAGTGCTAGATCGCACACAGGGCACGCAAACAGAGCCACAGTTGCTACAAACAATTTCAATCCTTAAAGGACAGACTATGGCCAGCACATGCGAACATAGTATTGCTACGGCACCTACTTGTGCCTATGAAATTGGGGATACTGAGAAATATGAAGAGTATTGGGGAGAGGAAGATATGGATCCTAATTCTACTTTTCCAGTGGCAATGGGAGAAATCGCAGAGCCACAGGAAAATCGAGAATGCACCATGGTCATAGACCCACCAGACAATGGGGACCAGCTATCCACAAATGAGGAGCATGTCAAGTTCCCCATCATGGTTAGGACCCAGATCTCCTCCTCTACTGAAGGAAATCAAACATTTTTGGGGTTTGATAATGAAGGAAATGAGGTGATTTCCAATGTATATCCAATTCAACCGGTAAAAATCCTTATGAGTGTGGCTGATTTCATTGACAAAATTAAATCTAGTGAACACATGACTTCATATGCAACCATGACAGATATTTTAACTGATTTTTCTTCCCCAAAGAATCTTTTTCAGTACATTGACAATTTACTTAAAGCCACATGCGACAAAGAAAAGCATTTGCGGCTATTGGAGGAACTCCTACGGATCCTAAGAAAAACGGAACTGAAGTGTAATCCCATTAAGGCACAATTGTTGCAGGAATTTGTGTCTTCTCTTGGGATTACAGGGACAGCATACGGTAGTAAGATAGTAACTGAGAAGGTAGAAACCAGTCTACAATTACCTCTGTCAGTAAGTATGCCTACTCTCAGATCTTTCCTAGGAATGGTAAATTATTTGCGGCCTTTCATCCCTGATTGTGCCCAAAAGTCTGCACCACTGTATGATTGGTGGAAAAAGGATACCCGATGGCACTGGACTGAGCAACACACCAATCCAGTGCAGGAGCTTAAAGAAGCTTTAGCGCAAGCGCCAGCATTAGCCAACCCAAAGTACCAACTGCCCTTTCACAGTGAGACTGCCATATCAGAGACAACCATGTCAGCGGTTCTGTCACAGGAAAACTATTGGCCTCGGTTGCTCCATGATCGAGACAAACACACAAATAATTCTTCCACTAGGGCCCATGGCCTCCTTTACCAAGGAGTACCACAGGAATGTGATATCATACCACAATCAGTTGCGCAACAATTCTTTAGACCTTTGTCAGCAAAGGAAAATGTCCATGAAAATGCAGTCCAAATTTTCACAGATGGATCATGTTTTTACGTGGAGGGTTCACCACATGCAGGATTTGGAATATACCTTAACAATCCACATGCAAAGACCCAAACATCAATCTTTCGGTCATGGCAAGTCAAATCAGCACAATTTGCTGAGCTGGCTTCAATTTCTCATGCCCTAGAACTGATGAAAAGGGACCAAGAAATAGTTTTATACTCAGATTCTGCGTGGGTCTGTAATACTATTACAGAAATTCTGCCCTTCTGGCACGCCCACCAGTACATGTCCTCAGATGGGTCTCCACTTAAACATGTATCCCTGTTGAAATTTATTGTAACATTGGTGCAAAAGTTGCCAGTCAAACCATGGGGGTGCAAAGTAAAAGGTAATTTAGGCACTGCCCCATACTGGGAACAAAATGAGGTAGCGGATTGTTTGGCCAAATAAGGAGCACAAGGGGGGGAGATCTGGGAAATTCCTTGGAATTTACTGGACTCAGTCTTGTGCCCCAGCGTTTGTGCCCTCACAAAATCCTGCAACTAAAATGTTCTGCTTTCTTCCCTTTTAGAGCCATGAAGTCGAGGTGGATTGTGATCCTGCTCCATCTGATCAGACACACCAAGGGAGAGGAGACTGGAATGCTCATCAGCGTGATCGTTGACCAAGAATCCGGGCTACTACCTAGAGGGGAAATCCATCTTATTACATGTGTCCCCAAAGACTAACACCCCTGCTCCTACAACTGTGCCCAAAAATACAGTTGCAATCCCCTATTATGAACCAACATCCTTGGAATGCCCATCAATGCAAGAGGGACCACCTAGCAGCCTAACGGCAACCTCAATCCCTGTAATATTGTTTAATAACGTTAAGTTCATTCATGTGCCGTTGGTACTTAATTTGTCCCAGTGGAACATGGCCGAATTCGGCTCATGTGCCCGGACAAATGGGTCTGTTTTACTCTTCCTTGCTAGTAGATTTGATTGCCTCCCATGCAAGCCGAACTCAGGATCCATTTGCAGAACCAAACCTCCCTCCCCACAGGGGCATTTTCAGATCCAGAAAGTTAAAGGGCTTGGACAGCATACTCGCGTCCATCCCAGGACTTTATGGATCTGGCATGTCAATTTGGAACAGAGCCGATCTGTCAGCAATTCGCAGGCATATCGGAAATTTTTAACAGAAGGAGGGTCGGCAAGTGCTGAAACCAGTTCTGCAGGGAGTTGAGGGGCTTGCAGAGGAGGAAAGGTTTACGGTTTATAACATGAAGCTAGAGAGGATGGTATGGGCAAAGAGGTATAATGCACTGCGTATGGAAAGTAAAAGATATAGACCTTACCCAGTGGTATTGTACTCACACTAATACTAGTGGTGGAATGAATGTACATTCTGGAGACAAGTGCAAACCTGTGCCAGTTTCCACAATTTGAAATATAGGGATAGTGACACCACACCCAAATAGAGGGCCATTTGCTTTCAAGAAGAGCCAGTCACTGTCCACATACCGTGACCTACTGTACGTGTCCTTCACAATGTCGCTGCCCGTGTTCCGTCCACAAGATGACTGCTTTACACAATGGCATCCATACACTCCCTCGGATACCTCGAAAATGACGTGTACAAGGAAAGGTTGCACCTCCCCAAAATGCTCATTCAAGTTCAAGGGTGATGGAAAGCACCACACACTGCCTGCTGCACTGTCAAAGACAATAGATACGTATGCCGTTGTGATGTGTTCGAAATGGACACTCCAGTCTGTGGTCTAAGCAATGACCCAGTTCCCACAGCCAAAGTAGCAAGGGACCCCCAACTGGAAAGTCCACACCAACCACCTCAAGAAACCAGTCCATGCCAACCACCTCCAGCCAAGTGAGATGTAAGCTAAACTGCCCAGTGAAGTTGTCAAAATGGAGAACACCAAGCACAAGGGTCACCTACCACATGGATGGACTGTACTGTGTCATTACCAATCACCAGACATTTCTCTATGGGGGTCAGTCGTGTCCAATACCCTATCCAAATTTTTGCTTCATTCCACAGGAGTACACTACTAGTGGGGAAACTGTAGTAACCCCCATACCAGTGTTAACAGAAGACTATATCATTGAGAGTACCCCTGATGTCCCAGATCCTACCACATACATACCCCATTTTGATGTAAAAAATTGATACTCTGTCAGTAAATCACAATTTGCTTGCAAGGAAGGTTACCCATATAATTTATATTAGTAATGATATGGGGAAAACAGGGAAGAGTCTGAATTAACTTTTACATGATGGGGATTTCGGCTTAGTCACAACTAGGACCTGGGTGGAAATGGGAATAAAAGGTTCTCATATTGCAATGTGGGGTACTGATTTTCATGACGGGCATGGAGATATATCTTGGCCGACTTCTAAGATGGCAGAGGGAGAAACTTAACAATTTAACGGAAATTAGACATAAACAATTACTCACTTAAGTGTGGCCTCGTCTCATCTGTCTCAACTTGCCACAAGGGGTCATCTGTTGCCTTATGAGAAATTTTTATGAATAATTTCCTTGTAAACTGGGAATATCTGTTCATATATGTATATATATATAAGTTAGAATAAGAAATGTGTGTATCGGTAAGGGTTAACTGAGATGACAAGCTGGGAGAGAGGACAATCTAATTACCTGTCCTCTTATTTGAATATGCATGAATGCAGGGTAACAAGAGCTGCGGAGTCTTAGGGTCTGACGAGATAACGTAGTATTCAAACAAACTAGAAAGAGATCGCAGCTGAAAGAGACAGTCTATGCGGCTGCGGCTTAATTCACTAGATAAAGGCATATGTATTCTCCCATACTAACGAACCATTATCCATTTAAGGGGTAATTCTTCCTGGCTAGTTCCATGCATAGCTAAGCGCCCCATTCAAGGGACGTTAACGACCTCCAGTTTAATTAACTTCAAATCCAATCATCGCTAAAGAGTGGGTAGTGTGGGAAAATAATATAACGATAGGAAGGAGGAGAGAATTAACAGTAGCCAATCGTAGCCGCCCTGGGTTAGTCAATGGAAGAGGACTCCATAAAAAGGACCACCCTAATTCATTAGAGTGGGAGAGAGATGAGGTAACCTGGGCCCAGGATTCATTATAGGTAATTATCAGACCCTCTCCCAGCACTTACAGTATACTAACATGTTCATATGTTTGTCTGTCTATTTGTAATGTATATACTCTGTATTGTAACCTAACACTAATATTTACTACTTTGTATTTAAACTAATATTTACCCCCTTGCCTAAAGACTGTAAATGTTTGCGGTGTATTAGATAGACTAATGACCATTCTTTAATAAATGCTTATTATATTTGAAGCTTTCAAATCTTGTCAAAGAACTATCATTTTAACATACATCATATTAAGTTGAGCTATTAAATATTAAATATTGAAAATTAATATTTAAAAAGCAACACCCTGGTGGTCTAGTGTGCAATACCTTTAAGGTGGGCATCCCTGGTGGTCTAGTGGCATCCCTGGTGGTCCAGTGGGCATCTTCAGGGGGGCTGTGCTGATAATGGATCAGCACAAACCCCCCCCCCCTGTCAGAGGAGCAGCCGATCGGCTCTCCTCTACTCGCGTCTGACAGACGCGAGTGAGGAAAAGCCGATGACCGGCTTTTCCTGTTTACATCGTGATTAGCCGTGATTGGACACGGCTGATCACGTGGTAAAGGGTCTCCGTCTGAGACTCTTTACCTAGATCGGTGTTGCGGGGTGTCAGACTGACACCCCGCAGCAACGATCGCCGCGATGCGCGCCCCTGGGGGCGAGCAGCGGCTCAAAATCCTGAGGACGTCATATGACGTCCAGTCAGGATTTTGAAACCACTTTGCTGCCGTCAATCCGCTATAGGGCGGGCGGCAAGTGGTTAAGCACAAATTTCTGATAATTTTATGGAGACGACTAAGAAGATATATCCATGCCAATGGTGAAGCAGAAAACATATAGCAAAGTGAGGAAGGTTTGTGGTCCAGGATGATAGGACAGTCAAAATTAGAAGCAGCTTGCGTTACACTAACAGTGTAGCGCAAGCAGGCAGGGACTCTTTCCGTGCTGCCCCCCTGCAAAGTGCTGCCCTAGGCCTGGGCCTTGTTGGCCTAGGCCAGGATACAGCGTTGGGATACCTACCAACTACTCAATGGTAAACCTATGTTTAAATTCAAAAATGAATTACACTCTCTGATTGAGGGAGGTAAATATAAGGGGATCCTTAGTATAAAAGATGCATCTTATTTAGATCCTTTTTATTGTCGGACCCCGATCATTTATTTTTTACCTAAACTACACAAAAATTCAGAACAGCCCCCCGGTCGCCCAATCGTCAATGTAATTGGTTCCGTGACTTCTAGGTTGGGTCAGTATCTAGATTTTTTTCTTCAACCGTTAGTTACAAAAATGGAAGCTTATCTTAGAGCAGTGATGGCAAACCTGGGCACCCCAGATGTTTTGGAACTATATTTCCCATGATGCTCATGCACTCTGCAATGTAGTTGAGCATCATGGGAAATGTAGTTCCAAAACATCTGGGGTGCCAAGGTTCGCCATCACTGTCTTAGAGACACTAAGCAGATCATTCAGATTCTGGATACCCTTCCCTGCACATCAAACAGTATTTTGATAACTGCTGATGTGGGGTCCCTTTACACCATTATCGACCATGATGTAGCTATGTAGCTTTGGCATCGGTCAAATGGGCATTAATAAGGACAGACCTCACTAGTGAACATTAGTGCTGCAACGGATCGGTGGTGATCCGTGATCCGAACGGGTCACCGTGTTCGGATCGGATCACCACGCGATCCGCGGAGCGATCCACAGCCTCGGCCTTAGGAAAGGCCGCGGCTTCGGCCTAGCTCCGGAGCCGCGGCCATCTTGGTACACCCGGCGGCGGCTGCCTTATGCGCGCTGAGCGCCGCTGACGTCATCACCCCTCACTGCTCGGATCTGAACTGGCCAGTGGGAGAGATTAATGTAAGTGGGGGAGATGGTGCCTGTTACAGAGATTGGGGGAGATGGTGCCTCTTTACAGAGATTGGGGGAGATGGTGCCTGTTTACAGAGATTGGGGGAGATGGTGCCTGTTTACAGAGATTGGGGGAGATGGTGCCTGTTACAGTGGGGGAGATGGTGCCTGTTACAGTGGGGGAGATGGTGCCTGTTACAGTGGGGGAGATGGTGCCTGTTACAGTGGGGGAGATGGTGGATATTACAGTGGGGGAGATGGTGGATATTACAGTGGGGGAGATTGTGGATATTACAGTGGGGGAGATTGTGGATATTACAGTGGGGGAGATGCCTATTACAGTGAGTGGGGGAGATGACGTGGATATTACAGTGAGTGGGGGAGATGACGTGAATATTACAGTGAGTGGGGTTGATGACGTGGATATTACAGTGAGTGGGGGAGATGACGTGGATATTGCAGTGGGGAGATTGTGGATATTACAGTGGGGGGGATGACGTGGATATTACAGTGGGGGAGATTGTGGATATTAGTAATTTTTTATTTTTTTGCCGATCCGAAAATGATCCGATCCGTGGCTCGGATCCGAGGATTGATCAGATCCGTGAGTTTTTTGATCCGTTGCACCCCTAGTGAACATGTACAGTTTTTGTTGGAAGCTCTTAAGTTTTGCTTATTGAACAATAATTTTTGGTTTGATAGACAATTCTATCTACAGACGCGTGGTGTCGCAATGGGCGCCCGCTTTTCGCCAATCTTTTTATGGCCCACTGGGAGGAAGAAGTGTTTTTTGGCAATCGCCCACCCCAACTTTATTGTTATAGGAGGTATATTGATGATTTAGTGATGATATGGGAAGGAGACCTACCTAGCTTACAACTTTTTATGGATCAACTTGATAGCAATACAAAAAATATTAAGTTGACCTGGACTTTAGATCAACAACAGATCACTTTTTTAGATTTAGAAATGTAAAAAAAAAGAGAATCGTTTTCACACTAAAAATCATTTTAAAGTGGTGTTCCGGCCGAAATTACACGTTTTAAATAAAAATACCCCTAGAATACACCATTTTAATGTATTCTAGTAAAGTTAGTCTGTAAACTAAGGTCCGTTTTGTTAGGTTATTACAGCATTTAGATAGTATATAAACTAGAAACAGGCCGTGGCCATTTTAAGTCTGGGCATCTGAAGCCAGACTGTATCTCTTCCTGGATATCAGGCTTGCAAATCTCGCACAAGCAGTTTCAGTTTCATGTTACATTTTCTCTCCAGTTTCATAGCAAGTTGCCGCCCCCTATTTATGTAAACATCTCCTCCCCTCCTTCCCTCCAGTATGTACAAGCAATAATATTCTATTATATTATATATATATATATATATATATAATCTTATTATGTAGATATATCTGCACAGAAACAAATGATTTAGTTTACAATTAGGATATTTTTAAAGCTCTTACCTTTAGCAGCAGATTTCTGTATTTGAAGGTGAGGGATGAGGGACGAGAAGGCCGAAGGTGAGGGATGAGGGACGAGAAGGCCGAAGGTGAGGGATGAGGGACGAGAAGGCCAAAGGCGAGGGATGAGGGACGAGAAGGCCGAAGGCGAGGGATGAGGGACAAGAAGGCCGAAGGCGAGGGACGAGAAGGCCGAAGGTGAGGGATGAGGGGTATGTGTGTGTATCAATCACAGCACATTGCATCACCCCCAGCACATCGAATCGCATGGCCCACAGAACATTGCATCACCCCAGCACATCGAATCGCATGGCCCAC
Organism: Rana muscosa; assembly: GCA_029206835.1. Taxonomy (NCBI): domain Eukaryota; kingdom Metazoa; phylum Chordata; class Amphibia; order Anura; family Ranidae; genus Rana; species Rana muscosa. The sequence goes on from CM055117.1 coordinate 588,529,504, forward strand.
AGAACATCGCATCACCCCAGCACATCGAATCGCATGGGCCCACAGAACATTGCAACACCCCCAGTACATCGAATCGCATGGCCCACAGAACATTGCATCACCCCAGCACATCGAATCGCATGGGCCTACAGCACATTGCAACACCCCCAGTACATCGAATCGCATGGCCCACAGAACATTGTTTCACCCCAGCACATCGAATCGCATGGGCCCACAGCACATTGCAACTCCCCCAGCACATCGAATCGCATGGCCCACAGAACATTGCATAACCCCTAGCAAATCGAATCGCATCACCCCAGCACATCGAATCACATCGGCCCCCAGCACATCGAATCGCATCACCCCAGCACATCGAATTGCATGGCCCACAGAACATTGCATAACCCCCAGCACATTGCAACACCCCCAGCACATCGAATCGCATGGCCCACAGAACATTGCATAACCCCCAGCAAATCGAATCACATCACCCCAGCACATCGAATCGCATCGGCCCCCAGCACATCGAATCGCATCACCCCAGCACATCGAATTGCATGGCCCATAGAACATTGCATAACCCCCAGCACATCGAATCGCATCACTCACAGCACATTGCAACACCCCCAGCACATCGAATTGCATGGCCCACAGAACATTGCATAACCCCCAGCAAATCGAATCGCATCACTCACAGCGCATTGCAACACCCCCAGCACATCGAATTGCATGGCCCACAGAACATTGCATAACCCCCAGCAAATCGAATTGCATCACCCCAGCACATCGAATTGCATCGGCCCCCAGCACATCGAATCGCATCACCCCAGCACATCGAATTGCATGGCCCACAGAACATTGCATAACCCCCAGCACATCGAATCGCATGGCCCACAGAACATTGCATAACCCCCAGCAAATCGAATCACATCACTCACAGCACATCGAATCGCATGGGCTCACAGCACATTGCAACACCCCCAGCACATCGAATCGCATGGGCCCACAGCACATTGCAACACCCCCAGCACATCGAATCGCATGGCCCACAGAACATTGCATCACCCCCAGCACGTCAAATCACATCATTTACAGCACATTGCATCACCCCCAGCACATCAAATCGCATCTATGCAGACATAGCACAGGAGATGGTCAGAGACTGCGGACATGATACAGGAGATGGTCAGAGACTGCAGTTCCTATGGACGTTAGTAGATAATGGCCGATTGGCCCTCTCACCTGACCCAGCGATACAGCAACAACGGTTCATTTGATCAGGAGTCTGCTCACTCTGAATTGCCCGTGGCGACTCCACTGGGTAGAGCCCAGATCTGTATTCTGGCAATGACTCCATTCCTTTCTCTGCCAGGGATGGCGCCAGGCTGTGTGGCTTCCCCCCCATTAGTACAGACCCGCCAGAACAAACCACCCCCCCTCCATTAATACTGACCCCCCCAAGACAAACCACCCCCCCTCCATTATTAGTACTGACCCCCCCAGGACGTAACCACCCCCCTCCATCATTAGTACTGACCCCCCAGAACAAACCACCCCCTCCATCATTAGTACTGACCACCCCCAGAACAAACCACCCCCCTCCATCATTAGTACTGACCCCCCAGAACAAACCACCCCCCCTCCATCATTAGTACTGACCCCCCCAGAACATACCACCCCCCTCTATCATTAGTACTGAACCCCCCAGAACAAACCACTCCCCTCCATCATTAGTACTGACCCCCCCAGAACAAACCACCCCCCCTCCATCATTAGTACTGACCCCCCCAGAACAAACCACCCCCCTCCATCATTAGTACTGAACCCCCCCCAGAACAAACCACCCCCTCCATCATTAGTACTGACCCCCCCCCAGAACAAACCACCCCTCTCCATCATTAGTACTGACCCCCCCAGAACAAACCACCCCCCTCCATCATTAGTACTGACCCCCCAGAACAAACCACCCCCCCTTCATCATTAGTACTAACCCCCCCCAGCAACGTCACTGTGCGGCTGGTTAGAGACAGCTGCTCCAATCTGCAGCTGTTTCGCTCTCCTCCTCTGACAGGAGGAGGAGGGTGGGGGCTTCGGCAGGGAACGTGGCGGCGGCGGTGATCGGCGGAGAGAGCCGCCTATGGACAAGGAGAGGAGAAGGAGGAGGGAGGGGAGCACTCTGGCGCTTCAGCGCCTCCACCTCTGCCTGGGGAAGTTATTCGGGAGAACACCGGTCACATCATCACACAGTGCAGTGCAGTGTGAGATGTGACAGGCTGAGGCTCGCTGGGTAGGGAGGGAGGAGCGGAGGAAGGTGGTCACACACACCAGGCGGACCGAGGGAGGGCAGGATGGGCATTCCTTCATGAACATGGGAACGCGATGAGCCTCCTGGGATCCCATGAGGCATAGCGAACACTGGATGATGCGACTAGGATTGTGCGGCCGCGGCGGCAGATACAAACAGATGCAAATATAACAGTGAGTTTTTAAAAATACAAATTGTAATATGTCAATTGTTATGCAGGGGACAGTACTAGAGAGGATGGAAGAAACTTCAAAAATAGGGTGGAGCTCCGCTTTAAGGTTACCGATCGAAATGCATACATTCCGCTAAATAGTTGCCATCAAGTTATGGTTGTGCAACATACCTAGAGGGCAATTCATCAGACTTCAACAAAATTGCTCGTCGGAAGAAGAGTTTTTATCTCAGTCCCAGGTTTTAGCCATGCGTTTTAGACAAAAAGGATATACATTACCTGTAATTAATAATGAAATTGAAAGGGTAAGGACTACTGACAGAAGTGTTATTATTGCCGATAAAAATGTGAGTTCTACCAAAGTGGCTACTAGTGAATTTAAAGTCATAATGGATTACAGTATAAGAAATTTGAGAAAATTGTGGCCAAACATTGGCCTATTCTCAAATACGATCGTGTATTAGGCCCTGTACTCCCAAGTTGTCCAGAATTTGTTTTTTTGCAAAGCCCCTTCCCTTCGTGACAGTTTGGCACCAGGGGTTATTGATCTGCCAAAAATTACTGTGAATAAGTTATTACATTTTTTATCTTGTTTTTATACATGTGGCAGGTGTGCGACTTGCAGACATGCTAGGAATAACATTAAGAAACTAAAGGATTTTAATGCATCTGTCACACACAAACAATATTGCATCAAAGATCTCATTACGTGTGCGACAGTTGGTGTAGTATACATGCTGGAATGTGACTGAATATTGCAATATGTAGGACGCACTTCAAGAGCATTACATGTGCGTGTTGGTGAACACATTAGTAGTATTAAAAGGGGAGTCAAAACCCAAATGTCTTAAATTTTGGGGGATAGAAAAGGTCCCAAGACTTTGGAGAGGAGGTCACTATATTCGCCAGCTTAGTCGCCACAAATCCTTTTGGGTTGAATGTAGACTTCGATCTCTTTTGGGTTGAATGTAGACTTCGATCTCAATTGTTTTATTTCTAACAGATAGGTGTCATTTTATATGTAGTTTGAGATATTGATTTGCACAAAGTGGATTTTATATGAATTTTATCAAGATTATATTTGACCTTTTAGTAATGTTTTTAGTTATTAAGTATGTTTTTTACATTGGTGTATACCTGTTTCTGATTAATTTGATGCTCGTGGATGGACGTCGTCTATTGATAAATTTTTGATAAATTTTTCGATTTTTTTAAGATATAATTTTTATCATGTGTTTTAGGTTGGAGTGCTTTTTTAAATTGTGGGTGTGTGTTCCGAAACGTCTCCCCTGGTGTTTAAAAATCATTTTTGTGATATCAGCTGCGATTGGGCCGCTCTATCAGGGAGACGGATTGGCTGATTGACGGTTGCCATGACGCTATAAATGTTTACTGCGGGCCGTCAACGTAGAACCGACCCCACGCTGAAGAAGTCCCGCCCACGGATGCAATGCGTACGGGGGGGAGGAGCTACGTCTGACGTCACCCGCGGCTATCACTTTGGCTAGAAACGATTACATGCTGTGTTTGCTGGCACTCGCATTGAGTGCTTTTAAATGTGAGTAGTTTTCTTGCCATTATACCATTTTAAATAAATCGATATATACAGAGAGCACTAGATTGTTTCTTTTGTATTTTATATGCGGTGGAGTTCATCAACAAGTGCAGGATCTCGATTACTACCCTGAGTGTGGGTTTACTGCCTTGTGACCTATTATAGGTCGAGTGGATCAGGTGAGAGGCCAATCTGTCTGAGGTGGAGGGATCACTGTCACCAGTCCAATCGTCTTGCTCTTCACTGCATTATTTGCGCTCTTTCCACATTCACTTATGGACTTCTTATGATCTTATTTTAGTTTTTTTCTGGACATTTATTATTGCGCCGCACTGCTCTTTGCTATATATTCTTTAAATAGAATGGATAATAAAGAGGACAGTCAGTGATGCTAGACATATAAAACATATATGGCATGCGCTCAGAGTAGACCCCTATAAACGACTGTGTAAAAACAAGTCCAAGTACTTATCACAAGGTTCTGTAAAAGGTGATGTGATATCCAAAAAGGTCCATAAGAAGTTCAAGTAAAAGGTAATGCAGGACCAATGGAAAAGGGCTGTGCCACAGGTGGAAGTCTGTAATGCTTGTATACTCAGGGCTAAGGCTTTTCTCAGTAGCAGAGTCGACTCTGTAGTGGATGAATGTAAAGACAGAACGAAAAGCACCTCTAAGTGTAGCATTTATTTGACATGGCAAAGATAACAATAAAAACTCACAGGAGGCAGATATGATATTGGCTCATCCTTTAGATGGAAGCGTCCCAATGAGAGGGGTTCAGCATGCCCCTCCAGGGGAGCCAAGACCACGGTGTCACAGGGAAGGAAGCTGGCAAAGTCTGTGTGGTTCCGGGTATGATCGTGTGGATGGCAGCGTAGAGCGCAGCGCAGAGCAAGGCGCTTGATGTCACCAGAAGGCTTTGAAACACAACGCGTTTCAGAGCATGCGCGTTACCCATACTGAGCATGCACGCTCTTTTGTCAAGGCACTTGACAAAGGAACGTGCATGCTCAGAAATTATTCTTGATTATTTTTCAATCTTGAGATCCTATCTACACAATAGGTAGCTAAATTGACTGTAAGATTTAATCCTGACATCAGGTATTTTCCCCCAATTCATTGATACAGGTAAGTGTTAGGGAGGGGAGGTAACAGGCAGTGCAAGGTTTTTTACCTTAATGCAGAGATTGCCTTAAAGTAAAAAAACATTAGTGTTTAGGACCACTTTAACTTCAGACCTTTAACCTGCACCTCTCTACTGAGATCACACCTTAAACTGAGAGATCAATAGCAAGGAGTGGGTGAGCTAAATACCCCATCTGAAAAACCAGGCACCCTGTTTTCATTTGCTTGGCTTAATTTCTTTAAAGATACACTTCAACCAGAAAAAGGAAAGATGACAGTAGATCAAGACTAATCTATCAGTTTCCACAGGTTCCAGATTTTTGGTTTATTCTATCTTAGTAAAAGGATACAATTCAGGGTATTTGATTTAGCCTGAGCAAAAGCTAATTTTCTAATTGCTTACAAGTCTTTGACAAAATGTAAATGTCTGAGACTGCAATGGTTTTCCCTGGGATTTATTAGTATGCTAAGAGTATACAGTGTCTCTGCATTATCATAATTAATTCAATGCAAAAAAAAAGGTAATACACACACTGTAATTCTTAATCAAGGTGTGATTAACCCTAATTGAAACAACTTTATAAACTGAGAAATACAAACTTCTATATGTATATTCATATACATATACAAAAGCTTCATAATGGCACTAAGATCTCTGAACTCTTGAGATCTCAGGAGATGGACTGCTGGGCTATTGTATTCTGACAGCCACTGCCGGGAGCTGACAGAATACCTGAACAGCAGCTGGAGCCAATGCAGCCACTGTTTGTCTGACAATTTTCCACCCTGCTAAACAAATTTCATTTAAAAGATAAGAGGTCCACCCACTAAACAAATTTCCTTAGCAACCCCACTGAGCGGATATCCTGATAGACAGGCCAACATCCACACAGTGCAGCTTAAAGCAGAAAGGTAAAACTTTTTTTTCATTTTGGATAGAGTAAGGGAGGCTTATAACCCTTGTCAGTTTTTTTTTTTTGCAATCTGTTTCATATTGGGGAGATTTCCCTTTACCTCCTGTCCCATAGCCAAAACAGGAAATGTCTGCAAATTAAGGGAAACTCTTGGGACCCCTAGGTCACCAGAACGAATGTCCCCATTGGACGATTTCCTCTCTATTACTGTCCTGGGGATAACCCAAAATGTGGTGTTTTCTTTTATTTTCACTTTTAATGATAATGGTAAACAGGACAAATAGAGTGGGGGAATCTTTCCAACAGAGATAGAGTCAGCAATAATAACCTGCCAGGTATTCAAATTCATCTCCACTCTGTCCAAAACTAAAAAAAGGTTTGCCTTTAGTTATATTTAACCACTTCAGCCCTGGAAGAATTTACCCCCTTCCTGACCAGAGCATTTTTTGCGATTTGGCACTGCGTTGCTTTAACTGACAATTGCGCGATCGTGGGACGTTGCACCCAAACAAAATTGACAAAAAAGCAATATTTTTTACTTTTTGCTATAATAAATATCCCCAAAAAATATATATATATAAAAAATTCTCTCAGTTTAGGCCGATATTTATTCTTTTACATATTTTTGGTAAAAAAAAACCACAATAAGCATATATTGATTGGTTTGCGCAAAAGTTATAGCGTCTACAAAATAGGGGATAGTTTTATGGCAACACTATTTTGGGACCATTGTCATTTATACAGCGATCAGTGCTATAAAAATGCACTGATTACTATGTAAATGCTACTAGCAGGGAAGGGGTTAAACACTAGGGGGAGATGAAGGGGTTAAGTGTGTCCTAGGGAGTGATTCTAACTGTGGGAGGGCTGGGCTACAAGTGACATGACAGTGATCACTGCTCCCGATCACAGGGAGCAGTAAATCACTGTCCTGCCAGTAGGAAATGCCTTGTTTGCATAGGCATCTCCCACATTCTGCAGCTCCGTGACACGATCGCGGGACATCGGCCGACATTGAGTCCGTGGGTCCCACGGGCACGGTCACGGAGCACACGGCTGGCGGGCCGTGCGTGCGCCCGTACGGCAGCAAATTAAAAGCAATGTACGGGTGCGTTGCTTTGCGCAGCCGTGCAATTCTGCCGACGTATATCGGCAAGTGGTTAAATAATGTTTTAGGTATTAGTTTAGACGTTAAAGGCTACGTTTACCTTTCATAAATGCACATATTTTTGTTATAACAAAATGTGCATTTATCTATTTTTTTTGCAAAGCATTGCACCCATGATCTCTTGCTGCAATGCCAAGCTACTGTAGATTCCTCCTCTAGCTCTCTGCCTGTATCTCTGTATAGGCTTTCAGTTAGATAGCTGAAGGGAGAGTCAATGGACTACAAGGGCAGTGATTACCGCACTTCTATATTATTCAGAACTATAGGTCTAACTGAAAAGATGGCAGGTGGGACTTGTTGTTTATTCATTCACAGATCTCTATAAATGAATGATGTGACTGTGTGGGAACAAAGACAAAACCTGACAAGGGTTCTGGCATTTTCTGTCAGGATCCTGGTCTGAACCTGCAACCTTTGCTGTGTCTGGCGATGTCTCTTCTTGCTGAGCCACCTGGGATGCTTTTTGACAGCTCCCTTGATCATCCCCTGGATGATCTAGCCTTGTACCTTGTTTCTTGTGAAACTTGAAACCTTTGCTCCTCCTATGAATTTCCTATTTAAGCTATGCCTTTGCATTTCTCGTTTGCCAGATTATTGTGCTCTCCCCAGCCAATAGCTCGCTCTTGTCATTCCTGCTGCCATCCATATCTTCGCTACCACTTGTTACAGACCTTTGTCTTGTTCCTTGACTACACTTCCATCTGACCCCCTCCAGCTACTACTCGATACTGACCCTTGGTTTGTTGATTGACTACACTTCTGCTCCTTCCTTATCTGCTTCTTTCTCTACCTGGCTCCCGCTTACTCTCTCCCTGCTTGGGCAATCCTGAGGGCCATGACCTGGCATTGGCATACGGCAAAACCCATCTCCACCTTCTGCTCAATCCCTTAGATATTGAGGTCTGTCAAAAGTGGCTTAATAGCCGTGATGCAAATGTGTGAAATGTTTCCATCTTTAGTCTCTGAAGAAAGACATTCTTCTTTTTTTTTCAGATGCAATATGCTTACTCTTTCCTTCAGATAATGTGGTCTATTCAATTAAGACTAAAAAGGTGTGCTGCAAATCTGCCCAATTTCTTCAACCTCAGTAAAAACACAAATTTGTTTTTTTATTTCTAAATGAAATATGCCTGCTCTCCTTGTCTAAAATAGTAGACAATAAAAAATGCTTTACAATCTCTTTGCAAATATGTACAATTTTTTAGTCTTCAGCTTTAGAACAAAATAAACTGTTATTTGTTACAGATAAAATCTGCCTGCTTTCTACCTCTGATATTGCATCTTAGCAAAAAAGGAATACATACGGTCCAGAAAACTATTCATATTTATCTGGCTTTAGTCTCTTCCTAGTAAGCCTAGTAAGAAAGCCTAGTAAGAAAGCTTACATGTTGTGCATGCAATATTTCTGACTATTGACTATGACATTGTCACTGTCAGTTATTAAACTGACATTTTTTCACAAAAAAATATGCCTCATCTCATCCTCTACCATAGTGGCCAAGTACTACAATTGGTATTCCTTGATAAAAAAAAATGACTGCTGCCCAGTTCACAATAAAACTGTTTACATACTCCGCAGCCACTTACTGTATATTTTATGTTTGGCTGTTGTCTTCGAAACATGGTACTGTAATTTATTATTTTGCCATAACAACAACTTCATCTTTGAAACTTGTGTTTGAGGTTTTGAGGTGTTTTGGTGCACTCTGTGTTGACATTTTATTAAACTATGTACACAGTAAAGTATCGTATTGAAAAAAGGATCACACGCTATGAAACTTGTTTTACTATTGTTTACCAATCTGTATAAAGTTGATGCCTTTAGATTTATTTATTTTTTTACAGTATATACCTTCTGATATATCTTAGCCTAATTGTGGCTGCTTCTTCCACGGCTTCTAACCTCATGCTTGTTTGTCTAATTTACTGCTGCTACATAAAAAATCAGTGGAGTGGAAATTAATCATATTGGTTTGCTGCTGCTCTAGGTAAGCCACCTAATAATGTAAGAGCAAACACAATTATTATGCATGCTATATTTGTGATGCCAGAATATAGCGTCACTTATGCTGTCCCCGAGAATGGTAATGTTATGTAAAACCACATACAACTTTAAAGCATCTCAAGCATGTTATTTGAAAGATTTTTGTATTTTTATCCCGTTCCCTTAAGCCACCTGAAAAGTCCCTAATTTGTTCCTTTTTTTAAATTATTTTACGTTGGCTCCAGGACAGTTCTCAGCTCCCCATGTGTTTTTTTTTTTTTTTCATAACTAATAAATTATTAGAACTGATTATTAATATTTGGTTCCCATTGATTTCAATGGCGCTCAAACTGACATTTGAACTTTTGAGCAATTCAGCAAACATCCTGCAAACCAAACGTGGGTAAGTTTGGCTCATCCCTAATATTTAGACTCACAACATACCTATTGGATGGTCACCCAGGGCTGTCCAGTCTGCATTAATGTCCATGAACTGCCTAGAGATACAAAGAGATGAGCAAGCCTAGTAACCAATCACAAGAACATTAGCACTTCAGAAGCAGAAATATCCATGTAAAGATAAAAAAGCCTATGGCATGCTTGCCATAAGCAAGAACAAAAACAGAATTATAAAAGGAAAGAAATCAACCGCCATCATAACATTGTTTTTAAAGATTATATATATCTGAAACAAGCTTCAAAAGTAGTACCAAGTGACTCACTGAGAAAATGTGGTAGTATCTAAAATTTAAACATTTAATTTTTGTTAGTGAGAATATGTTCCAGTACAATAAGCTATAGTAAGTAAAGGGAAAAATACTGCGCTATTGTTTTAAATAAAAACGTAATATCCAAAAAGCAGCAGCTTAATGTGAGATATACACAAAATAAGAATAAATAAGAGAAGCTGCGCTAGTATAGTCCAAATAGATCAATGAATATAATTGGTAGTGAGATTATATATCATGCTTCAATGATGAAAAATTGATAAGATAAGCAAAACCAGGCATGTGACTATAGCCCAGCCAAGGCCTTTACTTGCACAGATGATCGTGGAATTAAACCCTCGATGGATGGCTGCATTGGTATATCCACACACTGATACCACCATTCAGTCCAAGATCGTTGAGTTCAGCAACAAACTCGGCAATAAACCCAGAAAGAAAAACCAACCTTAGCGAAATATTGTCTAACCTATTATTTATTTAAATGAAGCAGTATTGCACTTACATTTGCAGAGTAAAAGATTGCGTATAAAAACATAAGTCGGCTGGCTGCAAACAAACTCCCGTCCTCCTAGTGAGGCAGCGTGGTGACGTCAGCACGTATCCTCCTCCAAATGGACCATTTCAAAAGCAAAATCGACACAATTCGCAAGGAGATATCCAGCATTCAAATTCATTCCCCTACCCAACACATCGGGTCCAACACCACACTCAATACTCTCCTCCTTTTGCCCAGTAACGACAGATGAAGTTGATAAACTCCTCTCCATGGCCCAACCCACTACCTGTCCCCTGGACCCTGTCCCCTCTTAATTACTGCGTCCACCTTCCAGCTCTATCCTTAACTCCCTTACCCACATCTTCAACCTCTCCCTCTCCTCCGCCACCATTCCTTCCCCGCTCAAACATGCACTGGTTACCCCCATACTTAAAAAACCCTCACTAGACCCCACGTGTTTGAATAACTTAAGACCCATCTCCCTGCTCCCGTTTGCCTCCAAGCTCATCGAACACCTTGTCCATGACCGAATGAGTGGCTACCTCACGGACAACAACTAACGACCCCCTATAGTCTGGCTTCCGCCCACAACATTCTACTGAAACTGTCATACTAAAACTCACCAATGACCTACTAACTGCTAAAACCAATGGCCATTACTCCATACTCATACTCTTAGACCTCTCTGCTGCCTTTGACACAGTTGACCACCTGCTCCTCCTCAGCAAATTACACTTTCTTGGCCTCCGTGATTCTGCTTTACCTGGTTCTCCTCCTACCTATCTCAGCGCACTTTCAGTGTCACTTACAAATCCATCTCCTCCGCTCCTCTTCCTTTTTCTGTTGGGGTACCCCAAGGATCCGTCCTTGGGCCCCTCCTATTCTCACTCAATACCTCTTCCCTGGCCCAGTTGATAACCTCCCATGGCTTCCAATACCACCACTATGCCGGCGACACCCAGATCTATCTCTCCACTCCTCAACTCCACCCCCTCGATCTCCTCACAGATCTCAAACTTACTGAATTACATATCGGTATGGATGTCACACCACTTCCTCAAACTCAATCTTTCTAAAACTGAGCTTGTTATATTTCCTCCTTCACGGTCCCCCCCCCCTATGACTTTACCATTAATATCAACACAACCATTGGTCCCTCCACACACATAGCTCCCAACTGTCACTGATTTTGGTCTGGTCTATATAGTTGTATCATAAATGCACTTTTTATCTTTCAAAAAGTGTTTCCCAGTGCTAAACCTTTCGTCCAAATTCTAAAATTGCTGCATTTGTAAATTTTAAAAGCCAATATAAAGGAATAATAGAGGAAAGGAAAAACGTACCGCTCAAAAGCTTGAGAATTCACCAAATAGCTGCTTCCGCCCGGTCACTCACACAGGTGCTGGCTCTGCACTGATGCATGGGAGAAAAAGAAACCCTGGACTGCCGCACTCTGTATAGACAGTTATTTATTCCAAAATTTCAGGTAAAAAATCCAAATTCAAAATAAATCCATAAATCCAAAACAACAAATGCAGATAGTGTGCATGCAGGGAAGGGTGGCTAACGCGTTTCACGTCACGAATTGACGCTTACTCATACCTCAATTCGTGACGTGAAACGCGTTAGCCACCCTTCCCTGCATGCACACTATCTGCATTTGTTGTTTTGGATTTATGGATTTATTTTGAATTTGGATTTTTTACCTGAAATTTTGGAATAAATAACTGTCTATACAGAGTGCGGCAGTCCAGGGTTTCTTTTTCTCCCATAAAGGAATAATAGTGGTAAAAAAAAAGCCCTTGTGGATTTATTAACGTTTTTTTCTTTGGTTTGTTCTCCTTTAAGAGGGTGTGGCAGGAGGTGTGTCCTATGCCTACATATGTTTGCTAGTAGGTGTCCCTCATTCCCATCTCAAAATGTTGGGAGGTATGCACACATGCCAGGGTGCTTAGTGTAATCCTTGACTCTGACCTCTCCTTCAGCCCCCATATCCAATTACTGGCTAAATCCTGCCGCCTTAACCTCCGCAACATCTCCAGAATTCAAAACTTCCTGACTAATGACACCACAAAGCAACTTATTCACTCCTTGATTATTTCCCGCCTTGACTACTGCAACTCTCTCCTTAATGGCCTACCCTTAAGCAGGCTACCCCCCCTTCAGTCTATTATGAATTCTGCTGCTAGACTAATACACCTCACTAACCGATCTGTGACTGCTGCTCCTCTCTGCCAATCCCTTCACTGGCTTCCCCTACCCCACCGTGTAAAATTCTAAATGCTAACTACAATATACAAGGCCATTCACAACATCGCCCCCATCTACATCACCAACCTCATCTGCAGATATCGCCCAAATCGTCCCCTCCGCTCCTCCCAGGACCTCCTGCTCTCTAGCTCCCTTGTTACCTCCTCCCATGCTCACCTTCAGGACTTCTCCAGAGCCTTTTCCATCCTCTGGAACTCCCTGCCCCGGTATGTCTGATCAGCCCCTACCCTGTCTACCTTTAGTTGATCCCTGAAAACTCATTTATTCAGGGAAGCCTATCCCACACCCACCTAACAACTGTCCCCGAGCCACCCCCATCAAATCATTCTCTGCAGCTATTACCTTTTGTACCACCACCCCCCTCCCTTTAGAAAGTAAGCTCTACGAGCAGGGCCCTCCTGTACCTTCTGTATTGAACTGTACTGTAATTGTGCTGTCCCCCCTATACATTGTAAAGCACTGCATAAACTGTTGGCGCTATAAAAATCGTGTATAATAATAGGTGGTGGCACACTTCGTTGAGTGATTCACTGTGGTGTTATTACTAGAAGAATCTACTTATCATCTTATAAATTTTTCATTATTGAAGCATGATATATAATCTCACTACCGATTATATTCATTGAACTATTTGGACTATACTAGCACAGCTTCTCTTATTTAAGCTATAGTAAGTGCTGTATGCTCAGAGACTACTCACTGGAGTCTTGCTGTGAGCAAATTGCATTACTCTAGCCCTATGATTTCTTCAAACGAAAAGAGAATTACGCTACTTAAACACATTGCAATATTTATTACTACCCCATAGCTTATCATACATCTCTGTAAATGGCATGATTATGAAGCTATTATACAGACACATATTCATAAACACAGATAAAGGGGTTTACTAAGACTGGAGCAGACGGAATCCAGAGCAGCTGTGCATGGCAAGCAATCAGCTTCTACCTTTCAGTTTCAAAGTTGAACAGAACACGCAGAGGCTAGAAGCGAATTGGTTACTATACACAGCTGCTTCAGATTCTGTCTGCTCCAGTTTTTGTAAATTCCCTCCATTGTGTCACACATTTTCTGTTGTATCTTTTTTCAACGACAGTACCTACTTTGATAATACAAATTTTAGCATTACCCTGGTGGGTGAATAAAGTGTGGCACCTTTGACTGGGTATCTCAGGCACACCAGTCAGTATACTTACTATATCACTTCCCCCAAGATGAATTCCCTGCCAGATGACATTGTGCACATACGCATCAAGAGGCTTTTAAGCCCCACTGTGTGTTTGCACTTCACAGAATCACCACTTCTGACAAAGTGGCCACGAAGCACATGGGGTTTGACTCTATCAGACACACTTGACGCTATCTGCACAGCTACCCAGGTAAGAATGTAAGTATATCATTCTTGCAGTACTTTAATCTTATTGTATTGCATTGACAATTTTTCCCTGTAGTCTTATATATGACATGTTACTGACAACTTTCATGCATAGTGACCTGGTCATTCCAGTGAAGGACCGGTCTTGAGTCTTTTAGAAGCTGGCCCATTTAGCTTATTTGCGGTTCGTTTGGGGGAAGTTCAAAATAATTTTTTCATACACTAATTGGATAGTTATGCGCTCCATGAGCATATGTTGTTACTGCCTAATAAAGCGAATTATATTTGTAAATACACAGAATCTGGCCTCATTTTCAGCAGTGCAGACCTTTTAGTATAGGGGGATGTTTTTGCACTATGTACTTATAGGAAAAACAAGATGTGCATATAAGATGGTGATTTTCTCAATTATAAAGATATGATACTGGTAAGGCTTATATACTCTATAATCCATACTACATCTAGATACAAGTGTAGGGGGTATTTGAATTTAGGGGAGGCATCTGGGTGGTAGTGTAACCCAGATGCACGGATTGTTAGGGAATTTGGGACCATTTGTTGTTCATGGAGGACTCTGGTGGTGTGAGGTTCCCTTCGGCCTGTGGGTGGCGCTGTCGCACTGTGCCGGGGTTGAACCGTCACTGCAGTACTGTACCCTTTATGTCCTCTTCCGGTGGTTGTACCGCAGGGCGGGGAACCTGCGGTGACGCTGAGGGAGAGGAGATAAAACGGGGCGGACGCCTGGAACACAGGGTTCAAAGTCGGAGGTCAGAGTCGCGCCCAGGCACCTTCAGCCTGGGTGCCGGTGTTCCGGAGTTCCGGGCCCAGGTGCCCTTGACCTGGCCGGAGCGGGAGATGGAGTCCATCCCAGGCACCTTTAGCCTGGGGTGAGGTACTATTGAGGAGGCCTGGGGCCCGGTACCTTCGACTGGGTCCCGCAAGGGTGGAGGAATCCGAGGGGGCCCTAAAGCCTTGGGTGCTGAGTCTGAGATGAGGAGGCCAGGGAGCGTAACCCCTCCGAACAGTATGGTGCAGCATTGCTGGTGACGGTGGGGCCTCTGGTAACTCTCTTGGACGGATGTCTTCCCTCTGACAGGGGCTGTGCTTAGCGAAGGTAATTCACTCTCTGTTCTACACAGTCGGTGGCAGCGACTGTACGCCATAACCGTTGGTGACACCACAATGGTTGGTTCTATCTAAGGATTGTGCCTCGACCTACTCCCCACCTATACTGAACTGTTCTTTGGTCACAACCTGTCTGTGCTAAATGACGATTTATTGCTGTTGGAGAATAAATACGAGTTGGACCTTTTCAGTGGTGTGGAACTCCAGTTACTGGGAGCAGAGGGGGTCATTTACAGAAAAGACTTGGCTTTGGGTTATGCACACGACCCAATGGTAAAATAGGTTCTGGCCTTCACCTCTATCCAAAAGAGGACATGGGCCGTGGTGTATCACATCCCTCCTCCCATACTCCCCCCTAGACAAGACAACAAGCCGAGAAGAAGAAGGGGTGAGAGGGGTGAGGTCGCTACACAAGTTTGTCAAATATATATGTTTTTACTTCCAGTTATTTGTTATTTTTTTGGTAGGGGTACCACCATTTTAAGATAAATAGTCGTTGTCTACTAACAAGTAAATATTGTTGCTAGCTGGATTAGTACATTAAAGCCCAAATCTTTGTGAACATGAATGGGAGTGACTTTTTGATTATTGATCAACTGCTGCACTTGCAGGGTTCTATTGAGGAAAGTGGCAGGGTTCTATTGAGGAAAGTGGCAGGGCCTGAGTCACTATAGACATGATTAATCCTTTGTTAGTGCACACTTCAGGGAAAATCAGTGAGTGAATCACACAAGCAGGAAATTACATTTTTGGCCGGGCGTTCTGTACACCATCTGTGTTCAGAATGCCGCCTGGTTGCCATATTGCATTGCATTTCACAGAAAATGTCAGCACTGCAGATTGAAAAGGAAAGATAGTTTTTAATAACGTTATTCTACAATATGGCTTGTGTCACAATTGTATATGCTATATTTTTTTTTTTCTCTTTGAAAAAGAGGAGTCCGGTGGTGCTAGATCTAGGTTGCTGACTAGTACTATTTCAGCAAAATTAGATGGTTAACTACTTCCTTTTTTGTCTGGTCTCTTAAGACTTTTTTTTAAATGTTCCAGTAATGAGTTAAAAGCACAACAGTAAATCCAGTAAAAGTATATGAGATAGAGGAGATCATTTATTTTCAAAAAAAGTTATTTTTAAGTCTGGGAAATTACGTTTTTATGCAATTTGTTAATTTAGGTCCCAGCTTCCAACATCCCTAAACAAAGTCTACTGAGGGTGGGGAAAAATGAAACAACTCCCTTAAGCCCCTTTCACCCTGGGGCGGTATCGGCGGTGGCGGTAAAGCGCCGCTATTTTTAGCGGCGCTTTACTGCTAATTTCGCTGTGGTATTCGGCGGCCGCTAGCGGGGCGGTTTTACCCCCGCTAGTGGCCAAAAACGGGTTAAAGATCACCGCAAAGCGCCTCTGCAGAGGTGCATTGCTGGCGGTATAGCCGCAGTTTCCCATTGCTTTCAATGGGAAGGAGCGGTGGAGGAGCGGTAAACACACCACTCCTTCACCGCTCCAAAGATGCGGCGTCCAACAGTCCTGCTAGCGCACCGCTCCAGTGTGAAAGCCCTCGGGCTTTCACACTGGAGAAACAGCAGCTGCTGTTTAGGGTCGGTTTGCAGGCGCTATTTTTAGCGCAATAGCACCTGCAAACCGCCCCAGTGTGAAAGGGGTCTTAAGGTAGGAACAGTACAATATCATCTGTAAGACTTGAGAATAAGATGTGGTCTACCCCATATGAGAGGTCCCGTGAGAGAGTAACATGCAACAACAAGATAAATAGCCCTGGGGACCGGGAGGACTTTTCTAGGTAACTCTGAGTGAGTAAGACTTCTCCTGGGAGCAGTGACATCACTGAATTAAGGTGTATTATGTGTTGTATTGTGTTAGGGCATCCTATTCATTTTACACACACACTGTTTTATGGTATGCCAAAATGTGCATTGGCATGCTGCATTAGGGTGTCATTAAGAATAATTGGCATAGCAGCACCATAATGCAAAGCACAACAGTTTTTTTTTTTACACCTTATTACAGTGCAAAGGTATTACTTTAGCCCAAGTAAAATGAATAATAACATTTTTCTCGCCGTGTTTTATATTTCTATTAGTGGTGTGTGATTGTATTAGTCACACAGCATAAAAACTCTTCACTCTTCAATATGAATACATGACAGTAATGATATTATTAATATGCCAAACAATTCTGACAGTTTTCAGCAAACGTCAGAAAGAGAAGCAATAGCACAATGCAACACAAGTGTTTATGTTGAAATGCTCAAGAACCGCAGCGAAATCCCAGTTGGCAAACATATAAATAAACATCAGCTTAGATGATTTCAAGTGGATTTATACATTACTACAAATTAAGCACACCAGCATTGCATTAAATCCCTTGTTTCATCATATGAATATTTCCCAGCATATCCCTATGGTATTTCAGTGCAGCATGGTTTGTCTGGATGCAGTTGGTATGTTGAATGTATTTCCATTCATTAGAAATGACTTAAGAGTGTCCTCAGGGTGACACTGTAGTGCTTCAGTATTTCTCTCGAGATCCAATTATCTCAATATAAAGAAAATGTTTTAGATTTTATTATCTTTTTAATAAAATATGCTTGAATTAGGACTAGATCCATGATCTTCCACCTAGGTTCAATGAGGCATGTAAACTTAGTAGGATGTACATTTGTGGCCCCAGTGAAAAATAATTATATCGCTCAACTACTGTAGTGTCACTGCTTTACAATCTTCGCTGCCTTTATCTCTGTCACCCCCAAGGAACACTTCAGTCATTAGCATTTCTAGGAGCTCAGCGTCAGTCTAAGAGAATAGTCACAAATCTGTCTCTGCAACACAATAGCATATGGATAGATTCCTTCCTGCCAGACTCTTGACGTACTACCTTTAAATATTCCGTTAATAAATACTGAGCTTGGACATATATCAAATCTGCAATAGCAGCAACTGGGGAACAACCCTTTCTAGAATTTCATTATTTATCAGGCATTTATGTATTTCTCTTTGTTTCCTTATATTGTACATTATACAAATAACAACAATACACGTCTAGGTAAATAACAGTTATCAATAGAATCTTCTTTCTAGTTTTTTTTTTTTTTTTTTTTAATAGGACCTTAAAGTGTTTGTTACCACAGCATTTCATATTCCTGATATGTGCCTGCTGTACCATGTACTTCTGTGAAAAAGTATCCTGTTCTTTTTGTATTGCTTTTTTGAGTGAAATCCCTGGCGATCCTGCCAGTCTATTTGCTTTTCTATTAAAAAGGAACCACACTAACGGATCACACTAAAAACAGACCACACTAACGGACCACACTAAAGCAGGAGAACACATCGTGGTCAGTTATCTAGCTGTGCTGGGAACTCAGCCTGCTCACCTCTAATGATCAGACTTGTCCTGACACCCAATGCACAGGCATTCACTGGGGATCTCAGTGTGCTGTTGCCTCTCCCCCGCCAAGCTCATAAGCAGGGGGAGCGTGACCACTTATAAAAAAAATCTAAATAAATGTTCCCCTTTTTATATCTATACAAAAAATATTTTTCATTTTTTTTTTCAATTTTAAACTAAATAGGCTGTTTCACAAGGTGATCATTTATAATCACTTTAATGCCATATTTCTCAAACCAGAAAATATGTGCTCTTTTTCAGTGGATGAATTTAATCTATGCATTATCCTAAAATATATTCATTCTGTAGCTGGAAGCTTCTACTAGAGGGAAGCTTCTACTAGAAGGAATATTTAACCACTTCAATACCATGCACTTATACAGCTTCCTGCCCAAGCCAATTTTGAGCTTTCAGCGCTGTCGCAATTTGAATGACAATTGCGCGGTCATGCTACACTGTACCCAAACAAATTTTTTATCATTTTGTTCCCACAAATATAGCTCTCTTTCGGTGGTATTTGATCGCCTTTGCGATCTTTATTTTTTTTGCGCAACAAATAAAGAAAGAGCGAAAAAAAATAAAAAACGATGTTTTTCTTTGTTTCTGTTAATTTTTTTTGTAAATAAGTACCTTTTCTACTTCAATGACGGGCACTGATAAGGCGGCACTGAAGGGCACTGATAAGGCGACACTGATGGGCACCGATGAGGTGGCACCAATGAGGTGGCACTGATGAGGTGGCACTGATGGGCACTGATGATGGGCACTGATAGGCGGCACTGATGGGCACTGATATGTGGCACTGGTATGCGGCACTGATGGGCACTCATAGGTGGCACTGATTGGCACTCATAGGCGGCACTGATTGGCACTCATAGGCGGCACTGATGGGCACTCATAGGCGGCACTAATGGGCACTTTTAGGCGGCACTGATGGGCACTTATGGGTGGCACTGATAGGTGGCACGGACGGGCACTGATAGGTGGGCACGGATGGGCACTGATAGGTGGCACTGATGGACACTAGTAGGTGGCACTGGTGACACTGCTGCCTAGCAATGCCAGCCACCACACATTATTTTCTTGGCATGATAGTGCCAGTCAGTGCCCATTTGTGGGCACTGATTGGCATATTTTTTTATGTTTTTTTTTATATATTTTTTTTTTTTACTACATGTGGATGGCCATGGGGGCCATCCACATGCTTAGGGCTTCCCTGGTGGTCCTTGGGGGCTTCCCTGGTGGTCCAGTGTGGGTATCCGAGGGGGGGCTGCGCTGATAAACAATCAGCGCGAACCCCCCCTGTCAGGAGAGACGCCGATCGGCTCTCCTCTACTCGCGTCTGTCAGACGCGAGTGAGGAAGAGCCGATCAACGGCTCTTCCTGTTTACTTCCTGATCAGCCGTGATTCGACACGGCTGATCACATGGTAAAAAGCCTCCGACGGAGGCTTTTTACCGAGATCAGTGTAGCGGTGGGTCAGACTGACCCACCACTCCACCGATCGCCGCGATGCGCGCCCCCCCGGCGGCTGTTATCCTGCAGGACGTCATATGACATCCAGTGTGGATAACAGAACCACTTCCCGGACATCAATTTGCTATTGACTGGGCGGGAAGTGGTTAATAAAAACAGAGCTGAGTACTGCTTAGACCAATAGAAGGGAGTGGATCTCCCAAAGGTACTGAAAATTTTGCCAGGCTGTTACAGACTCACTATGCCCACATCTTCAGTCCCACAATAGACCAGAATGGCTGTGTCTCTCTAGAGCAGTGATGGCGAACCTTGGCACCCCAGATGTTTTGGAACTACATTTCCCATGATGCTCAACTACACTGCAGAGTGCATGAGCATCATGGGAAATGCAGTTCCAAAACATCTGGGGTACCAAGGTTCGCCATCACTGCTCTAGGGGAGTGAATGCAGGTGCACAGAGCAGGAGAGGAATGTGGACCCTACAGAGAATATGTGCATTAGTGCAATTCAACTGCTTTGTTAAAACTGCTCTCATATGACTTTAATCAGCTTTAATAAAAAGTAGATCCATGTGGGATAAATCCTACTAAAGAATCTTTTTTTTATATAATAAACTTGAGAACTTCTTTTAATGTCAATGTAATTTTTTACCAGTTTTTGTGACAACTAAGTGTCTAATAGGGCATGTCCCTCGCTTCGAAGAGATTCCCTCATACTTCCTGTTGTGTTACCATTAAAGCGGGGTTCCACCCGCGATTTTTTTTTAAAAGTCAGCAGCTACAAACACTGTAGCTGCTGACTTTTAATAAGGACACTTACCTGTCCTAGGTGCCCGCGATGTCGGCCCCCCGAGGGCGATCCCTCGATCGTGCCTGGTCCCGGCGCCGCCATCCTCACTAAGGGAAACAGGCAGTGGAGCCTTGTGGCTTCACTGCCCGTTTCCTACTGCGCATGCGCGAGTCTCGTGGCGCTGTATGAATGGACGGATGCTCTCTGTGATACACACAGTTCCCAGAAGACAGTGCGCCCCATTCCCCAAAAGACAACGTGAGGAGGACGAGGAAGAAGACCTGCCGCGGACTAGGAAGAGGCAGATTAGGAAGATCAGCATAGCAACCGCAATTTCTGGTAAGTAAAAATATTATTTTTTTTCAATTATTTTTTTCAATTATTTTGGAGCATTTTGGTGTATCTTTTTTTTTTTTTTTTTTTTTTTTATAGGGTGGACCTCCACTTTAAAGAGAAACCACCCAAAAAAAATTTGTGTGGTTTTACACATTCCCAAACAAAACAATAATTTTTAGCATTAGATATACTTTAAAATAAAAAATTGTAATGTTTATTTTCTTCATGGTGAAGTAAAAGGGGGGTAGTGGACCTCTATAGGGGAGATTACCTGGTGAGACTTGCTGGATGATGTGAGTGGCTGGAAACGCGGGACACTGTGAGCAGCTGGATGGTATTGGCAAAGTGGAGCTGCCACCAGCGATGGAGCCAAGTGGGAACCAAGCAGAGCAGAGTGGCAGCAGTGTGAGCTGGGGACCTCAGTGGTGAGCGGTGAGGTGCTTTGGAGTAAAGCGGGGGCAGTGGGGCTGAGGTGTGAGAGGATCGCTGGAGTGGGGTGAAGAATCACTGGAGTGCCACTGTGAGTACTGAGGCACTGTGGGTAACTGGGGTGATATGAGTATTGAGGTACTGTGAGTAACTTAAGGCATTGTGAGTACTGAGACATTGTAAGTAAATGAGGCACTGTGGGTAATGGGGCATTGTGAGTACTGAGGCATTGTGAGTAACTGGAGCATTATGAGTACTGGGGCACTGTGAGGACTGAGGCACTATGAGTAACTGGGGCACTGTGAGTCACTGTGAAACTGTGAGGACTGAGGCACTGTGCGTTACAGAGACACTGTGAGTAACTGGGACAGTGTGAGGACTGAAAAATGATAACAGTAAAGTGAAGCAGCGCTATATAAAAACACTCAAAAACGACCAATAAATGCAGCAAGATAATAAAATGCTAAATAAACGTAATAGAACGTGCTAATAATATTGTATTAAGACTAATATAAGGTCAAAGTACAACTGTGCACTATACGGTGGTTCAAAAACTGCATATCATTTCATAAATAATTCAGAGTCTCTTCAGCTGTGCAAATTAGTGCAAAAGGGAGAAGCTCTTCACTGAGCTAGCACTCTCCCTGAGCTCCAGTGTGCAATCTCCTGCTGAGCTCCACTCCCTGCAAAGCAGCAAGATGGAGGTAGAATTGAGGTGCCAGTCACTGTTCTAATCCATGAAGCATTGCTAGACACAGAATTAGAGCCATCTTCCAGAAGCACACCAGTGAAGCGATCCTATTTTTCCCTTGGATACACATATGCTTCAGTATTTGGAGCGAGGTTAACACAGGGCGCAGACCATACAGGAAAGGAGATGTTGAAAGCTGCAGTTGTTCCCTGTCAAGCTGGAAGATCCACAACAGAGAAGAAGGAGACACAGCTTAGCACAAGTGATTATCTTGATGCTTGACTAGACCCATTGGGGTCTACCTTGGCGGTGAGCGGCTAGAAGCACACTGTGTGTGAATTGTTGTAAGGGATCTGCAAGTCATTATCCCATTCAATCCTGTTTTTGCACATGGACACTTTTTTCTTCTACTCCTCCTCCCTTTTGCACTAATTTGCACAGCTGACTATGAATTATTTCTGAAATTATATGCACAGTTTTTGAACTACCGCATATTGCACAGTTGCACTTTGACCTTATATTAGTCTTAATACAATATTATTAGCACTTTATATTAGATTTATTTAGCACTTTATTATCTTGCTGCATTTATTGGTAATTTTTGAGTGTTTTTATATAGCGCTGCTTCACGTTACTGTTATAATTTACTAACTGGGGCACTGTGAGGACTGGGGCACTGTGAGGACTGAGGCACTGTGAGTGACTGCAGCACTGAGTACAGAGGCACTGTGTGTACTGAGGCACTATGAGCAGGAACAGGAGGAGAGGACACGGGGGCTGTGTGATCAGTCAGTGTGAATAATAGGAAAGGATCAGTGAGCAGGAGAGGGGCGCAAATGCGTCAGTAACTGCGGGGGGTGACATAATTTCTGTCCGGTGAGACGCACGCTGTTGTGGACTTCTGGTTTTGTTTGTTTTTTGCTTGTATACCTCTACACAAATGTGAGTGAATATGTTTTTAACTTGTTGATATTAATGAATAAATGGAATTACGTTATGTGGATCTCTTTTGCCAATTTATCCACACATATGCACTCCATGGCTCCAATCACTGAGGAGCAGAGATAGTGAGGAGGACAACAAAGACCAGTATAACCAGTATATTTATAAAGCGCATTTGGCTCCTGTCATTGAGAGTCCATAGCAGCTGGTGAGTGAGTGGGCACACTAAAGGGGAGCACTAAAGCACTTTTTGCACGATGGATAACTTTATTTCACAATCATGAAGATTAAATATCACAGACCTTTTCATGAAGATTATGCTGATGTATTTATGTATTACTACTAATTAATTTATTTCTGATTAATTAGGAATTGCTTGGTTTACACACTAACCACAAAGTTTTAGTAGGGGGAAGGTTCCCTATTTTAGGTAGCGCTCTACACAAATTTTCACATAATTTAAAGGAGAAGAGTATGCCAGAGGCTGTGTGATAAGTGAGAAGGAGGAGAGGATGCCAAGGGCTGTGTGATCATAGAGAGATGATGTTGAGATGCATGTAATACAGCATTATTGATAGTTTTTATTTTATATATATTGGGTTGTAAGTGGGGTGTCCTGCGACCAACTCTGTTTAACTTGTTTATAAATGATATTGAGGTTGATATGAATAGTTCAATCTCAGTGTTTGCTGATGACACAAAGCTAAGCAGAGTAATAACTTCACAACAGGATATAGCAATTTCCCAAAAGGACCTTGACAAAGTGAAAATTCTTAAACCATGGTAGAAAACAATAAAACAAACTGCGGAACAAAAAATAGCAGAAAAAATACTGGTGGAAAAAATAAATAAATATAAAATATATGCAACGAAAAAGCAATAATTTATATTATATTTAGAGAACAATAGGACTTTTAGAGAAAAAAATAATACTTGTGATATTGTAAGCATCCAAAATGAAAGAAAAGGATAGAAAAAAACTAAGACCAATCATAAGAAAGGCTAGGTCACATAACCAGTAGCATAAAAATAACATTGTAAAATAACAAGGAACATATACTGTACATATGCACAAAAAGGTTAAAAAAGGAAGAGCACTTTGTCGAAACCCTTGAAAAACAAGGGTAAAAATCAAGAAAGTATCCCTTTCACATAACTTCTTAAATCGTTCTGAATGTGTAAGGGTATAGATTCAATGACCCACACTTGTAAACCATCTGTGGACTCATTTCAGAGAAGTGTCTAGGTGCTACCCTGTTCAAAAAATCTCAGAAGTTCTTAGAACCTGGTCTGAATAGTACGGCTCACATAAAGTAGGCTGCAAAAGCGGGTCAAACAATAAACTGCATAATCAGAAGAGCAGTTGTGGAAGGCCAAGATGGAAAGAGAACTAATATTTGTAAAAAAAAGGTTTTCAACCGTGCTTTATAAATTTGCAGGTTAAACACTTTCTCTTTTTGCAATGTAATGTCATTATAAGGTCACCAAACATGTTGTTTTACTTGTACTTAGGAGAAAAGACTATAATTCTACCACTTTACAAAACTCTGGTTAGGCCTCATCTTCAGTATGTCATCCTGCTTTGGTCACCAGTCCTTAGAAGGGATGTGCTGGAACTGGAGAAAGTCCAGAGAAGGGCAACAAAACTATTAAGGGGACTGGAGGACCTCAGTTATGAGGTACAATTACAAACATTAAACTTATTCTACCTGGAGAAGTGACACTTAAGAAGGCATATGATAGTAATATACAAATACCTTAATGGTGATTCTAGCATAGGGAGAACACTATTCAGTTAGGTCTCTTGAGAAGGCACACAGCAACTTAAGTTGGACAAGAAGTGGTTTTACCTTAGACTGTATAAGGCATGGATGCTCAACCTGTGGCCCTCCAACTGTTGTAGAACTACAAGTCCCATGAGGAATAATGAGACTTGCAAGCATGACTCCCAAAGGCAGAGGCATAATGGAACTTGTAGTTTCACAACAGCTGGAGGGCCACAGGTTGAGCACCCATGGTATAAGGGGTTGTTTACTGTTAGAGCAGTAAGGATGTGTAACTCCCACAGTTGGTGGTTTCAGCAAGGAGTGTTGATAAATTAAAACATTTTTTAGATGTGTTTCTTAGCAAAAGCAATATACAGGAATATGGGAAATGCAAGTGACACAAACACGCACACACACACACGCGCGTTGAACTGGATGGACTGGTGTCTTTATTCAATTTTACCATCTATGTGACTATATAACCTGGTAAATCTACAGCTTTCCACTAAGAGCAAGTAATGAACTATAAGGTGTAAAACAGTCTGCTGATGATAAGCAATAGTATTAAGAGAAGATGCACATTTTTGGACTCTTATTTCAAGCACCAACTCAATAGTGACAGGTTGTTATACTCTCATTATATGGGTGACATGCTTTCTAAAACAACCAAAAAAAAAAAAAAGGAATCAGTCATGCAGATTGGTTAGTCGATTGGTTATTATTTGCAAATGGATTTTGAAGTAAGTGGATCTTTTCACACATCTAGAATTCACTGCCATTTGACAGATAAAATACAGCATTTTTTAGAAGGACTGTAAGCATGCTCCTACCAATATTATGGGGGTCTATCAAGAAAAGTTACATAGAGAGTTACATAGAGCTGGAAAGCATAGGAAATCAACATATTAAGCAAAATATGGTCGGAACTTGTGAGGGCTGGGCAAATGCTTGTGACATGCTTATGTCTGGGCAATCTTTTTTTTAAATATGCTGTACATTTCTGCAATATATATACATTCCCCTTTATTTTGCCATTTTAAATAGGCTGCAAGTACAGAAAATGTCTGTTGATCTGCCAAAAATCCAGTGAGCTTCTATTCTCCTGCAGTGAACTGACAACCCTGACTCTGCACCGAAATTCCAAGCTGTAATGTCATCGTGGGCCAAATTCTCCCCTGCTGCACTACAACACCCTTCTCTAAGGGGATTTTTGGCCCAGAAGGGGAGAACTCTGGCTGGCAATACTGTTTGGGAAGCTACAGTTAGCTCACTATGGGAAGTTAGATGCTTACTGGACTTGTGGCATCAACAGGCACTTTTCTGTGCTTGCTGTGTTATAAAGAGATAAAACATGGGGAAATAAGTGTGTATAGCAGAGATGTACTGAATGCTTTTTTTTTTTTTTGTCTAATAACATGTTTAAATAATGTAGTAAGTTTGACATGTATCAGAAAGAAAAAACAAAAAAGAGCTAAAATGCCTGACTATATTTTTTAGTTTTTTTTTGTATTTGTGTTTGAAATGGCAATAAAAAGTAATTACATAAAAAAATAAAAATAAAAAAAAGTTTAACATGTGTCGCGTCACAATGCACATTAATGTGTGCTGTCTTAAGACAACCCACTCATTTGAATGGGCTGCCTAGGGCACTACAAGGGACCAAAAATTCTGCATGCTCCATTTTCATCAATGCAGGGCATGGAAACGCACAAAGATTCACAATGAATGAAACTGCAGTGCACCAAAGCATGTTAACCTCCTTGGCGGTATTCCCGAGTCTGGCTCGGGGTCAGTTTTTAATGCTAAGAGCGGTAACCCTGAGCCAGACTTGGGATTGCATCGCAGTATCCACGGGAAGATACTTACCTTGTTCTCTGGATCCTGCGATGTCCTCCCGCAGTATGTGCGAGCTGTGTCTCGCTCGATTCACACTGCCGGGTGCCGAGCTCCGTTCCCTGCGACGTTACGGCGCACGGGGGCGAAGTTCGGCGCCAAATTCAAAAAGTTAAAAACACAGTATAGGTACAGTATACTGTAATCTTACTGATTACAGTACTGTATCAAATAATTACACATCCCCTTTGTCCCTAGTGGTCTGTCCAGTGTCCTGCATGCACTTTTATATAATAAAAACTGTTCTTTCTGCCTGGAAACTGGAGATTGTCCATAGCAACCAAAAAGTGTCCCTTTATGTCAAAAGTGGTTTTAGACCAGCTAGAAAACAGTGATAATAAATTAGAATCAAAGGTATGCAGCGCTGAAAATTAATCTCCAAAATTAAATTTAGAGGTCACAAAGTGAGTTGATAGTCAACTAGTGTAATAATTAAAGCACAAAAGTTATTAAATTAATAATAAATTGGTGCAATGGTGAAACCATGAAGGAAAATATTAAAATCCTAAAATATAACAGTGTAAATAAATAATAATGTATAATCCGTGAAAAAGTTCATAAATAAAGTCCATCAAAAAGAAGACCTCCTTAGTGCAAAAAATCAAACACATTCCAGTGTAAAGTGAAGTGTTCCAAAAAAAGAAACTTGCTCCCAAACGTGAGGTAATGGATACAATAGTGACACCCGGGTGAGAAAGATGTATATCCTGCTTACCAGATACCCATGACTGCATGCAACAGTCTCACCCAGCACAGGGAAATTAGGCTTCCCCACAGCCTTTAGATTTCAATAGTGTGGATTCCTCGACCGACCTTAAGCAGATAGTTTGAACCCAGAGGAACATATGTTCAGTGGGTCAAACGGGCTTGGTGTGGTGGAACCACGATGGAACCTGGACAATCTGTATGCTGCAAATTGCTGTGATTTAAGTTGATATAAAAGCGCTTTGCAAAGGATGTGGCAACAATGGAGTCCTCCCGACGCGTTTCGTCTCCTAGGACATCATCTGGGGACATCACCTAGGAGACGAAAAGCGTCGGGAGGACTCCATTGTTGCCACATTCTTTGCAAAGCGCTTTTATATCAACTTAAATCACAGCAATTTGCAGCAAACTATCTGCTTAAGGTCGGTCGAGGAATCCACACTATTGAAATCTAAAGGCTGTGGGGAAGCCTAATTTCCCTGTGCTGGGTGAGACTGTTGCATGCAGTCATGGGCATCTGGTAAGCAGGATATACATCTTTCTCACCCGGGTGTCACTATTGTATCCATTACCTCACGTTTGGGAGCAAGTTTCTTTTTTTGGAACACTTCACTTTACACTGGAATGTGTTTGATTTTTTGCACTAAGGAGGTCTTCTTTTTGATGGACTTTATTTATGAACTTTTTCACGGATTATACATTATTATTTATTTACACTGTTATATTTTAGGATTTTAATATTTTCCTTCATGGTTTCACCATTGCACCAATTTATTATTAATTTAATAACTTTTGTGCTTTAATTATTACACTAGTTGACTATCAACTCACTTTGTGACCTCTAAATTTAATTTTGGAGATTAATTTTCAGCGCTGCATACCTTTGTTTTTTATGTTCTGTATAGTTTTAGTATATAGCTATTTATGCTAGCTGCTGTCTTTTGACCACTGATCACTTTATTAACCTAATTGTTTTTATCTAGCGCAACATTAGCCCTAGGGCTTCCTTCTCTTTTTTTAATAAATTAGAATCACTCGCAGAATTGAGCGATAGAGATTTGTGGGGAAATTCATCATCAAACACTAAATCTAATGACAGCGACAATTCTGCAACTGAGCAAATTTCAGTGTTTTTGATTTGATTACATTATTGAATAATTTTTATTATAATTACATTATTATTTATTATAATTATTTATAGTTATTTATTATATTATAATTTATGATTTTGTGTTTCAAACTTTATCATACCCAGGATGTCTACTAGACTCTTGTTTGGTCAGGTTTAAGTAAGTAATTACTAAGAATTTCAGGCCTGCAATACATAACACCAAATTTCCATGCAAAATAATTGTACCGCTTTTGGTACATAATTCCAGACAGAATCATACCGCCAGGGAGGTTAATGAACCACATTGGTTTGAATTGGTTCTTGGTGTAACTTAACTGTAGCAGAGAAAAATCAGCACTCCTGCCATGCCAGACAGGGTTGTGCTGTGTGGCAGAACTGTGAGAATCACAGGATTGGATGCACAGTAATACAAATATATTTCCAGATAAAACTCTTTCCATACAGTATATCTTTTTCACCTGTGTATTTAGCTGTTTGCCTGTACTTCAGCTGTATTGTCAGAGGAATATAAGATATACTGCTTTCATGCTTGAGGTGATTGTAGCCGTATTAGTGCACTTGCGACAGAGACAATTGAGTACTGTCCGTGATACTTATTTATTTGCGCTAACATACAATTTTTCAGGACAAGATTCGAGGTATGTCCCCTTGAAGGTCCCAGCAGTACTGATGAATTAATACTGCTAGGACCTTGAAGAAGGGGACATACCCCAAAAGCTTGTCCTGAAAAACTGTATGTTAGTGCAAATAAAAAAAGTATCACAGAGAGTACTCAATTGTCTCTATATACTGCTTTCAAAATTCATGATTAGAAACAATGTTTATAAATTCTCCCACGCGGTATAAAATGTAATAATAGATGACAAAATATATTCCATCTGAATTAAAGCAATAAAAATGTAAAACCTAAATGATAAGTCACTGTAATAACACATGATAGAAGTAAATATCGAATAAATATCAATCCAATTGACAGGCAAATTCAAATAACAAAATCAGGTAAGCTAGATGATGTAAACAGTGTTTATAACAGGTTAATAATAAAGGTAATCCTAATAAGAAGCCATCATGCAGCCTTTAAAGTCCTCATTACAAAAAATGCTATAGCTGACTTTTTCCACTCCCTTTCTGTAAAAGCCAAATAAAATATATCTTTGAATTGATTGCAAACGTAAAAGGAATCCAGTAGTTTGTTTTATTAAAATGGGATAATCAATAGGTAATAAACACAATAAAGTAGAAGTAAAGGCTAAATTAACCTATGGTTGAAACATTGCCTACCCACGGCTCTTATACATACATTATATGCATATGTTTGTATGACATCTCAGTGTAAATGAACGTCTTGTGTGTGGACACATGACCACTAAGCTTCTGCTACCCTGCGTAAATGAGTGGCTGCTGCAAAGGAACTCTCTGCCCTGCCGACAACAACTAGAGCTGTGGAAGCCTGAGAGTGACATCACAGCTCTGTGTAATTTAGCCCTGTTGTTGGCTCACACTTTTACACAAAGCCACAGCCTTACAGTCATGTGATCTCTCAGAAGAAGATTACAAAAAAAGGCATTTACACTAATATTTTTTTGTACAAACTATAAAGTTTTTTTAGCATGCTCTTCTACTTTATTTCCTAAACCTGAGTCAAAACAACATTCTGTGTACTGGTACCTACAACGTACAAATGCCTATTATATATCTGTTAGCAAGGCTATGTACGCATGACAAAGGTTATATTCTGTGTGCTATTTAAAATAGGTTTAGGGTAAACCAGCCACAGCCTGGGCTATTGAAACTGAGTAGGTAAAGATAAAAGGGGAGATTTACTAAAACTGGAGCGCACAAAATCTGGTGCAGCTCTGCATAGAAACCAATCAGCTGAAGTTAGAAGCTGATTGGCTACTATGCACGGAGAGATACTAAATGAACTAAGAAGTGGACTTTTGACGGCACATGGATAAATAATGTAGAAATCTATTTTTTTTTTATTTTAGAAAATTTAAAAAAAAATACATAAATACTTTCAGAATTATCGAGGTGATAATTATTAATACATGACCCAGGGTGATGCTCTAATATCGCTTCAAAAACTACAGTAACATAGGTAAACTCAGCAATAAATGAGGTACATATCCAGTAAACAGGAGATGGTAGAACAGTGTAAATGTGAAGTGAGTAACATTAGCCGTGGGTCCAGTATGTAAAATTGTTGTCTTGAATTGCTCTACATGTTTCGCGTGTTGTAACGCTTCTTCAGGAGCATGATAATAAACAGGTCGAATTGGAAGATGTAACACGAATCTGGGTATTAGTAATTGGCACATTTGTACCAGTGCATCCACAGTGTCACCCTGTGAGGATGCACATTTAAGCAATTCCTTCAAAAATGGCTACTATGCACAGCTGTACCAGATTCTGAGTGCTCCAGTTTTAGTGAATCAACCCCAAAAAGTTAAAAAACATGTGCCAAAAGAAAAAGTGGTTCCAGAAATACCCCAAAAATCTGAAGCTATAGGTAAATCTTTAACTTTCTCTAAAAACTTGAACCTGGCACCGTTTCTCTAACCAACAAGCCTCATTTGGTCCTTTAATGTGAAGGATGGCATTAATGACCAATAGGGAAGCTCTACTGGTGGAAGGAAAGTGACAGGCTAAAATTGACTTTTACAGGAAAAGTGGATATTTGCATAGAACTTTACTCTGGATTTCTTAAATGACATGCGTCTTTTACTGGAGGTAACTTCTAAATGTGCTACTTTTCCAATACTCAGTTTTATTTCCCTTGGCTTGTAACAAGTTTTTATTTAATATGCTAACAAGTAGTGACAAATTTGTTTTAGGTGCAGCAATCTCCTCCTAAATATATATATATATATAATCTATACATAGAATAAAGAACTTACGTTTTTACATAGGGGTCAGAATACCCATTTGCATCCATAGCTGCTAGATGTGCACATCTCATGATGCCCACTAAGAGCCCTGATTTTTGTGAGCTGTATTTTAAGGATATAAGAATTCTCCCACGTTCCTCCAAAGATTTATCTTCTGTTTTATCTATCTGTGGATGGAAGCACAAATGTTAATGATGATATAAAGAAGCTAATGCACAGCTGTCACAACAAAAAACACAATATCCACGGAGGACCTGATCTGTAAGTATAGGGATTATTAAAGAACCTGACATCCATTAAGCAGCAGGTGTATTTGTGCAATTTGAATCTATTATCTATTTTTCCCTTCATGTTTGCACAATAAAATAATTATTGACCTTGATTAAGCTAAAGGGTTAACAGAGATCGATTTAGCAGTTTCAGGTAATTGATTCTAAAGAATAGGAACAATACAACATTATTCAAAAATAAAAACAATAGAAATATTTAGTAGGTAACAAAAGGACCAGGTTCCTGTTGCACAAAATTCGCAGTACTCTTTTGGGTGTACAGTCTTATACAAAAGTTTGACTGCTCCTATTCAAATCACATAGTTTAATCATTTGCTCAAAGAAGAGAAGGTAATGCAAACTTTGCAGGGAACAAAATAAGACATGGTGAGGTTATACAAATTTAACAGTATATTTCAATACATGGCAATCACATTATAACAATATACTGTGATTGCCATGTCAGTGCTGACACAGAGATCAATGGCTTTGTTAACAAACAAAGCCAACTTTAGTACTGACCCCATTCCTAGTGTCAACAATAACCCTAATCCTTTGTTTATAAACAAAGTCACGAGTCATGTCGAAATAACATGAGGATTTGGTATAGTATTAGTGTCAGAATTAGGGGTGCCTGCATAGCTAAATAGAAACCATGTTCTGGCACAAGAAAGCACCCCCCCCCCTCTTTAAAAAAAAAAAAAAAGGCAGAGGGCAAAGGACTGGTCACAAGCTTATAAACTGCATGTTGGTAAGAATCACATTCTGTATTGTCTTTAAAGTGGATGTAAACCCGATTCATCAAATTTGACCTAAGCACATATACTGTATCTGTATCTGTAGTGTTTACTTATCTCTCTCCAAAGCCCTAAGTCCTGTGTCTTTATGCTGCTCCATTCCTCTGTTATCAGCATGATAACTTCTGACAAGTTCTCCTACACTGGAGATAAAGGCAGCTGAAAATTTGTGTCAGGTGGGTGCTATAAAAAGATTAGCAGAGAGCTTATCTATACACAGCACAGCTCTGCAAGTATCTTACTTCCTCAGCCTGTGTGAAGGGGGGGGGGGTGCCTTTCCTCCAGTCAGCTGTCAAGAAAAAAAATCTAACACGACGTTCACTAATAAAACTTATGTAGGGAGATTTGTTTCATCCCTATGTATCATCTGAGGCTGTTCACTTCACTGGGTATAGGAGAGGGTTTACATCCACTTTAAATAATATAAGGTAAGTTATAGGTGCACCACCTTGTAGGCGGTGGTCTCAGCGGGGGGCATCGATAGTTTCAAAAAACTATTAGATAAGCACCTGAACCACCGCAACATACAAGGATGTACAATTTTATACTGACATATAATCACACGCATAGGTTGGACTTGATGGACTTGTGTGTTTTTTCAACCTCACCTACTATGTAACTATGTAACTATATTTAAAAATGCTATTTTATTATATTCCCTTATTCTTCAATATTAGTTTCTGTTATATCAGATTCATGTCAAACCAGGGACACACTTTTCTGTTAAAACTCCTGGAGATTCTTCACTGCACTGTTTAAATTACAACACTGCCTTCTTTATTGCATTTGAATTTCACTTCAATTAAAGAGCAGCCTTGCAGCTACACAATTTATGGCTTTTTAAAAAACAGATTAAATTAAAATTAAAATGTTAGCTATTTTCATGAGATGAAATTGGTAAGGAAAAAAGGCACAACACATTGACTTTTTTGGACATTTCTTTTCAAATGATTGCTAATAAAAATGATATGCCATTGAGAAAGAGTGAAGTGCTATGTAAATCAGTGATTTTGCCATTAACACCATTCACAACTGCTAAACCCGTTGCTGTCCTGTGTTACTACCTGACTTGTTTGTATCCATGGAACTGTTAAATAAAAAACTTGAAAAAGATATATAACAATACAAATAAAAAGTAGGCTTTGGAGGCAAGCCTTCTACATGTGTGAAACACAGGCACACAAAGGTGAGGAGGCCTTCTTCAGGCCATCACACGCCTAAAGTACTACATGTAGGGTTTGCTTCAATGTACTACCAAGAGAAAAAACACAGAGATACAGTGTCCCTATATAGTTGGCCACTATTCTGAAAGGAGCCACCTTGAAATATTTTCTACAAATGAAAAATATTGTACTTACAGGTGAAACTCAAAAAATTAGAATATCGTGCAAAAGTTCATTTATTTCACTAATGCAACTTAAAAGGTGAAACTAATATATGAGATAGACTCGTTACATGCAAAGCAAGATAGTTCAAGACGTGATTTGTCATAATTGTGATGATTATGGCTTACAGCTCATGAAAACCCCAAATCCACAATCTCTGAAAATTGGAATATTACATGCAATCAATAAAACAAGGATTGTACATAGAACAATATCGGACCTCTGAAAAGTAGAAGCATGCATATGTACTCAGTACTTGGTTTGGGCCCCTTTTGCAGCAATTACTGCCTCAATGCGGAGTGGCATGGAAGCTATCAGCCTGTGGCACTGCTGAGGTGTTATGGAAGACCAGGATGCTTCAATAGCGGCCTTCAGCTCTTCTGCATTGTTCGGTCTCATGTCTCTCATCTTTCTCTTGGCAATGCCCCATAGATTCTCTATGGGGTTCAGGTCAGGTGAGTTTGCTGGCCAATCAAGCACAGGAATCCCAAAGTCATTGAACCAGGCTTTGGTGCTTTTGGCAGTGTGGGCAGGTGGCAAGTCCTGCTGGAAAATTAAGTCAGTATTCCCATAGAGCTTGTCTGCGGAAGGAAGCATGAAGTGCTCCAAAATCTCCTGGTAGACGGCTGCGTTGACCCTGGAGTTAATAAAGCACAGTGGACCAACACCAGCAGATGACACGGCTCCCCAAATCAACACAGACTGTGGAAACTTCATACTGGACTGTAAGCATCTTGCAGTGTGTGCCTCTCCATTCTTCCTCCATACTCTGGGTCCTTGGTTTCCAAATGAGATGCAAAATTTGCTCTCATCAGAAAAGAGGACTTTGGACCACTGAGCAACAGATCAGGTCTGTTTTTCTTTAGCCCAGGTAAGACGCTTCTGACTTTGTTTGTTGTTCAGGAGTGGCTTGACAAGAGGAATACGACATTTGAAGCCCATGTCCAGGATCCGTCTTTGTGTGGTGGCTCTTGATGCACTGACTCCAGGCCTCAGTCCACTCCTTGTGAAAGTCCCCAACACTTTTGAATGGCCTTTTCCTGACAATCCTCTCCAGGCTGCGGTCATCCCTGCTACTTGTGCACCTTTTTCTTCCACACTTTTCTCTTCCACATAACTTTCTATTAATGTGCTTCGATACAGCACTTTGGGAACATCCAACTTCTTTTGTAACTACCTTTTGGGTCTTTTCCTCCTTATGGAGGGTGTCAATGAGGGTTTTCTGCACAACTGTCAGGTCAGCAGTCTTTCCTATGATTGTGATTCCTACTGAACCAGACTGAGATACCATTTAAAGGCTCAGGAACCCTTTGAGGTGTTATGGCTTAATTAGCTGATTAGAGTGGGACACTTTGAGCTTAAAATATTGCACCTTTTCACAATATTCAAATTTTCTGAGATTGTGAATTTGGGGTTTTCATGAGCTGTAAGCCATAATCATCACAATTATGACAAATCACGGCTTGAACTATCTTGCTTTGAATGTAATGAGTCTATCTCATATATTAGTTTAAAATTTTAAGTTGCATTAGTGAAATAAATGACATTTTGCACGATATTCCAATTTTTCGAGTTTCACCTGTATTGACCACTTTATAAGTAATCTTTAGCACAGATAGCCTAATAGTTTGTACACATAAGAACCCTAAAAGGAAGCATGCGCTAATAAAATATCTAGGTTACTAATCTAACTTATTCTGAAAATGTTGTTGTCTAGCTGTCATGGTATTCACGTGCCTTCAATCCTTTGTAAGTCACTGACTCATTTTCCAAATCAGGAGTTCTGACTTATCTCTAAATTTAACATACTAAGTTATCAGCAATGGCAGCCTATATACATAACAAAATAACAAAAAGCAGCTCACACATTATGAGACATCTACCATAGCCGTAAGATATTCTTACTGCTGTGCAGCACTATACATTCAAATAAACGCAATAATTGCTCATGTAAACTCATGTAAGCCCAATAAATATCATGTGATCACAATCAACAGTTAAAACTATAAACAATCATTATGTTGAAGAGCTACATAGTGTATACTAATAGCCCCAAAAGACATAATTTCTGATGAAATGCGCCAGGCAGAGCTATGTGCTGTGACATCACCGTGTTCCAGGAAGTGTCCATACATTGTCTCGGAACATTATTTCTTTAACAGTGCTGTTTTTTATAAATTAACCATCTGGATCTCCCACTATGGGGAGCATTTGGCTTCTTCTGTTTTTTACATGTGCATATACAGTATCTCACAAAAAGTATTTTTGTAAATATTTTACTATATCTTTTCATGTGACAACACTGAAGAAATGACACTTATCTGACAGTTATTTTGACAGTTATTTTGAGGGGACAGCAAATGTATACCGGTACTGTTTTACAAGCTGTACACTCTACTTTACATTGTAGCAAAGCATAATTTCTTCAGTGTTGTTACATGAAAAGATATTTAAAATCAAGAAATCTTGCGAGCCTCCACTCCCAGTGGCGGCCTGTCCATAGGGGGCGCATAACAAAAAAATAAAAAGTGGTCACTTTAAGAGTGACCAGGCGCAGGACACACATCGGTCTATGGCAGGGGTATTGAATTAAAATTCATGGAGGTCCGATTAGTAAAATTTTCTTCCAGCCGAGGTCAGAATCGCAGTTTTGTGCGATGACTCCGATTCTTTACATCACAGCCCCGGGGTGCAGGCATGACACTCCATTCGTTTGAATGGGCTGCTGTGCCTGCGTTTTCTGCTGGGAAAAGGTCCTGGCATCTTTTTAAAAATGCAGCCGCATGGAAACTGCATGGTGCGTTTGTATCATGCAATTTCCATGTGTGGGAAATTGCACCTTGCATTTCAGTGCATTTAAGAGTCAATGGTACCCCTACACGTTTTCTGTGCAGCACCTAATTTTGTGCGCAGCTGCTTGTCCCCTTCACATCTTCCCCACCACAGCCCTGCCCCCTTCACATATCACCCCACACAGTATTGCCCCCTTCACATATCCCCCCACACAGTAATGCCCCCCTTCACATATCCCCCCCACACAGTAATGCCCCCTTCACATATCCTACCCACACAGTAATGCCCCCTTCACATATCCCTTCCACACAGTATTGCCCCCCTTCACATATCCCCCCACACAGTAATGCCCCCCTTCACATATCCCCCCCACACAGTAATGCCCCCCTTCACATACCCCCCCCCCACACAGTAATGCCCCCCTTCACATGTGACAGCACTGGGAGTTGAAAAATAGCCTGGACTGTTTACCTACTAAGGCACCTTGACTGCATAGTCAAATTTAGGCAAAAAGACAATAAGGATTGAAATGAAGGCACCAAACTGAAGCAAGCTATTAGCAGGGAATGTATAATAAACAGGAACAATACAGGTGACACTAAATACATGGGAGATGGGGCAAAGCTTTCTTGCTGGTGAATAATTAAGAACTGGAACTGAAATCACTATTGGATACTGTTCAGTGAAGATTAGACTGATTTTTTTAGTTGTGCATTGATAAAATGTGAGGGATTAATCCACATGCACTGGAGACTGAATGCGGAGTGCTTAATGCATATGTGTTGCGCATATAGGGGTTATTACAGATGTACTAGGAACTGGCAATTGAGGGGATAATACACATGCTGGTGACTGTCCACTGAGAGGTAAAAGCACATGTACTGGGTACTGGCAACAGAAAGATTATTGCGTACAGAGTACATAAGCAGAAAAACTGATACTTAGGCCCCTTTCATACATGCAGACCGTATGTCCGCTTTTTCATCCATCCGTTTACGGATGAAAAAGGGACATACATTGGTCCCTATGAGATAGCGGGTGTCAGCGGATGAACATCCGCTGACACCCGATCTTATCCGGGTCCGCAATCCTCCGATTCTGCAGACGGCGGAAAATACTATTTTTTTCAATCCGTCTGCAGAGCGGATCGGGTGAACACGGACAGACGGCCCGTGTTCATCCGATCCCCCCATATGGGAGAGCGGAGATCTGACAGGGCAGTCCCTGCACAGTGTGCGGGGACCGCCCTGTCATCCGCCGGCTCAGCGGGGATCAACGGAGCGATCCCCGCTGAGCAAGCGGAGGTTCACGGGGCGGATCATCACGGATCCGTCCCGTGTGAAAGGGGCCTAAGAGTTTACAGTGCATATGTTGGGAACTGAGTGCTGAGGGGTTAGTCTACATGAACTGGGTACTGAGGGGTTAAAGTACATGCCTAAGAACTAAGCATTGAGGATATAACACAAATATTGTATGTGCGGAAGATAGGGGACTGAGAGGTTATGTGCATGAGTTGGGAACTGGGCACTGGGGTTAATACTTATACTTTGGGAACAAGTTGCACAACAGGTTATGCACATACACTGCATTACAGCTTCAATCTCTAGACATCTGTGGGTGATTACAGTAGCAGAAATAAAGGGGGAAACTAGCATAGTCTGGTGAAGAGAGTCAAGAGACACTAAAACTGAGCCCTGTACTATATACTCTATATCTATACTATACTTATTGTACATTTTATAATTTTGACCACAGCTGGGCTATATATGACAACCCCCTGACCCCTGCATTCTATGTGCCAATAGTAATTATATACTGATGGCAAAGGGTTTATTGTCTCAATGGTTGCTGGTTGCTAAGTAGTCACTGACTGTTTGTCTTTAAAGGGTAAATTCACCTTTACAGAAAATCTGTAAGGTGAACTTACACTGGACCTCCTCTCCATCCCCCCGGTCCTACTGTACCAGAGTCCCGTGATCCCCCGCTGTCAGACATCGGGACACCACCTCACCTGTCCAAGGATTTGAAATCCTCCTGGATTTCTCTCCTCCAACACTGACAGGGTGAGCTAGACAGTGTCTGATTGGCCAGCGTTGTCCATGTGATGGTTCTGACCAATTAGAATGCCTCCTATTCATACACCCTGAGAGGCACAAATAGGTGATTAAGCCACAGGGTTTTTAAATCTGTGGACCAGTGCAGCGGAGTCCCAGTGTCTGACAGTGGGAGATCGCAGGGACTGTCTCCGGTACAGCAAGACCGGGGGGGATGGGGAGGGGGTCCAGTGTAAGTTCACATTACAGATTTTCTGTAAAGGTGAACATACACTTTAAGTTAGAATGAAAAGCATATGTAAGGAAGAGTTGAATTTTTCTACAAAATGACTGTTTCAAGTGTCCCTATTGTGCGGATACAAGGACTGTGATATATGTGTGCTGTGTATACAGAGCTACCCTAGGTTTAGAGGTTCCGACTTTATTTAACCATGTTCAGTGGTTCAGGTTTAATGTCCTTTTAAGCCCCTCACGCAGCGAAAGGGAGTTGTTAGTACCTATGCCTATTCCCTGAGAAAAAAAGCCCTGGTTTTATCCTACTTTTACTTGTTTTTGGCAAATAGCGGCCATTGACTGAACTCTGGCATTAAAGATAAAAGTGGAGATTGTGGAAAACTGCAATATTCTAATTTGCAGATGACCTATCTGTAAGTTGTGGTTTAGGCATATTGGGGTTGATTTACTAAAGCTAAATAGACTGTGCACTTTACAAGTGCAGTTGCTCCAGAATTTAGAAAATGAGGTAAAGTTCGAGGTTGCAAAGAATACCCAATCACGTGCAAGGAAAAAAAACAAAAACAGAACACGATTAGAAGATGGAAGTCAGCAGAGCTTCTGCTCATTTACTAATCTCTGGAGCAACTGCACTTGCAGAGTACACAGTCTATTTGCCTTTAGTAAATCAACTCCATTGTGTTATATCATTGATAAGAATGGATTAAGCTTCGGATTAAGTTTAGGAATGGCTGCTTCCATCTGACTTTGCACACATGTCTTGCTTTGGGACAGATTTTTCCAGCTAGTGATGTGTTGCTTTATCACGGACCATAGGATGAGAGTAGGCCCTTTCACACTGATGCTATGTGTATTTACCTCACTGCATGTGCAGCTCAGTGTACCCTGGGGGCTTCATGCGGGTTACGCACACTTTTCCATCAGTTGGTTTTGGTGAGTTTTTTGAAAGCGCAACAAAATTTCTACATGCAGAACAGGTACACATGCTTTATGGGAAAAACCTCATTGCATCAGTGTGAAAGTGCCCTAATATGTAAACTGTACCAGTCCAACTGTTAAAATCACAAAGATTACTTACAGGCAGTTGTTTTTCTAGACAGATGCTAAAATTTTTGGTTTGGTTGGGCTTCAGTTTTTTCAGAGGGATTCTTGTTTCACCAATGAACTCATTGTGTCGGAATTTATCCTCATCACATACTGAAATTCTAGGTGACACAAAGAAAAAAAACACTTATAAGAAACTCTTTTGACATTGTGCACAGAAAAAATTTTGAATTTTTGCACAAATGTTTCCATTTTCTATGCTGAAGATCAACATTTACGGTAACTCTATTTAAAGAAAAATTACGTAGTTAAGTATCTATGCATTATAAATGAAACAATCAGCACACTAGAAACATGAAATCAGGCAGAAAATAACATGGGAAAACATCCAGAGAAAGGAGATACTGTAATACATGAAGAAGCCAAGATCCCACAGAGAGAAAAGTAAAAATGCTTAACTCCTAATGCATCCTATTTAGTTAACTAATACAAAA
Organism: Rana muscosa; assembly: GCA_029206835.1. NCBI lineage: Eukaryota > Metazoa > Chordata > Amphibia > Anura > Ranidae > Rana > Rana muscosa. The sequence continues at coordinate 588,570,224 of CM055117.1, forward strand.
GTAAATAGGTCTGCAGTAACATTTTATTTTAATCTAGTAAACTTTGTCATTTTTGTCAAATTTTTCATTATAGTTAAAATTTTCATAAATAAGTTATACATAACTTATACATATAACTAAGTTATACATATTCTTAGACGCTATGATCTATTACATCAGAAAGTATAGAACGCATTAAAGTGACAATAAAGGCTCTTTTTCTTTTGCTAAAATAAGAAAGATGTTATACTTGCTGGCTCTGTGCAACAATATTGCACAGAGCGATCCTTTACCTCCTCTTTGGCAGGGCCCCTCCAGCGCTGTCTGCTTCACTCTCCTCTGAGTTCCTCCTTATCAAGCCTGGTGCTAGGGAGGCACCTGTGCCCACGTGCTCCCGAGACACAGCCCAGTAAGCCACACCTCCACTCCTACATCACAAGGGTTTGACTGACAATAGCAGGAGCCTTTGACAGTGCTTGGGTTGTGACAGGAGCCAAGGAAGTGTTGGTTCTAAAGGCAGAAGTTTTTTTATCTTAATGCATTTTATTCACTATATTAATATACAATTATGTCTTACTGTAATTATGATTGTGCTACTTAATTTGTTACTTCTATAATAGATTTATCCTCCTGATGAAGCGGTCTTAGACCGCAAAACATGTAGAGGACCAGTTGTCCCGTGAGGGACTCCAATCTTGGGGCATACTAAGTATCTACATAACTGTATCAACATTTTCTGATTTTATATCACCTGTCTTGATTATTGGAAATCATGTATTGTCCTTTTTTATATGTAAAATAAAATATATTTTTTTATTCATATGTGTAACTTGTCCTACTGGTACCGAGATAGTCCTTATTTTTCACAGTGGAGACTAGTTTGGAGAACTGTCTCTACCCCCCATTTTCTCTATGGCCAGCTTTAATCACATATATCCAGGGGTGGACAGAAACCAGAAACAAGATAAGGATTGAGTTATCACAGTTTAGGCCCTGTGTCAAAATGAGGCTTTAAAATATTAACTATATTTACAAACACTCCTTATATGTTTGACTTACACCAGTCAATAATTTTTGGACTCATTCAGGAAAGAAAAAGATACCCAGTAAACTGTTTCCTTGACATAAATATTAAAATATTGTGTATGATTAACAAATGCTTATATTCTGCTTTGTAAATATGATCTACAGTGTAAGAAGCTAATCATTGTTATTGATGTGATGGTCTATATATTATAGAAAATATTGAAACTCTTGAAATTTCAACATTAACCACTTTGCGCCCGCCATACGACAAATGACGGCCGCAAAGTGGTTCTAAAATGCCGGGAGGCCGTCCTTATACGGCCTCTGCTCCTCCGGCCACTGGGGGGTGCGCGAGCGTGCCCGGCGCATCACTGAGGTACATAGGGACACAGATCGGTCACCTCCTCCAGTCAGTCCCCTCCCCCCACAGTAGCAATCACTCATAGGGCACACATTTAACCCTTTCCTCGTCCTTATACGGCCCCTGCTCCTCCGGCCACTGGGGGGCGCGCGAGCGCCGCCGGCGCGCGCGCGTGCCCAGTGCATCACTGAGATGCCGATGCGCGTGCCTGGCAGCCGCGATGTCCGCCAGGTACCCGCGATCGGCCGGTACACAGACAAGGACATGGATCTGTGTGTGTAAACACACAGATCCATGTCCTGTCAGGGAGAGAGGAGACCGATGCTGTGTCCCTTGTACATAGGGACACAGATCGGTCATCTCCTCCAGTCAGTCCCCTCCCCCCACAGTAGCAATCACTCATAGGGCACACATTTAACCCCTTCCTCGCCCCCTAGTGTTAACCCCTTCCCTGCCAGTCACATTTATACAGTAATCAGTGCAGTTTTATAGGCTCAGCCTGGGAAACACAGACAGCATTGGTCTGTGAGAGCAAGAAGCGGAGTTCCGGACATTTATGAAGAATTTGCCTACATTCCTCAACATCACAACAATTTCAAGGATCTGGAATGCAGACCTCCACCTGACGCGGCGCTATGAGCAACTGAGAGCGGGCTTCAAACAATTATTGTCAAAGTCTCAGAGGCAAATGCGCCGTCTGATTAACCTGAGTAAACACTGCCTACGCCAGCCTCAGTACACATTACTGCGGGAGAAGTCCCATTGTGAGCCATTCAACCATCTAATTGGGCTTGGAGATTTGGTGTCTATTCGATCCTGGATCTTGGATATATATATATGTGTGCAACGCAAGCTGGGACCCTATACCCACGGATATATATATACATCAAGCCTCATTTGACCCTGTAGACATAAGTTTATTGGGTCCACTCCATTCGGTAAGCCTCCCTTTCTTGTGGTGGTGGTCACGTCACAGTCACTTGGTTTTTTGAAAGTCACTATTTCGGGAGCTTCACCAATACTTTTGAACTGTCATCAGAGACTTTTTCAACACTTATTTTATTCATTTATATAGACTTTTTAAGACTCATTTATCTTGAGCACCACACTTGGGTGTCATATGTTCATGTTATTTTTTTATGCATAGCGCTAAATTTTTTGTATATTGTTTGTTTCTGCTTTTCTTCACAGGCATTGTAGCTGCTTATATGTGTTAGTAGCGCGAATATTGTTTGTATAGTGCAGTTTTATAGCACTAATCGCTGTATAAATGTGAATGGTCCCAAAAATGTGTCAAAAGTGTCCGATGTGTCCGCCGCAATATCGCAGTCCTGACAAAAATCGCAGATCGCCGCCATTACTAGTAAAAAAAATAATAATACAAAAAATGTCAGAATTCTATCCCCTATTTTGTAGACGCTATAACTTTTGTGCAAACCAATCAATATACGCTTATTGGGATTTTTTTTAACCAAAAATATGTAGAAGAATACGTATCGGCCTAAACTGAGAATTTTTATTTTTTATTTTTTTTAAATTGGGATATTTATTATAGCAAAAATAAAAAAATATTGTGTTTTTTTTCAAAATTGTCGCTCTTTTTTGGTTTATAGCGCAAAAAATAAAAACCACAGAGGTAATCAAATACCACCAAAAGAACGCTCTATTTGTGGGAAAAAAAGGACGTCAATTTTGTTTGGGAGCCACATCGCACAACCGCGCAATTGTTATTCAAAGCGTGACAGTGCTGAAAGCTGAAATTTCGCCTGGGCAGGAAGGGGGTTTATGTGCCCAGTAAGCAAGTGGTTAAGTTAATCAAAGATGGTACATTTATTATTATTTTTTAGACTAGCATTCAATTGATGTGTCTTTGATCATTTTTAGCTGCTTTCTAGATGTTTTCCTGCTTAGGAATTACTTCTATCCAATGCATTTTCAATTAAAATCTTCTCATGCATAGATGAATTTTCATTGCTCTGTTTGTGAAATACCATTTTACAATGAACGAAAACATGTACTCTGCTATCCATCTGTGACTACTACATTATTATAATCCAAGCCAACCACACATAAAACACTAATTACAGTTATTTGTGATGACTTGTATGTTTGTGAATTGTTCTGTGTTCTCATATTATTTGTATGAATGGTTTTGTACGGATCATTTTCTCAGCATCACCTCCAGTGCATGCAGGGCCGGTGCTAGACTATTTTGCACCCTAGGCAAGACCAACTACTTGCGCCCCCCCCCTAAAAAAAAACAGAATGGCTTTGTGTAGTGTTATTAAATAATAGCACAATACAACTCTGATCACAACATCCCGTCGGCGTCTTCTTCCCTCTTCTCCTCTTCGATGTTGACTCGTCGCTTCCTCTCGCAGTAATGCTAAATCTTCGGTCCGCAGAGATTTATATAGGCTTTTCATGACGTCACAGTCACATGCTCCGGGTGGCCCCGGAGCATGTGACTGTGACGTCATGGGAACATGTGACTGTGACGTCATGAGAAGCCTATATAAATCTCTGCGGACCGAAGATTTAGCATTACTGCGAGAGGAAGCGACGAGTCAACATCGAGGAGGAGAAGAGGGAAGAAGACGGCAATGGCGATGACGGGAAGACTGGCCCCTCCACTAGCAAAAGAGCTGCAAGAAGATAGTGGAGGGGCCGGCGAAGGACAACGGAGAATCGGACAAGACGACGGGGAAGCCCGGGCCTCCGCTAGCAAAAGAGCTGGAAGAAGATAGCGGAGGCCCGGCAGAAGAAAGAAAGAACCGGAGAGAAGAAGAGGGAAGAAGGCGACGGAGAAGACCGGGCCCCGCTAGAAAAAGAGCTGGAAGAAGATAGCGGTGGCTCGGCAGAAGAAAGAACCGGAGAGCGCGGCGACGACACCGGAGACCCCCGAAGACGGAAGAGACCCCCGGAGCTGTGCAATAAAATACTTTAAAAAGCTGTGTGTGGTTTTTTTTTATTGCCATTTTTTTCCACCAGGTGAATGGGTAGGGGTACGATGTACCCCATACTTATTCACATAGGGTGGGGGGGCCGGGATCTGGGGGGCCCCTCATTAAAGGGGGCTCCCGGATTCCGATAAGCCCCCCGCCCACAGACCCCGACAACCAACGGCCAGGGTTGTCGGGAAGAGGCCCTGTCCTCATCAACATGGGGACAGGGTGCTCTGGGGTGGGGGGGCCGCAGGTCGCCCCCCTGCCCCAGAGCACCAAACCCCCCATGTTGAGGGCATGTGGCCTGGTATGGTTCAGTAGGGAGGGGGGGCCGCTCTCTCGTCCCCCCTCTTCCCCTGCGGCCTGCCAGGTTGCGTGCTCGGATAAGGGTCTGATTTGGATCTTAAGGGGGACCCCCACACCGTTTTTTTGGGGTAGGGTTTCCCCTTCAAATCCAGACCAGACCCAAGGGCCTGGTATGCTCCTGGAGGGGGAACCCACGCCGTTTTTTTCTTTAAAAATTGGCGTGGAGTTCCCGCTCAGGATTCATACCAAACGCAGTGCCTGGTATTGGCGGGAATCCACGTCGGATCCCCGCTCAATACAGTGCCGCGTCTCCTCGCTATTGCAGCGAGCGCGACATGTGTCGGCACCCCTGTCGCCGAGAATCTCCGCGATAGGATCACAATGAATATACAATGTCGGCGGCACCTACTGTAAATGTGAGTGTATTTGTATCTACTATTAAAACCTTGTTACACTATTGCACTTAGAGGCGCCTCTCTCCTTGTCTTTCTATTCTTTCCATCACCACCCACTGCACCTGGGACCTGTTTCCTCATTATCTACTATGCCTGCAGCCACCCTTGCCTTACCACCCACTGCACCTACAGCCCTCTTCCCTCACCACCCAACATGCCTGGGCCCCCAATCACTCACTATCCACCATGCCTAGGTACACCTTCCCTCACCACCTACTGTGCCTGTAGCCCCCTTTATTGCAGAAATACTACAGGAGATGGTCAGAGACTGCAAAACATACTACAGGAGATGGTCAGAGACTGCAAAACATACTACAGGAGATGGTCAGAGACTGCAAAACATACTACAGGAGATGGTCAGAGACTGCAGACATGGTGCAGGAGATGGTCAGAGACTGCAGACATACTACAGGAGATGGTCAGACTGCAGACATACTACAGGAGATGGTCAGACTGCAGACATACAACAGGAGATGGTCAGAGACTGCAGACATACTACAGGAGAGGGTCAGACTGCAGACATAGTACAGTAGAGGGTCAGACTGCAGACATAGTACAGGAGAGGGTCAGAGACTGCAGACATAGTACAGGAGAGGGTCAGAGACTGCAGACATAGTACAGGAGAGGGTCAGAGACTGCAGACATAGTACAGGAGAGGGTCAGAGACTGCAGACATTGTACAGGAGAGGGTCAGGGACTGCAGACATAGTACAGGAGAGGGTCAGAGACTGCAGACAAAGTACAAGTGTGTCCTAGCAGTGACCAGTGTGGAAAAACATTGATCACTGCAAACAGGAGTTTACAAGATATAACTATAAGTGCAAAAAAAAAAAAAAGTATTTTCTAACAGTAATTTCTCAAACACAGGAGGACAGTAAATGGTTAACAGGTCTGTGAAGCTCCCAGCCTGACCAGCTAATTCCTTCAAAGATAACAAGGAACATTAGATAAATCAGGAATGGCTGACACCAACTAGGGCACAAATAGCTATAGAAACAGCTTAAGTTTGAAGAGTCTTGCTAAAGTCTAATCATCAGTCACCGTGCAGTGTAAATAAAAACACAGTTAAGAAGCAGTGTGAGAAGACTGATGGGAAGTCATCCCTCGATCATTGTCTAATCTACACACAGGACAGGAGAACACACCGTTTATTAAACTTCTGCATTAAGTGTGAAACATGATCTCATACCTTCTCCATTCTCAGGTATGTCGGATCCTCTCCATCCCGCCCTGCTCTGGTCACTAGCATCTTCTGATCAAATGTGGCGGGCTGGGCAATCTGATTGGCTAAGGGGGTGGTGGGAGGCGTAGCAACTTAGCAGTCACGCCCTCCCACTCAGAAGAGCAGCGCTATTGGCTGCCTGACACTGGTCTGTCCCTCTCCCTCCAGCATGTGAAAGCCGTGGGAGGGAGAGGGGGAAAGCTGCACACCGCTCTGTAATTAACACCCGCCCACCGCACTGAGCTCCTTGCTGTCCGGGCCCCTCTATCAGCGGCCCTGCCGGGAGCCTGGAGAGCGACAAGGAGGAGGAAGAGGTGAGGCAAGGGTCAGCAGCGCCCCTAGGTGGCAGTGTGCCCTAGGCGGCTGCCTAATCCGCCTAGTGGTAGCACCGGCCCTGAGTGCATGTTCTGGGTGTGTTCTCCATAAACAAGCATCCACCTATCCTATGAACACATTTTTTGATCACTGGCTCTTAAATATTTTAATGCCTCCATGGAAACAAGTTTTAACTTCTGATAACACTGATAGCGTCTGATTTAAAGGGTCTTTTAATTCAATATGTGTTTTGTCAGCCATCACTTGTGACCTGTAGTGCACTTGTGTGTTTTACAATAAAAGGCAACCGTAAAAGGTTTTTTGAAGTCCGGCTGTCTATTTTCATTCATCCATAGTTTGCATCACTTGTTTCAAAGAAGCTAGCTACAGTAGATCTTGGAATCTTGAAAACTAACCAAGCAGCAATACCAATGTCATTGGGTATTGTTCTGTTGTATTATGTTCCTTGGCAGTCAGATGTTCCATGCACATTGTAAAATCTAACTAGATGACCTTTTCAGCTACTGAAGGTACCTGTTGCATGCACCATTCACAGGGGATGACAACTGGCAACTGTAGGCAAATGGCATAAAATAACAATCTTTATACATTTTCCAGTAGCTTCACTTTTAGAGAATGTTAAAGGAGGGAACAAGCATATGGGCCCGCCTTCATGGGCTTGCTGCGGCCCCGCCCCCCCTCTTTAAAATTCATATTAAGTTATGAGGTAATTGAATAGTAATTGGGGTACTGTCCCTTTAAGGATTGGAGATGGAGGGTTAATTGACCAATTAGGGGCTGTGGAAGCTTCTGGAAGGTCTTGGTACCCCTATATAAGGGGGTTTTCTAGGGGTTTTCTCTCACAGTTGATCAAGCCTGGGTAAAAGAGCTACCCACCCTACCCACCCTTGTCGTTGGCATTTATGTGGTTTAAATCACCCTGGATTTCTGGGGGGGATGTTATTGTTAAATTAATTTATTTCGGCTTGAGCTCCAATAACTGAGCTTATATATATTTATTGGTTTTCTGATTTAATGAATTTATTAAATAAAGATTTTAATAATAATTTTATACCAATAAAGTGCCACGGCCATTATTTTTATGCCAATATGTTTTTTTGTGTGTTTTGTATTTAGGCGTTACGCTTTTTAGGTATAATATTTGGTAAGTGATTTGGGGAGTGGGCTACATGCAATCCCATGTCCACCTCCAGTGGCTGTCAGGGAGAGAGGGGTAAAAGAGGTGTTATTTTTACCCATGATTTTGCATAAAATGTATGTATCCAATCCAATTGTGTTGCAGTTAAATGTCTTAGGGATCTCTATCGAGATAGCTTGGAAAAAGTAAAGAAATCCACTTTAAGATTGTTGAATCTTTTGAGCCAAGAAAAATGTTTACGGTCATATCTGGTCAAGTCTGTTAATTTTATTTGCAAAAATGGAAGTTAAAGACATAGAAAACAGTTGTGAGATATTGGAAAGTATTACTATCCATAACTATTTGAAAGCCTTACTGCAGATTTTAAATGGGAGAGTGTCTTATAGAAGTACATGGGGTGGTGTCAGTGAGATATTGAGAAGCTTATGCCGCGTACACGCAACCGTTTTTAATGTCATGGAAAAAAACGTCATTTTTCTCGACGTGATTTTTCGTGTTTCCTCTCATGCCTGCCTTGCCTACACACTATCGTGGAAAAAAATGTTCGAGTAAAGCGCAGTGACGTCCAACACGTACGACAGCACTATAAAGGGGAAGTTCCATTCGGATGGCGCCACCCTTCATGTTAGTAAAGTTTGTTGAGCGACGATTCGCGCTTTTCAGCCTCGTGCTTTTCAGTCCGTTACAGCGTGACGAATGTGCTATCTCCATTACGAACGCTAGTTTTACCAGAACGAGCGCTCCCGTCTCATACTTGATTCTGGACATGCGCATTTTTTTTCACGTCGTTAAAGCCCACACACGGCCGTTTTTCATGACGAGAAAAACGACGATGTAAAAAACGACGTGAAAATTAGAGCATGTTCCAATTTTTCTCGTCGTGATTCTCTGCGTTTTTGTCGTCGGGAAACCTGCTGGAAAGCCCACATGACCATTTTAAAAAATGTCATTTTTCTCATCATTAAAAACGGTCGTGTGTATGCGGCATTAGATTCAGACCCCTTTCACACTGAGGAGTTTTTCAGGTGGTTTAGCGCTAAAAATAGCGCCTAAATACCGCCTGAAATCTCCTGCCCCTGCAGTCTCAATGTGAAAGCCCGGCAGTGCGCTAGCAGGACTGCTCCAAAAGTCCTGCTAGCAGCATCTTTGGAGCGGTGAGAGGAGCGGTGTGTTTACCTCTCCTTCACCGCTCCATCCCATTGAAAGTAATGGGAAACCGCGGTAATGCAGAGGCGCATTGCTGGCGGTATTGACCCTTTTTCGGCCGCTAGCGGGGGTTAATACTGCACCGCTAGCGGCCAAATACCGCCGCAATTCCGACGGTATAGTGCCGCTAAAAATAGCGGCACTATACCGCCACTGCACCCACCGCTCCAGTGTGAAAGGGGACTCAGAGAAATATATATTTTTTAATCAAATACTTTTTATTAAAGTGGTACTGAACTCAATTTTTTTTTATAAAATAACAAACATGTTATACTTACCTGCTCTGTGCAGTGGTATTGCACAGAGTGGCCCCGATCCTCCTCTTCTAGGGTCCCTGGTGGCGATCTTGGCTCCTCCCCTCCTCATGAGGAATCACCATAGCCAGCCGCTAAGAATACAAATTTTGAGTGTTTAATAGACTCTATGGAGGTGGAAAGTGAAACTTCTGGGGGGAACTTTAACGCCGCTGCCCCCTGATCCTCGTTTAGACTGCATATATCCTGACTCCATATCCATATTTGTCTGCATTTTTTTTTTTTTTTTTACTTTGTTTTCTGCAAATACACTTAGCAAGGAGGCACATAAACAGTTACATCTCGTGCATAGAGTAGTGCAGAATAAGAGTATCACAACAGATTTATATGTTATCCTGAGAATATTATTTACCCCGGATCCTCAACGGAGGAAATCCAACACAACAGGTGAGACAGGGTAATCACCGTGGACCCCCTTGGGCCCCACACAGTTTGTCATTGCATATTAGACAGTAGAAGTATCTAACAGTTACACTCATCCTGACCCACACTCACACTCATTCACACAACCATTCTCAACTTGCCACCCTCCCACACCCTCACCCAGGTCCAAAACACGACATAATCAACCACCCAGCCACCCATCAACCCATAGACAAACCCTGCCAACACATGATTATAGCCCACTATGGCTGGGAGAGCGGGGTGTCTTTCCAGAAGGAATCTCCAATATCAAGCCAGGGCTGCCAAACCTTGGTAAACTTTTTGGGACAGGCCCTGACCCTATAGATGCATTTAAAGATGGGTATAACCTTATTCGCCATACAATACAACATTTGGATATCCGGAGCAGAGGCACTCTTCCATTGTAACAGAACCAGTTTCCTGGCATAAAATAAGACGTGCGTATCAGAGTTTGAGCATGGATTGTAGGTATGAAGTCATTGAGCACTCCCAGCAACCCGACCTCCAGTGTGTGAGGAACGGGTAAATGTAAGGTGTCCTTAAAAAAAGAAAACAAGTCCTTCCAAAACGTTAATAGAGCTGGGCAAGACCAAAACATATGTATGTAACCGGCCTCAGTGGAGCCACACCTAGAACAAGAAGCAGCTGAATTTATTCCCATGCAGGCCAGCCTGGCAGGAGTATAGTGTAACTGCTGTATAAATTTAAATTGTACATATTGATCGTTAGACCCGATAAGATCGAGGAAGCAGGCCTCCGAGGCCTCTTCCCACACCTCCTTGGACAGCCCTGGAATATCCACCTCCCATTTCCCGCTGAGAAATCTGGAAGGGATTGACCCCAGCTGACTGCAGGCGGGAATAAACAGTAGTAACCAGCTTTTAAATAACCGGGTACGACATGAGCACCTCCAGAGGTGATTCAGTGAGCTCCTGGGTCAGACCATCGAATTGTGCCCGTGCTGCATGGCGTAATAATAGATACTTGTATAAAAATGTATCCGTCACCCCACACCTTACCTTTAGATCCTCAAAGGAGATAAACTTATCGTTTACAAAGATGTGGGAGACGTGTGTGACCCCCAGTCGGGTTCACAACAGAGAATCCAGGTGACCCAGGAGCTCAGAGAAGTTGGGGTTTTGCCATAGGGGAGCTTTGGGAGACATCCCGTTCGAATTTGTGAGAACCCCGTTACCCTCATGCTAAGCTAACCAACTGATTTCTATCAGGGTGCTACGGGAGCAGCTCCTGGGTACAGACCTGTGTAGGTCATCCACTAGTGATTCCCTAGAGCCTACCAGTGCAGTCAATAGAGTGGCGGAGCAGGACGAGGAGGCCTCCAGGAATCAGTCATAGACATACGCAAGCTGAGATGCTATAAAATAATGTCTCAGATTAGGACAGGCCAGTCCTCCATCAAGTTTAGCAGCCTGTGAGTGAGGCCCTGGCAATTCGAAGGTTCGACCCCTGCCAGAAAAAGATGGAGAGGAGCAAGTTAATTTTGTTAAAACGTTTTTTAAATAAAATAATAGGGGGTGACCGAAAAACATATAAAAATTTGGGTAAGTTTATCATCTTAAAAATATTCACGCGACCAATCAAATTAAGTGGTAAAGAAGCCCAAGTACGCAGCCTGGTCTCCATATGTGTTATAATTGGGGAAACATTGAGAGTTTCAAAGGAAGACAGGTCTGCAGTAATATGTATCCCCAGATACTTAAATGTGTGTTGGACAGACAATTTAGAGGTAGAGAGGTAGGCATAGTCAAGTGTAGGGCCTATAGGGAATGCCACTGATTTGTCCCAGCCTACTCAAACTCCTCCACAACACCCATTAGGGAGAAAAAAGACTGCTCAGATCCGTCCAGGTTATCTGTCTGCATTTAATCAAGGTTTTAGAGCTGACTGCACTCACTAAGTCTTCATATACTGTAAATAACCAACTAGACCCTTTTTAGAAAGCACCATAGAAAGAATGTTCGAAAAAGTACAATATATGGGATCCAAACGAGTCTGAGACTGTAAAGCGTGGCAAAGGTGTCGATACTGAAAAAATACTCAATTTGCCAAATGATACTGCTCTGCAATAAGGTCAAATGATAGCATAGTGCCTCCAATATACAATTGATGAAGAGATACAAGACCAGATTGTTTCCAGAGCTCAAAACCAGTAAGTTTATTTACTTCTGGAAGATTAAAATTATTACAGATAAGCATATACTGCGTGTAGTCTGTATAACCAAACCGCATGCACAGCCTCTCAAACATTATGCATCAACAAAAAAGTTGGGGAGGAACGGTGTGTCCAAAAACTACCTGCCTCCAGCAAGGAAACAAGGGGGTCCTTAGACAAAGAGGAAAGAAGAACTCTCTGAATTGTATCATGAAGGTCAATTTACACCCACCCTGCCATCTATTGCATCTGAGATGCCAAAAAATATAATCTAGCATTGGGAACCCACAACCATCCTTAGGAAGCTGTAAAGCACTTAGATGAATCCTGGCCTTCTCATGTTTCCACGAGTTCTTGAAATTACGTATCTATCTGCCTAAATATGTGTTGGAGTATCCAAACTGGACAATTATGTAGCATAAAAAAAAGGTGGGCACCCACACCATTTTTATCAAATTGACCCTCTCCACTACTGACAATGGTAATTTACACCAAAAAGCACTAACTGTGCGCATTTTTCGCAGTAATGGAAACATATTCAAGTTAGGATACTCTGCCACATTATGGGACACCTCTACTCCTAAATATTTAAAAGATGTAACCAGCTTTATTTGAGTAGCTGCAACCGGGAGGGGGAACAGCAATTGTCTTCTCCCAGCGGAGGGGTGGGGGCGGCCGGGAGAAGCCGTTCCCGCCAGGAGAAGACAGTGATTATTACTAGAGACTATAGCAAGAGAATCCGGCAGGCTGGAAGTACATAAGTTGATCGATTGATCAACTTGGTACTTCCAGCCTGCCCATTAACGGTTTGAATCTTGGCCGGTTCCTGCTGAAATGGACGAGATTCCAACCATGTATAGCCAGCCTAGGACTAAGCCAACAGCAGGGGTGAAGATGGGCACCCCTTCTGGGTACCTCTTAAGAGAGAAAAGGGTTTAGAAAGCCTACCATTAACCTGTATACTAGCAATAGGGGATGCATAAAAAAAAGTTTAACCCATTTTATAAAATGGTTGCCAAAACCAAATCTTCGTAATAACTGTAAAAGCAAATTCCATTCTATACAATGAAAAGCCTTGGCTGCATCCAACGAAAGAATTGATCTCTTGCCTGAATTAATAGCCGAAGTTTGCAATTTAAGAAAAAAACATTGAAAATTGTTGTTTTTTAATTTTTTATTTATCTGTTGATATCATATGATATTGTTTTTGCATTGGCTTGTGTTGTAAATAGCGCTGCTTTAGTTACTGTTTAAATTAAAAACTCACTCACCTTATATTCCTTATGCTTGGGCATTCCCATCTTGCTTGTGGGCAGGCAAAGCCCACAAGCATAAACTTTTAGGTTTCGGTGATGCTGAATAACCAGCAAGCATCGCCCGTTCTCGCGCATGCGCAGCAAGCTCATTTAGTAGTGCAGGAAACTTCTCAGGTTGCCATCACAACGGGCGACGTCATCGGAAGTGCCCGCCCTATTGTGATGGCAACCATGATAAGCCTATCAAATACTGGGATTTTAGCCCTCGGCGCTGCCCAGTGACTCCTGGGAAATGGTGACACACATCTTCCAGGAGCACTAGCGAACACAGGCGCCGAGGGAAGTGACGTCAGGTGCCGTGGAGAGGAAGGGGGCAGATTACAAGATACCCCATAGCAACAGCCCTGAACAAGTATGTAAACAAATAAAAATACATTTCTAATGTTTTTTCTGATGCTTTTTCCAGTTGATTAATGTAAAGTTAATTTTGTGGGTGGAACTCCGCTTTAAATAAAGAACTTAAGCTTTCTTGGAAGGGTTAATCAGGCCCCTTCACATGTATGAGCACAATTTCATTTCAGAGGGCAAGGTACTGGTCCTGGCTATGGTGGTGTCAGGACCGGGATATGAATGCATGACCTCTGCTGCGTCCAGCAGTAGCTCTTCTTGTTGACCAACCTGATAATCTTGCCTAGTACCCTGTTTCTGATGAACCTTAAACTCCTTGCTCCTCCCATAAACTTCCTTTTTAAGCCATGCCTTTGCATGGCAACCAAAAGCAGTATGTCAAGGCCACTTAAACTAATAATCCAAGCAACAGCCCCATCAAGAGGCTGACAAGGATACATAATTCCTGTTTAGGTAAATTTATACAGTTGATTGATATTGAGGAAGACAGTGAGAAGGTTGCCATAGTGCTGATAAACCAACCAGTCTCTCAAGGGTGCCATTACAGAAAGTTAGTAAATCAGAAACTTATTCAGGGATACTGGAACAGAGATATCACTGAGCAGGAGTTGAGTAATTTATTTTCCTGCATTAGGTGGAATGAGAGTGCTGGGAGCGATTAGGTGTCAGTTAATTAATGGACGGGACCACCAGGAGTTTGTCTGTTGTTTCTTGGCATGGGGGAGCAATGTGGCTAGGTGTAATTGAAGGGAGTCCTAGGGTTGTAAACAGGTTGAGAATATCTTCTGGGCTTCTGAGAATAAGATTTTTGCACGTCCTATACAGTAGATCTGGAGAGTGAATGTGAAAAACATCTACCCCTTTCATTAAGTAGGTTGAGAATAGATTTCAGGGCACTTCTTTGGTCTGCAGAAGTCTGGGAGTAGGGGGATTTTTAGCTCCATCAAAGTCAATAGGTTCTGAGCCTCTTTTACATTTAAAAAGTGCATAAACAGATGACATCACAGACTCTGGTGAGATCTGAGTTCTGCAGTTCTAGGGTACTATGGACCTTGTTGATCTTTAGGTACTTAAAATGGTCTGGGTCATCGAGGGTTTTCAAGAGTAAGGTTTTGACCATGAGAAGAAGGTCTGAGGTGCGAGCCACTTCTGGCAAGCCCTCAATTCTAATGTCATGTGCTTGCTCTGTTTTCAATCCCCTTTTGCAAGAGTAGCACCTTAGTATGAGCTTCATGGGTATCCAGATGCTGTTTCTGTGTCGTTATGATAGCATTTTGAGTGTAGCAGGTACACCCCAATTCAGATGTTTTGAGTGTATAGCTTTGATGTCCGCATTTAGATATCAAATATTTGCCTCATGACTGGACCTTTGTATGCATCTCTCCATCTTAAATAGTGGTGCAACGGATCGGTGGTGATCCGTGATCCGAACGGGTCACCCTGTGTGGATCGGATCACCACGTGATCCGCGGAGCGCTCCAGAGCCTCGGCCATAGGAAAGGCCGTGGCTTCGGCCTAGCTCCGGAGCGGTGGCCATCTTGGTACACCCGGCGGCGCCGCTGTAATGACGTTTCGTCGCCGCCATTTTGCTCCACTCACACTCCTGCAATAGTAATGATAGTAAGGGGCCAAGCGGACATCTTGTTACACCCAACATAGTTTTAAATTTGGCAGTTATTTTCAACACAAAATGGAGTTTATATGCTTAAATTAATTATTTGTAAATCCAACAGACTGTTTACATGTTGAATTTTAAAAGCAGCAGCGAACCTGCTTGCTAATGTGACAGAACACCTCTGATTTTCACATTTAACATTTAGTTAAATGTGAAAATCAGAGGTGTTCTGTCACATTAACAACCATGTAAGGTCAGAAGGTTTGCTGCTGCTTTTAAAATGTAACATGTAAACAGTCTGTTGGATTTACAAATAATGTATTTAAGCTTATAAACTCCATTTTGTGTTGAAAATAACTGAAATTTAAAACTCCGGTGGGGGTATTAAGATTTGTGTTTTTTTTTTTTTTTGCCGATCCGAAAATGATCCGATCCGTGACCCCTGATCCGAGGATCGATCCGATCCGTGAGTTTTTCGATCCGTTGCACCCCTAATCTTAAATCTGGTGGGTAGGCCGTTTTCTTAACATTCTCCAGGCCCAGTGACTCTTTTGCCCATTAGTATGATTTGAGGAGGTAGTTGGTGGAGAATGGTACTGATGTTCTCCTGAATCCATAGATGTGGGATCCAAGCTGGGTGTAGGAAATTGCTCACTTTCTGAGGATGCTACTAAAGAACTGGCCCCATGTGGGGTTCAGCCATAGTTGGTGAGTTAATGCAAAGACAAACCCACCAGGGAGAAAAAGAAGAACCCCCCAGATAAAGAAGCCACGGGTGGACCACGCCACATGAAAAAATGGAAATTTATTGGTAGAAAAAATATATTGCAATTACATGTATAACAGACACTCAAAACCCATCACCAACACCCAATATGATTAAAATTAATAAGACAACGTTGTCTATATTAAAACTACGACTGCGTCACAAAGTGCATGCATGCAATACTCTAGTTGGTGAGTCATACATGGTAAGCTCATTTGGGGTGAAAAAGGCAGATACGTTTTGCCTTGTTGCAGGGGTCTATCTGAGTGGAAAGGATGTCTGGAAGAAGCAGGAACTCTTTATCTGTGCTGCTTACTGTGCCAGGCATCAGCCATGTTACCTGTCCCCCCCCCCCCCCTCCAAAGGTATTAACTAATGCAATGTAATATTAGGTGAAATAAATCTGTCTCTTGATGTTATTCTTTGTTTTAATACTTTGGCTTGCAGTAACTTAAAAGTTAAATGAAATGCATTTTTTATTATGCTAAGTGATTGAAAATTCTCTGTTGTCCATTATTGTTTGATATTTTTGTCTGTCCGATGACTTCTTATTAACCTTGGCTGTCTGTGAAAGCTCACTCATATGCATCCATCCAATTAGACAAAAATCCATTATTGTCTGAGGCACTGAAAAGGGAACATTAAATAGCACTTAATGTGCCAATAGCACTGTCTTATTAAGCCCTGTGGCTAGTGAGAGCATACCACTTTGTCAATCCTCTTTGTCACAATAGTTAGCCATATTAGTTTAAAGAAATAAAAAATATTTTCTGGACATTCTGTAGTAACATTTAAGTTTTATGTATTGAAAGGTACCCTTAAATCTCCCAAACCAAATGATGTGTTTGTTCCTGCTATATATGTTTAATAATACTACTGCATCTGCTATTACTGTTTTTCACTTATGGGTAAAG
The DNA here is from genome assembly GCA_029206835.1 of Rana muscosa. NCBI lineage: Eukaryota > Metazoa > Chordata > Amphibia > Anura > Ranidae > Rana > Rana muscosa. Next base: position 588,587,049 of record CM055117.1, read on the forward strand.
GAAAAGCAGTGAAGGAGGATCAAAGTTTGTCTGAGAATGATTGAAATCAATATTGTGAATTTCCTGCCTTAGTGCAAGTCCCAATAGACAGGACATGGAAGTAATAATGAAGCAAAAGAGAGATAAATGATAGCACCATATTAAATCCTACATAAGCACAACACGCTGCCCATCAGAGAATAGTTGATTTTTCCCCTTACTAATAAAGAAAAGTCAGGAGGACATGATGGAAATTGAGTCTATTTTTTCTTTATCAATTAGCCTAGCTGTTTTTGCTAGTATTAGTACAAAAACAACACTACTCTACTAGTACAAGCAACACATTCATACTTGAAATTTATCTAAACCCAAGGACAAAATGTTGTATAAATTGCAGCTTACCGGTTTTAGGCTTGATGGCTGCATGTACAGTGTGCGCAAAAAAATACTAACTGGGCAACTCAGATTTCTGTTTTTTATTTTTTTCTATAACCAGAGTTTATGGGCCTGTATGTACAAGCACATTGAAAACAATGGGCTGCATTTAGATCAGTAAAAAGTAAAAAGAAGAAAAAGAAAATGCCTAGAAATGCTGAGTTTTTTGGCAGCAGTAAGCAAGAGCCATAATAATGTAATAAGAATGATCCAGAGGTCTTTACTGTTTCCTGTTTCATAGAAATCCTCTCCTTTAATTTTTTTTAAAGTCTCCACCTAAGGGAACAACATTCCCAACCCAAGTGATAGAAAATTTCTCCAACAGGGACACACACAAAAAATGCATTATTACTAGAGTAAAGGAGGAAATACAAAACTCAGAGAATTTATCTCTCCTCCACTCTATTCAAACCTAAAAAAGTTAACAGGTGGCAAGAAAGCAGGTGATTCCTTGTATGAGGCACAGATAAGTGGAACTCCCTGAACCTTAGGGACAGGTAAGTTGCACATAAGCAGCCTTCTCCCAACACATACACCTCCATCGGGATACTAAGGCCTCGTACACACGGCCGGTTTTCTCGTCAAGAAACAACAAGAAAACTGCTGGTAGAGCTTTCTTGCCGAGAAAACCGGCCGTGTGTACGAGGCTTTCAGGTTTCTCGTCAAGAAAACTGCCCAGAATCTCGACGAGAAAAATAGAGAACCTGCTCTCTATTTTCTCGTCAGGATTCTTGTCGGCCTGTTTCCCGACGAGAAACCCAAGAGTGTGTACACGTACCTGTCGCCGTGGAAACCCACGCATGCTCGAAATGACTTCGACGCATGAGCGGTAGCTTCCTAGGCATAGGTAGGGTGTAGCAAGATGGCGGTGACGGCATCGAATGTGACGAGCGCACGCTCGTCGTAGTTGATGACGTCACCGCGTTCGTTCCATTCAAAAGAGCGGCGGTTCTTTAGAATTGAGCGTGTGTACACTCGGCCGGGACAAGATTCTTGTCAAGAATCTCGTCAGGGAAAAACGACGGGTTTTTTCCTGACGAGATTCTCGGTCGTGTGTACTAGGCTTAAGGCGCACAAAACTTGGAATCCTTGTTTTGAGAAGGAAAGGCTCCTTTTTTAAACAACTACCAAGTGCATAGTGGAGGCACGTTGGTCTAATCATGGGAAACAAGTGTATATGGCTGGTGTGTTAAGCTGCTATTTGTTAGGGGAGGGACATTTGTCTGTTTAGAAAACAAAAGTCAAACCATCAGTACTACTGTGCGGTTTTTAATCACGTAAAATAAATGGTAAACTCAGATATAGTGTAAAGTGATACTAAACACACACTGTTTAATTTTCATTGTCCCTTTTATTTCTGTATGTGGATGATGGCACTAATTATTTTAATTTAAAAAAAGTACCTTATTCCTAATCAATATACAGATGTCACATGACCCAGACCTTTCCCAGGCTGTCTGCAGGGAAACATAAGCAGGAGGAACGTCTAGTCCTCTTCTGCGGGTCATGTGTTAAAAATACAAAAAACAGCTTTTGCAATACAGAATAAAAAATAAATAATATCAATAAACTGTTCAATTGGCATACAAATATATATTTGAAATCAAATATTTATTATTTTGTGGAAATAAAATGGTGTGGGCAGATTCTGTGTCACGCCCCTCCAGCGTGTGTCTTAGAATAACAGGGAGGTGAAGCCTCCATTAATTTTCATTTAATATCCTGCCCTTATTGTGTTTAGCTGGTTAGTGGGCATGGAGGAGGGAGGAAATGGGCTGTCATTTACCACTGTGTATATACCCAAATGTGTGACTCTATAGTCACATGGGCTGCTCAGATGTGATAGGGAGGAAATGCTCATCATAGAAACTCACTAAAAACTGAGCATGTGCAGAGCTGCCAACACTGCTCTGCAAAATCCCTAGCTGAATTGGGGACATGGACAGAAGGAGGAGATAGAGAACAGCATGACCAACCAGTTTTTTTGCAGAATACAGAAAATTTATCTCATAGTGACTGTGTGAGTATGAACAGCATGTAGTACACCATTTATTGATAGTTTTTTATGATGTGGGTTTAGTGGCACTTTAAGTATTTCTTTGAATTATAGCTTAGTATTGCATGCAAAGTTTCTGTCTCTGACTTTTCATGAACCAAGAATTATTTTGCATGCAATGCTGAGTGATAAGTACAGCAGGAATGTCTATGTTTTTGTCAGAATTTGATGCATCAGGGCCGATGAACTGTCACGTTTGTAGGCATTAAAAAATATTAGTCTTCAAGCTGTAAATATTTTATCCCATACCGCAGACTCCCTGTTGGTAACACTATTGAACAATGTTACTTAAGGTTGTGTTTTTTTTTTTTTTTTTACTTATCTAGGCTAAGCTGCCATAATATTTGTTAAATATTAGCTTTTATATTTATTTTTAAGTCTTAGAAATCACAGTTTGTTCCCTGCTATAGCAATCATTAAAATTCACCTAATTTGCTATTCTCTGCAGTACTATTTTATAATAACTTATCTGTAAATCTATGTAAATAAGCAGTCTTATTTAATTACGTTTCAGCTTCACAGTAAACTCCAATTTTGTGATAATCAACAAGCCAGGGGGTAGTGATTTGTGCTTGTTAGGATATATGCAAATGAGCTGTGTTACTATCTCACAATATTCCATTTACAAAGAACATCTGCTATAATGCATTTCCCTCAGCAGAAAACTATTGAAACACAAAGCTATAATAAGGCCACATTTTTTGTATGTAGGAGGCTGGAAGACACAGTTATATTTTCCTCAGCAAAAAATCCTATTCTTTGCTATTTCTTTTATTCTGAATTTGTCTTAAAGCTTGGGTGGTAACTCTACATCCACTTTAGTTAAGCCACAAACATTTTTTTGCCATGGTGTGCCTATCGTAATGACCAGATCAGGCAATAATCCATTGTCTTTGGGGCAGCATATGAGAGCTTTGATTGTGTGCTATTGTGGAACAGAACAATTAAAGCAGAAGTAAACCCATAGATTTAACAGTTTCAAAAAACAGTTCCATTTCCTCCGGCACATGCTGGGAATGTAACTATCACATTGGATATTGCTCTCAACCAAACTGTCAAACCATCCAATGGCTGGTGTCATAACAGATCACATGTGCAGCATCATGGCAGTTGAAGATTAAACAGAGGCCAAGATGGCAGCTTCCTTGGCTAAGCAGATTCAAATAAATTACTTAAAGTGGAAGTAAACCCATTGATTTAACAGTTTAAAAAAAGTTAAATTTACGGCATGTCGGAAATGCTAACTGCCACATTGGTTGTGCTCTCAACCAAACTGTCAAACCATCCAATGGCTGATGTCATAACTGGTCACATGTGCAGCATTATGGCAGTTGAAGATTAAACAGAGGCCAAGATGGCAGCTTCCTTGGCTAAGCAGATTCAAATAAATTACTTAAAGCAGAGTTCCACCCAAAAATGGAACTTCCGCTCATTTGTCTCCTTCCCCCCTCCGGTGCCACATTTGGCACCCTTTGGGTGGGAGTCTTTGACTGGTATCCTGTCCCCACTTCTGGGAGTCTCGTCAGCAGCGCATTACATCAGCGCTCGGCTCCCTCCTCCTCCCTCCTCCTTCCCCCGCTGGGCCAGTAGGGTGCCTTGCGCATGCGCAGTAGATACCCGGTGTGAAGCCATAATGCTTCACTACCGGGTTCCCTTACTGGCAATGGTGGCGACAAGGCCCAGGAGTATGGATGATCTTCAGATTCGGATTGAACATTAATTCAATCCAAACCCAGCCTGTTTGCATTTCAGCGAAGAGACTTAACAAACTGGCCATGTTGTGGTCAATGTTGTCACCCAGGACACCCACCAACTTGTTTACATACAGAGGCTATTGGGCTCTTTTTTAATGTGGAAGTGGCACATTAAGATCATAAGGCATGGCAGGCTGTTGTGATGTTGGGTTAACATCATCTGGCGTTGTTTATTATGATTCATGTGGATCTACATTGCTGAACAACATCATTGACCTTGGATTTACAGTACATGGTGGGACATTGTTTATATTTTTGTTTATTTATTTCCAATAAAGGACTTGTTTCATGGTGTGGGTGTTTTTTTTTGCCACTATTGCAGTGTAGTACAGATTGGGACATGATATCATCATACAAAGTAGTGATTGCGATTACATTTATCTACCACACATTATGCTATTTTGGGAGTTTATTTAGTGTACAGTTCTGCTAATACGAATAGATTGACCCCCCCTCCCACAATTATCTCTGCAATCATGTCCTCATTAAAGGGGTTGAAAACCCTCAAGGTTTTTCACCTTAATGCATTCTATGCATTAGGGTGAAAAACCTTCTACAGCCTCCCAGAGCCCTTGTTTTACTGACCTGAGCCCAATCGTTCAATTGACGGGGACGAGCACAACAGCTCCAGTTGCTGTCTTGGGTCCTCATTGGATAGATTAATAGCAGCAAAGCCATTGGCTCCGGCTGCTGTCAATCACATCCAGTGACACGGGAGCTGGGAGGCGGGGCCGAGTCCTGCTGTCTGTGTCAATGGACGCAGCAGGACTCGGGAGTGCGCCCACACGGGTGCCCCCTTGGAATGCGTGTCTCCTAGGGGGCACTCTAGAAGATGAGGAGCCAGGAGCGCTGCGGAGGGACCCCAGAGAAGGAGGATCGGGGACACCCTGTGCAAAACCCTTTCACCCTTGAGGAGGTATGTATAACATGTTTGTTATTTAAAAAAAAAAAAACGAACCTTTACAACGCCTTCAATTATTCGTGAGTAAGAATACCATTGATTTTCTATTAATTTATTATATGTATTTATATTTTTTTAATATTCCAGAAAACAAGAATGCCTATACATCTTCTACAGTATCGTATACTTTTTTTTATCCTTGGGGATTTACTTCTTTTCTAATAAATATGAATACACATACTAGCCCATTTTTATATAGTAGCTTGCAAGTTTCTGCTTTAACCACCAGTGCACCATTGTGTACAGTATAGGAGGTCTTGGTATCCTCAGTTACATAGTTAAATAGTAGGTGAGGTTGAAAAAAGACCGTCCAGTTCAACCTGTGTGTGTGCGTTTATGTTAATAGTACATTGTATATCCCTGTATGTTGTGATCGTTAAGATACCCATCTAATAGTTTTTGGAAACTATCAATGCTCACCGCTGATACTACTGCTTGTGAAAGAAAAGTCAACATCCTTACCACTCTGACAGTAAAGAACCATCTACGCAGTTTAAGGTTAAACCGCTTCTCTTCTAATTTTAGTGAACGGCCACGTGCCTTTTTAAATTCCATTTAACTGAAAAGTTTGTTCTCTATGCTAGGGTCACCAGTATGTTATTTGTATATTGATATCTTATCCCCTCTCAAGCGTCTCCTCTCCAGAGAGAATAAGTTCAATGTTTGTAGTTTTTCCTCATAGCTGAAATCCTCCAGTCCCTTAATTAGCTTTGTTGCCCTTCTCTGTACTCTCTCCAGTACTCATAGGCGTGCGCACAGGGTGTGCCCAGGCACACCCTAATCACACTGTGCAGCACAGATTCCCCCTACTGCCCTGGCTCCCCCCCTCCTTCCTCTTGCAGCGCTTCCAGCTTCCCTACTCTCCTCTCCCACCGGCTGTTGTTGCTGGGGATGTTTTAGGATAAGTGGGGGAAGGGGCAGGTAAATATGTAACTTACCGGCCCCTTCCCTTTCATCGTGAGTGATCGGTAGTATGTGTTGAGCTTTGGGGTGCACACCCTAATGCAATAGGCTGCGCACGCCTATGCCAGTACTATTTACAACTGAACATATATTATTTATTTAAATATTATTATTGCTTTTATTCAATATTGTTATGTTCAATTATTTTACTTGTGGTATAGACTATTTTGTATCTTTATTTTAGATAACTAGTTTATATGTACTGTATGATTTTCACATATATATTTTTATGTTACTTTTTTTACAGCCCTGACGAAGAGAGAGATGTGAACCCCTGAAACACATTGGCTTTTTACTTATTTGACATTGTGTCTAAAAAATTATTTACTGGATTTATCCAACCATTGTGGTGCTCTCAGCCTTCATACACTCTACAGACCTATGAATCAGTCGCATTACTGGATAAAGGTAAGAGAATTTAGAAGGACATACAAGGTGCTGGAGTTGCAAGGTGAGCAGGTGCAGTGAGTCACAGGGTTCAGCTTCCCCAATTTAAAACATGGCACCCACAACTTGTGAGGTATCTGGTGCTGATAGCACAGTGTGCAGTGTCCAAATACATAATTGGACATACGGATAAATAGAGATTTACAGGCTGGCTGCTATATTGTGAAATGTGGCCCATTTCATCACGGGCTGTGGGGGCAGCGGACTGTACAGAAGAAGTATTACCCTCTCACTGCATATTATACTTCAACAGGAATCAGTGAATTTGTGTGTTACAAGATACAGGAGTTGGGGAAACAACAAATTGGAGGAAGGGGCAGGACAACGAGCCAATCATTTGTGTTTCAGTGCTCAACTACTAAAATAAAACATTTTGATAGGAGGAGAAAGCAGAGTGACAGAGATGAGCTCATCAGTTTGTTGCTTCTCTTTTAATGTCTAATCACAGACTGGTGGAACGGCAAAATCTGTTAATATTGGTTAACTGCAGCAGAGACAAATCTGATCTCCTGCACTGCCGGACTATGTGCAAGAGCTGTGTAAATCTTGTGACTGGGTGTGCAGAATTACAAACCATTTGGCAGGTAATACATCTCTTATACAGTACATGTATTGTATCTGTGTATTTAGCTGTTTGCCTAAAGCTGAGCTTTCAAAGAGAAGTATGGCCAAAGCTTTCTTGGCCATACTTCTCTTGTGGGTCACAGGAGTGCACTTACTTTTGCTCTACTTTAACACAGTCAGCTTATAGCGGGCTTTAGCCCTCTGTCAGCTGATATGTCAGAGCCACTCCCAACTCCAGGCTCTAGAAGGATCCCCACCATATTGTTGGGATCCAATCAACTACTTGGCTGACAGCTGGCTCCAGCTCTCAGCGTGTGGCTTAGAACTAAAGCCAGCTGTGCCCGCCATCTCTCCAGTCTGGTGCTTCAGTAAGCTCTGGAAGGGCAGAGTGGAGAACAGTGACTGACAGTCACTGCTCTCTGCTCTGAGCAGACCAAGAATTGAGTGGTCATGTTATTGCTCAGCCTTAGCCCTCGTACACACGGCCGAGATTCTCGTTGAAAAAAACATGTCGTTTTTTTCGACGAGATTCTTGGACAAGAAACTTGTCCCGGCCGAGTGTACACACGCTCGTTTCAAAGAATTTGCGGTTCTTTGAATGGAGCGTACGCGGTGACGTCATCGACTACGACGAGCATGCGCTTGTCACATTCGATGCCGTCGCCGCCATCTTGGTATACCCTACGTATGCCTAGGAAGCTACCGCGCATGCGTCAAATTCATTTCGAACATGCGCGGGCTTCCGGGAGGACAGGTAAGTGTACACACACTCACTTTTCTCGTCGAGAAACATGCCGAGGAGAATCTCGACGAGAAAATAGAGAGCAGGTTCTCTATTTTCTCGTCGAGGTTTCTTGTCGGTTTTCTCGACGAGAAACCCGATAGCCGCGTACACACGACCGATTTACTCGGCAAGACCTCTCTGCCAGCAAGTTTCTTGCTGGTTCTTGCCGAGAAAATCGGCCGTGTGTACGAGGCCTCAGAGCCAATATGGAACAGCTGCAGCATCACAGTGATGCTGCAGCATAGAGCTGAGTATGTATGTTTTTTTTATATATTTATATGTAGCACTTACCCCCGAAGGAGCGGCTGGTTTTGTTTTGGGTCATGCAAACTACCTCCAAGGCTTCCGTTGTCAGGGTAGAGAGTCTTTAGAAAAGCCAATGTCCACGCAGATGTAAAACCTAAACAGTAAGGCTTTATTTTCTCTGCTGTAGAAACTTGAGGAGAAAGTAGGAAACGAGAGAAGTATAGGGGAAAGTTCAGGCACGCAGCACTAAAAGCACACTGAAATTGTAACGTCGCCACTCAAGCCTAAGTGGGTATTGCTCACCCGGATAGTCCCCCTTTTCTGGTCCCAGCAGCTGGGATGATGCACAGATCTATTCTGAATGGTCTCCGTTACAGACCTTGAGGTGAACCTGAGGATGCGTCTAGGAATCCTCTGCCACAGGATTAGTCCTGAACCTCCTAGCCAAGCAATAAGAGAGAACCTTTATGCCAGATTGGTGTATTGCAGGGCCTTTAAGTTCTTGGATCCCTCCTTGAGTAGGTCGCCAGGCCTCTCCTGAGACAGCAGTACCGTCGCTAGTCTACTATGGGGGAAGGTCCTCCCCTGGCTTTCCTCTTCAAGAGCAGACTTCCCGAATATGGGTAGTATGGGATCCTCCTCAAAGGTGTAGGCCCCAGCCAGCGGAGCTGGGCCTACCAGGCATCGATGCAGCCTCAGGCTAAAGGTGCCCGGGGCTGGAACACACACGCGCACCCCGTGCCATGCGGGCCACGGGGCGCACCAGAAGAAGAAGACCCCCTTAAATGGCGTCTGCTCCTTATGTACCCCCTCCCAGCATGCACATCGGGTTAACCACGCCCACTGCATGGCTGCCAAAAAAAGGACACCCAATGTGCTGTGTATTCCAACCTGAGTCTGTGGCGGCAGTGCCACCTACCGACCAAGGGGAATAACTGCCAGGCAATGTCACAGCCAGAGCAGAAACCGAATTTAAACACAATTAAACAAGTCTAAGCCCAACTATGGCTCAGACATACCCCTAAATTTAACATAGCATCCCAACTATTTGGTAGGGGCGCTACAAATATATACCCCATACGTCTCCTTTAATATCTTGGTATCTACAGTCAATTTTACATGTCAGTTCGCTAGAAGAGGTTACATGGGACATATTTTGGCAGTGAAAGGGTTAAGCAATGTTCTACTACCTATTAGTGCCATTTCTGAAATTGTGTTTTCACAGTAAAGAGCAGTGCTGAAAAACATCACTATTTCAATGACAAATTACATTTTATGAATGTCCATTCTCTAATATTTGGTCACACAAGATACTGTACACTAAACAAATATGCTTTATCCCTGCTCTCTGTATATTGTTCTTTCACAGAAACACAAATATATATATTGCATTACATTAAGATCAAGACACAATATACAAACTACGCATACAGAAATGACACAAGTATTGCAGGACCACCACCTGCTTCCCAACCCACACTGATGGACACTTGCCTCTTCTCCCACACTGCTGAATGGAATTATGATCAGCTGCACCTCCTGCATCACTGCTCTCTCTGAAGAATTCCAACACCCAGTATGGAGTGCCTCCTGCCCACCCTATAATGCCACTATTCAAGGAATGGCTGTTTCTAATAATAAATAAGTAATAGGAAAAACATGCTTTCCTTATCCTTATTCTGCATTTTTGGATGCACTATTCTACAAATAACGACCCGCATTCAATCGGTATTAAACCCGAAAGCAAACATTTATTATATTGCAGCTAACAGATTTTTTGATGTGGTGACTGCATTCGTTTTCTTCTTTGGGCTTGTTTTCTTTTATTTTCCCCTGGCTAAACGGACATTTAGGAGCAGTTGGGCAAGTTTTTTTTTAACTGCCCCTGAACTCTCCTCTATGGTATTTTATCAGTACATGTACACAGGGCCGTTTACAGTAGTTTCTAGGAAGTTGAGTTTAGAGGTTTTTTTTGGAATGCAAAAAAATGGATTCAGAAGCTGAGTTTAGAGGCATTTCAAGCGCCAAGCGGTAGCCGCGTTTTTCTTTTTTTTATGCTTCCAAACGCAAACGCGACATGTAAACGCGGCAAAAGGGACATTTTGAATGTGGGTTACTATCTGTCAAGTTAAATCATTCAGGAGAGGTTTTAAAAACGTCCTGTGTATATTAAGCCTTAAGCCCCATACACACGGTCGGACTTTTGGCCAACAAACTTCATTTTGAGCAAGTTGGACCAACAATCCGACCGTGTGTACGCTCCATCGGACAAACTTTTTTTGATTTTTTCTTGTTTTCATCGGACAAAAGTTGGGTCTGCAAACGGACAAACTTTTGCCCAACAAAAGTCCGATTGAGCAATGTCCGACCGTGTGTACAGAAAACCATCGGACTTTTGTCCAATGGACAAAACAACTAAATGTTAAAATCAACCAACAATAGCAGAAGTTGACCAAAGGGTGGCGGTAAAGAGCAGAAAAGAGCAGAAAAAACACGTAATGTTGCAAAAAGTTTTGGGAAAGTTTGCAGAAAAGTCAGAGCGTGTGTATGCTATGGGTGTTCCCGACCAACTCCGTTCAGACAAAAAACCACGGAAAAGTCAGATGGAAGTCCGACCGTGTGTGTGGCTTTAGTCTGTTGTTTTACAACAGAACAAGCTGTCCTACAGGTATAGCAGTTAGAGGGCTAGACAAACCATTTAAAGCGGTATTAAACCCGAAAGCAAACATTTATTATATTGCAGCTTCAATATTAAAGCTTGCAACAAACCATGTATCACTGACAGGGGTGCTTACAATGATCATTTTTTTGGTTTTTTTTTATGTAACAGCTTTAACCAAAAGGGAAATAAAACTGTTTCCTGTAACTGCTTATAAAGTGTGAGCTGGTGTTTGGCCTCAATTTGTTACTGTATTTAAATCTGCGAGTACATCTAACATTCCCCTCCCCCCAGACTGATAATGCCGCTGTCCAAAGGTGCTCCTTCATCCAGAGTGGTGGAATCCTAATACAAGAGGTGTGTTACTGGCCAGATCTCCAGGGGGAAGGGTGAGAGGACAAGCAGTCCTGCAAAAATCGAATTTCTTTATAAATTTAGGCCAATATGTATTCTGCTACATATTTTTGGAAAAAAAATATATCAATAAGGGTATATTGATTGGTTTGCGCAAAAATTATAGTGTCTACAAACTATGGGATATTTTTATTATTTTTTTTACTAGTAATGGCAGCGATTATGGACTTATAGCGGGGCTGCGATATTGCGGCGGACATTCGGACACTAACTAACACTTTAACACATTTTGGGGACCAGTGACACTAATACAGTGATCAGTGCTAAAAATATTCACTATCACTGTACTAATGATACTGGCTGGGAGGGGGTTAACATCAGGGGCGATCAAAGGGTTAAATGTGTGCCTAGCCTGTGTTTTATTAAATTGTGCAAGGTGCTTTTACTAGGTAAAAACATGGATCCTAGTCCCTGCTTTGCAGAGACACAGGATCCATGCCTTCCCTCCTGTCAGACCTGATGTCTGCCGGCTCCAGCCGATCATCAGCCAGACACAGAATGTAAATAAGGCACATTGCCATATCTGTCTTATTTACATTTTGTGTCTGGCTGGTGATCGGTTGGAGCCGGCAGACATATGGTCCGCAGTACCCGCTGATCAGCTCCCGCTGTGTAAAATCACTGCGGAAGCGGACTGCTGGCAGCATGCATTTATGCCCACTACCCGAAATTGTAGGATCATGTATATACAGTATCTCACAAAAGTGAGTACACCTCTCACACGTTTGTAAATATTTTATTATATCTTTTCATGTGACACTGAAGAAATTACACTTTGCTACAATGTAAAGTAATGAATGTACAGCTTGTATAACAGTGTTTGTACTCAGAGTCTCCATACTATACGAGATAGAGTAAGAACGTGGTAACGAACATATGAACAAGACCTGATGTGTGCCAAGGTCACGTGGTCAGTACGCCTAAAAAGGGGCATACCCAAACAAGAGATAACGAAAAAAGAAAGCAAAATAAAAAGGGACGGGAGGGTGGGAAACAAGAACCGTCAGGCCGACAGGAGAAGGAGGAGGAGGGCGGGTTTAAAACCCCCCCGACTCCTCCTACAAACTCAGGCCAGCCTTCCCATTTGTACTCAGAGTCTCCATGCGAGATAGAGTAAGAATGTGGTAACGAACATATGAACAAGACCTGGTGTGTGCCAAAGGTAACGTGGTCAGTACGCCTAAAAGTGACCAAAAAAGAAGACAATAGGGTAAATCAGTAACAGATTTATTGATAATAATGAAACATCAATCAGCCAGAGGCATGAAGGCCCGAGCCATTTCGACATGAGGATCCGGAACATATCTGGCGAAACAAGTGGAGTTCCATCTCCCCACTTTTCTGATGACATGAGCCGGGATACCCTGGCGAGAAGCTGCAGAGGCCGCCCCAATCCTGAACGAATGGCTAGACAGGCCTGCCGGGTTCAAACCTAAGTTGGACCACAGCGTACGGCAATGTTTGGAGAACTGTGCCATCGTGAGGGGAGCCAGAGGGAAGGTCAACAAGGGACTATCCCTGGGTTTGTTGCCAACCAGTGCCATGAGCTGGTCCAACACTGCCACGGGACACCATGCACTACTAGTCTTGAAGAACAACATGTCCGTGCCAGCCCCAAACTGCTGAGTCTTACATGCAGACAGATGTAACCTGAAATAATCTGGATGTCTGATCAACTGGCCGACCGAGAGCACCCGGGAACCAGGGCCAGTACGGGTAAACTTGCCTGGCCTAAAGGAAACCGAAGAAGGCTAAATAAATAGCAGCTTTAAGGACCAAACTGAGGAGCCTCCCGAAAGGCCGCCCGTCCAGCAAACCAGACATACCCCGGAAAATATGGCCCGTAACTGGCAGTCTACAGACCGAAGCAGGAGGACAACTCCTTCGGATGCCTCTCAGTATAGCCTTGATTGCATGGGCAGCAAAGATGGAAGGTCTGTTCGGATCCTGTAAAGATAGATGGCGCTGAACCCCGGCAAGATACATCTTAATGGTACCATGAGACAACATTAGTTGAGCATGGCAGAAAGCTACAAAAGCCAAAAGATAACATCATGGCCATTGAGGCATGGATATTGGGACTGGAAATCCTGAAAGGTTTTCCAGGCCGAGGCGTAAGCCTTCTTGGTGTTGATTGACAAAGATGCATTAATCAGGGCTGCTGCGTCAAGCTAATGGGAGTCTAGTCCAACATCAGAAGAGAGGCCTGCGGGGATGGTGTGGCGCATGCGTCGGCATGTGGGACCTGATGGAAAAAAGTCGTATAATTGAGCCGAGACAGAGCATCCGCAGCAACATTCTCCACACCACTGATGAATTTGCAATGTATGTGAAAATGATACTGAAGGGATAACCAAATTAGTCTGCGTACAAAGGACATGATGACCAAAGACCGGGATCTACCCTTGTTGATGATCTCCATGGCCGCTTGATTGTCCGTGGAGAAAGCCACCATCTGTCCTGACCAAGAACTACCCCACACCCGGGCTGCTGCCACTACAGGGAAGATTTCAAATAATGCAGACAAATCTGTAAACCCCGGGATGGCCAACATCTCCTCTGGCCAAGGCCCTGCCAACCAGTGGGTGCCATAAATGGCAGCATAACCCACTGTGGTCGCCGCATTTGTCACCACCTGAGGAGAGGAACTGGACTCTGCGGGAATGAACATGGCAATCCCATTCCAATGCCGGAGGAACTCGTCCCACATATGAAGGTCAGCCAACGCCGCAGCATCCAGTTTGACTCGTGAGTCTGGACCCAGAGCTGATGGTAACAGAGCTAACAACCTAGATATAAAAGATCTACCCTGAGGAATGATCCTCATAGGGAAGATCAACATGCCTAATAGGGATAACAACTCGACCCTGGTACAAGCCTGAGAGACGGAAAAGGAATGGATGCAATCTCTGATCCCGGAGAGCTTGTCAGCCAACAGACTGGCCTGCATGGCCCTGGTGTCCAGAATGATCCCCAAAAAGGAGATCGCCGATGCGGGCCCTCCAACTTCTTTGTAGCCAGCGGCACATTGAGAGCCGTGAAAACAGACAGTAACTTTTGTAGATCTATGGGGGCTTGCTGCGGACTCTCAATGAGGAGGAAGTCATCCAGGTAATGAATGACCTTGTGACAACGCTCCACATGCACTAGAATCCACCTGAGCTCTTGGGCGAATACATCAAACAACCAATGGCTACTCTTGGACCCGAGTGTGAGTCTGGTAGCAAAATAGTACAGACCCCTCCACTTCACCCCATGCCACTGCCAGAGCGATGGCATAATCGGGAGAAGTTTAAAAGCGCCAGCTTTGTCCGCTTTGGACAGCCAAGCACCCTGCCCCACCCTGATGATCTGCTGGATGGCCTGATCCACTGACGCATATTTCCAAGAAAACTCCTCAGACGGGATTAAAGAAATAAGGCTAGGTACCGCGGAGCAATGAGGGGTGGACAAGTCGTAAATTAATCTCAATTTATTGGAAAGCTTTCCCTTGACCAACCCCAGAGGATTGACCCTCCAAAGCTGGAACGGGGATACAGAAAAAGGACCAATGATAAACCCTTTGTCCAGTTTGGACTGGAGTAAAACATCCACCGCCCCCAAATCCACTGCAGAAGATCTAAGATTGTGACTTTCAAACGTGCCTGAAGGTAAAGTGACAAACCCAAGGTGGAAGCCCCTCGTGAACCCCTCCACCAGAAACGAACATAGACTAGGGGAAGGGTGAGAGGACAAGCAGTCCTGAAAAAAAAACACATTGACACGGCTCAGTCAGCTGTTTTTACCCTGTCTGAGCGAGCAGAATGAGTTTGGATGGGCCCTGAAACAGCCTGAGCAAATGTGCAGTGACGGCACTGATTATAGTTGCAAACACAGTGGTTGAAATTGTTGCATATTGGCGATTTCCCCAGATACTGGATAGGCCGACCCAGCTTGTCCATGGTAGCAGCCTGAGCCGGCGCTGGCAGCAAACCGGGGAAAGCCCTAGAAGTACCTGGGAGAACCGGAAATTCGGAATTGGGGCACCAGTAAGCCGTGTGTGATGAAGATTGGCATTTAGCGCAAACCGGTGACCTCAACCCCTGCAAAATGACGGCAGAAAATCTCAGTGTCTACCCTGCTCCAGACCGCGACCACCTGATGTTGGGCCCACAAGGCAGCGGCTTTGGCAGAGAACGACTTGTGGTAGTTGTAAAATGCCGTGCCCCCGAACTTGTGACCCAACTCGACAACCGCATAAAGGTAATGGTCCAGTTCCTCTCTCCTCTGGGGACTCACAGAGCACACAATGTCCCTAAGCATGCTGAAAGCTAACACAAACTCGGGGATAGAGAGTTTGCGATTCAATCTGTGGTCCCTAGACTTGATAATGACTGACACGTCGCCACAGGCATAGGACTTGTTGTCAGCCACATCATGGGCGGCAATCAACAAGGATGCCAGATTGCCATCCTTGCCATCAAGAATATCCTTCCTGATGTTCCCTGGGATGAAATGGGCAGTGGTGACGGAAGGAACACTAGAACTAGTACCTGCCACCAAAGACCCAGGAACCACGGGGACCTCAGACCCTGCTGCAACCACAGGAACAGCCAGAACCGCCGGGCCCGAAATCGGACTGGTTTCCAGAACCTCCAACCTGGCCTGTAACTCCTGGAATGAGCCCGCCAGAGAGCTATGGGTGGAATGGATTTCTGTCAGGGATAAAGCCACTGAACGCAGGGTGACCTGCTCCGCATCGGTACTTGAAGAGGAGGGCAACAATAGTCTGAATAATTCAGCTTTACGGGCTGACGCCGGGTAAGAGATACCCCTGAGACGTATCTCCGCCACTAATCTTGGGACAGTCCAGGACCTCAGAGAAGGCGTGCCGCCCCGATCCGACCCCCTCGCTGGAGAAGGAGAAATGGAGGTGAAGTCCTCGATGTCCGCTGCTTGAGACAAGCCCTAAAAAACAATTGAAACAAATGAAAACACCATGACAGAACTAACTCCAGACCAACAAAACCCGAAACAACCCTCAATTCCCCCACCGCCCCCTAACCCTAAACAACAAATAACCCTGACTGGCCCAGAACGACCCCCCCCCCTCCCAACTAAGAGGGCCGAGCCACCTGCGGCCGCAGAACAATTAAAAACGAACACTCAGGCCCTCCTGAACCTGAAAACTTGACAGGTCCAACCAATTAAAATGTAATGAACATGATAAATGACAGAACCTAAAGAACGAAGGATTGAGCCAACGGGTGAGGAGACTTGCCACTACCCAAGTCAATTAAAAACAAAACATCTCAACCCGCTAAGACCTAAAACGAAATAGGCAAACCACAGTGGTGAACTAACCCTAAGTAAAATAAAAGAACGATGAGAGAATAGCGCACCAGTACCCAGACTTACCTTGATCGTAACCTTTGACCCTAACCGAAAACCTTGCGTCTGGCGCCCGAAGTATGCCCTGAAATAAAATGTACGAGTCAGACCCCAGGACGAGAACCAAAGTACAACAGATGACGCCAAGAAAACTCCCCCTACGAGACCTGTAAACGTGTCAGGCAACTGATCGAGCGTGTCACGTGAAGCATGAATGAGATTTAAAACGTGAAATACCAGATGGTTGATGAGACTTGCCACTGACCAAGTCAATTAAAAACGAAACATCTCAAACCGTTAACACCCACAAACGTGGTTGGTGACCCCGCAGTGGAACAACTACCCCTAAAACTCAAGAGGTCTGGGAAGGAAGAACAACACCTGAGCAAACCTGACCTGCCCCAACCCAAGGAGCCGTCCCCCCCCCTAAGGTGCCCCCACCACCTGGTGAACCCAGCACCCTGAACGTGGATGAAAACATGTGACACTTACTGAAGCAACCTGAAAAAGAAACACAGTTTTGACGAAAACGTAAAACCCTGACCAACGTCCTAAAAAGGAAAATGACAGACATGCATCAAACATTTGCAGAGAAAATGACAGGTAAATTGAACGTGAGAAAATGACAAGCTGTGAACTGCACGCGTGAGCCTGATCCCCCCCCCCCCCCACCATACATGGCCCTACCAGCTGCCCTGTGACCCAGGGTATGCACGTAGGGGAAAAACCACGGGATGACTGCACAGATGCCCAGCAGCAGCAGCACCAACATGACAAGGATATGACATCCCACCTCCTCCCATACCCACCTGTGCTGACAACAAAATAAAGAAACAATCCAGGACCCCCCCACAGATAACAAACCCCTGGCCAGCACAAATAAACACCCCCAACCACCTATGCAGGGCATCAGTAAACGGCCTGAGCCCCCCTCCTGCACCGATACCCATACACCCGGAAAATGCGAGTAAGGTGAGAGCCTGCCGCGAGCCACCAGCGGAGCCAAGAGAGGTGGTGAATGACACCGGAGGGCCGCCGAGCGGAGCCGAACCTGCCGCGGGTCGCTCCGAGGAGCCGAAGGCCGCCGAGATCAGCCGATGAGCCGACAGCTGTCGCGTCCTCGTGGAGTAGGAAGAAACAGGAAGTGACGAACACAGGACGTCCGGAAATTACGTATTTAAACAAGAACGTCAGGCCGACAGGAGAAGGAGGAGGAGGGCGGGTTTAAAAAAACCCCGACTCCTCCTTCAAACTCAGGCCAGCCTCCGGCCGGCCTTCCCGTAAATTTGCTGTCCCCTCAAAATAACTCAACACACAGCCGTTAATGTCTAAACCGCTCGCTGGCAACAAAAGTGAGTACACCCCTAAGTGAAAATGTCCAAATTAGGCCCAATTAGCCATTTTTCCTCCCCGGTGTAATGTGACTCGTTACTGTTACAAGATATCAGGTGTGAATGGGGAGCAGGTGTGTTAAATTTGGTGTTATCACTCTCACTCTCTCATACTGGTCACTGGAAGTTCTACATGGCACCTCATGGCAAAGAACTCTCTGAGGATCTGAAAAAAAGAATTGTTGCTCTACATAAAGATGTCCTAGACTATAAGAAGATTGCCAAGACCCTGAAACTGAGCTGCAGCACAGTGACCAAGACCATACAGGACAGGTTCCACTCAGCAAAACTGCTATAGAGCGATCGCTAAGTGGATAATGTAAAGTTTTTGTTTCTTTGAATTTATTCCTTTTTTTCTATCTTTTGTAAACAGTTTAAGAAAGCTTCATTGTAATTTTCTTTCAAGATCAAATTAATATTATTTTGATCCATTAAACGGCATGGGGCCCATAGGCCAGTACCTTCTCTGCCTATATAGTAATCAGGTCCTGGAGCTTATATGGACAATACCCTTTTGGTATTAGTGCTTTTTAATATAACCAATAATAATAAGGCCTCATGCCCACGGACGTTTTTACAGCCGCGTTTTTGAGCGTTTTTTACAGCTTAAAAACGCCTGTCCATGTTAGTCTATAGCTTCATGCCCACCTAGATGTTTTTAAACTGCAAATAGCATAGACGTTTTTAAGCTGTAAAAAAAAACCCAGGACCAGCGTGTTCCTCAGCGTCGGCGTTAGGCATAAAAAAACGTGAACCGTCAAAAAACACGCAAAAACGCCCCAATTGCGTTTTTAAGCTCCGACGTTTTTTTTTTCTAAAAAAAATTATACAATAACATGGACAGGCGTTTTTAAGCTGTAAAAAACGCGGCTGTAAAAACGTCCGTGAGCATGAGGCCTAATAGAAATAATAACACATACAGGCTATAAAATACTTTTGGACAGGATGCTGTTATGAAGATGCAGTAAATGAGTAGATAATATTAAACAAACAAATATGTATACAAACACAATGACTAATACATTGACAACAATGAGGCACAGCTGGCAGTCACTAAACTCATTTAGATGAGAACTAATTGGACACAAAGCTTCAGAGAACAAACAAGAACAGTCCCTCTTGTCTAGTTAAGAAACACACGTAATACTTACTAAAATCATATAGGAAATCCCTAGTTTCACCTCCCAGTTACCATCAGAGCAGCGGTATTGCCAAGTCTCTTACGTCCTGGCACGCTCCTCTCGAGCGCAACTTAGTTTTTGCGCTAGGCCATATGGATTATGTAAAGTTTATTCCTATTTTTGATGTACTTTCCTGATGTCTCCTCTGCTTCTGCATTTGTTTATGCCACTTCAAAGCTTCCCACTGATCAAAACAAATTCCTCAGGCTAGGGACATGAGTGCCATGCTGGGAATCCTTATTTGACTGTGCTTCGTAAAGCTGTAATTCATATAATAAAAGTGGCCATGTGACATATTAGCAACTGTGTATCAAAGCAAGTCCCATCAAACAATTGCCATTTTAATAGCAAAACAACACTTTTGTTTGGGAATATATAAAGCTTAAAAGGTATAGATAGGCATTTCATTTTTGTTTTTCTAGTTTATTCTCAATGTACATTATATGATGTGTTTTAAATTAGTTTTGTCTATATTTTCATGTTAATAGTCTACTTTCTCTATGAAGTTTTTCAAATTGCTGCTCAAAAGTTATTTATGTATTATTTATTACAGGTACTTATATAGCGCCATCAAATTACGCTTTACATATTTATTGTACATTCACACCAGTCCCTGCCCTCAAGGAGCTTACAATCTAAGGTCCCTAACCTAACTCACATTCATACAGTATCTCACAAAAGTGAGTACACCCCTCACATTTTTTTAAAATATTTTATTATATCTTTTCATGTGACAACACTGAAGAAATGACACTTTGCTACAATGTAAAGTAGTGAGTGTAACAGTGTAAATTTGCTGTCCCCTCAAAATAACTCAACACATTAATGTCTAAACCGCTGGCAACAAAAGTGAGTACACCCCTAAGTGAAAATGTCCAAATTGGGCCTAAAGTGTCAATATTTTGTGTGGCCACCATTATTTTCCAGAACTGCCTTAACCCTCTTGGGCATTGAGTTCACCAAAGCTTTACAGGTTGCCACTGGAGTCCTCTTCCACTCCTCCATGATGACATCACAGAGCTGGTGGATGTTAGAGACCTTGCGCTCCTCCACCTTCCATTTGAGAATTTCCCACAGATGCTCAATATGGTTTAGGTCTGGAGACATGCTTGGCCAGTCCATCACCTTTACTCTCATGTTCTTTAGCAAGGCAGTGGTCATCTTGGAGGTGTGTTTGGGGTCGTTATCATGTTGGAATACTGCCCTGCGGCCCAGTCTCCAGAGGGAGGGGATCATGCTCTGCTTCAGTATGTCACAGTACATGTTGGCATTCATGGTTCCCTCAATGAACTGTAGCTCCCTAGTGCCAGCAGCACTCATGCAGCCCCAGACCATGACACTCCCACCACCATGCTTGACTGTAGGCAAGACACACTTGTCTTTGTACTCCTCACCTAATTGTCGCCACACACGCTTGACACCATCTGAACCAAATACATTTATCTTGCTTTCATCAGAACACAGGATATGGTTCCAGTAATTCATATCCTTAGTCTGCCTGTCTTCAGCAAACTATTTGCGGGCTTTCTTGTGCATCATCTTTAGAAGAGGCTTCCTTCTGGGACGACAGCCATGCAGACCAATTTGATGCATTGTGCGGTGTATGGTCTGAGCACTGACAGGCTGACCCCCCACCCCTTCAACCTCTGCAGCAATGCTGGCAGCACTCATACGTCTATTTCCCAAAGACAACTTCTGGATATGATGCTGAGCACGTGCACTCAACTTCTTTGGTCGACCACAGCGAGGCTTGTTCTGAGTGGAACTTGTCCTGTTAAACTGCTGTATGGTCTTGACCACAGTGCTGCAGCTCGCTTTCAGGATCTTGGTAATCCTCTTATAACCTAGGCCATCTATATGTAGAGCAACAATTCATTTTTTCAGATCCTCAGAGAGTTCTTTGCCACGAGATGCCATGTTGAACTTCCAGTGACCAGTATGAGAGAGTGAGAGCGATCGCACAAAATTTAACACATCTGCTCCACATTCACACCTGAGACCTTGTAACACTAACAAGTCACATAACACCGGGGAGGGAAAATGGATAATTGGGCCCAATTTGGACATTTTCACTTAGGGGTATACTCACTTTTGTTGCCAATGGTTTAGACATTAATGGCTGTGTGTTGAGTTATTTTGAGGGGACAGAAAATGTACACTGTTATACAAGCTGTACACTCACTACTTTACATTGCAGCAAAGTGTCATTTATTCAGTGTTGTCACATGAAAAGATAGAATACAATTTTTACAAAAATGTGAGGGGTGTACTCACTTTTGTGATATACTGTACATACACATATTAGGGAAAACTTGGATAGACACCAATTAACCTACCAACATATCTTTGGAGTGTGGGAGGAAACCAGAGTGCTGGGAGGAAACCCACGTAGGTACAGGGAGAACATGCAAACTCCAGGCAGGTAGTGCTGTAGGAACAAGTTCTATACATAGAAATATTACATTTTTGTGTGATTTGGACAAGAGGAAGAAAGAAAGTTAGGGGAGAAAGAAAGGCTTAGTTAGGCTTAATTTACATGTGTGGCCAGGGGGCAAAACCAAGTAGTTGAGCTGCAAATTTACTGCCCTCCAACTGCCCACCTAGACATTAATATACAGTTGCTCAGTGCTGTACACATGAGACTGCAATGCTGCACTTCCCGGCAGCAGCAAAAATTAAACAGGATGTCCCATTTCATACACCTTACTGACACCGAATACAATCCATGAAAGTCTACGTGGCTGTGCTGCAATGGCTCCGCAACTCTGTGCTATGCGTGTAATTGTGGTGCAGTGCTGTGGCAGTTTACAGGGTCAAATCAGGCAGTGGAGAGGCAAAATATCGCCTCCTAACTGCCAGTAAAACGCCTCTGAATGGTGACCCACTGCAGATCACTTTTCAGAGGGATGGCAAGAGCTGCACAAGCCGTAACAGAGATTGAAAGAAAGATTATGTCAGCAGCCATTGTCTCCATATTGCTGTCAGCATAGCTGTTCTTCATTTTAAAATTTGACCCATAATCTCATTCTTTTTACTCCCCCTTGCTCACTTATTCTCTTCTCTCTTTATTTCACTAACTTATCCCTGGTTCACACTGGGGCTGCGGGAGTGAAGCCGTGCGATTTCAGCTGAACTCGCACGATTTCACTCCTGCCTGTCAGTCCCGATTTCAGCTCGATTACAGAGACATCTGACATAGATGTCAATGTAAATCGCGGCTAAAATCGCAAAAAGTAGTACAGAAACTACTTTTTGAAATCGGTGCAGCGCCGCAGATGCGGCGTCGCACCGATTAGGACGGTGCCATTGCCTGCAATTTGCGGCAAATTTTGCCGATTTGACATGCGATTTGACATGTCAAATCGCATGTCAAATCGCACCAGTGTGAACCAGGGCTAAAATACAGAAAAAAGGATTCCAGGTTTTACCTTGGACAGGGAATTTGCTATGCTGACTCATAATGCTTTGGGATTTCTGTTCTGGGAATACCCTTTCAATGTGTTCCATTCTAATACATTCCTGGGGCAGTTTCATAATCATGCATGGCTGATCTTATGAGTTATTTGACACAGACTATTTTATGAAAATTATGTAATTTACATTTTATCACTGTGTGCAATCTGCGGAATAATATTCTTGGGCATGGTGGCTGTGCAGAGAGAATGCTAATCCATATTCTATTGTTGAACTAGAGGAACGCACCTGTGAGCGTTCCTATTTCTTAGACATTGTCACTGATAGCTAATAATCAGGACCCAATCAGTGCGCTTTTTGGTCATGTGATCTTCATGACAACCAATTATGGTGATTGCAAAAGGTTTGTTTACAAATAAACTTGCGTGTTCAGCTTTCCCTGTACCCTGCACCATAGGTGTGCGCACAGGGTGTGCCCAGGCACACCCTAATCACCCTGTGAAGCACAGATTCCCCCTACTGCCCTGGCTCCCCACTTGTTCCCTCTGCAGCACTCCTGGCTTCCCTCCTCTCCTCTCCTGCCGGATGTTGCTGCAGAGATGTTTTAGGATGAGTGAGGGAAGGGGCCGGTAAATATGTATTCATCAGCCCCTTCCCTTTCTGAATAAACATGGTGAGTGATTGGGAGTGTGTGTTTGAGCTTTGGGGTGCACACCCTAATGCAATAGGCTGTGCACACCTATGCCCTGCACACAGAGAGGTACAGTGGCAACTAGCACCAGCAGACAACAGATGGCACAATGCAATACATACATTAAAAAGGTTTTAGAATTGTTAAAGTGATTGTAATGTTTTGTTTTGTTTTTCACTTAAAAATAACAACCTTGTTATACTTACCTGCTCTGTGCAAAGACTTTGCACAGAGCAGCCTCGATCCTCCCCCCTGCTGAAAGTCCCCACAGCAAACCACTTGCTATGGTGGCACTCGTGCGGGCCACAAGACAGACAGAGTGATGCTTGGTCCAACCACCCACTCCATCATCATTGGTTCTGATTGACAATGGCTCCCGCTGCTGTATCTGAACCAATGAGAAGCGAGAGAGCCTTAGCTTCCATACACCTTGCTGGATCGAAATCCGGCTCAGGCATGTATTTTGTATTTGGGGGAGGGGGGGGGGGGTGGGGGAGGCTGCATGCAGAAGGTTTTTTACCCTACTGCATAGAATGAAGTAAGCATTTGAGGATCATTTCCGGCCGACTACTTCCGGCTTTGGTTTAACATTGTTTTGAATGTTTTAGTACAAGTGGATTACCTGGAATTTTGAATTTTAGACAATAAATATACAGAATTACGCTATATAGCTTCTTTTGCCATTTGTACCCATCCCTGGAGGTTCGTTGAGGACAACACATTTTTTAGCTGGAGTTACAGCCTGTGGGACCACAGAGCCCAGCAGTCCCCATAACGTTTGCACACTTCTCAATGGGATTTGGGGATTTCTGATGGCTCAGTAAGGACAGCCGCAGTGATACAGCCAGTGGGACTACTAAGCTCAGTCACCCTCTTAAAGCGCATCCGGCTTCTGTTATGGGAGTCCAGGATCTCTGGTGAGTGAGAGGGCACACAGAGGGGAGCACGAATTTTGCACTGATGTTTGTCTTGGCACTTGGCACTTTATACTACACGTCCGAATAAGTTGAAGTTGCACTGGAAAAACCTCCTTGGATTCACATGAACTTTGTATATTTATTTATTTGTTCACTGGAATTTATGGACTTTATATATTATTATTTTATATTTGATATGAGTTTTTATGATTTATTTGGTGATTTATTAGTATAGTGTATGGTAGCGCTCTTATCCTGTTCACATTTTTAAAATTCAACACTGCCACAAATTTGTGCCAAGTTATTCTGGGAAGGTAAAACACAATTTTGCCTTAACAGCCACTTTAAGTGTAAAGTCCATTCTTTTAAATTTGTATTACCTTAAAACCTTATAACAAAAAACATGAGCAGGACAAGTAATAGGTATACCTTAAAAAATAATGTAAACCGGTGGTTGTTAATTTATGGGCTATAGGGGGCCTCAACTGCGGCCCCTGACATCACCAAAGGGCCGCATATAACGTTCAATATATGTATTACTTGAAAGGACTGTAAGAGACTGCAGACCTAATATAGAAAATGATGGTTAGAGGCTGGACATGCTACATTTGTGGCTGGAGATATGCTGCAGAAGATAATACAAAACTGGGAACATATTAAATGAAGCTAGTAGATATCACTGCTATCAATGCTTTCAGTACAGACTGCTGAGGTCCGAAGGCCACACATCATATGCCACATATGCAAAAGAGCCGAATGCGGTCCTTGTGCCACAGGTTGGGCATTTAAGGTGTAAACATTATTTAGGTAGATTAATTCGTTGTATAATTATTGTCAAGATGACAAGCTCATTTTGATGCTGCTTAATTTGGTCAGGGCATCTATGCATTAAACTGCATTAAACTTTGTTTAACCATGAAGCGGTTAAACAAAAAAAGATTTTATACAGTTATATCTTCACTATCACTAGTCTTGATCCTATCCATCTTTATCTGGGGAATAGTAATGTCTGTTACATGCATAGAAAAGTCATCCCTGGATATTCTGAGTACACAAAGTTGTAATTCATTTTAGGAGTATGCAAATCTTCCAGAGCTACTTTGCAAACATTACATTTTAAAACAATAAAAATTGTGATTTAGGCATCATTTAAACAGATTATTCTGTTAAAGTATAAATTCAGCCTTTCTGTACTTATGATTGTCAGAACTAATCAAATATAATGTTTACAAATATTTGTATTTGTTTTAATTCTAGTAAATATGGTATAAAGAATCTTAGTACTTTGGAGTAAATGGAGTTCTGCGTTTACATCAGCAGGTGGAGCTTTTGGATCCTTGTCGGGTTTTAGGCCCCTTTCACATGGGGTGGATCCGCTGGACAGACTCCGCTAGCTTAGCAGGGGATCGATCCACTGATCCCCGCTGAGCAGGTAGATGACAGGTTCGTCTGCTCACTGAGCTGAGACGGACCTGTCAGAGCCCCGCTGTTCTCTATGAGGGGATTGGATGAAAACAGACAGCCTATCCGTTTTCATCCGATCCAATCCGATCTGATCCGCTGGACGGATGGCGAACGTATCGCCATCCGTCTGTTTTGAGAGGATCTTGTTGGATCGGATGGCAGGAGGGTGTCAGTGGACAAATATCCGCTGACATCCGCCTGCCCATAGAAGTCAATGGGTGGCCTGCTCGGATCCGCCTGAAGAACAGACAGGCAGATCTGATCGGGCCAATCGTGTGAAAGGGGACTTAAAGGTTCATGGTTGTTTTTTTCTAAATAAGAAAATTTGATTTATACATCTTATTATTACTCATCTGCAGTTACTCATCCCAGTGACTTACCCCATTTCAATCAGAAGTCTCGGGCCCGTGTTCACACACTGGTGCGACATGCGCTCCGACTTTGAGAGCACATGTCGCATGACAATCAAAAATAAATGTTTCCCAATGAGAGCTATATTAACTGTTGGTCTGACTTTGGAAAAGGTTCCTTTCTGCACTACTTTGGTCCGACTTCTGTCCAATTTCAGCCCATAAAATTGAATGGAAGTCGCATCCAAGTTGGATCCTCATCTTAATTGATGAGATTTGGATCCAACATTACAGGAAGATTACACAGGCATTCCCTGAAGTTGTTCCGAAGTTGCTTCTAATTCACATCAAAGTCGCGTCAAGGTCGTCCGCCAAAGTCCCATGACTTTCATGTCAGAGCACTGCTACTTTAGCTAACATATAATGCTCTAGAAATAATTTGTCATGCATTATATGTTTATTTGCCCATATAGTAAAACTTAGAAAAGGTTAAAACATTGTGCTTAATTAAAATACAAATGGACCAAAACCATTAATGTTTCCCTTTAGTGGTTCCAAAGACAAATGTTTTTTTTTTTACCTTTATGCATTCTCTGCATTAAGTTAAAAAAAACTTATAATAGCAACGCTCCTCCGCCCCACTCTTAAACACTTACCTGAATCCTCTATCTATCTAGCTCTGTACCCATCTGTAGGTATTCTCTCCCTTCTTCCTGGTCTCACAGGCTGCTTTGATAGCAGTGGTAGCCATTGTCTCCTGCTGCTGTCAGTCAAATCCTATGAGCATGGAGCGGGGGGGGGGGGGGCCTGGCCGAGTCATTTGCCGCATAAAGCCTGGCTCAGGAGCGAACTTGCATGTGTACCTCCACACCAGCCAGCTTGCTATGGGGGCTGAAGAGGAAGAGTAGACAGCGCCAGTGGGGGACCCCAGGAGAGGAGGATCGGGCCACTCTGTGCAATACCTACACAGTGAAACACCCTACTTTTCCCAAAAGGTATGCTTTTCAATGGAAACTTGTCATAGTGATATTTACTTACTCACTGCACCACCTTTAGAAGGTATGCTTTTTACTAGCAGAAAGTTGACACAAGGAAAATTATTCACTGGACTACCTCCAGGAGTTATGCTTCTAACTGGAAGTTGGCATAGTAACATTTCATAATCCACTGGACCACTTTCATAAAGAAAGATTCCACATATCATTGAACCACCTGCAGGAGGTATGCTTTTTACTGTGAAAAAGTTTTCACAGTAGGATTCAATAAATTATTGGACCACCCATCCATACGAGGCTGGACCTGTGTAAAGAATCTTCCAAGGAACAGTGGTTCAGGTTACATTTCACTGCACTAATTGGAGAGTAAAGTGCACAACATTTATGCATAAATATGACAACAGAAAGGTTTGGGGTTTTTGAAGGTGGGGTTCAGACTCATACGCAAGCAAATACAGCATGCTTTCAAGTGTATCTCAGGTGCTTTGACTTGTGCTTGACCTTCTTCGATTTGCCTTTCAGTTGTGCAAAGAGATGCTTCAAGTAGCTTCTGAATTACATTGAGCTGCTTTACTTATTTTTTTTCATTCTTACTGACTTCTATTGGGAGTAAAACAGGCACAAGCAAAAGCTCATGCACGCCTTTAGAAGGGTTTGCAAAATTTTCAGTAAGAAGGCCACGCTGTATATTATACAAATATTCATGGGTCAAAAAGAATCCTCATCAGAGTCCCCCTTACATCAGAGTCACCATCATAGTCCCCCTTATATCAGGGTTACTATCAGAGTCCCCCTTATATCAGAGTCTGTGTCCAAGTCCCCCTTACATCAGGAAACCCTCAAAGTCCTCCTTAATATCAGAGTCCCCATCAGATTCCCCCTAACATCAGGGACCCCACCAGAACTACCTTATATCAGTATATAAAAGAAAAAATACCCACCAGTCAAGGCGACTAGGGGTATACAGAGGCCAATAAATAGAGCTTACGTGACTTAAATCCAACCACATTCAACCAAAGGGTAGATGACAAAAAGTATGTCTAAGTACTGTAGTATTTCAGATGGTTAGCAGCCTATGGTTGTCTACTTTTGTGATTGTGGCCGGTGGTCACGTTTGGTTGCATTTGTGTGTCAAGTCAACCATGTCTTGTCAGTGGTGTAGGGTTGTCTTGCAGAATAATATTTTTCAAATCTTTTGTAAATTGTATATTTGTGGAAATGAATTGTTTAACTTTTTGATATCTGCCCTTTGGTTGAATTTGGTTGGATGTAAGCCACGTAAGCTCTATTTATTAGTGTCTGTATACCCCTAGTCACCTTGACTGGTGTTTTTTTTTCTTTTATATACTTTTATATGGTTTTCTTTGACCATAAGAGCTACACCAGGTGGGTTGATGACCCACCGGTATAAGTAATCCCCTAGGTTTATTTTATTTATTTATGTGTGCCTATCCCCCTTATATCAGTTTACCCAATAGAGCTCCCCTTATATCAATGTCCCCATCAGATTCCCTTCTAACATCAGTTTCTCCACCACAGTGCCTGCTTACATTGGGTGTCCCTATCACAATGCCCCCCTACATTGGCGTTCCCATCAGAATCCCCACTTACTTCAGTGTCTCCATCAGAGCACCCCCTTATCTTTGGAAGCGTGACTGTAGCAGCAGGATAGGAGTCAGGTGGCGGAGCAGGTCTGGATGGAATAAGTTCCATCCTTCTGTGATTGCTAGGGAAAGCATGTCATTGGTTACTAGGATGCTAGCAACTAATGGCAGGGGAAATTACATCAGAGCAAGGGGAAACTTGCATTGGAGACCGCAGGGAGTTTGGTTGGGGAGTTGATACAAAAACTATAGGCAGCCTTTGATGACCATAATCCTCAATCTGTGCACATTGAGGCCACTGATCCTAGCTGGGGCCGGATAAAAACTTGTGGTGGGCTGGTTAAAGTTTGGAGACCCCTTCTTTAGAAAATTGTGAGTTTACCTTATAAGAGAAATAAACCTTTAAAAGTTTCATTGCATTGCACAAGTGTAATCCCTTTGCATTGCCAAACCTTGATAAATAGAATTGTAATTAAAAAATAGTCATTAAAAAATAAATAAAAAATTGTCATTTTTAGGCTGCCTCCAAGCATAGTTTATATAAACCTCATCACTTTCAGTCACAAAAATCTTGTCACTCACAATCAGAAAGGTACAAAAGGTACATTCCAATGCTTCCAGGGACTTGACATTACCTCTTAGTTCAGTGACTGGCAGTTCCAAGGTAGATTTAAATTGATATACTCATTGACATTTTTATTTTTTCTGTAAACTTAATAGCAAGAATTGCCTTTATGCAGCACTTTGTTTCATTAACCACTTAACAACCACCTGCCGACAAATAACGGCGGCAGGGTGGTTGCTTAACTCTGGGAGGACGTTATATAACGTCCTCCCAGAATCGCGCTCCCGCGCGCCCCCTGGGGCGCGCACACGGGAAACTCCGTGACCGCCGGGTCCAGAGGACCCGGCGGATCACGAATCGCGGTAAATCGCCGCTGATAGCGGCCGTTTACCACGTGATCGCTCCGTCAAATGACGGAGCAATCACTTGTAAACAGACTGGCGTCATTTGATGACGCCGGTTCCTCCCTCCCCTCTCTGTACCGATCGGTACAGTGTGAGAGGGGAGGGGGAGGGAGCGGATGGCAGCAGCAGCACTGTGGGCTGGATCTGTGACAATTGCAGTCACAGATCCATCCATCCATCCATCCCTGCTCAGCCATCCCTGTGCTATACCCTGCCAATACTCTGCAATACACCCTGCCAATACTCTGCAAAATACCCTGGTGCAATACTCTGCAATACCCTGGTACAATACTCTGCAATACCCTGGTGCAATACTCTGCAATACCCTGGTGCAATACTCTGCAATACCCTGCACAATACTCTGCAATACCCTGCACAATACTCTGCAATACCCTGCACAATACTCTGCAATACCCTGCACAATACTCTGCAATACCCTGCAAAATACTCTGCAATACCCTGCGCAATACTCTGCAATACCCTGCGCAATACTCTGCAATACCCTGCGCAATACTCTGCAAAATACTCTGCAATACCCTGCACAATACTCTGCAATACCCTGCACAATACTCTGCAATACCCTGCACAATACTCTGCAATACCCTGCACAATACTCTGCAATACCCTGCACAATACTCTGCAATACCCTCCACAATACTCTGCAATACCCTCCACAATACTCTGCAATACCCTCCACAATACTCTGCAATACCCTCCACAATACTCTGCAATACCCTCCACAATACTCTGCAATACCCTCCACAATACCCTGTGCAATACCCTCCACAATACCCTGTGCAATACCCGTGCAATACCCTGCCATACACCGCAATACCCTGCCATACACCGCAATACTCCGCAATGCCCTGCAATACTCCGCAATGCCCGGCAATACTCCGCAATGCCCGGCAATACTCCGCAATGCCCGGCAATACTCTGCAATAACCACTTCCCGCCCTCCGGCCGTCATATGACGTCCTTGACTTTGTGCGGGGATATCTGAATGATGGGAGCAGCTACAGGCATCATTCAGATATCGGCTTTTTCAGCCGGCGATTCCCTACACCATAAGAACAAGCATAGCGGCTGTTCCGCCGCTTGATCATTCTTACGGGAGGCAAGAGGGGATGTCCCCCCCCCCCCGCCGCCCTCCGGTGCTTCTACCGACTCACCGCTACGATCAAAGCCAGGATTGTTGTTTTTTTTTTTTGTATTTTTTTCAGGCTTCCCAGCCTAGAGGTGAGATGTGGGGTCTTATTGACCCCATATCTCACTGTAAAGAGGACCTGTCATGCCATATTCCTATTACAAGGGATGTTTACGTTCCTTGTAATAGGTATAAAAGTGATCAAAAAAATGTTTAGGGCGGAAAAACATGTCAAACTAAAATAAATAAAGTAAAATGAAGAATAAAATTTTTTTTTTTTTTTTTAAACCGCCCCTGTCCCCGTGAGCTCGCATACAGAAGCGAACGCATACGTAAGTCCCGCCCACATATGAAAACGGTTTTCAAACCACACATGTGAGGTATCTCTGCGAACGTTAGAGCGAGAGCAATCATTTTGGCCCTAGACCTCCTCTGTAACTCAAAACATGTAACCAGTAAAAATATTTAAAGCGTCGCCTATGGGGATTTTTTAAGTAGCGAAGTTTGGCGCCATTCCACGAGTGTGTGCAATTTTTAAGGGCGACATGTTAGGTATCTATTTACTCGGCGTAACTTCATCTTTCACATTATGCAAAAACATTGGGCTAACTTTACTGTTTTTTTTTTTTTTTAAGCACAAAACATTTTTTTTCCGTAAAAAACGCGTTAAAAAAATTGCTGCGCAAATATCGTGCGAGATAAAAAGTTGCAACAACCACCATTATATTCTCTAAGGTCTTTGCTAAAAAAACATATATAATGTTTTGGGGTTCTATGTAATTTTCTAGCAAATAAATGATGATTTTTACATGTAGGAGAGAAATGTCAGAATTGGCCTTGGTGCTCCAGAACGCCTGAAGGTGCTCCCTGCATGTTGGGCCTCTGTATGTGGCCACGCTGTGTAAAAGTCTCACACATGTGGTATCGCCATACTCGGGAGTAATAGCAGAATGTGTTTTGGGGTGTAATTTGTGGAATGCATATGCTGTGTGTGAGAAATAACCTGCTAATATGACAATTTTGTGAGAAAAAAAAAAGAGAAAAAAAAAATCTTGATTTTGCAAAGAATTGTGGGAAAAAATGACAACTTCAAAAAACTCACAATGCCTCTTTCTGAATACCTTGGAATGTCTTCTTTCCAAAAAGGGGTCATTTGGGGGGTATTTGTACTTTTCTGGCATGTTAGGGTCTCAAGAATTGAGATAGGCCGTCAGTACTTCAGGTGTGATCAATTTTCAGATATTGGCACCATAGCTTGTGGACTCTATAACTTTCACAAAGACCAAATAATATACACCAATTTGTACTTATTTTTACCAAAGATATGTAGCAGTATAAATTTTGGCCAAAATTTATGAAGAAAAAATAGTAATTTGCAAAATTTTATAACAGAAACGAAAAAAAAATCATTTTTTTACAAAATTTTCAGTCTTTTTTCTCTTATAGCGCAAAAAATAAAAAACCCAACAGTGATTAAATACCACCAAAAGAAAGCTCTATTTGTGTGAAAAAAAGGACAAAAATTTCATATGGGTACAGTGTTGTATGACTGAGTAATTGTCATTCAAAATGTGAGAGCACCGAAAGCTGAAAATTGGTCTGGTTATTAAGGGGGTTTAAGTGCCCAGTGGTCAAGTGGTTAAAAAGTGGTAAGGTCACACAGTAAATGCTTGCTGGCACATCCCATAAGCCTCTATATACCTTGGCTACAGATCAGAGTCAAATATCAGTTAGAATACATAAATAGACACTTTATTGCTTCTGTGTCCAGGTTGTGAGTCATTAGAAAAACACTGACCATATAAATAGTGTTAACAAAAATAACATTTCAGATTGAGCGTACATGTCATAGATTTATATTTAATGAACTGCTAAAGAAACACATAAAGTGATTATGGCACTAAAACAGTTTACACAAAGCCTGGTGAAGTCTGTTAAATTCTAAAAGTGCCCTTAGCTAATATCTATATTCACACTAAATAATACACTGTTGCTGGTGTATGGTATGTTTGATAGGTTGTACAAGCAGTGGGAACATATGATAGGGTAACCAGACGTCCCCGGATTGAGGACACTGTCCCTGGAGCCTGTCTGTCTCCACATCTGTCTCAGAATTCAGTGGCATCGCTATGGGGGTGGAGGGGGGCAGGCCGCACTGGGGTTAATGGCTCAGTGGGGTCAGTACTGTGCTCCTCTGATCTCCCTGCTTAATGTTTAGAGTCTGAACGTTGCTGAGTCCACCCGGGCTGTGCGGTGCTGCTGGGCTAGGAGGAGGATGTCCTTGGATAAGAATCTGGGAGGGAGCAGGCTTTACTCCTCTGTCCCACCCAGTTCTGTTCTGCACTGTCTTCTGCCTGCATGATGACATTGGAGCAGTGAGTCTAGGAAACTGTACTCATCGCAGTGCTGGAGGGGGAAACACAAGTTCACTTCACTGCATCTGTACTGAGGAGGTGGGGGGGTGGGGGTTCTACTACTGAGGGGTCTGCACTGGGGAGGGGTGGTTCTACTACTGAAGGGTCTGTACTGCGGAGGGGGGGTTCTACTACAAAAGGGTCGGTACTGGGAAGGGGAGGGTTCTACTATGGAATGGTCTGCACTGGGGAGGGGGGGGTTCTACTACTGAGGGGTCTGCACTGGGGAACGGGACGGGGGTTCTACTACTGAGGGGTCTGCACTGGGGAAAGGGAGGGGGATTCTACTACTGAGGGGTCTGCACTGGGGAGGGGAGGGTTCTACTACTGAGGGGTCTGTACTGGGAAAAGGGAGGGGGACTCTACTACTGAGGGGTCTACATTGGGAAAAAGGGTGATTGGTCTGTACTGGGAAAAGGGAGGGGGACTCTACTACTGAGGGGTCTACATTGGGAGAAAGGGTGATTCTACTACTGAGGGGTCTGCACTGGAAGAAAGGGGGGTGGTTCTACTACTGAGGGGTCTGCACTGGGAGGAAGGGGGGGTACTACTGAGGGGTCTGCACTTGGAGAAAGGGGGAGGGGTTCTACTTCTGAGGGGTCTGCACTTGGAGAAAGGGGGGGTTCTACTACTGATGGGTCTGCACTGGGAGAAAGGGGGGGTTCTACTACTGATGGGTCTGCACTGGGAGAAAGGAGGGATTCTAGTACTGAAGGGTCTGCACTGGGACCTCCCAATTTCACAGGAACAGAGGAAGCGGCCCAGGATTCAGATGGATTTTACTACTGAGGGGTCTGCACTGGGGGAAAGGGGGAAGGGGTTCTACTACCTGTGAGATCTATGCTTTCTCAAAGAGTATTTTCTCTATCTTATCTTCTTAACATTTGGTAGTCATATCCCAAAAAATTCTAAGAAGTATAATTTTGTTAATCTCATGGACAAAATGTGAGAAATACCGTATATATCATACAAGCAATCCATAAACACATAACACATACACTGCATATATAATTTGAGGAAAATATGATTATACAATAGTTTACCATTTCCCAATAAAAAATAAGATAAAAAAATTAGAAAAAGTATGTCCTCGGATTTCATTTAAAAAATCTGGTCACCTTAACATTAGTGATGAGCCGAACACCCCCGGGTTCGGTTCGCACCAGAACCCGCGAACGGACCGAAAGTTCGTACGAACATTAGAACCCTATTAAATACAATGGATGCGAACGTTCGAATTCTAAAGTGCTAATTATAACAACTATTATGCATGTTATTGTCCTAAAAAGGGTTTGGGAACCCGGGTTCTGCACCAGGGGACATGTATCAATGCAAAAAGAAGTTTTAAAAACGGTCGTTTTTCGGGAGCAGTCATTTTAACCACTTCCCGACCGCGTCATGTACAAAAGACGTCCACAGCGCGGTCGAGTTATCCTGAGTGGACGTCCCAGGGACGTCCTCACAGAATCTGGGGCGCGCTCCAGGATATGTCCGTGACCGCCGGGTCCGGAAGACCCGGCGCATCACGGATCACGGTAGATGGCCGCTAATCGCGGCCGTTTACCACGTGATCGCTCCGTCAAATGACGGAGCGATCACTTGTAAACAGACCGGCGTCATTTGATGACGCCGGTTCCTCCCTCCCCTCTCTGTACCGATCGGTACAGTGTGAGAGGAGAGGGGAGGGAGCGGATCATGTCCGCTCCCTCCCCCATGTCAGCTGTGGGCTGGATCTGTGACAATTGCAGTCACAGATCCATCCATCCCTGCTCAGCCATCCCTGTGCAATACTCTGCCAATACTCTGCAATACACCCTGTGCAATACTCTGCAACACACCCTGTGCAATACTCTGCAACACACCCTGTGCAATACTCTGCAACACACCCGGTGCAATACTCTGCAACACACCCGGTGCAATACTCTGCAATACACCCTGCCAATACTCTGCAATACACCCTGCCAATACTCTGCAATACCCTGTGCAATACTCTGCAATACACCCTGTGCAATACTCTGCAATACACCCTGTGCAATACTCTGCAATACACCCTGCCAATACTCTGCAATACACCCTGTGCAATACTCTGCAATACACCCTGTGCAATACTCTGCAATACACCCTGTGCAATACTCTGCAATACACCCTGTGCAATACTCTGCAATACCCTGTACAATACTCTGCAATACCCTGTGCAATACTCTGCAATACCCTGTGCAATACCCTGTGCAATACCCTGCCCATACTCTGCAATACCCTGTGCAATACCCAGCCCATACCCTGCCATACTCCGCAATACTCCACAATACACGGCAATACCCGGCAATACTCCACAATACCCGGCAATACTCCACAATACCCGGCAATACTCCACAATACCCGGCAATACTCCACAATACCCTGCAATACTCCACAATACCCTGCAATACTCGGCAATACCCGGCAATACCCCGCAATACTCGGCAATACTCCTCAATACCCGGCAATACTCCTCAATACCCGGCAATACTCTGCAATAACCACTTCCCGCCCGCCGGCCGTTATATGACGTCCTTGACTTTGTGCGGAGATATCTGAATGATGGGAGCAGCTACAGGCATCATTCAGATATTCGCTTTTTCAGCTGGCGATTCCCTACACCATAACAACAATCATAGCGGCTGTTCCACCGCTTGATCACTCTTACGGAAGGTGAGAGGGGATGCCCCCCCTCCCGCTGCCCTCCGGTACTTCTACCGACTCACCGCTACGATCAAAGCCAAGATTGTTTTTTTTTTGTTTTTTTTTCAGGCTTCCCAGCCTAGAGGTGGGATGTGGGGTCTTATTGACCCCATATCTCACTGTAAAGAGGACCTGTCATGCCATATTTCTATTACAAGGGATGTTTACATTCCTTGTAATAGGAATAAAAGTGATCCAAAAAAAATTTGGGGCGGAAAAACATGTCAAACTAAAGTAAAATGAACAATAAAATATATATATTTTTTTTAAAGCGCCCCTGCCCCCGCGAGCTCGCATGCAGAAGTGAACGCATACGTAAGCCCCGCCCACATATGAAAACGGTGTTCAAACCACACAAGTGAGGTATCGTTGCGAACGTTAGAGCGAGAGCAATAATTTTGGCCCTAGACCTCCTCTGTAACTCAAAACATATAACCAGTAAAAATATTTAAAGCGTTGCCTATGGGGATTTTTAAGTAGCGAAGTTTGGCGCCATTCCACGAGCGTGTGCAATTTTGAAGGGTGACATGTTAGGTATCTATTTACTCGGCGTAACTTCATCTTTCACATTATGCAAAAACATTGGGCTAACTTTACTGTTTTTTTTTTCTTTTAGGCACAAAACAGTTTTTTTCCGTAAAAAACGCGTTAGAAAAATTTCTGCGCAAATACCGTGCAAGATAAAAAGTTGCAATGACCACCATTATATTCTTTAAGGTCTTTGCTAAAAAAACATATATAATGTTTTGGGGTTCTATGTAATTTTATAGCAAATAAATGATGATTTTTACATGTAGGAGAGAAATGTCAGAATTGGCCTGGGTGCTCCAGAACGCCTGAAGGTGCTCCCTGCATGTTGGGCCTCTCTATGTGGCCACGCTGTGTAAAAGTCTCACACATGTGGTATCGCCATACTCAGGAGTAATAGCAGAATGGGTTTTGGGGTGTAATTTGTGGTATGCATATGCTGTGTGTGAGAAATAACCTGCTAATATGACAATTTTGTGGGAAAAAAAAAAAAGAAAAAAAAATCTTGATTTTTGCAAAGAATTGTAGGAAAAAATGACAACTTCAAAAAACTCACAATGACTCTTTCTAAATACCTTGGAATGTCTTCTTTCCAAAAAGGGGTCATTTGGGGGGTATTTGTACTTTTCTGGCATGTTAGGGTCTCAAGAAATGAGATCGGCCGTCAGTACTTCAGGTGTGATCAATTTTCAGATATTGGCACCATAGCTTGTGGACTCTATAACTTTCACAAAGACCAAAAAATATCCACCAATTTGTACTTATTTTTACCAAAGATATGTAGCAGTATAAATTTTGGCCAAAATGTATGAAGAAAAAATACTAATTTGCAAAATTTTATAGCGGAAACCAAGAAAAATTCATTTTTTTACAAAATTTTCAGTCTTTTTTCTCTTATAGCGCAAAAAATAAAAAACCCAACAGTGATTAAATACCACCAAAAGAAAGCTCTATTTGTGTGAAAAAAAGGACAAAAATTTCATATGGGTACAGTGTTGTATGACTGAGTAATTGTCATTCAAAATGTGAGAGCACCGAAAGCTGAAAATTCGTCTGGTTAGGAAGGGGGTTTAAGTGCCCAGTTGTCAAGTGGTTAATGATGCATAAAGTGAAAAAAAAAGTCAAATATTCCTTTAAATATCGTACCTGGGGGGTGTCTAAAGTATGCCTGTGAAGTGCCACGTGTTTCCCGTGTTTAGAACTGTCCCTGCACAAAATGACACTTCTAAAGGAAAAAAAAGCCATTTAAAACTGCTTGCGGCTTTAATGTAATGTCTGGTCCCGGTAATATGGATGAAAATCTTTAAGAAAAATGGCATAGCTACCCCATGACCCCCCCCCACCCCAGCCCATTACCAGCCCCTTTGGGTCTTGTATGGATATTAAGGGGAACCCCGCACATAAAATAAAAAAGGCCCTATATACTCTGAACAGCCGTATACAGGCGGTGCATACAAGACAGGGACTGTAGGTTTGTTCTTATGTAGAATCTGTTTGTAATTTTGAACAGGTACATTGTTTAAGTGTAGCTCCAGCCCAAAAATCTATTTTTAAACTTTTTGGAAAACATAGGTAAGGGTTATCACCCCTGTAACATTTGTTTTGCTGTCTGTGCCCCTGTTCAGAACATTTCACCTCACTTTCCGTCCCAATGACAACTGTTTTTGAAATGTGGTGTTTTTCTTGAAACAAGGATTGCTGATAAAGCATCAGTACAGAGGAGACACCTTTCTTCCATATTATCTCTTACAGGAGAGAATTTTCCTTCCAAGGGGTAGATTTCCTCTCACTTCCTGTTGTCTTCTTGCGTTTGCAAGTAGGAGTCGTTTGTAAGTTGGATGTTTGAAAGTAGGGACCTGCCGTATATACTCTGCAGAAATAGGCCCCTTAGTTGTTGGTGTTGGCACAACACTGTAAGCACTCACAGTTACTCTTGGTTGGTGCTGGAACGCCCTGTTGTCAACTATTATATCAGGAATTGTAATTACATATAATTGTTGAACAGTGGTAGCAAAAATTGGGCCTTTGATGGTGGTGCTGGTGCCACAACACTGTAAGCCCTGACAGTTACTCTTGGTGGGTGCAGCAATGGGCCCTGCTGTGAATTATTAGATCAAGAATTGTAATTGCATGCCCCTGTTGAACAGGGGCTGAAAAATTGGGCCTTTTGTGGTGGTGGTGGTGGTGGCGTTGCCACAACACTGTAAGCCCTCAGAGTTACTCTTGGTGGGTGCAGGAATGGGCCCTGCTGTGAATTATTAGATCAAGAATTGTAATTACATGCCCCTTTTGAACAGGGGCTGAAAAATTGGGCCTTTCGTGGTGGTGGTGGTGGTGGCGTTGCCACAACACTGTAAGCCCTCAGAGTTACTCTTGGTGGGTGCAGGAATGGGCCCTGCTGTGAATTATTAGATCAAGAATTGTAATTACATGCCCCTTTTGAACAGGGGCTGAAAAATTGGGCCTTTCGTGGTGGTGGTGGTGGTGGCGTTGCCACAACACTGTAAGCCCTCAGAGTTACTCTTGGTGGGTGCAGCAATGGGCCCTGCTGTGAATTATTAGATCAAGAATTGTAATTACATGCCCCTGTTGAACAGGGGCTGAAAAATTGGGCCTTAGGCACTGGTGCCACAACACTCCAACCCCTCACAGATACTGTACTTGGAGCACAGCAATGAGCCCTATGGCAAATTATTGCTAAAAAAATTGTAATTACACGCCCCTGTAAAACAGGGGCTGAAAAATTGGGCCTTAGCCACTGGTGGCGGCACCCATAAACAAAAATGATCTTCCAAGCTATCATCATCAATCGTATCATTGAGGACTCGGAGGAGGAGGATAGCCAGTCAACATAACAGCACAGGCACTCAGCATCAGCATCAGTCTTGAAGGGATGTGACATGTTAAAATCAATTAGTCTGTTATATCAGCATCAGGTGTGTGGTAGCTGGTGGTGATCCAAGACTGGTTCATCTTGATGAAAGTCAGTCGATCAACCGAATCGGTGGACAGGCGCACCCTGTGATCCGTGACAAATCCTCCAGCAGCACTGAATGTGCGTTCCGAAAGAACGCTGGATGCAGGACAGGCCAGTAGCTCAATTGCATACTGTGCAAGCTCTGCCCAGTGATCCATCCTCAAGACCCAGTAAGCCAGAGGATTTTCGGTGGGGAAGGTGTCCAAGTCTGACCTTGCCCCTAGATATTCCTGCACCATGTTTATCAGACGCTGGCGATGGTTGCTGGAACCGATCATACTTTGGGGCTGCAGACTAAAGAATTGTCTGAACGCATCGGTCAGACGGCCACCTTCCCCACCGCTCCTTCTTTGACTGGCCGAAGCCTCAGCAAATCGTTGTCCAGGACCAGGAGTTTGTAACCTCCCAGTCTCTGGGAACGCGTTGCACAGACCTTTCTGCAAGGCCTCCCGGAGTTGTCTCATCCTCTGCTCCCTCTGCGACGGTAACATAAGGTCCGCAACCTTACCCTTGTACCGTGGATCAAGGAGAGTGGCCAGCCAGTAATGGTCCCTCTCCTTGATCCGAAGAATACGAGGATCCTTCCGCAGACTTTGCAGGATCAGGGAGGCCATGCAGCGTAGGTTTGCTGAGGCATTCGCTCCGGAGTCCTCTGGGTCACTAAGGACGACATGATCCGCAGCCACCTCCTCCCAGCCACGTACAAGTCCACTGGTTTCTTGGGACTGTAAATCATCCCTAAAAGACTGCTGCTGATGATGCTGAGTGCCAGCCTCCACCTCCATGCTGACACAATCCTCCTCCTCCTCCTCCTCCTCCTCCTCTTCCTGTGCGATGGGTGGGACAGAAGGAACACTGTCTGGGTAAAGGGGGCCTTGAGAGGCAAGGAAGTCCTCCTCTTCCTGCCTCTGTTCTGCCTCAAGTGCCCTGTCAATTATTCCACGCAGCGTGTGCTCCAACAGGTGGACAAGAGGTACAGTGTCACTGATGCATGCACTGTCACTGCTCACCATCCTCGTGGCCTCCTCAAATGGTGCCAGGACAGTGCATGCATCCCTGATCATGCCCCACTGGCGTGGAGAAAAAAAACCAAGCTCCCCTGACCCTGTCCTGGTGCCGTAGTCGCACAGGTACTCATTGATGGCCCTCTGCTGCGTGTGCAGCCGCTGCAGCATGGCCAACGTTGAGTTCCACCTGGTGGGCATGTCACATATAAGGCGGTTCTTGGGCAGGTTCAACTCCTTTTGCAGCTCAGCCAGGCGAGCACTGGCATTATAAGATCTGCGGAAATGCACACAGACTTTCCTGGCCTGCCTCAGGACATCCTGTAAGCCCAGGTACCTGCCCAAGAACCGCTGCACCACCAGGTTAAGGACGTGAGCCACACAGGGCACATGGGTCAGTTGTCCCTGTCGGAGGGCGGAGAGGAGGTTGGTGCCATTGTCGCAAACCACCATTCCTGGCTTAAGCTGGCGTGGCGTCAACCACCTCTCGGCCTGGCCCTGCAGAGCAGACAGGACCTCTGCCCCAGTGTGGCTTCTGTCCCCCAAACACACCAGCGCAAGCACGGCATGGCATCTTTTTGCCTGCGTACTTGCGTAGCCCCTTGAACGGCTACGGAGCACCGCTGGTTCAGAGGACAAACCACAGGAAGAGGCCATGGAGGAAGAAGAAGAGGAGGGGGTGGAGGAGAGAGGTGTGTCACAACCAGTAGTAGCATTTTGGAGGCGTGGCGGTGGAAGAACCTCCAACACTACTGCACCTTGTCCTGCATCCTTCCCAGCTGCCAAAAGAGTGACCCAATGGGCCGTGAAAGAAAGGTAACGTCCCTGTCCATGCCTGCTGGACCATGAGTCAGCGGTAATATGCACCTTACCGCTGACCGCCCTGTCCAGCGAGGCCAAGACATTGCCTTCCACATGCCGGTAGAGAGCCGGAATAGCCTTCCGTGAGAAAAAGTGTTGTTTGGGAACCTGCCACTGAGGAACCGCACATTGCACAAACTCACGGAAGGGGGCCGAGCCTACCAACTGAAAAGGCAGCAGTTGAAGCGCTAGCAATTTAGCCAAGCTAGCATTCAACCGCTGGGCATGTGGATGGCTGGGAGTGAACTTCTTTCGACGGTCCAGCAGCTGGGGCAGGGAAATTTGCCTGCTAGAATCGGACGTCGGTGTACTGCTAGCAGAGTGGCCGCAAGTACTTGGCTGTGACACACCTAATTCTACACCTTCATTCCTCTCAG
Organism: Rana muscosa; assembly: GCA_029206835.1. Lineage (NCBI taxonomy): Eukaryota > Metazoa > Chordata > Amphibia > Anura > Ranidae > Rana > Rana muscosa. The sequence continues at coordinate 588,628,686 of CM055117.1, forward strand.
TGCATGTTTCAGAGAGGACTGAAGTTATAGTGGGGTTGGAGATCCCAGCTGATGCGGTGCAAGGACAGGTCCGCTTTGTTCTTTGGTGTGGGTCTTTGAGGTAGGCTTGCCAACGAGCTGCATGGCAGGTCAACATATGTCTGGTCAGGCATGTGGTACCCAAGCGGCTGATGTTTTGGCCACGCGATATACGCTTGAGACATATGTTGCAAACAGCAGCTGTGCGATCTGATGCACTAGCCTCAAAAAAGGCCCACACCAAAGAACTTTTTGAATGACGGGCAGAGGCAGTGCCCTGCACAGGCGGAGCTCTGCGGTGTGATTCCGTCGGTGTACTGCCCTTACGCTGGCCACCAAAGGGCATCCTGCCTCGTTGGAGATGTGCCTCCTCCTCATCCTCCTCCTCCTCCTCTCTCCTATTAGGCACCCACGTGGAGTCTGTGACCTCATCATCCCCTCCCTCCTCATCACTGGAGCCAATCTGGCAGTATGCTGCAGCTGCTGGAACATGACTGCCAGATTGGTGTCCTTCTTGAGCATCCCCTCTGTCTGCTCTCACGCTACTGCCTTCCTGTAGCTGGGTTTCATCATCAGACCCTTCGAAACGCTGGGCATCCTCCTGGAGCATGTACCCAACACTGTGCTCAAACAGTTCGGGGGACTCCTCAGGAGGAGGACATGGTGGGTCTAGGGAAGGAGTGACTGATGATGAGTCTGACATTGATACCAGGGAAGAGGATGCTTTGGCAGCTGCTTTGCCAGTACCCTGAGCCTGGGTGAGAGAGGATGAGGAGGAGGAGGAGGGCTTGGTCATCCACTCTACCAAGTCTTCGGCATGATGTGGCTCAACATGTCCAGCTGCCGAAAAGAAGGACAAGCGTGTCCCATGGCCATGTGCTGATGACAATGCACCGCGTCCACGACCAGCACTGTTGTCCCCAGACACAGAGCCTCCTGACTGTCTGCCTCTCCTTGTTTGCCTTCCAGACATTCTAATAGATGGCCTGCAGGGAGATGGGAAAAAAGCAATAAGGGCTACCTTCAGGTGTCCTTCTCTGTCCCTTTACTTAAGGATTTCTAAATATGGTTGAGGATGATTGCTTTTGCACAGAATAGCACAACGACAATTTCCCTGACTGTCCAAAAAACAAGGATTTCAAAGATGGTTGATGAGGAATGCTTTAGCACACTATAGCACAAGGAGAATTTCCCTCACTGTCCTTCCCTGTCCCTAGAAACAAGGATTCGTACAGTAAAACACACTGACACTCTCCCTACCTATAGTTTTCTGTCCCTAGAAAAAAGGTTTTTTTAAAGCACACTATAGCACAAGGAGAATTTCCCTCACTGTCCTTCCCTGTCCCTAGAAACAAGGATTCGTACAGTAAAACACACTGACACTCTCCCTACCTATAGTTTTCTGTCCCTAGAAAAAAGTTTTTTTTAAAGCACACTATAGCACAAGGAGAATTTCCCTCACTGTCCTTCCCTGTCCCTAGAAACAAGGATTCGTACAGTAAAACACACTGACACTCTCCCTACCTATAGTTTTCTGTCCCTAGAAAACAGTTTTTTTTAAAGCACACTATAGCACAAGGAGAATTTCCCTCACTGTCCTTCCCTGTCCCTAGAAACAAGGATTCGTACAGTAAAACACACTGACACTCTCCCTACCTATAGTTTTCTGTCCCTAGAAAAAAGGTTTTTTTAAAGCACACTATAGCACAAGGAGAATTTCCCTCACTGTCCTTCCCTGTCCCTAGAAACAAGGATTCGTACAGTAAAACACAGGGACACTCTCCCTACCTATAGTTTTCTGTCCCTAGAAAAAAGGTTTTTTTAAAGCACACTATAGCACAAGGAGAATTTCCCTCACTGTCCTTCCCTGTCCCTAGAAACAAGGATTCGTACAGTAAAACACACTGACACTCTCCCTACCTATAGTTTTCTGTCCCTAGAAAAAAGGTTTTTTAAAGCACACTATAGCACAAGGAGAATTTCCCTCACTGTCCTTCCCTGTCCCTAGAAACAAGGATTCGTACAGTAAAACACACTGACACTCTCCCTACCTATAGTTTTCTGTCCCTAGAAAAAAGGTTTTTTTAAAGCACACTATAGCACAAGGAGAATTTCCCTCACTGTCCTTCCCTGTCCCTAGAAACAAGGATTCGTACAGTAAAACACACTGACACTCTCCCTACCTATAGTTTTCTGTCCCTAGAAAAAAGTTTTTTTTAAAGCACACTATAGCACAAGGAGAATTTCCCTCACTGTCCTTCCCTGTCCCTAGAAACAAGGATTCGTACAGTAAAACACACTGACACTCTCCCTACCTATAGTTTTCTGTCCCTAGAAAAAAGGTTTTTTTAAAGCACACTATAGCACAAGGAGAATTTCCCTCACTGTCCTTCCCTGTCCCTAGAAACAAGGATTCGTACAGTAAAACACACTGACACTCTCCCTACCTATAGTTTTCTGTCCCTAGAAAAAAGGTTTTTTTAAAGCACACTATAGCACAAGGAGAATTTCCCTCACTGTCCTTCCCTGTCCCTAGAAACAAGGATTCGTACAGTAAAACACACTGACACTCTCCCTACCTATAGTTTTCTGTCCCTAGAAAAAAGTTTTTTTTAAAGCACACTATAGCACAAGGAGAATTTCCCTCACTGTCCTTCCCTGTCCCTAGAAACAAGGATTCGTACAGTAAAACACACTGACACTCTCCCTACCTATAGTTTTCTGTCCCTAGAAAAAAGGTTTTTTTAAAGCACACTATAGCACTAGGAGAATTTCCCTCACTGTCCTTCCCTGTCCCTAGAAACAAGGATTCGTACAGTAAAACACACTGACACTCTCCCTACCTATAGTTTTCTGTCCCTAGAAAAAAGGTTTTTTTAAAGCACACTATAGCACAAGGAGAATTTCCCTCACTGTCCTTCCCTGTCCCTAGAAACAAGGATTCGTACAGTAAAACACACTGACACTCTCCCTACCTATAGTTTTCTGTCCCTAGAAAAAAGGTTTTTTTAAAGCACACTATAGCACAAGGAGAATTTCCCTCACTGTCCTTCCCTGTCCCTAGAAACAAGGATTCGTACAGTAAAACACACTGACACTCTCCCTACCTATAGTTTTCTGTCCCTAGAAAAAAGGTTTTTTTAAATCACACTATAGCACAAGGAGAATTTCCCTCACTGTCCTTCCCTGTCCCTAGAAACAAGGATTCGTACAGTAAAACACACTGACACTCTCCCTACCTATAGTTTTCTGTCCCTAGAAAAAAGGTTTTTTTAAAGCACACTATAGCACAAGGAGAATTTCCCTCACTGTCCTTCCCTGTCCCTAGAAACAAGGATTCGTACAGTAAAACACACTGACACTCTCCCTACCTATAGTTTTCTGTCCCTAGAAAAAAGTTTTTTTTAAAGCACACTATAGCACAAGGAGAATTTCCCTCACTGTCCTTCCCTGTCCCTAGAAACAAGGATTCGTACAGTAAAACACACTGACACTCTCCCTACCTATAGTTTTCTGTCCCTAGAAAAAAGGTTTTTTTAAAGCACACTATAGTACAAGGAGAATTTCCCTCACTGTCCTTCCCTGTCCCTAGAAACAAGGATTCGTACAGTAAAACACACTGACACTCTCCCTACCTATAGTTTTCTGTCCCTAGAAAAAAGGTTTTTTTAAAGCACACTATAGCACAAGGAGAATTTCCCTCACTGTCCTTCCCTGTCCCTAGAAACAAGGATTCGTACAGTAAAACACACTGACACTCTCTCTACCTATAGTTTTCTGTCCCTAGAAAAAAGGTTTTTTTAAAGCACACTATAGCACAAGGAGAATTTCCCTCACTGTCCTTCCCTGTCCCTAGAAACAAGGATTCGTACAGTAAAACACACTGACACTCTCCCTACCTATAGTTTTCTGTCCCTAGAAAAAAGGTTTTTTTAAAGCACACTATAGCACAAGGAGAATTTCCCTCACTGTCCTTCCCTGTCCCTAGAAACAAGGATTCGTACAGTAAAACACACTGACACTCTCCCTACCTATAGTTTTCTGTCCCTAGAAAAAAGGTTTTTTTAAATCACACTATAGCACAAGGAGAATTTCCCTCACTGTCCTTCCCTGTCCCTAGAAACAAGGATTCGTACAGTAAAACACACTGACACTCTCCCTACCTATAGTTTTCTGTCCCTAGAAAAAAGGTTTTTTTAAAGCACACTATAGCACAAGGAGAATTTCCCTCACTGTCCTTCCCTGTCCCTAGAAACAAGGATTCGTACAGTAAAACACACTGACACTCTCCCTACCTATAGTTTTCTGTCCCTAGAAAAAAGGTTTTTTTAAATCACACTATAGCACAAGGAGAATTTCCCTCACTGTCCTTCCCTGTCCCTAGAAACAAGGATTCGTACAGTAAAACACACTGACACTCTCCCTACCTATAGTTTTCTGTCCCTAGAAAAAAGTTTTTTTTAAAGCACACTATAGCACAAGGAGAATTTCCCTCACTGTCCTTCCCTGTCCCTAGAAACAAGGATTCGTACAGTAAAACACACTGACACTCTCCCTACCTATAGTTTTCTGTCCCTAGAAAAAAGTTTTTTTTAAAGCACACTATAGCACAAGGAGAATTTCCCTCACTGTCCTTCCCTGTCCCTAGAAACAAGGATTCGTACAGTAAAACACACTGACACTCTCCCTACCTATAGTTTTCTGTCCCTAGAAAAAAGGTTTTTTTAAAGCACACTATAGTACAAGGAGAATTTCCCTCACTGTCCTTCCCTGTCCCTAGAAACAAGGATTCGTACAGTAAAACACACTGACACTCTCCCTACCTATAGTTTTCTGTCCCTAGAAAAAAGGTTTTTTTAAAGCACACTATAGCACAAGGAGAATTTCCCTCACTGTCCTTCCCTGTCCCTAGAAACAAGGATTCGTACAGTAAAACACACTGACACTCTCCCTACCTATAGTTTTCTGTCCCTAGAAAAAAGGTTTTTTTAAAGCACACTATAGCACAAGGAGAATTTCCCTCACTGTCCTTCCCTGTCCCTAGAAACAAGGATTCGTACAGTAAAACACACTGACACTCTCCCTACCTATAGTTTTCTGTCCCTAGAAAAAAGGTTTTTTTAAAGCACACTATAGCACAAGGAGAATTTCCCTCACTGTCCTTCCCTGTCCCTAGAAACAAGGATTCGTACAGTAAAACACACTGACACTCTCCCTACCTATAGTTTTGGTCCCTAGAAAAAAGGTTTTTTTAAAGCACACTATAGCACAAGGAGAATTTCCCTCACTGTCCTTCCCTGTCCCTAGAAACAAGGATTCGTACAGTAAAACACACTGACACTCTCCCTACCTATAGTTTTGGTCCCTAGAAAAAAGGTTTTTTTAACCACTTAACGACCGCCCACCGCCGATTTACGTCGGCAGAATGGCACGGACAGGCAGAATCACGTAGATCTACGTGATCGCCTTTGTGCAGTTGGGGGGTCCATCCGGACCCCCCTTCACTGCAGTGAGCGGCCGTTAAGTGTTCGGGAGCGATCAGGCATGAGGGGGCGGCCGCTCGATTCCGCCCCCCCCCTCGCGATCGCTCCCGGCCAATGAAATTGCTTCCCCCGCCATGTGATGTAAACACAGGCTGGAGGAAGTGATGTCATCTCCCTCGCCGCGGTCTTTTCGTTCCCGGCGCCGAGGAGTGAAGACAGAGGTTAGTGCTCCAACAGTCCACTGACACGTAGGTACACATAGGCACACAAATCACCCCCCAGTCACCCCCAGATCACCCCCCAGGTCACCCCAAAGCCCCCAATTACAGTGTCACTGATTGCAGTGATCATTTATTTTACTGATCACTGCATTTAGTGTCATCTGTGATAGTAAAAAGTTGCAGGGCAGTTAGGATTAGGCCCCTTTAGGTCCAGGGTAGCCCCCTAACCCCCCCTAATAAAGGTTTAACCCCTTGATCACCCCCCAGGTAACCCTTTCACCCCCTAACTTCAGCGTCACTAAGCGATTGTTTTTCCGATCGCTGTATTCGTGTCGCTGGTGTTTTAGATAGGCAGTTATTTTTTTTTTAGGTTCGCCGCAGGTTTTTATTGGTGTCAGGTACCCCCATATATTATTTTAACCCCCTGATTGCCCCTAGAGTTAACCCTTTCACCAGTGATCGCCGTATAAGCGTCACTGGTGTCACTGGTTAGCCAGTAAGTTATTTAGTTATTTAGGTTACCCGTCAGGTTTTTATATAGTGTCAGGTACCCCCATATTTAACCTAATAAAGGTTTTAACCCCCTGATTGCCCCTAGTTAACCCTTTCACCAGTGATCACCATATAAAGGTTACGGGTGACGCTGGTTGATTAGTTTGCTTTTTATAGCATCAGGGCACCCGCCGTATATAACCCAATAAAGGTTTAACCCCCCTGATCGCCCGGCGGGTGAGATCAATTAGGTTTTAGCGCCAGAGAGGGTCTGCGTCGCCCCAGGCAGTGTTAGGTTAGTGCCAGTAACGCTAACACCCACGCGCAAAGCATACACCCCCCTTAGTGGTATAGTATCTGATCAGATCTATACTAGCATCCCCAGCGGTTTAGGGTTCCCAAAAACGCAGTGTTAGCGGGATCAGCCCAGATACCTGCTAGCGCCTGCGTTTAGCCCCTCCGCCCAGCCCAGCCCACCCAAGTGCAGTATCGATCGATCACTGTCACTTACCAAACACAACACACATAACTGCAGCGTTCGCAGAGACAGGCCTGATCCCTGCGATCGCTAACAGTTTTTTTGTAGCGTTTGATATATTTGCTGACAACAGTCAGGTGCTTTTTTTCCTGTGAATCTTACTAGTGTACCCCTAAATTTAGAGCCCAAAATGGCAAGACGAAGGTACACTAGTAAAGAGGCCTACGAGATTCTGAGCATGACAGATAGTGAAGAGGAGGTCACGTATCTGTCAGATTCAGGCTCAGAATATCTTCCCGTAGAAGACAGTGACGTCAGCGGCCCCACGTCAGATAGCTCTGACGACGAAGTTGAGGTCCCTGCTAAGGTCAGGCGTACCCGATCCCGATCTTCTGAGGTTGTTGAGGAGCAAGAACCGCAGGTCTCTCGTATCATGGAGCAGAGTAGTACTAGCGCCGCTATTCCTTCTGGTGAACTGGCAAGCACCAGCGGCCTAGTACAGCCTGGACGTACATCCAGCACTGCAGTAACACTTGGTGACGTGGCGAGTCCCATAAGTGCAGTTCAAGCTGGCGAGGTGGCAAGCACAAGTAGTGTCCCGCTGCCACCAAGAAGACAAAGGCAGGCCCGTCGTGCCCATACTGCCCTTCCTGCAGAATTCGCCTATCCTGATTGGGTCCCCACCACTTCTGCAGAACCCGTACTTCCCCCATTCACTGCCCAACCCGGTATTCAGGTGGAAACAACTGATTTTATTCCAATTGATTTTTATTCGCTGTTTTTCACGGAAGATCTCTATAGATCTATTGTGGACCAGAGTAATTTATATGCTGGTCAATTTATCGCCGCTAACCCCCAGTTGCCTAAAATTGCCAGAAATTGGAAACCAATTACGGTTTCCGAATTTAAGACCTTTCTGGGCCTTTCCCTCAACATTGGCACACATAAATTTCCGTCATTGCGTGCTTATTGGTCCACGCACCCAATTGACCACATGCCCGTGTTCTCTGCCTCCATGTCCAGGGCACGATACGAGCAGATTTTGCGGTTCATGCACTTCAACGACAATGAACTTTGTCGTCCACGTGGGGACCCTGAATACGACCGGCTCTATAAAATTCGGCCCCTCATAAACCACTTCAACGAACGTTTTGCAGCCTTGTTTACTCCCGATCAAGTTGTCTGCGTTGATGAGTCCCTGATTAAATTTTCTGGCCGCTTGTCTTTCAAGCAGTACCTTCCCAGCAAGCGTGCCAGATACGGGGTCAAGCCCTACAAGTTCTGTGACAGGGCAACAGGCTATGTAGTGAACTTTACGGTTTATGAGGGAAAAGACAGTCAGATTGAGTCGGTCAACTGCCCGGATTACATAGGGAGCGCTGGCAAGATAGTGTGGAACTTGGTGTCACCCTTATTCGGAAAGGGGTACCACTTGTATGTGGACAATTATTACACGAGCGTGCCACTGTTTAGTCACTTGTTTGATCATAAGATTGGAGCATGTGGCACCGTGCGACCTAATCGCCGGGGCTTTCCCCAGCGGCTTGTAGATGCCCGTCTTAGGCTGGGGGAGAGAGCCTGCTTGAAGTGTAATAACTTGCTCGCTATGAAGTGGAGGGACAATAAGAATGTTTTCCTTCTTACCTCCCTTCATGCAGACACGACAGTCCAAATTCGTACGGCGACTGGTGTTGTGGAGAAACCCCTCTGTGTCCACGAATATAACCAAAATATGGGAGGGGTGGACCTCAACGACCAGTTGATGGCGCCGTATCTAATTGACCGTAAGGCGAGACGCTGGTACAAAAAAGTGTCTCTATCATTATTCCAATTGGCTTTGCTGAACGCTCATGTGCTATACAGAGCTTCAGGCGAGACGTTATCTCTTCTAAAATTCCAGAATGAGATAGTCACAGAACTCCTGTATCCAGGCGGTTCTGCACCTCACCATCCCCAACCAAATGCAGTAAGCTGGCTGCATGAGAGGCATTATTCGTATGTCCTCCCGAGTACCCCTACCCAAAGCCACCCCCAAAAAAGATGTCGTGTCTGTAGCAAGCGCGGATTTAGGCGTGACACCCGTAGTTTTTGTCCACTCTGTCCTGACAAGCCTGGTCTTTGCCAAGGTGAATGTTTTGAACGCTACCACTCAAAAGTGAAGTTTTAGCGTAGGGTACAGCATTTCACAGACAAGGACACACTTACACAGGGTCTCCCAAGATGCCATTACATTTTGAGAGACCCGAACCATTACAGTTGTAAAGTTACAAAAAAAAGTGTAAAAAAGAAAAAATCGTCCCAATGACAACTGTTTTTGAAATGTGGTGTTTTTCTTGAAACAAGGATTGCTGATAAAGCATCAGTACAGAGGAGACACCTTTCTTCCATATTAATTCTTACAGGAGAGAATTTTCCTTCCAAGGGGTAGATTTCCTCTCACTTCCTGTTGTCTTCTTGCGTTTGCAAGTAGGAGTCGTTTGTAAGTTGGATGTTTGAAAGTAGGGACCTGCCGTATATACTCTGCAGAAATAGGCCCCTTAGTTGTTGGTGTTGGCACAACACTGTAAGCACTCACAGTTACTCTTGGTTGGTGCTGGAACGCCCTGTTGTCAACTATTATATCAGGAATTGTAATTACATATAATTGTTGAACAGTGGTAGTAAAAATTGGGCCTTTGATGGTGGTGCTGGTGCCACAACACTGTAAGCCCTGACAGTTACTCTTGGTGGGTGCAGCAATGGGCCCTGCTGTGAATTATTAGATCAAGAATTGTAATTGCATGCCCCTGTTGAACAGGGGCTGAAAAATTGGGCCTTTCGTGGTGGTGGTGGTGGTGGCGTTGCCACAACACTGTAAGCCCTCAGAGTTACTCTTGGTGGGTGCAGGAATGGGCCCTGCTGTGAATTATTAGATCAAGGAGAATTTCCCTCACTGTCCTTCCCTGTCCCTAGAAACAAGGATTCGTACAGTAAAACACACTGACACTCTCCCTACCTATAGTTTTCTGTCCCTAGAAAAAAGGTTTTTTTAAAGCACACTATAGCACAAGGAGAATTTCCCTCACTGTCCTTCCCTGTCCCTAGAAACAAGGATTCGTACAGTAAAACACACTGACACTCTCCCTACCTATAGTTTTCTGTCCCTAGAAAAAAGGTTTTTTTAAAGCACACTATAGCACAAGGAGAATTTCCCTCACTGTCCTTCCCTGTCCCTAGAAACAAGGATTCGTACAGTAAAACACACTGACACTCTCCCTACCTATAGTTTTCTGTCCCTAGAAAAAAGGTTTTTTTAAAGCACACTATAGCACAAGGAGAATTTCCCTCACTGTCCTTCCCTGTCCCTAGAAACAAGGATTCGTACAGTAAAACACACTGACACTCTCCCTACCTATAGTTTTCTGTCCCTAGAAAAAAGTTTTTTTTAAAGCACACTATAGCACAAGGAGAATTTCCCTCACTGTCCTTCCCTGTCCCTAGAAACAAGGATTCGTACAGTAAAACACACTGACACTCTCCCTACCTATAGTTTTCTGTCCCTAGAAAAAAGTTTTTTTTAAAGCACACTATAGCACAAGGAGAATTTCCCTCACTGTCCTTCCCTGTCCCTAGAAACAAGGATTCGTACAGTAAAACACACTGACACTCTCCCTACCTATAGTTTTCTGTCCCTAGAAAAAAGGTTTTTTTAAAGCACACTATAGCACAAGGAGAATTTCCCTCACTGTCCTTCCCTGTCCCTAGAAACAAGGATTCGTACAGTAAAACACACTGACACTCTCCCTACCTATAGTTTTCTGTCCCTAGAAAAAAGGTTTTTTTAAAGCACACTATAGCACAAGGAGAATTTCCCTCACTGTCCTTCCCTGTCCCTAGAAACAAGGATTCGTACAGTAAAACACACTGACACTCTCCCTACCTATAGTTTTCTGTCCCTAGAAAAAAGTTTTTTTTAAAGCACACTATAGCACAAGGAGAATTTCCCTCACTGTCCTTCCCTGTCCCTAGAAACAAGGATTCGTACAGTAAAACACACTGACACTCTCCCTACCTATAGTTTTCTGTCCCTAGAAAAAAGGTTTTTTTAAAGCACACTATAGCACAAGGAGAATTTCCCTCACTGTCCTTCCCTGTCCCTAGAAACAAGGATTCGTACAGTAAAACACACTGACACTCTCCCTACCTATAGTTTTCTGTCCCTAGAAAAAAGGTTTTTTTAAAGCACACTATAGCACAAGGAGAATTTCCCTCACTGTCCTTCCCTGTCCCTAGAAACAAGGATTCGTACAGTAAAACACACTGACACTCTCCCTACCTATAGTTTTCTGTCCCTAGAAAAAAGGTTTTTTTAAAGAACACTATAGCACAAGGAGAATTTCCCTCACTGTCCTTCCCTGTCCCTAGAAACAAGGATTCGTACAGTAAAACACACTGACACTCTCCCTACCTATAGTTTTCTGTCCCTAGAAAAAAGGTTTTTTTAAAGCACACTATAGCACAAGGAGAATTTCCCTCACTGTCCTTCCCTGTCCCTAGAAACAAGGATTCGTACAGTAAAACACACTGACACTCTCCCTACCTATAGTTTTCTGTCCCTAGAAAAAAGGTTTTTTTAAAGCACACTATAGCACAAGGAGAATTTCCCTCACTGTCCTTCCCTGTCCCTAGAAACAAGGATTCGTACAGTAAAACACACTGACACTCTCCCTACCTATAGTTTTCTGTCCCTAGAAAAAAGGTTTTTTTAAAGCACACTATAGCACAAGGAGAATTTCCCTCACTGTCCTTCCCTGTCCCTAGAAACAAGGATTCGTACAGTAAAACACACTGACACTCTCCCTACCTATAGTTTTCTGTCCCTAGAAAAAAGTTTTTTTTAAAGCACACTATAGCACAAGGAGAATTTCCCTCACTGTCCTTCCCTGTCCCTAGAAACAAGGATTCGTACAGTAAAACACACTGACACTCTCCCTACCTATAGTTTTCTGTCCCTAGAAAAAAGTTTTTTTTAAAGCACACTATAGCACAAGGAGAATTTCCCTCACTGTCCTTCCCTGTCCCTAGAAACAAGGATTCGTACAGTAAAACACACTGACACTCTCCCTACCTATAGTTTTCTGTCCCTAGAAAAAAGGTTTTTTTAAAGCACACTATAGCACAAGGAGAATTTCCCTCACTGTCCTTCCCTGTCCCTAGAAACAAGGATTCGTACAGTAAAACACACTGACACTCTCCCTACCTATAGTTTTCTGTCCCTAGAAAAAAGGTTTTTTTAAAGCACACTATAGCACAAGGAGAATTTCCCTCACTGTCCTTCCCTGTCCCTAGAAACAAGGATTCGTACAGTAAAACACACTGACACTCTCCCTACCTATAGTTTTCTGTCCCTAGAAAAAAGTTTTTTTTAAAGCACACTATAGCACAAGGAGAATTTCCCTCACTGTCCTTCCCTGTCCCTAGAAACAAGGATTCGTACAGTAAAACACACTGACACTCTCCCTACCTATAGTTTTCTGTCCCTAGAAAAAAGGTTTTTTTAAAGCACACTATAGCACAAGGAGAATTTCCCTCACTGTCCTTCCCTGTCCCTAGAAACAAGGATTCGTACAGTAAAACACACTGACACTCTCCCTACCTATAGTTTTCTGTCCCTAGAAAAAAGGTTTTTTTTAAAGCACACTATAGCACAAGGAGAATTTCCCTCACTGTCCTTCCCTGTCCCTAGAAACAAGGATTCGTACAGTAAAACACACTGACACTCTCCCTACCTATAGTTTTCTGTCCCTAGAAAAAAGGTTTTTTTAAAGCACACTATAGCACAAGGAGAATTTCCCTCACTGTCCTTCCCTGTCCCTAGAAACAAGGATTCGTACAGTAAAACACACTGACACTCTCCCTACCTATAGTTTTCTGTCCCTAGAAAAAAGTTTTTTTTAAAGCACACTATAGCACAAGGAGAATTTCCCTCACTGTCCTTCCCTGTCCCTAGAAACAAGGATTCGTACAGTAAAACACACTGACACTCTCCCTACCTATAGTTTTGGTCCCTAGAAAAAAGGTTTTTTTAAAGCACACTATAGCACAAGGAGAATTTCCCTCACTGTCCTTCCCTGTCCCTAGAAACAAGGATTCGTACAGTAAAACACACTGACACTCTCCCTACCTATAGTTTTGGTCCCTAGAAAAAAGGTTTTTTTAACCACTTAACGACCGCCCACCGCCGATTTACGTCGGCAGAATGGCACGGACAGGCAGAATCACGTAGATCTACGTGATCGCCTTTGTGCAGTTGGGGGGTCCATCCGGACCCCCCTTCACTGCAGTGAGCGGCCGTTAAGTGTTCGGGAGCGATCAGGCATGAGGGGGCGGCCGCTCGATTCCGCCCCCCCCCTCGCGATCGCTCCCGGCCAATGAAATTGCTTCCCCCGCCATGTGATGTAAACACAGGCTGGAGGAAGTGATGTCATCTCCCTCGCCGCGGTCTTTTCGTTCCCGGCGCCGAGGAGTGAAGACAGAGGTTAGTGCTCCAACAGTCCACTGACACGTAGGTACACATAGGCACACAAATCACCCCCCAGTCACCCCCAGATCACCCCCCAGGTCACCCCAAAGCCCCCAATTACAGTGTCACTGATTGCAGTGATCATTTATTTTACTGATCACTGCATTTAGTGTCATCTGTGATAGTAAAAAGTTGCAGGGCAGTTAGGATTAGGCCCCTTTAGGTCCAGGGTAGCCCCCTAACCCCCCCTAATAAAGGTTTAACCCCTTGATCACCCCCCAGGTAACCCTTTCACCCCCTAACTTCAGCGTCACTAAGCGATTGTTTTTCCGATCGCTGTATTCGTGTCGCTGGTGTTTTAGATAGGCAGTTATTTTTTTTTTAGGTTCGCCGCAGGTTTTTATTGGTGTCAGGTACCCCCATATATTATTTTAACCCCCTGATTGCCCCTAGAGTTAACCCTTTCACCAGTGATCGCCGTATAAGCGTCACTGGTGTCACTGGTTAGCCAGTAAGTTATTTAGTTATTTAGGTTACCCGTCAGGTTTTTATATAGTGTCAGGTACCCCCATATTTAACCTAATAAAGGTTTTAACCCCCTGATTGCCCCTAGTTAACCCTTTCACCAGTGATCACCATATAAAGGTTACGGGTGACGCTGGTTGATTAGTTTGCTTTTTATAGCATCAGGGCACCCGCCGTATATAACCCAATAAAGGTTTAACCCCCCTGATCGCCCGGCGGGTGAGATCAATTAGGTTTTAGCGCCAGAGAGGGTCTGCGTCGCCCCAGGCAGTGTTAGGTTAGTGCCAGTAACGCTAACACCCACGCGCAAAGCATACACCCCCCTTAGTGGTATAGTATCTGATCAGATCTATACTAGCATCCCCAGCGGTTTAGGGTTCCCAAAAACGCAGTGTTAGCGGGATCAGCCCAGATACCTGCTAGCGCCTGCGTTTAGCCCCTCCGCCCAGCCCAGCCCACCCAAGTGCAGTATCGATCGATCACTGTCACTTACCAAACACAACACACATAACTGCAGCGTTCGCAGAGACAGGCCTGATCCCTGCGATCGCTAACAGTTTTTTTGTAGCGTTTGATATATTTGCTGACAACAGTCAGGTGCTTTTTTTCCTGTGAATCTTACTAGTGTACCCCTAAATTTAGAGCCCAAAATGGCAAGACGAAGGTACACTAGTAAAGAGGCCTACGAGATTCTGAGCATGACAGATAGTGAAGAGGAGGTCACGTATCTGTCAGATTCAGGCTCAGAATATCTTCCCGTAGAAGACAGTGACGTCAGCGGCCCCACGTCAGATAGCTCTGACGACGAAGTTGAGGTCCCTGCTAAGGTCAGGCGTACCCGATCCCGATCTTCTGAGGTTGTTGAGGAGCAAGAACCGCAGGTCTCTCGTATCATGGAGCAGAGTAGTACTAGCGCCGCTATTCCTTCTGGTGAACTGGCAAGCACCAGCGGCCTAGTACAGCCTGGACGTACATCCAGCACTGCAGTAACACTTGGTGACGTGGCGAGTCCCATAAGTGCAGTTCAAGCTGGCGAGGTGGCAAGCACAAGTAGTGTCCCGCTGCCACCAAGAAGACAAAGGCAGGCCCGTCGTGCCCATACTGCCCTTCCTGCAGAATTCGCCTATCCTGATTGGGTCCCCACCACTTCTGCAGAACCCGTACTTCCCCCATTCACTGCCCAACCCGGTATTCAGGTGGAAACAACAGATTTTATTCCAATTGATTTTTATTCGCTGTTTTTCACGGAAGATCTCTATAGATCTATTGTGGACCAGAGTAATTTATATGCTGGTCAATTTATCGCCGCTAACCCCCAGTTGCCTAAAATTGCCAGAAATTGGAAACCAATTACGGTTTCCGAATTTAAGACCTTTCTGGGCCTTTCCCTCAACATTGGCACACATAAATTTCCGTCATTGCGTGCTTATTGGTCCACGCACCCAATTGACCACATGCCCGTGTTCTCTGCCTCCATGTCCAGGGCACGATACGAGCAGATTTTGCGGTTCATGCACTTCAACGACAATGAACTTTGTCGTCCACGTGGGGACCCTGAATACGACCGGCTCTATAAAATTCGGCCCCTCATAAACCACTTCAACGAACGTTTTGCAGCCTTGTTTACTCCCGATCAAGTTGTCTGCGTTGATGAGTCCCTGATTAAATTTTCTGGCCGCTTGTCTTTCAAGCAGTACCTTCCCAGCAAGCGTGCCAGATACGGGGTCAAGCCCTACAAGTTCTGTGACAGGGCAACAGGCTATGTAGTGAACTTTACGGTTTATGAGGGAAAAGACAGTCAGATTGAGTCGGTCAACTGCCCGGATTACAAGCTGGCAAGATAGTGTGGAACTTGGTGTCACCCTTATTCGGAAAGGGGTACCACTTGTATGTGGACAATTATTACACGAGCGTGCCACTGTTTAGTCACTTGTTTGATCATAAGATTGGAGCATGTGGCACCGTGCGACCTAATCGCCGGGGCTTTCCCCAGCGGCTTGTAGATGCCCGTCTTAGGCTGGGGGAGAGAGCCTGCTTGAAGTGTAATAACTTGCTCGCTATGAAGTGGAGGGACAATAAGAATGTTTTCCTTCTTACCTCCCTTCATGCAGACACGACAGTCCAAATTCGTACGGCGACTGGTGTTGTGGAGAAACCCCTCTGTGTCCACGAATATAACCAAAATATGGGAGGGGTGGACCTCAACGACCAGTTGATGGCGCCGTATCTAATTGACCGTAAGGCGAGACGCTGGTACAAAAAAGTGTCTCTATCATTATTCCAATTGGCTTTGCTGAACGCTCATGTGCTATACAGAGCTTCAGGCGAGACGTTATCTCTTCTAAAATTCCAGAATGAGATAGTCACAGAACTCCTGTATCCAGGCGGTTCTGCACCTCACCATCCCCAACCAAATGCAGTAAGCTGGCTGCATGAGAGGCATTATTCGTATGTCCTCCCGAGTACCCCTACCCAAAGCCACCCCCAAAAAAGATGTCGTGTCTGTAGCAAGCGCGGATTTAGGCGTGACACCCGTAGTTTTTGTCCACTCTGTCCTGACAAGCCTGGTCTTTGCCAAGGTGAATGTTTTGAACGCTACCACTCAAAAGTGAAGTTTTAGCGTAGGGTACAGCATTTCACAGACAAGGACACACTTACACAGGGTCTCCCAAGATGCCATTACATTTTGAGAGACCCGAACCATTACAGTTGTAAAGTTACAAAAAAAAGTGTAAAAAAGAAAAAAAAAACGTAAAAAACAAAACACAAAAAAAATATAAAATAAAAAAACCAAAAATAGTTGTCGTTTTATTGTTCTCTCTCTCTCTATTTTCTCTCTATTGTTCTGCTCTTTTTTACTGTATTCTATTCTGCAATGTTTTATCATGCTTGCTTTTCAGGTATGTAATTTTTTGTTTTCAGGTGCGCCATTCAACTGCAGCGCGGAATTATTTATCTTGACAGCAACAGCGTTTGCTCCCACGATACATAAAGCCGTGACTCCAGTGCTGTAGGAGGTGATTTCACCACCACAGTTAAAAAAAAGAGCATATATGCCGAAGCATGGGGGCAGCAGGGGCGGAGGAGCGATTTTGCTCCTAATGCCGCGTACATACGGTCGAAATTCCGACCGTGTGTACGCGGCATAACTTTTTTGCGGGAGGATGCCCCCATGCTTCGGCATATATATATTTTAGGCACAGGTTGCGTTAAAACATTTTTTTATTTTTTACTAGGTTTTGTTTTGGTATTTGCTTTGCAGGTATGGCATGGTAAGGTCTTACTGTTGTACTGTAATGTTACTTTGTTTTAATGTTAACCACCATTTGCTTAGCAGGTACGCCATTCAGTTGCAGCGCGGATCTATTTATCTTGACAGCAACAGCGTTTGCTCCCACGATACATAAAGCCGTGACTCCAACGCTGTAGGAGGTGATTTCACCACCACAGTTAAAAAAAAGAGCATATATGCCGAAGCATGGGGGCAGCAGGGGCGGAGGAGCGATTTTGCTCCTAATGCCGCGTATATACGGTCGAAATTCCAACGGAGGCTTGCCCGTGGAAAAGTCCGACCGTGTGTACGCGGCATAACCTTATATGCCGCGTACATACGGTCGAAATTCCGACGAAGGCTTGACCGTGTGTACGCGGCATAACTTTTTTGCGGGAGGATGCCCCCATGCTTCGGCATATATGCCCATCATTAGAAGTGGGTGGATGAAGGGAGGTATTCTAATGGTGGGCATACCCACCAATCAATCTCTTTTTTTCGTTCAGCCAATAGGCTGTATGAAAAAAAAGATTACAATACATGTCCAACAAGGACCAGCAACGTACTGGTATGTTGCTGGACTTTGAATGTTTATACCAGAATGATGCCTGCGGGTTTAGGTATCATCTTGGTATCATTCTTTTCAGCCAGCAGCCGGCTTTCATGTAAAAGCAATTCTAGCAGATAATTAGCCTCTAGACTGCTTTTACAAGCAGTGGGAGGGAATGTCCCCCCCCGGATATAAAAAGCGCCATTGGGAAATTGGGAAAGCATTTTATCACACCGATCTTGGTGTGGTCAGATGCTTTGAGGGCAGAGGAAAGATCTAGGGTCCAACCCCCCAATTTTTTTCAAAAAAAGAGTACCTGTCACTACCTATTGCTATCATAGGGGATATTTACATTCCCTGAGATAACGATAAAAATGGTAAAAAAATAAAATATGGAAGGCACAGTTTAAAAATAAAATAAAAAAGCCAAATACATAATAAAAAAAAAAAAAAAAAAAAAAAAAGCACCGCTGTCCCCCCCTGCTATTGCGCAAAGGCGAACGCAAGCGTCGGTCTAGCGTCATATGTAAACAGCAATTGCATCATGCATGTGAGGTATCACCGCGAAGGTCAGATCGAGGGCAATCATTTTAGCAGTAGACCTCCTCTGTAAATCTAACGTGGTAACCTGTAAAGGCTTTTAAATGCTTTTAAAAATGAATGTAGTTTGTCGCCGCTGCGCGTTTGTGCGCAATTTTAAAGCATGTCGTATTTGGTATCCATGTACTCGGCCTATGATCATCTTTTTTATTTCATCAAACATTTGGGCAATATAGTGTTTTTTAGTGCATTAAAAATAAAAAAAGTGTGTTTTTCCCCCCAAAAATGCGTTTGAAAAATCGCTGCGCAAATACTGTGTGGAAAAAAAAAATGCAACACCCACTATTTTAATCTGTAGGGCCTTTGCTTTAAAAAAATATATAATGTTTGGGGGTTCAACATAATTTTCTTGCAAAAAATTTTTTTTTTTCATGTAAACAAAAAGTGTCAGAAAGGGCTTTGTCTTCAAGTGGTTAGAAGAGTGGATGATGTGTGACATAAGCTTCATAATGTTGTGCATAAAATGCCAGGACAGTTCAAAACCCCCCCAAATGACCCCATTTTGTAAAGTAGACACCTCAAGCTATTTGCTGAGAGGCATGTTGAGCCCATTGAATATTTTTTTTTTTTGTCCCAAGTGATTGAATAATGACCAAAAAAAAAAAAATGTACAAAAAGTTGTCACTAAATTATATATTGCTCAAACATGCCATGGGCATATGTGGAATTACACCCCAAAATACATTCTGTTGCTTCTCCTGAGTACGGGGATACCACATGTGTGGGACTTTTTGGGAGCCTAGTCGCGTACGGGACCCCAAAAACCAAGCACCGCCTTCAGGATTTCTATGGGTGTAAATTTTTGATTTCACTCCTCACTGCCTATCACAGTTTCGGAGGCCATGGAATGCCCAGATGGCACAAAACCCCCCCAAATGACCCCATTTTGGAAAGTAGACACCCCAAGCTATTTGCTGAGAGGCATGGTGAGTATTTTGCAGATCTCGCTTTTTGTCACAAAGTTTTGAAAATGTAAAAAAAGAAAAAAAAAAAGAAAAAAAAATGTCTTTCTTAATTTTCAAAAACAAATGAGAGCTGTAAAATACTCACCATGCCTCTCAGCAAATAGCTTGGGGTGTCTACTTTCCAAAATGGGGTCATTTGTGGGGGTTTTGGGCTATTTTGACATTTTATGGCCTTCAAAACTGTGATAGGTAGTGAGGAGTGAAATCAAAAATTTATGCCCTTAGAAACCTTGAAGGCGGTGCTTGGTTTTTGGGGTCCCGTACGCGGCTAGGCTCCCAAAAAGTCCCACACATGTGGTATCCCCGTACTCAGGAGAAGCAGCAGAATGTATTTTGGGGTGTAATTTCACATATAACCATGGCATGTGTGAGCAATGTATCATTTAGTGACAACTTTTTGTACATTTTTTTTTTCTTTTTGTCATTATTCAATCATTTGGGACAAAAAAAAAAAAATATTCAATGGGCTCAACATGCCTCTCAGCAAATAGCTTGGGGTGTCTACTTTCCAAAATGGGGTCATTTGGGGGGGTTTGTGCCATCTTGGCATTTTATGGCCTTCAAAACTGTGATAGGTAGTGAGGAGCGAAATCAAAAATTTATGCCCTTAGAAACCTTGAAGGCGGTGCTTGGTTTTTGGGGTCCCGTACGCGGCTAGGCTCCCAAAAAGTCCCACACATGTGGTATCCCCGTACTCAGGAGAAGCAGCAGAATGTATTTTGGGGTGTAATTTCACATATGCCCATGGCATGTGTGAGCAATATATCATTTAGTGACAACTTTGTGCAAAAAAAAAACAGTTTGTCATATTCCCGCAACCTGTGGCAAAATATAAAATATTCCATGGACTCAACATGCCTCTCAGCAAATAGCTTGGGGTGTCTACTTTCCAAAATGGGGTAATTTGGGGGGGTTTTGTGCTATTTTGGCATTTTATGGCCTTCGAAACTGTAATAGGTAGTGAGGAGTGAAATCAAAAATTTACGCCCTTAGAAATCCTGAAGGCGGTGCTTGGTTTTTGGGGCCCTGTACGCGGCTAGGCTCCCAAAAAGTCCCACACATGTGGTATCCCCGTACTCAGGAAAAGCAGCAGAATGTATTTTGGGGTGCAATTCCACATATAACCATGGCATGTGTGAGCAATATATCATTTAGTGACAACTTTTTGTACATTTTTTTTTCTTTTTGTCATTATTCAATCATTTGGGACAAAAAAAAAAAAAATATTCAATGGGGTCAACATGCCTCTCAGCAAATAGCTTGGGGGTGTCTACTTTCCAAAATGGGGTCATTTGGGGGGGTTTTGTGCCATCTTGGCATTTTATGGCCTTCAAAACTGTGATAGGTAGTGAGGAGTGAAATCAAAAATTTATGCCCTTAGAAACCTTGAAGGCGGTGCTTGGTTTTTGGGGTCCCGTACGCGGCTAGGCTCCCAAAAAGTCCCACACATGTGGTATCCCCGTACTCAGGAGAAGCAGCAGAATGTATTTTGGGGTGTAATTTCACATATGCCCATGGCATGTGTGAGTAATATATCATTTAGTGACAACTTTGTGCAAAAAAAAAAAAAGTTTGTCATATTCCCGCAACTTGTGGCAAAATATAAAATATTCCATGGACTGAACATGCCTCTCAGTAAATAGCTTGGGGTGTCTACTTTCCAAAATGGGGTCATTTGGGGGGGTTTTGTGCTATTTTGGCATTTTATGGCCTTCGAAACTGTGATAGGTAGTGAGGAGTGAAATCAAAAATTTGCGCCCTTAGAAATCCTGAAGGCGGTGCTTGGTTTCCGGGGTCCCGTACGTGGCTAGGCTCCTAAAAAGTCCCACACATGTGGTATCCCCGTACTCAGGAGAAGCAGCAGAATGTATTTTGGGGTGCAATTCCACATATAACCATGGCATGTGTGAGCAATATATCATTTAGTGACAACTTTTTGTAATTTTTTATTTTTTTTGTCATTATTCAATCACTTGGGACAAAAAAAAAAATATTCAATGGGCTCAACATGCCTCTCAGCAATTTCCTTGGGGTGTCTACTTTCCAAAATGGGGTCATTTGGGGGGGGGGGGGTTTGTACTGCCCTGCCATTTTAGCACCTCAAGAAATGAGATAGGCAGTCATAAATTTAAAGCTGTGTAAATTTCAGATAATGTACCCTAGTTTGTAAACGCTATAACTTTTGCGCAAACCAATAAATATACGCTTATTGACATTTTTTTTACTAAAGACATGTGGCTGAATACATTTTGGCCTAAATGTATGACTAAAATTGAGTTTATTCGATTTTTCTTATAACAAAAAGTAGAAAATATCATTTTTTTTCAAAATTTTCGGTCTTTTTCTGTTTATATCGCAAAAAATAAAAATCGCAGAGGCAATCAAATACCATTAAAAGAAAGCTCTATTTGTGGGAAGAAAAGGACGCAAATTTCATTTGGGTACAACATTGCATGTCCGCACAATTTACAGTTAAAGCAGCGCAGTGCCGAATCCCAAAAACAGGCTTGGTCCTAATGGCCCGAAATGGTCCGGGGCTTAAGTGGTTAAAGCACACTATAGCACAAGGAGAATTTCCCTCACTGTCCTTCCCTGTCCCTAGAAACAAGGATTCGTACAGTAAAACACACTGACACTCTCCCTACCTATAGTTTTCTGTCCCTAGAAAAAAGGTTTTTTTAAAGCACACTATAGCACAAGGAGAATTTCCCTCACTGTCCTTCCCTGTCCCTAGAAACAAGGATTCGTACAGTAAAACACACTGACACTCTCCCTACCTATAGTTTTCTGTCCCTAGAAAAAAGGTTTTTTTAAAGCACACTATAGCACAAGGAGAATTTCCCTCACTGTCCTTCCCTGTCCCTAGAAACAAGGATTCGTACAGTAAAACACACTGACACTCTCCCTACCTATAGTTTTCTGTCCCTAGAAAAAAGGTTTTTTTAAAGCACACTATAGCACAAGGAGAATTTCCCTCACTGTCCTTCCCTGTCCCTAGAAACAAGGATTCGTACAGTAAAACACACTGACACTCTCCCTACCTATAGTTTTCTGTCCCTAGAAAAAAGGTTTTTTTAAAGCACACTATAGCACAAGGAGAATTTCCCTCACTGTCCTTCCCTGTCCCTAGAAACAAGGATTCGTACAGTAAAACACACTGACACTCTCCCTACCTATAGTTTTCTGTCCCTAGAAAAAAGGTTTTTTTAAAGCACACTATAGCACAAGGAGAATTTCCCTCACTGTCCTTCCCTGTCCCTAGAAACAAGGATTCGTACAGTAAAACACACTGACACTCTCCCTACCTATAGTTTTCTGTCCCTAGAAAAAAGGTTTGTTTAAAGCACACTATAGCACAAGGAGAATTTCCCTCACTGTCCTTCCCTGTCCCTAGAAACAAGGATTCGTACAGTAAAACACACTGACACTCTCCCTACCTATAGTTTTCTGTCCCTAGAAAAAAGGTTTTTTTAAAGCACACTATAGCACAAGGAGAATTTCCCTCACTGTCCTTCCCTGTCCCTAGAAACAAGGATTCGTACAGTAAAACACACTGACACTCTCCCTACCTATAGTTTTCTGTCCCTAGAAAAAAGGTTTTTTTAAAGCACACTATAGCACAAGGAGAATTTCCCTCACTGTCCTTCCCTGTCCCTAGAAACAAGGATTCGTACAGTAAAACACACTGACACTCTCCCTACCTATAGTTTTCTGTCCCTAGAAAAAAGTTTTTTTTAAAGCACACTATAGCACAAGGAGAATTTCCCTCACTGTCCTTCCCTGTCCCTAGAAACAAGGATTCGTACAGTAAAACACACTGACACTCTCCCTACCTATAGTTTTCTGTCCCTAGAAAAAAGGTTTTTTTAAAGCACACTATAGCACAAGGAGAATTTCCCTCACTGTCCTTCCCTGTCCCTAGAAACAAGGATTCGTACAGTAAAACACACTGACACTCTCCCTACCTATCCTTCTCTTTCCCTAAACTAAAGGAATCCAGGTTAAGCAAGAAAAAATAAATGTCACTGTCCCTGCCTATGCTTCTCTTTCCCTGCTCCGGAACACACTACACTAGGCCGCCGTGCTGGCGGCCTTTTATAGTGTGGGGCGTGTACTAAACCCCCTCAGCAATAATTGGCCACAGGCATCCTGCCTGTGGCCAATCATTGCTCTCCTCGCTGCCGGCGCTGTGATTGGCCAAGCATGCGGGGTCACAGTGCATGCTTGGCCAATCACAGCGCCTGGATGACACTGCGATGGCGTAGTGCATTGTGGGCCGTTCGCGTCACTCGAATTAGGCGCGAACGGCCCAAATCGTTTGATCTTCGTCAAACGATCGAACAGCCGATGTTCGAGTCGAACGTATGTTCGACTCGAACACCGAGCTCATCCCTACTTAACATATGATGCCCCAGATTTTGATAGGACATTGAAGGAAAAGCAACATACTGATAAGTATAATAAGCAAGATCAAACTGCTTGAGGAGGAGGGAAGGTGGGGGGAGTGCTGACGGTGCTCTATTCTCCCCTCCCTCCTATAAGTCGCAGGGGTAATGAAGGCCAAAGTAGTGACTATTCTGCATTGAAGAAGCAACCCATCATTTATTTGCATTTGAGGTTATAACATTTGACGCATTCAAGTAGCACTCAATTCTCAAGCACATTAGAACACACACTGGGGTTGATTTACTAAATGTGCAGAGTGCAAAATCTGGTGCAGCTCTGCATAGAAACTAATCAGCTTCTGCCCTGGTTCACATTGGTGCGATTTGACATATCAAATCGCATGTCAAATCGGCGACAATGGCACTGTTGCGGCGCCGCACCGATTTCCAAAAGTAGTTTCTGTACTACTTTTGGCGATTTCCATTAAAATCTGTGCAGAAACCCTCATAGATGTCTCTGAAATTGCCGCTGAAATCGGGACTGACATGCGGGAATGAAAGCGTGCAAGTTCAGCAGAACTCGCACACTTTCATTCCCGCACTCAGTGTGAACCTAGACTCCAGGTTTTTTTTTGTCAACCATGCACAGCTGCACCAGAATTTGCACTCCCCAGTCTTAGTAAATCAAACCCACCATGAGGCAGATTTATGTGTGAACCAACAAATCCTTCCATTTCTTCTG
This sequence comes from Rana muscosa, assembly GCA_029206835.1. Classification (NCBI taxonomy): domain Eukaryota; kingdom Metazoa; phylum Chordata; class Amphibia; order Anura; family Ranidae; genus Rana; species Rana muscosa. The sequence goes on from CM055117.1 coordinate 588,652,918, forward strand.
TAATCTCAGAACCTTCAGTGAGTCATTCAAAAACATTCCTTACCTTTAAGATATTCTAGCTTTGCGGGTAAAGGAAAATAATTCACCCACAAATAATTTAACCCTTTCATGCACGAAGTATGAAAGCCACATTTAGGATTTTTTTCCTCAGTGTTTTTATTACTCTTTGGGCACTCGAGTGGACTGCATGCGTTTGACGTTTTAATTGAAGAAACAATTTCAACCACACTCTGCACTTGAGCTCCACAAAATAAAAAATGATAACTATTAGTCCACATGCACACTGGAGGTTTTTAATGTTGCTCCTAGGGGCATCTGACGTTTTTTTTTTTGCCTTGTAATCGCCCCTGCATGTTAGGCTATGTGTCCATGCACACATAAGCATTTAGGCCCCATGCACACGAGACGCTGTTATTTGCTGTTGAACGCGCGTTCAGAGGCAGTTGGACGCTTTTTTCAACTGCTCCTGAACCCATTCAATGTTATCCTATGTGTCCATGCACACACTCTCGTTTTTTGGCGTTTACAAGCAGTTGCGTTTAACCTCGTTTTTCCAGAAGCAAAAAAATGGGTTCAGACGCAAAAGTTTTCACGTTTCAGACGCTAAACGCTGCTAAACGCGGCTAAACGCGGCTAAACGCGGTACCGGCGTTTTGCCGCGTTTGCGTTTATAAGCGTTTTTAAAGGTGACCTATTTTTTAACATTAGAAATCTCAAAAATGATGGCAAATGATGAAAAACTATTAAAAAAGAAAAAAGAAAACTGTAATTGCTTGCATCGCATTGTGGACAATCCACAACTTGTGGCAGGTGACGTGGCCAGGTGACGTGGCAGGTGACGTGGCCAGGTGATGTGGCCAGGTGATGTGGCAAGTGGACAATCCACAGCTTGTGGCAGGTGACGTGGCCAGGTGACGTGGCAGGTGACGTGGCAGGTAACGTGGCCAGGTGACGTGGCCAGGTGACGTGGCAAGTGGACAATCCACAACTTGTGGCAGGTGACGTGGCCAGGTGACGTGGCAGGTGACGTGGCCAGGTGATGTGGCCAGGTGACGTGGCAGGTGACGTGGCAAGTGGACAATTCACAACTTGTGGCAGGTGACGTGGCCAGGTGACGTGGCAGGTGACGTGGCAAGTGGACAATCCACAACTTGTGGCAGGTGACGTGGCCAGCTGACGTGGCAGGTAACGTGGCCAGGTGACGTGGCAGGTAACATGGCCAGGTAACGTGGCAAGTGGACAATCCACAACTTGTGGCAGGTGACGTGGCACGTGATGTGGCAAGGTGACGTGGCAAGTGGACAATCCACAACTTGTGGCAGGTGACGTGGCCAGGTGACGTGGCAGGTGACATGGCAAGTGGACAATCCACAACTTGTGGCAAGTGACGTGGCCAGCTGACGTGGCAGGTAACGTGGCCAGGTGACGTGGCAGGTAACATGGCCAGGTGACGTGGCCAGGTAACGTGGCAAGTGGACAATCCACAACTTGTGGCAGGTGACGTGGCACGTGATGTGGCAAGGTGACGTGGCAAGTGGACAATCCACAACTTGTGGCAGGTGACGTGGCCAGGTGACGTGGCCAGGTGATGTGGCCAGGTGACGTGGCAAGTGGACAATCCACAACTTGTGGCAGATGATGTGGCAAGTGATACGCTAAATACAAGTACACTGCTGCTCTCTCAGCTGCTGCTACTCACTCTGGTCTCACAAACTGGCTGAAATGGTTAAAATTTACTGTTTTTTTAGCTTAGGGAGGGTCTATGATGAAACGCTTATAAACGCCGCTAAACGCGGCCGCAAACGCGGCAAAACGCGCGTTTATAAACGCCGGTTTCAGCGTTTAAAAACGTGTGTTCAGCAGAGTTTGCACCTGCGTCTCGTGTGCATGGGGCCTTAGAGTAGTTTAGAAGTGGGAGCATCTAGAGGAAAAAAAAACAAAAACACTGCCAGCGCATCCACAAAAAAGCTTGACGTTTGTAAATGCGTGTAAATGCGTTTAGCTATTGAGAGTCAATTCATTTTATTGACCAGAATATATTATTATTCTGATCAATTAAATGAATTAACGCCCAAATGTTTGATGTGTCTAAACACGTTATACATGTGTATTTTTTAAGCCAAAATGCTGCTGCCAGGAAGAAAGGCATCTACGAGAGCTAGCCAATTGTCCAATGAGCATGAGGCCTTACTCACATAATGGAACTTATCTGCACAAAATTATGTTTTTGTTAGAAAAAAACTGCAAATTACATTCTAATAGCATAAATACATTGAAAGTTACTGTAGCTGTATTATTTTCAATAAAAACAAAGTCCCAGTAATAGAATGAATTGTAGCTGAAATATAACCAGTGATGCATGATGTCCAATTTAGTGCACAGTTGATTAATTGTAATTTCTGCCCAAGATAAAATCGATAGTAGTGAAAGTTAATTACAATATGTTTCTTTAGGTGTTACTTGAAGTTACCAGAGTTTCTTTATCTCCAAGGGTTTCCTCCTTTAGAAGTATTGGCAACATATTCCTAAGCTACTCAGCTTTTCTGGGTTTCCGTCAACCATCTTGGTTTTGAGAAATATCGGTTGTGCTTACAATGGCTTTCCAGTGTGTGGCAAAGTATGTGGTGACACACTAGCGTCCACTGTAATGGGTGATATGCAACTATACAATCAGAACCCATGCATATGCAAATAAACAGCTTTCCACTGTAGTGACCACTATGCATGAATGGGATAAATAGAAAAGCATGCTGTACTACCTACACATTTGTATTCATTTATTGCCCACACAGAAACAGTGACTATTGTATGTTAAAAACCCACACTCCCTTCAACACATCTTTTTGGAGGCCACACCCCCAATGCATGGTGTGCTCCAGATTCACTCCCTTATACAAGCATATCCCAGGCTCAAAAAGTTCTGAATGGTCCAATGTTTGTGATGAGGTCATCACTGTGCTTTCTGTCTTCCTATAAGTAAACTGTCTGTGTTAGATTTATAGCAGAGCCTGACCAACTGCTAGTGCTGGTAAAGTAGAAAGTTCAAAGGATTGGACCAGGCAGAAGCTTCAAAACAGCAGGCTGTTAATGATAACAGAAGCAGCCGAGAACAAGTACAGGCTTGTTCGAAGAAAGAGGGCTTGCAGGCCATTTTATATAACAAAGTTTCACCATAGAATTACATGCGTTACAACATGATTGGTTGTCAAGACATATGTCAATGTAATTAACATTAAAAACAAAAACAAACCAGAATGTCTGGACCTTAGACCATAATGTCTGGCTTGTGAACTTTGTCCCAGTAAACTTGTGGTTATCTTAAAAAAAATAAAAATACTAAGCCTTATTCGATATTTCTATGGGTACAGACTTTCAGTCTCTGTTTCCTTCCTTGACCATGACTATACCTAATCTATGTTATTTCTTTAGTTTGTACCCAAGCAAACAACACATTTCCTCACTCCACTGTAAAAGTGATGGTTCCTTTCTCTTCCTTTTAGGAAAGTTGCATGTTTTAGTGACCCTAAAGGAAGCATTGGGTTTCACCCCATGCGACCACAGACCGGGATTGTCATATACTACAGGGCATAATGTATATACAAGGGTTCTTCAAAAAGTTTCCACACCATTTTAATCTCTATTAAGTATAAAAAAGTGTAAAAACATTTTGAAGACCCCTCCTATTGCTTCCTCTTTCTTCTTCCTTCAGCCCTTATCCATAAACACACTCAAAAAGCTTGCTAGCTTTAACCTTTTGTGTCTATGAACATTTAAAGCATTTTGTACATATACGTGTAGCGCACTCACCCCCCCCCCTTTCACCTGCCTTTGGCTCCTCGCGGGAAGAGAGGGCACACCACGCTATATGCCCGTACCCTCCTGTGTGAAGAGGTTGAGCGGTGTTATGAAACAGGTCCTCGCAGCCAGGTTCTCCAGAGAATGGTTCCCATCTCTATGCTCAATAAAGACAAGTTTCTATTTCCCCCAATAACTCCAAGGTCCACACCAGCTGTAACTCCAACGTAGAGTTTATTTCTCTTAAAGCACAGTCTCTAGACAGAAAGGTTGGAGGGAGAACAGGACAGCATAAGGTGTGGGAGAGAGGTCCAGGCACAAACAAAATACACTTCACTGCTCGGCTTCTCAAGCAGACTCAGCCCATTTGGATAGTCTCGCTAGAGAGGGGACTAGCAGCCAGAATGGCACTCTAACTAGATATACAGTCTCTGCACAAACTGATGAACTTGGTCTCTGTTACAGACCTGGTGAACTTGGTCTCTAATCTTGACCTCTTTTAAGGAGAAGACATCCCTCCAAAGAGTTACCGGGCCCCTTCCTTCACCGTGACTTCTCACCAGTCCCTCGGAACGGTCCTCCCCCGGCCTCCTCGTCTAAGATACGGGTCCCCTCGCAAGGCGGCACCCTGAGTTTCCTCGATCCTTGGTAGGCCCCAGCCAAAGGCGCTGGGCCCAAGGCTTTTTTGTTGCAGCCCCAGGGCTAAAGGTGCCTGGGACTGATTCACCGACCACCACCCCTGGGCTAAAGGTGCCCAGGGAGGACAGAGAGCGCCCCCTTCCCCTGGGAGTAGGACCCCCAGGAAGCAAACTGGAACCCCAATCCTGGGGTGGAAAAACGAACCAACCACCTACAGGCAGCATCTGCCCCTTTTATATCCTCTCCCGGCATGCACAGCAGGCTAACCACTCCCATCGTACGGTCGCCGAGAGGGGACACACAAGGCACAGCACTGTACTAGCGGTTCAACCCTGGCCCACTATGGCAGCGCCACCCGCAGGCCACAGGGAACTGTACACTGATACTCCACCTGTGGACAAAATGGTGGATAAGTCCTAACAATTAAGGTGTTTGAGCATAAATACCACTCAAACACTACCCCTAAATATAGGACCCCGCTACACACTCCCCCCACTAAATTAGACACTGCCCCCAGTGTCTGGAGCAAACCCAAGCCTCTCAAGCCTGAGTCAGCATAGACCTATTCCAGAAACTATCTTTGAAAAAAATTGTTTGTTTGTGCCGGAACCTGGATACGGGGATAGGGAGTTAAAACGAAGAGATGAAGGAAGAGTAGCAGGAAACAAATGTGTACATCCCATTCTCAAATGTCACATACTTTAAAACAAAACACATTTTTTTTTATTACATTTCCCTCCCCTCCTGCAATAGCTAAACCCACCCATCCTCAGTGGTTGCTTGGTGTCCACCTGCAGAGGGAGAAAAAAAACACATAAAACTAACAAATTACACATCCTAATCTCTATGTACATTAGAAGGGAAAAAATTCTCCCCGAGGGAAAAATCCTTTCCTTCTAGCAAGTAAAACACACTTTTAAGACGAGCTGTCACTCGCAGTGTCCTTCACCCACACACTTCTTAGCAGACATGGCCTCCGCTAGCCGGCAGCTCGTCGCCTGTATGTCCAGAATGGCACTCTAACTAGATATACAGTCTCTGCACAAACTGATGAACTTGGTCTCTGCCACAGACCTGGTGAACTTGGTCTCTAATCTTGACCTCTTTTAAGGAGAAGACATCCCTCCAGAGAGTTACCGGGCCCCTTCCTTCACCATGGCTTCTCACCAGTCCCTCGGAATGGTCCTCCCCCGGCCTCCTCGTCTAATGCGGTGTACACACAATCGTTTTTCATGCCATTTTTTAAACCGACGTTTTTCTCGTCGTTTTTTTCATGTTTCCTCTCAAGCCTGTCTTGCGTACAAACGATCATTTTAAAAAACGTTCAAGCAAAGCGCAGTGACGTACAACACATACGACGGCACTATAAAGGGGAAGTTCCGTTCGGATGGCGCCACCCTTCATGTTAGTAAAGTTTGTTGAGCGACGATTCGCGCTTTTCAGCCTCGTGCTTTTCAGTCCGTTACAGCGTGACGAATGTGCTATCTCCATTACGAACGCTAGTTTTACCAGAACGAGCGCTCCCGTCTCATACTTGATTCTGAGCATGCGCGTTTTTTTTCACGTCGTAAAAGCATACACACTATCGTTTTTCACGTCGTTAAAAAAAACGACATGAAAAACGACGTGAAAAAATAGAGCATGTTCGAAATTTTTAATGGCCGTTTTTCACGTTGTTAAAAATGCTCTGGAGCATGCACACGATCGGTTTTAATGCCCATTTTTAAAAATGGCATTTTTAACGGCATGAAAAACGATCGTGTGTATGGGGCATAAGATACGGGTCCCCTCGCAAGGCGGCACCCTGAGATTCCTCGATCCTTGGTAGGCCCCAGCCAAAGGCGCTGGGCCCAAGGCTTTTCTGTTGCAGCCCCAGGGCTAAAGGTGCCTGGGACTGATTCACCGACCACCACCCCTGGGCTAAAGGTGCCCAGGGCGGACAGAGAGCGCCCACCTCCCCCGGGAGTAGGACCCCCGGGAAGCATACTGGAACCCCAATCCTGGGGTGGAAAAACGAACTGACCACCTACAGGCATCGTCTGCCCCTTTTATATCCTCTCCCGGCATGCACAGCAGGCTAACCACTCCCACTGTACAGTCGCCGAGAGGGGACACACAAGGCACAGCACTGTTCCAGCAGTTCAACCCTGGCCCACTATGGCAGCGCCACCCGCAGGCCACAGGGAACTGTACACTGATACTCCACCTGCGGACAAAATGGTGGATAAGTCCTATCAATTAAGGTGTTTGAGCATAAATACCACTCAAACACTACCCCAAAATTTAGTTTTAAAGTTTTTAAAGGAAACCTGTCCGGAGAGAAACACATAGGCTACCAGTGCTGGCCTACTTCTGAACATGTTAGCTGCATGGCTATTATTTTTGAATTGAGAGTTCCTTGCTTGTGACACATCTATCTATCTATCTATCTATCTATCTATCTATCTATCTATCTATCTATCTATCTATCTATCTATCTATCTATCTATCTATCTATCTATCTATCTCTCTATCTATCTGTCTATCTATCTGTCTATCTATCTGTCTATCTATCTCTGATATCGTTATGTCTTAGTTCTGCCTTTTTGATCAATTCCTTTCATTCATCTGCCTGGTTTTAGTTGTAGACAGGTTATGAAAATAATGACTGTCTTATTCAGCTCCCAGTTGTTGTAATAAAATTTTAATTCACAGACCACAAAATCCCTCTAACTCAGACATCTAAAAGAAGTTGGAAACATTGTCTTATAAAGCTCTTCCTGACATGTATTTCCTGATCTGGGGGTTTAGGACGGAGCTAGGATCAAATAAAACCTCAACCTACATGACTTCACACATACCAGTCTGAATACATTTATCCCTTTCTTGGCAGATTAAAGTTCTGAAAGAAATATATTAGATTGGGAGAAATATCCTGTGCGCTGATACAATTAATTAACTTTTCAAGTAAGGTCACAGTGTTTGTAAGTTGTGACATAGCGATCAGTAAGATGTGTAACAAAAATGACACTGGCAGGAAGGTGGACAGTAAACCATTTAACAGAGCAAACTGACTCAGATATACGATTGAAATAAACATACTTAATTTTTATGAACTACCAGCATGTTAATAATGTGCTATGTAAAGTTTGATACAGTTTTATGGATTCCCTCTGCTAAATCGTTTTAATATGAGATACGTTTTTCATTACGCGCATAAAGAGAGCACAAAATGATGACTATAACAAAGAACAACCTAATTACCTCTGTAACAATACCAATAATGACTAATTATACAAACACTTAATTTAGTCTAATGTGTGTGGTATACTGTGTGGTATACTGTATATATAGTCAACCCCCGCTAAGTTGCGTTTCAGAGTTTGCGTCGTTCACGGATTTTTGCCCAGCATCAAAACAGTGTAGCTATCGCGAGTGTTTCGCTGAGTGTTCTCATGTTTTTTGTTTTTCAAAAAGATGCCACCCAAATACCCTGCACCTTCTAAGGCTTATGGCAATGAACCTAAGCGCCAGAAGAAGTTTAAGACACTCCAGGAGAAGGTTGAACTACTGGATTTGCTTCAGGGATGAAAAAGTAGTGCGCCATATTGGCATCAACAAAAGTACCCTACGATACATAAAGAAGAACGAGGCAGCGATCCGGATTACCATATTAGTACATTTCTGTGATAGTGCCAAAAAGGTAACGACCGTAAGAGATAAAAATATTGTCAGGATGGAATCTGCCTTGGCATTGTGGATCACCGACTGCAGGAAGAAGAACATCCCCTTGGACAGTAACCTCATCTGTGAGGAAGCACTGAAATTGTACCATCAGTTTTCTACAGGAGACCATGCAGAAGGCACCAAAGAACTGCAACCAGGACCCTCAACAGCACCAGAGCCTGAAGATTTTCAAGCCAGTAAGGGATGGTTTGATCGTTTTCAGAAACGATTCAATATTAAAAGTGTTTCTGTACATGGAGAGGCAGCATCTGCCGACAAAGAAGCCAAGGAGAAGTACCTGGAGACCATCAGGCACATCATAGAGGAGAAGAGATACAAGGCCGAACAAGTTTTCAACATGGATAAGACTGGCTTGTTTTGGAAGAAGATACCGTCCAGAACTTACATCATGAAGGACGATGAAGCCAAAGCTCCAGGGATTAAGGCACAGATGGACAGAGTGATGCTCATTATGTGTGGCAATGCTGCTGGTTACATGATGAAACCAGGCCTCATCTACAAAGCAGCGAACCCTAGGGCCCTCAACAACAAAAATAAAAACCTGCTTTCTGTCTACTGGATGCACAACCCTAAGGCCAGGATGACCAAAGTCCTAGCTTCAAACTGGTTTCACCAGTGCTTTATCCCTCAAGCCAAGGAATACCTCCATGTCTTAGGCATGGACTTCAAGGTGTTGCTCATTAGGGATAATGCTAGTGGCCACCCTTTGGATTTGTATTGCGAGGGAGTCCAGATTGAGTTCCTCCCTGCCAACACCACCTCCCTCATCCAACCCATGGACCAAGGCGTGATCTGTGCCTTCAAGGCTCTTCGTACCTGAAATTCCCTCCAACACCTTGTGGATGCAATGGACACGGACGAGAATTTTACATTAAAGGATTACTGGCGTAATTTTACAATTGCAACGTGCCTGTCAGTTATCCAAGCTGCTCTTAAGGTGATAAAAAAGGAAACCCTCAATGCATGCTGGAAGAAGCTGTGGCCAGAGTGTGTCCAAGACTACAAGGGCTTCTCATCTGAAGAAAACCAGCATGAGGCTATCCACATCACAATGTTCCTCAAACCTATCGGGAAAAGCCAGCACAAAACCCCACCAGAAGAAGACCCATCAGAAGATACGACTCCTCCTGAAGAGGCGCCACCTGAAGAGCTGTAAATCCTCTGCTTTGCTGTGCAGTCCTTATCGTTAATGTATACTTAGTGAAAATATAATTTTGATATTTTCTAGGGGAGGAGCGCTATGTGGGCCCTGTCAGGTAGAGTGTATGGGGCCCGTGATTTATAACAGCAGCCCTGTATGTATATATATTGTGACAGCAGGAAGGTAAAGTCACCTGGTTGCATCCAGGGGGTAGATATATTTCTCCCAGATTCAGGCTTTATGCCAACTTATACAACTAGGGAGGGAGTTGATGAAGCCCAGCTGAGGCTAGTGGGCTCATGGATGATTCATACCTCTAGGGAGAGTGCTGGGCGTCGTGCAGGCAGGGAGTTGATGAGACCAGCTGAAGCTTGTCAGCTCGTTTAAGGCCTCTATAAAAACTCCCAGCTTCATTAGGTGTTTGCTCATGCCTGGAACCAGACCTGTGTGGACTGTCTAGGGAGAGTGAACCCCTGTGCGGTGAGACAAAGCCTGTGTGGCTATTTGTTTGGACATTTACTAAACCAGGGACTTAGGGACTAGGACAGCACCAGGCTGATCCCAGTTGTTAGTTAGGAAACCTGCATGTTTAGTCAGAGGTCAAGCTGACCAGGGTTTATTTTGTTTATTTCTCTATTTACAGTGACAAAAAAACACAGCAAAGCAAAAAGAAACATAAACAAAATAATCCCTGGTCAGCTTGACCTCTGACTAAACATGCAGGTTTCCTAACTAACAACTGGGATCAGCCTGGTGCTGTCCTAGTCCCTAAGTCCCTGGTTTAGTAAATGTCCAAACAAATAGCCACACAGGCTTTGTCTCACCGCACAGGGGTTCACTCTCCCTAGACAGTCCACACAGGTCTGGTTCCAGGCATGAGCAAACACCTAATGAAGCTGGGAGTTTTTATAGAGGCCTTAAACGAGCTGACAAGCTTCAGCTGGTCTCATCAACTCCCTGCCTGCACGACGCCCAGCACTCTCCCTAGAGGTATGAATCATCCATGAGCCCACTAGCCTCAGCTGGGCTTCATCAACTCCCTCCCTAGTTGTATAAGTTGGCATAAAGCCTGAATCTGGGAGAAATATATCTACCCCCCTGGATGCAACCAGGTGACTTTACCTTCCTGCTGTCACATACCCCCCCCCTCTTGTTTTAACCTTGGGGTTGGAACACCAGCAATCAGGCATTCATGTACTCGAGACAAAGCATCCACATTCCCCATTTGAACGCCAGGGCGATGCTTTACTGTGAAGTTGAATTCCTGTAGGGCCAGGAACCACCTATTCACTCTTCTATTTGTCTCCTTGTTTTGAGCCATCCACTTTAACGGAGCGTGATCCGTAACCATGTCAAAGTGCCTACCTAGCAGATAGTACCGAAGGGAATCTAGAGCCCACTTCACCGCTAAACACTCCTTTTCAACCGTGGCGTAATTTACCTCATGGGACTTCAACTTCCTGCTGAGGTAAATGACTGGGTGCTCTTCCCCGTTCCAGACCTGGGACAATACTGCTCCTAACCCCACATCTGACGCATCACTTTGTACGACAAAGTCTTTAGAGAAGTCGGGTGAGTACAACACTGGCTGGCTACATAAGGCTTGTTTCAAGAATTGGAATGCTGCCTCAGCCTCGGGGGTCCATTTAATCATGACCGACCCTTTCCCTTTCGTCAGGTTGGTTAGGGGCACAGCCTTAGAAGCAAAGTGGGGAATGAAGCGCCGATAATAACCCGCGATTCCCAGAAAGGCCCGTACCTGCTTCTTGCTGTTGGGACGTGGCCAACTCTGGATGGCCTCGACTTTGTTGAGTTGGGGTTTTATTACTCCCCTGCCAATGGTGTACCCAAGATATTTGGCCTCCTCCTGCCCAATGGTACACTTCTTGGGGTTAGCCGTAAACCCCGCTTCCCGGATAGAGTCTAGGACTGCTTGCACTTTTGGCAGATGTGAGGCCCAATCTGTGCTATGGACAATTACGTCATCCAGGTAAGCCGCAGCATACTTCCGATGGGGCCTCAGTATCTGGTCCATTTTCCGCTGGAATGTGGCCGGCGCATTCTGTAACCCGAACTGCATTCTCTTATATTGGAACGCCCCGTCTGGGGTTACAAATGCGGTTTTCTCTTTGGCCGACTTGGCCAGGGGAATTTGCCAATACCCTTTTGTGAGGTCAAGAGTCGTCATGTATCGGGCTGTTCCCAGCCGGTCGATCAACTCATCTATACGTGGCATGGGGTAGGTGTCAAATTTTGTAACTTTGTTCAACTGACGAAAATCGTTACAAAATCGCCAGCTCCCATCCGGTTTAGGCACCAACACAATGGGACTAGACCAATCACTTTGGGACTCCTCTATCACCCCTAAGTTCAGCATTTTCTGTACTTCCTCCCGTATTGCCTCCCGTCGGGCCTCTGGGATCCGATAGGGTTTTAACTTCACCCTTTCACCGGGCGGGGTAATAATATCATGCTCTACCCCAGATGTTTGTCCCGGCAGCTCAGAGAACACCTCCTTGTTGCGAAGCACAAACTCCTTCACCTCCTGTTGTTGGGGTTGTGACAAGGTGGCTGCTATTCCAACCTCCGGAATCACGCAACCAGTTTGAGCTGGTGACCAAGTTTCTGCGACTAGGGACTCTCTATCCCTCCAGGCTTTCAACAGATTAACGTGATAGATCTGTTCGGGCTTTCGCCTTCCTGGTTGTCTGACCTTGTAATTCACTTCGCTCACTTTTTCCATTATCTCGTAGGGGCCTTGCCATTTGGCAAGGAATTTACTTTCAACCGTAGGGACAAGTACCAATATTCTATCCCCCGGGGAAAAGGTACGGGTCTTGGCTCCACGGTTGTACACTCTCTGCTGTGCCAACTGCGCTTGGGCCAAATGTTCCTTCACGATGGGCATTACCTGTGCAATTCGATCTTGCATCAGGGCGACATGCTCAATCACACTCCTGTGGGGAGAACTCTCACTTTCCCAAGTTTCCTTGGCAATATCCAACAGTCCTCTTGGGTGTCTCCCATACAGTAACTCAAAGGGGGAGAATCCCGTAGAGGATTGGGGCACCTCCCTAATAGCAAACATCAAATAAGGAAGTAGACAGTCCCAATCCTTTCCATCTCTATCCACCACTTTCTTCAACATTTGTTTTAGGGTTTTGTTGAATCTTTCAACCAGCCCATCGGTTTGGGGGTGATACACAGACGTACGCAATTGCGTCACTTTGAACAATTTACACAGCTCTTTCATAACCCGGGACATAAAGGGTGTACCTTGGTCCGTAAGCAGTTCTTTACAAATACCCACCCGGCTAAAAACAAGAGATAGCTCTTTGGCTATGGTTTTGGCCGAGGTATTTCGGAGAGGGATCGCTTCTGGATAACGGGTGGCATAGTCCATTATAACTAATATGTACTGGTGCCCCCTAGCGGACTTGATTATAGGACCTACCAAATCCATTGCGACCCTCTCAAACGGGACCTCAATGATGGGTAGAGGGACCAGCGGGCTACGGAAATGTGGCATCGGGGCCGACCTCTGACACACAGGGCAGGAGGAACAATAATTTTCTATGTCCTTCATCACCCCAGGCCAATAGAATCTCTGTAATACCCTCTCTCGGGTTTTCTCTGTCCCCAGATGACCTCCAAGAATGTGCCCATGGGCCAACTCCAACACCAACTTCCTGTAAGGTTTGGGCACCACAAGCTGCTCCACGGTTTCTTCTGCCCTTTTTGCCACCCGATACAGTAGGTCCTTCTCTACGCTGAAGTATGGGTAAGTGCAGGTATTATCTGGGTTCACTAACTCGCCATCTATTTCCACTATGTTTTCCCGTGCCTTTATTAGGGCGGGGTCTTTTAACTGTTCTGTGGCAAAATTTTCCCTGTGAACCTCAAGATCAGAAAACTCCACAGACGGTAGGTTTTCGTCTGAGGAGGTGGGCTCCTCTCCAGTTTCTTGAGTCTCGCCTGCCAATACTGACAAGGGAAATTCTGGAGAGTCCTCACCACTCTCAGAGGAGTTCTGGCTATCACCTTCCTGGTACATAGGGGCACCAGTGGGGGGCTCAGGATCATCCCACAGTTCCCAGAACTTCGGAAAATCCCTTCCCACAATGGCATCATGCGGTAATTGAGATACTAACCCCACGGGATGAGAGAGGGTACCTTTGGGGGTCTTGAAACACACTGTAGTCACTGGATACTCTCGGGTGTCCCCATGCACACAAATCACAGCTACCTTGCTATTCCCAGAGACCTCTGTTTTAACTAATTCAGCCTTTATCAGGGTCACAAGGCTACCTGAATCCAGTAATACCACAACATTTCTACCATTAATACACATTTTGCATAAATGTTTCTCAGTTCCCCGAATGGCAGTGCATGCGACTGTCGCACACAGCGACTGACGTCTGTCCGTCAGAAAGTCACATTGCATGGGTTCCTCCACAACCGGGCAATTTGCTGCAATATGTCCCGCTTGCCGGCAGCGGTAGCAAACAATCCATTTGGCTGCCTCTTGAGCCCCTGACTTCCCAGGCTGTTCTCGCCAAACTTTGGGTAGAGCTCCCACCCTCTCACTCTCTCCACCCTCACCCCTTGGAATCCTCTTATCCGCCCCTGGGGATGGTCTGGTCTTAGGGTGGAAAGTCCGAGAGTCTCTGGAAGAGGCCGTCAGGTTCTCTGTAGCCAAGTATTTCTCTACACGATCCACAAGACCACCGGCCGTCTCTGGGTCTCCATGGCTTACCCACTTTTGGATGGCAGTAGGAAGAGCTCTCAAAAACCGATCCATTACAACACGTTCCACAATCTCTGGTGCGGACAAAGTCTCTGGCTGTAGCCACTTCCTGCTCAGGTGAATGAGATCATACATTTGAGACCTGGGGGGTTTTCCAAGCTGGAAAGTCCAGTTATGCACACGCTGAGCCCGGACAGCCAGGGTGACACCCAGCCTTGCCAATATTTCAGCTTTTAGCATCACATAGTCTTTTGCTTGGTCAGGCTCTAGGTCATAGTAAGCCTTCTGCGACTCACCAGTTAACAGAGGAGCCACCAGTCCAGCCCACTGCTCCTCAGGCCACTTTTCTCTTTCAGCAGTCCTTTCAAATGTGGTCAAAAATACCTCTGGATCATCCTCTCCAGTCATTTTTGTCAATAAACGACTCACCCCAAAGGACGCAGTATTAGTGGGACGGCTTTCCTCACTGGTCTGCGGACGTTGCTGCATTACTGCTTCCATTTGTTGTAGTCTCTGCTCTTGCTTCTGTAACAGGTCTATGAAGCGGGCCTCAGATTGCTGCTGGGCTTGTTGCTGAGCTTCCAGACTCTGTTGGTGAGCTTGCTGCTGGGCTGCAAGGCTCTGTTGATGAGCTTGCTGCTGGGCTGCGAAGCTCTGTTGTTGAGCTGCAAGGCTCTTTTGCAAACCTGCATTTGTCTGCTGTTGATTGGCATTTGCTAGAGCCAGCTGTTTCAGTATCTCCTCCATGCTGGCTTAAAAAAAAACTGCCACTGGTTCTCCACCAACTGTGGGGGGGGGGGGGGGGGTTAGCTCGGCAGCGGGTGTGTGTGATCCCCTGGATGGGCTCCCCACACAAAAACAGGCCCAGCAGACGGAGGTTGTGGTTTTCAAGATCAAAAAGGTGCGGTTTATTTCTCTATTTACAGTGACAAAAAAACACAGCAAAGCAAAAAGAAACATAAACAAAATAAACCCTGGTCAGCTTGACCTCTGACTAAACATGCAGGTTTCCTAACTAACAACTGGGATCAGCCTGGTGCTGTCCTAGTCCCTAAGTCCCTGGTTTAGTAAATGTCCAAACAAATAGCCACACAGGCTTTGTCTCACCGCACAGGGGTTCACTCTCCCTAGACAGTCCACACAGGTCTGGTTCCAGGCATGAGCAAACACCTAATGAAGCTGGGAGTTTTTATAGAGGCCTTAAACGAGCTGACAAGCTTCAGCTGGTCTCATCAACTCCCTGCCTGCACGACGCCCAGCACTCTCCCTAGAGGTATGAATCATCCATGAGCCCACTAGCCTCAGCTGGGCTTCATCAACTCCCTCCCTAGTTGTATAAGTTGGCATAAAGCCTGAATCTGGGAGAAATATATCTACCCCCCTGGATGCAACCAGGTGACTTTACCTTCCTGCTGTCACAATATATATATATATATATATATATATATATACATACATCAACATACCTTACATTATCCGGATGTGTGCTGGCAAAGAAATGCTGGCAAAAATGCAGCCGGGGGATACCATGTCACAGCCAAAAAGCGTGCTTTCTTAAAGGTGGCGGTAGCATCGGTCTCAGGGCCAGAGCCACGCTTACCAGAAGTGACGCCCCTGGAAACAACTTCACAGCCAATTGACTTGAAAAAGTGCAAGCACGTGAAACTTGTTGCTATGATAACTAGCCCTGTTGCGCTCCAAGCCTCCTTGCTTATCTGGCTAATGGCTCCATCCCTGTTGTTTTCCGGCGGCCCTGTGAAGTAATTTGCGGTGGAATTAGATTATGCTTTGACTTCTTCCACCCCTTCAGGTGGTTACACCAATAGCAGCTGGGAACTACCACTATACCCTGATTATCATTCCATACAACTAGTTGTTTGAATCACTTCTACAGGATTTAGCACCAGACATTCTTATGGATTATGGCTGTGATTCCTTGTGGCTTCACAGCTGGCTTCCCAGTGCGCATGTGTGAGCGCATGGTCCCGCAGCCTTCTGGGATCTATGACGTGTCCCAGAAGGTTGTGGGTGGAGAACTTTGGGTGGAATCGCCATGTCAATCCAACTGAAAGTGTGAGCAGGTTCCTGTTAAAACCAGGTACCGGCTTAGGGTAAAGTTCTGCTTTAAGTCTAAAATCTTTACTTGTTAGCAAATTGCTTGCGCAATCTGGCAGTCACCTATAATTCTTTGTTTGCGGTTGCAATGATCTGCAGGCTCATAGAGCCTCTACCCTGTGTGGCCACAACACTGCACATGCTACTTCTCATCTGTGTATGTACAGGTATTTCGGTAGCTGTGTATAAGATTACGAACCGGGTCACATGTCTTGTGATGTCGTAAAAAATTAAAGCAATAAACCGCGCTAGCCAGTAACATAAATAAATATACAGCAGCACCTGTGATATGTGATAACATATAAAGTATACAAAAGAATAAAAAAGAACAAGTGCGCTAATGTGAATTGACTAATAATCAAAAATTATGAATCCACACATATATTGAATAAATAAAGTCCAACAGTGATAACAATGAATGTGTCCTGTAAAAATGAATATATCCTAAATAAGTCCCATCAAAAATCAGCAATGAAGGGAAGCCGTGAAGAGGTGAACCGCAAAGAGTTTGAAATTCGGTGCATGCACACCCGTGTCCACCACCAACAATCAAGCTGCTTACCAGAGGTAAGAAACAAATAAGCCCATCAGCAATCTCAGAGGGAGATCCAGAGAAATCCAGATAAACTTCGCAGAGTTCCAACGTCACTTGATAGGCAGTGGATACAGCAAAGATTTCCCAAGGAGAGAGAGGAGGCTCAATAGTGCATTACCCAATGTAAAATTTATTTTTAAAACGGGTTTAAAAACACTTACACAATGTACAATTTAAAGAACATAACAACCGGCCGGTCCGCCGTACCCGTACCTGTCCCGTAGTGATGACGTCAGCACGCACACCTCCCTGGGAGGTGTGAGTGCTGACGTCATCACTACGGGACAGGTACGGCGGACCGGCCGGTTGTTATGTTCTTTAAATTGTACATTGTGTAAGTGTTTTTAAACCCGTTTTAAAAATAAATTTTACATTGGGTAATGCACTATTGAGCCTCCTCTCTCTCCTTGGGAAATCTTTGCTGTATCCACTGCCTATCAAGTGACGTTGGAACTCTGCGAAGTTTATCTGGATTTCTCTGGATCTCCCTCTGGGATTGCTGATGGGCTTATTTGTTTCTTACCTCTGGTAAGCAGCTTGATTGTTGGTGGTGGACACGGGTGTGCATGCACCGAATTTCAAACTCTTTGCGGTTCACCTCTTCACGACTTCCCTTCATTGCTGATTTTTGATAGGACTTATTTAGGATATATTCATTTTTACAGGACACATTCATTGTTATCACTGTTGGACTTTATTTATTCAATATATGTGTGGATTCATAATTTTTGATTATTAGTCAATTCACATTAGCGCACTTGTTCTTCTTTTTTGTCTTGTGATGTCGCCTCAGCTTTTTTCAGGCCCTCTTCCCAGGCTGCTCAAAGTGGATTGGAGCTGTCAGTCAAGGATCTGATCTGGCCAAAGGCATTGGTGGGCGGATTAGATCCTTGACTGACTGCTCCATGGCCTAGGGGGGAGGGTTTGAAAAAGCTGAGGGGATGTCTTAGGACATGTCACCTGCTTCAATTTAGTCCCACCCCCAGTCTGTTCCGTGCTGCAGTAAGAAAGAAAAAAATGTGAACCAATTATGAAGGCACTGAAAACTGTATTGATGTATTAATATATAAAAGGTATAAAAGTATCATTACTAAAGCGGTTCCAGTGCAGAATAAAGGCTAATAGTGTGCCCTGTCATGTATGTGTTGTGTAATAACGGCCGCCGTCTGTCTCCCACACGGGGGTGATGTTAGTTTTCCCCCCCCCACCCCAGGGGACAACTTCACTGTCTTTCTTATTTCCTGTTGTGTGGTTAAACATAAAAACTATACCTATCCCCAACACTCTGAACTCCAGAGCTACAAACCCTGCTGTATCTTATAAGATTGTTCTGGGATTAAAAAAAACTCTCAGGCCCCACGTATCTAAAACATGTTCCGTAGCTGGGTGCTGGAACTCTTGTTTCAGCACCTGGCTTTGGATATATGCTGTCTATCTTTCTCCAATTCCAAATTTGGGAGGTATTTAACCCTAACCTTAAAGCGGAGCTCTACCCTAAATTGGAACTTCCGCTCATCGGATTCCTCCCGCCACAATTGCCACCTTTCAGGGGGGTGGGGGGTGTAGATACCTGTCTAAGACAGGTATTTGCACCCACTTCCGGGAATACACACTGCGGGTTGACTGTGGGCAGTGCGTCACTTCCCGCCCCCCCCCATTGTGTTCTGGGAAACACGCGGCTCCCAGAACACAGTGGGGACCAGTGAAAGACGCACAGCGCTGCTCGCGCATACGCAGTAGGGAACCGGGAAGTGAAGCCTCAATGCTTCACTTCCTGATTCCCTCACCCATGATGGCGGTGGGGGCAGCCGAGAGACAAGCGATTGCTCGTCTTCTGCTGCCGACATCGCTGGACTCCAGGACAGGTAAGTGTCCTAATATTAAAAGTCAGCAGCTGCAGTATTTGTAGCTGCTGGCTTTTAATATTTTTTTTACGGCGGAGCTCCGCTTTAACAATAATCCTAATTTATATTCTTAAAGTGGTAGTAAGGTCCCCCTAGACCAGGGATATGCAATTAGCGGATCTCCAGATGTTGCAAAACTACAAGTCCCATCATGCCTCTGGGTGTCATACTTGTGGCTGTCAGTCTTGATATGCCTCATGGGACTTGTAGTTCTGCAACAGCTGGAGGTCCGCTAATTGCATATCCCTGCCCTAGACACATCTACCTACAGGTGACATCATCGTGGCTCGGCCACTCGAAGGACTGCAAACCCAGAAAGAAGACCGGGTGAAGATGGAAGCCCTGTCATTAGTATGGACTTTGTTTCAAGGTAAGTTTTTCATAATGTGCTAGTATGTTGCATACTAGCACATCATGACTTTACCTTGCATAGAGATTTTTTTTCCCAACTTTACTTCCGTTTGAACTCTAACTCCAACCTAACACCTGTCTTAAATTTAAGGCCTCGTTCACACCATAAATAGGCCGTTTGTGTATCAGCTGGAGAAGTCAGATGCTGCATACATGAGTTAGGCCAGGTGGTTGAAACATGTAGGCGTTTTTAACATCTGTACCCCACTATTTTTCAATAAAGGACATCGATTTATACGGACATATCGGACTGCTGGCTTTTTCCTGTGGATTACATACCATTGGAAGCTATGAGAAGCTGCTTTGTCTGAGCATGCTGTACTTGGAGCCATGGATATTAGCGAGGTTGTAGCACTGTTTCACCTGTACAAATGGATGCTGCGTATAGGCAGCCCATGTATGGCTATGAAGATACAGGGACACAGCCGTTCATCAAAATTTGACAGGTGTGCAGGTGCGATGGAGTCGATGAAGCCTAATAACTAAAAAGTTGTACTGTACTTTCCTTTTTGATAACAGAACCTAGCAACTATGCACTGAACTCTAGTATAGCAGGACCCTTATGTCACATCAAACTGTTCTGTGGTTCATTTACCCAATTACTTCAATAAATTTTTAAGACTTGTGTAAACAGTTTGACTTGTTGGAGAATAGCAGCAAACCAACAGGGTAATGTGCAGTGAGGAGAGAACATTAATAGAAGGAAAGTGAAGCTCTAACAAAGAAATTCCTGAAAGAATGCTGTAGGTTATTTTTAAAGCATTTCTTATGTTTGTACAGAAAAGTTTTGTGAAAGAAAAAAAACCAATTTTTACAAAACATTTTTTGCAAAATTCACAACATTCATAAACATGGAAGACCTTGCTTGAGGTCAAATGCAGTACTTTTTAAAAAGACAATTCAACAGAAGCATCATGTCAGCCAGCAGGGAAGTAAGAACAGTTATTTGCTACCCATGCTCATACAAACAAAATCATTTCATTTGTGTTACTAGGTTTTGACAAGCGATGAATGATTTCTGTATGATGTGTACAAAAATAGCTCAGTAAGAACAAAATCTGATAAACTAAAAAAAAAAACAGACACCCTGGGTACATTTTTGAAAAAATAAAAAAATACTGAAAAATAAATCTACCCTTAAGTATCTATTAATTTATACATCTAGATAACAATTATTTAGTACTGTGTATCATAAACAATTGCTTTGTTTATTTTTTATTTATTTTTGTTCATAAAATACAGTTTTTAAATTTTGTTCATTCTTCACATTTTAGTGATGTTAATCACCTCCAGTCTCTTTCAGCCACCTCCTATCTATATTTGGAAGTTTACCTTAGCCGTTGCTGTTTTACATGCTCCTACGAGTAAGTGCATTACTTTGTTTAAATACATTTCCCACTGGTTTTTACACTATGGCGAGTCTTCTTTCCTCTTTGGGTTACTTTGAGTCCCCTCTTTGAACGAGATTGTTTCCTTTGGATTTGCTTTTAAGTCCTGGACCATGCATCCTGCTCCATCATAGGAGGATTTCTTGGATGTGAGCTGTCATCTGAATCTGATCGCTAATCAAAGCCCGGGCTGGGTAATTAGCCACAAGCGCTACACCGCTTGCTATCTGGTAAGCGTGGAATCTATGTGGTGGAGGGATTTACATTGTTTGTGAGTCACTGACACCTGAGGACTCTGAAAAGTGATCCATTTGTTTTTCAATATACTTAGAAGAGTGATTCACAGATTTGCACCTTTAAAATTTTGGTGTTTACGCTCACTATGTAATTTCTTATTTTTTTCATTTATTTTCTGGTGTTCATGTTCACTATGTAATTTTTATTATTTTTCATATTTAGTTACTATTAGCGCAAATCCTCTTTTTTTCCTCCTGTCTATATGTACTTGCTGCAGGACTGGCTGCACGATATTGCTCTGGACGGGCTTTCTAATAGTGACAACAGTGTACCATGCCCATAGAATGTGTGTCAGCTTGGCCACCTGTAAACTGCACCAGGGCCACATGTAAAGGTGACAACAAAGGATCACAGTATGGGCAGTGTTGTCGCCTCATAACAGGAAATAATTCATAGATAAATACAGGCACTTATGATATGGATGGGCTTTCTGATAGTATCAGTATTGTATACCAGGCCCTTAGAAGGTGTGTCAGTTTGACCACCTATAGACTCTACCAACTTTTCAAAAAAGTTTCCAGGGACACCTTGCTTTGCTGTGTGTCCAGCAAACCATTGTAGGAGGAGAATGTACTTTAATTAGGGGTGGGGCATATTGTTAACCCATTAATTTATTTATTGCAGGCATATATTTAGCGCTGACAATTTTTTAAGTGCTTTACATACTGTATGTAATATTTTTTTTTTTAAATACTGCATAACTATAATAACAATGACAGAAACACAGCCAAGAAGCTTTTCTTCAGAAGAGCACCAGGGCACAGTGCTGGGGGGGGGGGTCAGGAGGGTAAAGAATAGGGGGCACCAAGGCACAGTACTGAGGGGTCAGAAGGGAAAAGGACAGGGGGCAGCAGGGCACAGTACTGGGGGGTCAGGAGGGCAAAGAATAGGGGGCACCAAGGCACAGTACTGGGGGGTCAGAAGGGAAAAGGACAGGGGGCAGCAGGGCACGGTACTGAGGAGTCAGGAGGGAAAAGCACAGGGTGCAGCAGGGCACAGTACTGGGGGGGTCAGGTGGGAAAAGGACAGGGGGCAGCAGGGCACAGTACTGGGGGGTCAGGAGGGAAAAGGACAGGGGGCAGCAGGGCACAGTACTGGGGAGTCAGAAGGGAAAAGGACAGGGGCAGCAGGGCACAGTACTGGGGGGTCAGGAGGGAAAAGGACAGGGGGCAGCAGGGCACAGTACTGGGGGGTCAGGAGGGCAAAGAATAGGGGGCACCAAGTCACAGTACTGGGGGGTCAAAAGGGAAAAGGACAGGGGGCAGCAGGACACAGTACTGGGGGATCAGGAGGAAAAAGTACAGGGGGCAGAACAGCACAGTACTGGGACCTCATGAGGGCAAAGTACAGGGGGGGGGGGGTCAGCAGTCTATAGTACATAAGTGGTTTTCCCCACAAGCAGAATGACACTGGGAAGTTGCTTTGACAGATCTACCTGTTCTGTTGCACTGATTCCCAATGGCTTTCCTCTCAAGCCCTTCTCACATGAAGTCACGCACAAGCGCCTAGGATGAACAGGAGAGGAAGGCTGGTGGGGATCAGTGCAGTACATTCACTGTGCTGCTCTGCAGGTGGGGGAGTAGCACTTTAGGCAGAGGGTTGGTAAGGCAGGTAAGCGGATGCAGGTAATCGTCACCTGCCCATGATCAATGAGTAGATCATAATCAATGGGTTGCATATCCCCAATCTATAAACACAGTTTATGTTGCAGGAGCTCAGCAAAGACATAGCATAGATATACCCCCTGTTGGGGGCTTTGATGAGATATCAGGGATCTTACCAAGACCAGACCACTGATGTCTCCGTTTTGAGATAAAGAAATGGACTGAGGACAGCTCATTCCCTTTATCTGCAGCCTTAGCTGCACTGTAGATGAAAGAATAGAGGTCTCTGTATAGAGACTCCTATTCATTCATAAACTGAAGCATAGTAAACATAGTTTACTATGCTTCAGTGATGAATGAACACAGAAACGATCTATACTGATCACTCATATAGCGGCTGGTGAACATGATGGGTTTACCAACCCCCCCACCCCTGCCCTTCATCCTAACACTGATCTACAGCTCCAGCAGCCGCTGCAGCCGGCGGGAGGTTGAGCAGGGGAAGCCAGCCAGCAGCACTGGGGAATGGGGGACATGGTGGGGATCATTGCTGCTAGGGGGTTCATGTATAGGATGGGGGGTTAGAACAACAGTGCAGGCTTTTATTCACAATCCTCCTGTGGCTCCCCTGCAGCAGTTGAAGCCGGCAGCAGGGGAGAGGAGAATAAGTAGCAGGGGAGCCACGGCAGCAGGGGAGCCACAAGTAGAATGTGCTGCAAGGAGGGGGTTCCTAACTAGGGGTGCAGAGAGAAGCAGTACAAGGAGAATCAGAGCAGTGGGGGATGCTGCAGCAACTGGGAGAGAGAGAGCAGACAGTGCTGCTGCTGCACCCGCACCTCTGACTTCTGGGACATGGACATGATGGGACATTTTCCTGAAAATCATGATTGTCCTAGCAAATCCAGGACAGTTGGCAACTATGCACCAAGGCTGCATGTAACAAGGTGACGATGCAGGATCACCATTGCAACACTGTTTTCACCCCATAACAGGAAGTGCCTTAATGAGGACTTCATGACAGGGTTTTCCAGGTATTATGTTATGCAAAAATTAAGTTTTAAAAATATTGAAAACAATTTCTGAATTTACATTAACGTGTTATAGCTTATATGGGACTCCAGCTAAAGCTTATATAAGATATAAATTATTGGGTTTAGATCTACTTTAACCTTAATTGCTTTATTAAAGTGCATGTAAGGCCAAAAACAAACACAAAATCTCTGTAATACATAAGCATTTTCCATGTTTTATGACCCTGCAAGTCCAGAAAAATACCTCTTGATCTGCCAGATCAGCACTCAGTTCCTTATTTCCATCTCACATACAGTATCCCATTACATAAATTAGAAGGAATAGTGTCAGCCCTCTCCTGTTGCCTGTTGTTCAACTACTGAATCCTTCACACTTTTCCTATGTCCAAAAGAGACATTAATGATGGCAAAGTCCAAGAACTGAGAGCTCTCCTCCAGATAACACAAAAATGTGCACAGGACAGCTCTGAAATTCTGACACGATCAATCAATTTAAACAGATATATAAAAAACGTTCACAAATACATATTTAAAGGGTAACTTCACTTTTGTGGGAAAAAAATAAATAAATAAAAATAATAATATAGTGTATACAATTGCTACACAAGTTATTTTGTAATTCAATGTCATTAAAAATTACCAGTTTTCAGCTCTGTGCTTTTCTGTAAAATGCAGTAAGGCCACCTGGTGACATTGATGCCCCCCAGATATGTCATTTCCTGCTCGTGTGATTGGCTTACTGATTTTCCCAGAAATCTGCACTAAGATACAAGTCAGATTTTGGGCATCCCCTGCAACAAAAACGGCAAAGGGAAATCACGTCTAAAGGAATGCAGACCCTGACACTTTACTCATTAAAACTCTGCAAGTGCAGTAGCTGATTGGTAATTATAAAACAACTCCCATTAGATGCCCTTTGCACAGACACAGACCAACAAGCAGCTCCTCCTTCAGAATAACAAAAAGTAGGACTCTGCAACAATGTTTGTTAAAATCCCTGCAGTGTACATAGATCACCCAGGGGGTAATGTTTTTTTCTCCACAAACGTGGAGTTACTCTTTAACAGACCAAACGGGAGCAAATACGAGACATTAATTGTTAGGGCTTTGATACACTTTTTTTTTTAACAGAGAGACTTATGCCTTGTACACACGATCGGAATTTCCGATGAAAAAAGTCCGACAGAATTTTTTCATCGGATACTCCGACCGATACTTCCGTCGGAGTTTAGAAATAGAACATGTTTTATTTTTTTCCAATTGAAAAAAATCCTATCAGAAATTCCGATCGTCTGTGTGGAACTCCAACGGAGGAAAAAAACACGCATGCTCAGAATCAAGTTGATGCATGCTCGGAAGCATTGAACTTAATTTTGACCTAGTCTGTATGGTCAGTATGCAATTTGCTGATATGACAAGATCCACAGACAGTGTCAAAAAGAAGAAGTAGTGGCGTAGTGTAGCGTGGGTAGCGTGGGTTGTCAGCGCCTGGGGCAAGGCAAGTAATTTGCGCCCCCTAACCTGTGGACGTTTCTCAATCCCCGAGTCCCTTCCCTTCCTACAATAGTACTGAACTATTCCTAAACTGACCTACCTTATTCCTAAACTGACCTACCTGACCACTAATCTACCTGATTCCTATACTGACCACTACACTAACCTATATCAGGGCTCAAAATTTCAAGTCCTGAGCTACTAGCCAGGCCTCAAGGGTTACTCGCCACCAGTTGCCCCACCCTGCCTGCCCCGCCCCTAATTACGCTCTCATAAAATGACACTTAAATGTATTATGCAGAATTAAGTTATAAAAATAAATATTAACAACAACTGTATCTGTGCCCACCAAGGCAGGCTGCGTCTGTCCACCATGCAGCCTTGTGCCCACTAATGCAGGCTTGTGCCCAGTGCCCACCATGCAACCTTGTGCCAGCCAATGCAGCTTTGTGTCCACCATGCAACCTTGTGCCCAGTGCTCACCAATGCAGCCTTGTGCCCACCAATGCAGCCTTGTGCCCACCAATGCAGCCTTGTGCCCACCAATGCATCCTTGTTTCCACCATGCAGCCTTGTGCCCACCAATGCAGCCTTGTGCCCAGTGCCCAACATGCAGCCTTGTGTCCACCAATGCAGCCTTTTGCCCACCAATGCAGCCTTTTGCCCACCATTGCAGCCTTGTGCCCACCAATGCAGCCTTGTGCCCAGTGCCCACCATGCAGCCTTGTGCCCACCAATGCAGCTTTGTGTCCACCATGCAGCCTTGTGCCCACAAATGCAGTCTTGTGTTCACCATGCAGCCTTGTGCCCACCAATGCAGTCTTGTGTCCACCATGCAGCCTTGTGTCCACCATGCAGCCTTGTGCCATCAACGCAGTCTTGTGCCCACAAACACAGTCGTGTGCCCAGTGCCCACCATTGCAGTCTTGTGTCCACCATGCAGCCGTGTGCCCAGTGCGCACCAATGCAGTCTTGTGTCCACCATGCAGCCTTGTGCCCAGTGTCCACCAATGCAGTCTTGTGTCCACCATGCAGCCTTGTGCCCACCAATGCAGCTTTGTGCCCAGTGCCCACCAATGCAGTCTTGTACCAACCATGCAGCCTTGTGTCCACCATGCAGCCGTGTGCCCAGTGCCCACCATGGAGCCTTGTGTCCACCTTGCAGCCTACCTGTACAGCTGAGAGGAACAGGAAAGCCGCCCAGGTGTTCAGAGCGCAGCGCAGGGAACACAACGATAACAGCTTTAATTTCAATAGCCGTGTTCCCGCCGCACAACGTCATATACAGCCCCGCCCCCTGGCCGGGGAACTTTGATTGACAGATC
This sequence comes from Rana muscosa, assembly GCA_029206835.1. Classification (NCBI taxonomy): domain Eukaryota; kingdom Metazoa; phylum Chordata; class Amphibia; order Anura; family Ranidae; genus Rana; species Rana muscosa. Next base: position 588,679,130 of record CM055117.1, read on the forward strand.
ACCTGTCACTGGGATTGGACGGGTGATCTGTCTATCAAAGTCCCGCACCAGGAGGAGGGGCTGTATCTGACAAGAGTGGCGGGGAACACGGCTATTGAAATAAAAGCTGTTATTACTGTGTTCCCCGCGCTGCGCTCTGAACACCTGGGCGGCCCTCTCTCTCTCTTCCCCTCCGTGATCGCTGGGAGAAGGACTGCCATTTCACACAGGCTGACGGCTCGCCCCCCCCCCACCCGCTCCCAGGCAGCCCTTCCTCGCCAGCCCTCAAAATCCACTCGCAAAATGCGAGCAGGCGAGTGGATTTTTTGAGGGCTGCTATATGATTCCTATATCAACAACTACACTGACCTACCTGATTCCTACATCGACCACTACACCCTGACCACTACACTACACACTAACCTACCTGATTCCTATACTGACCACTACACTATACTACTACACAGACCACTTCACACCACACTGACCCATCTCATTCCTATACTGACCCTTACACTAACCTAACTAATTCCTACATTGACCACTACACTACACACTGACCTACCTGATTCCTATACTGACCACTACACAATCCACACCACACCAACCTACCTGATTCCTATACTGACCACTACACACTGACCACTACACACCACACTAACCTACCTGATTCATATACTGACCACTACACTACACACTAACCTACCTGATTCCTATACTGACCACTACACTATACTACCCTAACCACTGACCACTACACAATACAATACACTGACCTATCTCATTCCTATACGGACCCTTACGCTAACCTACCTGATTCCTACATCGACCACTACACTACACACTGACCTACCTGATTCCTATACTGACCACTACACTATACACTACACTAACCACTGACCACTACACTGACCTACCTGATTCCTATACTGACCACTACACTATACACTACACTAACCACTGACCACTACACTGACCTACTTGATTCCTATACTGACCACTACACTATACACCACAACGACCACTACACACCACACCACACTAACCACTACACACCACACTAACCACTACATACCACACTGACCACTACGCTAAACACTGACCACTACATTATATCCACTGACCACTACACACCACACCAACCACTACACACCACACCACGCTAACCACTACACACCACACCACACTGACCACTACACTACACGCCACACTGACCACTACATGCCACACTGACCACTACACGCCACACTGACCACTACACTACACGCCACACTGACCACTACGCTACACGCCACACTGACCACTATGCTACACGCCACACTGACCACTATGCTACACGCCACACTGACCACTACACTACAAGCCACACTGACCACTACAATACACGCCACACTGACCACTACACTACTACACTATACACTACCCACAGACCACTACACAATACACTACATACTGACCGCTACACAATACTCTACCCACAGACCAATACACCACACACACACACACACACACACACACACTATACCCTACACACAATACACACACACACAATACACATACATAATACACTATCCACTACCCACAACACATTACACTATACACTGACTTTATGGCTGCTCCCTCTCTCCCCAGACCATATCTACTCCCCCCCAACCGCCAGCAACAAAACTCACGAGTGATGAGTCTCTTACCTTTTTTTTCTTCCATGATCTGCTCTGCCTCTGCGCCACCATCTGTCACACTGCCTGCCCCGGCGGGGACATGATCGATCGGTGACCCGGAGAGGAGGAGGAGGAGAGGAGAAGAACAAGACATCGTGATCGGGGCGGGCACAGACTGCATGCCCCAGTGCCCGGTGTGGACATGATCGGTGACCCAGAGAGGAGGAGAACAAGACATCAGTGATCGGTCGGGCACAGACTGCATGCCCCGGTGCCCGGCGGGCACATGATCGGTGACCCGGAGAGGAGGAGAACAAGACATTGGGCAGATTGCCTGCACTGGCGGGGACATGGGCGGTGACCCGGAGAGGAGGAGGAGAATACAGCGGCCACAGCTCACAGTGAAGGCCAGCCCCGCTCTCCCGCGATTGAGGATAGGCCAGTCCCACGTGCCGCACATGACCCCTTTCGCCCAATCACAGGGCGCCAGGGGCCGGCCTGGGACTTAAAATGGCGGCCGGAGCGCGGGGTCACAGAAAAGTAAAATTAGGAGTACGGAGCGAGGGTGACACATACTGTCGTGGGATTTCGCCTGCCCAAATGTTGCGCCTGGGGCCTAGGCCCACCTCGCACCCCCCACGCTACGCCACTGCTCAGAAGTGGAATCTAATAGTTCATTCCAGGCTGACAAATACAAAAAAAGTATTGAGTATGGCAAGGCTGGGGGTGTCTAACTAGGGACTAAACCAACTAAAACACAGACAGGAATGGTACAAACAGGAACATGCCAAAAACTCAACAAATCAATAAAATAAAACAGGCTGCTGTGGTAGCACACTATGGGGAAAAAATATAAAGCAGTGAATGTGACATTCACAAAGTATTCATTGCAGGTCATTTAAAACACATGCACCAAGATGATACACTTGCAGTAAATGATTAGTGAAGTCAAAGTAAGGCTGAATTCACACCTATGCAAATTGGATGCGGTTTTCCCTGCATCCAATTTGCATAGCAGGACAATGTGACCGGCTCTCTATGGAAACGGTTCACATATCTCCGGGGTGACTGCGGAGCGCACTCTATAGAAACGCGGTGCAACTTTAGCTCCGTCTCAGGGCCAAATTCAAGCAAAGATTCTGCCCTGATTCATCCCTGAACCGGAGAATGGGGACGCACAGCGTTCCTGTGCAATCCGCAGCCGGTTCCAGTGTGAACTGAGGCTTACTGATTTATAAATGCTGTATAGCCCTAAATCTGATATTACAGCTAATATACGGAGGCTAACTGAGAGAGTTTACTAAATAGTTCTTGCTTTCTTTGTCTGTTCATTTTTTGCCTACATTGCCTTCAGTGCTGCTGATCTCCTGCATTCTTTTGGTAGTCACTTTCTGTTTACACGCATGCTCCAATGATGTCTACATGGCATTTTTCAGGGAAGGTTTTCTTATGGTGGCAACAGTTTGTCATGCCAATTGTAGTTTCCATCGTACGCCTCTGTGGCAGGGTGACTTATGCGGGAACACAATTGGGAGCCCGTGCAATGCTCTTCATAGCAGGACCAGCAGGTGTTATTGTAATGAAAAGAGCAGATTTAAAAATATTGAAAATGACTTTTGAAAATACATTAACATGTTAACGCTTGCCTGTGATTTTAGAAATTGGGTTTACATTTAACTCCAGCCCTTTGAATGAAGCCAAAATGTGGTCAGCTGTTAAAGCAAATTGAACATTCAGCAAAACGGCAATTTTCAGCACTATTTACTGCTTGGCATCCTTTAGTAACCAGTGTACATTTGTGATAACAATATATTATCAAATTAAACAATAATTAGTATTTCACCTGTGCATTGTGCATCAATACAAAATGCTACCAATTCAAGTAAATGACTGCCAAACAACTAACATGAATGATTTATAAAATACTTTATCCATCTAGTTGAAAATCAATAAGCTATGTGTAAAATTACAGTTGAACTAGGTTTTCAAAAGGATGTTTTTGTTGACAGAATATTGAGCAGTCTTCCTGTGTAATGATGATTCTGGCTAACAAATTCAATATTCATCCCCACATTACAAATTCTATTTGATTTTGTTTGTGATTATTATGCCAACTAAGCATCCAAACAGTATCCCAATTATCACAGTGGAAAGCAAAATCAGCATTTAAAAATGTATTTGTAAACGTTTTAATATAATATACTGTTGTTTCTATTGAAGTGCTTTTCAATTTTTAAACGCTTATATTCTGCTGATTATTATTATTCATATTTAGGATTTAGATAAGAATAGGAAAACATCCTTTGTCAAATTATATATTTGAAAGTCCTGCCTAACAAGATGACTGGCAATCCATAGGTTTCCCTCAGTTCATGGGTGTAAGGTCCTTGTTGACATGTCACTCTAAGTGGATTGGAAAATTTGCACCACATTTCTGATCAGGATATGCCTTACTTTTATCTTGTTCTTTAAAAATCTTAGCAATGAATGATTTCAGAGGCACTGGACTCAGGGGCATACCTAGGGCATTTGGCACCCGGGACGGATCCTATATCTGGCACCCCCCCACCTTAAAAATGTAAAAACACCCCACTGTGCCCTTTGCATACCTCTGCACTCCCCAATATCTCGTTGTCACTACTTTGTACCCCCTCTCCACAACTGGACCCCTTTACATTACACAGCCCCCCCTGCACCTCTTTACATCACACAACACCCTGCACCTCTGGACCCCTTTAAATTACACAACCCCTTGCATCTCTTAACACCTTTACATTACAAAAGCCCCTGCACCTCTGGACCCCTTTACATCTCACACCACCCTGCACCTCTGGACCCCTTTACATCTCACACCACCCTGCACCTCTGGACCCCTTTACATCTCACACCACCCTGCACCTCTGGACCCCTTTACATCTCACACCACCCTGCACCTCTGGGCCTTTTTACATTACACAATCCCCTGCACCCCTTTACATTACACAATCCCCTGCACCCCTTTACATTACACAGCACCCTGCACCCCTTTACATTACACAATCCCTTGCACCCCTTTACATTACACAACCCCCTGCACCTCTGGACCCCTTTACATCACACAGCATCCTGCACCTCTGGACCCCTTTATATTACCCAACCCCCCAGCTTTGGACTCCCCTGCATGCTGCACAGTCACCTCTCCCCCCGCATGTTACACAGCCACCTCTCCCCCTCCCTGCATGTTACACAGTCACCCCCCCTGCATGTTACACAGCCACCACCCCCTCTGCATGTTACACAGCCACCTCCCCCCCCTCTGCATGTTGCACAGCCACCTCTCCCCCTGCATGTTACACAGCCACCTCCCCCCCTCTGCATGTTACACAACCACCTCCCCCCCCTGCATGTTACACAGCCACCTCCCCCCCTGCATGTTACACAGCCACCCCCCCCTCTGCATGTTACACAGCCACCTCCCCCTCTGCATGTTACACAGCCACCTCCCCCCCTCTGCATGTTACACAGCCACCTCCCCCCTGCATGTTACACAGCCACCCCCCCTGCATGTTACACAGCCACCCCCCGCTGCATGTTACACAGCCACCCCCCCTGCATGTTACACAGCCACCTCCCCCCCCTGCACATTACACAGTCACCTTCCCCCCCTCCCTGCATGTTACACAGCCACCTCCCCCCCCTTTCTGCTTCTTCCTAACTTACTCATGCACAGCGGCACAGGGAGAGACACACCAGTGCTGAACAGAGGGCGGGAACTGCTGGAGTTAACTTTTCGTATTAACAATTCTAATGATTAGTTGCTAGGACCACCTAGCAACCAATCACCTGCTAGTTGATTCCAGCTTTTCCCGTCTTCTAATCAGTTCAGCGCTGTGGCGCTGGCCCACTGTCTCTCTCTCACTACCCTGCTGTACAGGAGAGAGACAGTGTTTTCTCCTGTGTTAATCTGGCGGCGTGTCACCCGGGTAGCGGTACAGTCCGCACCCGGCCCGGGCACCCCGCACATCCTGTCACAGCCATCGCTTGCCCTCTGCCTGCCTGAGCATTGCCTAAGTAAGCCCGCAACCGCTTCACTTACAGGGGAGGAGGGGGGGGCGCCGGCCTGACACCCCCCAGTGTGTGGCACCCTGGGGCGGAGTGCCCCCCGCCCCACCATAAGTATGCCACTGACTGGACTATATGGAAATTCTATGTCTGCAACGTGTAGTCTAGTGCACAATTGTCTGTCATATAGTAGTTTAGCTGGGGATGCTTCTGTAGTTGTATGTCTATTTGTTCTGTAGACGTCTTTTTTATTGGCAGAAGAAGGGTAATTATATATGCGTGTGATTTTTCATACTATTTCCTTTCAATATTTGACATTAATAAAGATATTTTGTATTTGTACTTTTTTGCCTCTGAAGCAGCCGGCTTGGGTCCGGCGAAACCGGTCAGGCTTAATTTCACATTCCACATCCACCCTCTCTCCTGGGGCATTGGTGATCCCTATCTCTGTGCTTTGGGACTTCAACATCTAAGCAGGGATCTCCCTGAAATGGCTATTCTGGTTTCTTATCTTCATAGACGTCTGGACAGAAAAGTATAACATGCATGCATGCACCCTATGAAACATTCCATGACAATTTGGTCTCTGTGACACACATAGGCATTAAAGATATTGAGGATTCATTTCCAAGTTGGTGATGGAATATACTCACTTTGTGTAACCTGAAACATGATTGGTGTGCGAGGGAGGTGATATCCATGTTCACACATATCTTTTTCTGATTCATTATGGCTGTGGCTATATGCCTATATACCTACAAAGCTGATTTAACTGTACACAATCAGTAAACATTGATCCTCCTCTGGACCACATCATACCTTGATTCTCAAACTGAGGATTTGGTCATCATTTCACCATATATCTTGAATCTATCTTGGAACTTCAATTGTGTTGCTTGACTATCTTATGCTATATTTGCTATCTTTGGCTAGGTGCTATGAACTGTAACTTACGCTCATAAGAACTGATTTGTGACCAGAATTTAATCCCATCTATCATTAGGATCCCCAGCCCTACCCTATCTATCTATCTATCTATCTATCTATCTATCTATCTATCTATCTATCTATCTATATAGATAGATAAATAGATAAATATGTATCTATATATTAGAGATTATAGCTATTTTGCATAATACTGGGGAAAAGTTTTTTGTTAGGAGTGACAGGTGTATATGTGTGATTTTAGGTGTGTTTGTTGTGTGTGGTACCAATTTTATTATATGGATTTGTATATACTAATTATTATTGATAATCAATTAAGTAACAATTTTTAATAGTCCAGTGAGTTGCCATATATATGTTGTCTTTTACTTGGTGGTTGAGTTAATTCAGGTTTTTAAACTCAGTTTTTGCATATTTTGTATTTACATAAAGTCTAAAACTTTTTTTTTTCTTTAGGTTTGGATTGGGTGGAGAGGTTTTAGAACACCTACTAGATTTTTACTGCTGTCTGTGCCCTCATTAGGGATATTAACCCTCTCTATTTGTCCTGTTTACCATTATCATTGTTTTGCCTTTAGTTACACTTTCAAGCAGCCTTTCTCAATGTTTTAAAGAAGGACCCTTGAAAAATGTTTCCAGTCTCAAGAAACCCATGCTACAAATTACTATATCTACAACTCATGATACATTAGTGTAATGGTCACTGAGAGGAATTACCCCCTCATAGATAGCTAAAAAGATCAATTACGTCAGTGGGAACTTGTCAGTAGGAAGATATCTCTAAAATAATTGTGAAAAAGTAAAGTATCCCCACTACATATGACATATGTTCTCACAAGGGATTAGACCATTGTAATATTCATGGACATTGTAATATGTTTGGAGTGATCGAGAGGCTTTTTGCAGCAATTGATGTATATGTATGCTTGTATATTCACAAAAAAAGTCTCTAACAATCTGGTGTAATGACAGGAGAAAATATGTATATTTTACTACATGTAATGGGGTGGATTTACTAAAGGCACATAAACTGAGCACTTTGCAAAGTGCTTCAGATCTTAGTAAATGAGGGAGGACTCTGCTGACTACCATCATCCAAACATGTGCAACAAAAAAATGAATTTTTTTTTGCATGTGATTGGGTATTCTTTGTGAAGTGAAGCTTTTCCCCATATACTAAGCTCTGGAGCAACTTGCAAATTGCACAGTCTATTTTGCTTCACCACTTGCCGCCCGCCCACCGTCAAATGAGGGCCGCCCAGAACGACCGCTCTTGCGCGCCCCCGGAGGCACGCAGCACGGCGACCATGGCCGCGCCGTGTTGCTAGGACACGGTGCTACACCGATCTGTGTAAAGAGCCGGTCACATGTAAACACGGAGATGCCGTTAATCGGTGCTCCTCGAATCACACTGACAAAGTGCGAAGAGAGGAGAGCCGATCAGCAGCATCTCCTCACAGGGGACAGCTAGGTATGTAATCAGGGTACTGATCATCAGTGCCCTGATTACAATTAAGTGCCCACCAGTGCCAGCAATGATTGCCCACCACTGCCACAAATCAGTGCCAACCAGTGCTCACAATTGCCACCAATCTGTGCCCAAATGTGCCAGCAATCAGTGCCCAAAAGTGCCAGCAATCAGTGCCCACAAGTGATGCCAGTTAGTGCTGGTCATCAGTGCTGGCCATCAGTGCTGCCCATCAGTGCTGCCCATCAATGCTCATCACTGCTGCCCATCAATGCCACCCATCAATGGCCATCAGTGCCGTGCATCAGTGCTGCCTATCCATGCCGCCTATCTGTGCCCACCATTGCTGCCTATCTGTGCCCACCAGTGCTGCCTATCAGTGCCCCTCAGTGCCCTCTATCTGTGCCCAGTGCCCACCATCAGTGCCGCCTATCAGTGCTCATCAGTGCCACATATCAGTGCCACCTATCAGTGCCCATAAGTGCCCATAAGTGCAGAATATTCGTGCCTCCTCATCAGTGCCACCAAATCAGTGCCCATAAGTGCCGCCTCATCAGTGCCCATAAGTGCCACCTCATCAGTGCCCATAAGTGCCGCCTCATCAGTGCCCATAAGTGCCACCTCATCAGTGCCCATCAGTGCAGCCTATCAGTGCCGCCTCATCAGCACCCATCAGTGAAGGCGAAAAATTACTTATTTACAAAATTTACTGACAGAAACTAAGATTTTTTTAGTTTTAGTTTTTTTCAAAATTTTGGGTCTTTTTTTGGGTGATTTCCGTAAATACCACCAAAAGAAAGCTCTATTTGTGTGAAGAAAATTATAACAATTTCACATGGTTACAGTGTAGCATGACTGCGCAATTATCATTCAAAGCGGGCAGGCAAAAAATTTTTTTTATTTTTTTTTCATTTTGGATAGCATGCATTTCATTATTTATTTCCTTCTGTGGATTGACTTTAACCCCTTTTCATGCCGTATTTACCTAGTGTTTTTAGCGTTTTATGGTAAATACCGCATTGTGATTTGACAATTTCAGGATCGCATGCAATAATTAGGGAAAATGTGTCTGGACACCTAAATACCGCATGTAATCTGCTTTAGTGAACAGAGCCCAATGTGATTGACGGGTAATACATTTTTATATACATATTTCAGATATGAATTTTGTTGTTTACCTTCACTTCCACTTTAAACATACCCGCTTGTTGATAAAATATTTCTGCTGTCCATATTGAAATTCCACGATTTACACAATTGTGAAAATTTGAACAGACATTTGGCAAGCAACCACTGGCAATATCACAACTTTTACTTTGTATGAATGCTTGAAAATGAGCAGCATAATAAGTATGAGATTAACGTTAAAATAAGGAGCAAAATAAATACTGTTACTTTAAACAGGTATAACTTTGGGTATATCTATATTGGGTGTATCTCATACTTCTAGGGCTTTCCTTACTTGCTACTGCTATTTTGCTTGCTGAAATTGCCAGGACTGACTATCCGTTTGCCAGCAGAGTTCTGCTCTGTGTGTTTGGAATGCTAACAATAGCTCCTGTATATAAAAAAATCTGTGTACTTACCCATTTTTAATCAGATCCTGTGCAGTCACATAATCCCACAGCTCAAGCTCCCCTGTGTCAGTCAGTGGCTGCTGCCGAGAAGAGGAGAGAGCGCTAACATAAGCTGGGCCGTGGAAGCCTATGAATTTGCCACAGCTGCCGGATTCCACAGCTGTCGAGCGCTTCCTTACACAGAGCTGCAAGATTACATGACCATACTAGATTGAAAATAGGTAAGTACTCAGATCTATTTTATACAGGTTGGGCAGAATAGGTAGGAAGTGGGGGGAGGGAACATTTTTAAGAATATAGTATAATTAGGATTTTTTTCCACTTTAAGGACTCATGCACACTGGACGTTTTTGGACGTTTTTACAGGTGCTGTTTTTGGTTTCAGATGTTTTTTTCTACAGTCTATAACCCAAATGACGGCTACAGTGCAGTCGCCCAGTTCTGGGAGGGTGTCTATTGATGTCCTCCCAGAACTGCACCCCCCACATGCCCGCTGAGGTGTTCTCTGTGATCGCTGTGTCCTTCGGGGGAAAAGTGCCAATTACAGTGGCTCTTTACTACGTAATCAGCTGTGTCCAATCGTTTGTCGGTATCGGTTATCGGCATTCCTTTCCTTACACTGTCACAGCATGAGGTTAGGAGAGAGTTAGTAACTGGCTAGTGTAAAAGCGGACATCTGCACTGATAATCAGGGCACTGATCATCAGTGCAGCCCAAACAGTGCCCATTAGTACTGCCAATCAGTGCCCATCAGTGCTGCCAATCAGTGCCTATCAGCGCTGCCAATCAGTGCCACCTATCAGTGCCCATCAGTGCTGCCTATTTGTGACCATCAATGCTGCCTTTTAGTGCCCATCAGTGCTGCCTATCAGTGCCCATCAGTGCTTCCCATCAGTGCCGCATATCATTAGTGCCTCCTCACCAGTGCTGCCTCACCAATGCCCATCAGTGCAGCCTATCAGTGCCGTCTATCAGTGCCGGCTCATCAGTGCCTACCAGTGCAGCCTATTAGTGCCCATCAGTGCTGCTTATTAGTGCCCATCAGTGCAGCCTCATCAGTGCACATCTGTGAAGGAGAAAAATGACCTGTTTGCAAAATTGTATAACAGAAACTTTGAAAAACAATAATAAAAAAAAAAAAATCTTTTTTAATTTGTTTAGCAAAAAAATAAAAATAAAAAACAGTGGTGATTAAATACCACCATAAGAAAGCTCTATTTGTGTGAAAAAAAATTATGAAAATTGAATTTGGGTACACTGCTGCATGACCGCACAATTGTCATTCAAAGTGTGACAGCGCTGAAAGCTGAAAATTGGCCTGGGCAGGAAGGGGGCAAAAGTGCCCAGTAGGCAAGTGGTTACAGGTGCAAAAGCTGAAGTGGGATGTCACACTAAAAAACTGAGACAACTGTGAAAGAAATGACATAGAACAGGAGATGTACAGTGACTCTGCTGTACTTTGCACTGCAAGGCTGGGTAAAACTATAAAAAATGATCACCATAGTAAAAGCTTATGTATAATAATACCTATTTACCTAAAGTAAATGTTATGTTTTATCACTTGAATATATTGCTAAACATACTGTATATATCAATTATCAATCTTTTTGGCAAATATGAAAACACAAACACGTTCTATTAATATCTGCAAGATGTAATTAGTATAGAAATGCTTTGTTAAATATAAAAATTCGCAAAATGCAAATAATGAAATGTGTTAGATGGAAATTATGTCTTGTGGAGCCATAGAAAACTTAATTTACTTTAACCTGCTGAAAATAACAGCTATTCATATTCCATTAACAGACAACAGTAACAAAAAGGATTATGGCAGTTAAGATTATGTTAAAACCTTGGCCTAATACTTCCTTATGACTGCATACAGTGCTAGAAAGATTCATTTAGTTAGAAAAATGAAAAGTCATGATTAATTAGTGTGGGCAGAGTTGTACAATGCACAATATTTCTATTTTAGGTGTATCCACCACAACTCGTGTTTTATTCAGTCGGTCAGTCCTTTTTTTCAGCATTAGTATATAACACTAAGCCTTGCTTGGTATTCTGTACTGGACAGCCAATTAGACTTCTAATTTAATTGCTAGCCTCTTCCCTAGCGCCATTATGATATGAGTGACTTACTAATGATAATGCAGTTTGCTTTAGAGACAACCATGCTAAACTTGATGTGTTTGCAATGGCTTCAGAAGAGATTTCCATCAAAAACATGACACCGGGGTCCTGCTGATATGAAATGAATATTAGGCATCATAGACTAACAAATCATTCTTACAAAAAGCATCATGCTGCAGCAAGTGCCAAGAAATTGATAGTGCCTGTTTTGCCATTATATAGCAGGCATTATGTTCACAAAAGTTTGTATGCACATTTAATGCCTCATGCCCACGGACGTTTTTACAGCCGTGTTTTTGAGCATTTTTTACAGCTTAAAAACGCCTGTCCATGTTATGTATACATTTTTCGACCGTATTTTTTTCACGTTTTTGCGCTTTTTTTTTTGTGTTTTTTTAACGCTTCGCAATTATTTATGCCTAACGCCGACGCTGCAGAACGCACTGGTCCTGGGTTTTTTTTACAGCTTAAAAACGCCTATGCTATTTGCAGCTCAAAAACGCCTAGGTGGGCATGAAGCTATAGACTAACATGGACAGGCGTTTTTAAGCTGTAAAAAACGCTCAAAAACGCAGCTGTAAAAACGACCATGGGCATGAGGCCTAAGTTTGATAATGTTTCCTAATAATATTTTGTAGAGCTCATGTAAGAGAACAAACCAACTCATTGTACAGGCTACTGCTCTTCACACGGTCAAGGAAAAAATATGTCAATTTCAGTTGCTCATAATAAAGTAAAAACTACACTGCATCTGAGCACAACAAAGGAAAAAAAAAACAATTTAACCACTTCAGCCCTGGACCATTTCGCTGGCCAAAGACCTGGCCACTTTTTGCGATTTGGCACTGTGTCGCTTTAACTGACAATTGCGCGGTCGTGCGCCGTAGCTCCCAAACAAAATTGACGTCCTTTTTTTCCGACAAATAGAGCTTTCTTTTGGTGGTATTTGATCACCTCTGTGGTTTTTATTTTTTGCGCTATTAACGAAAATAGATTGACAATTTTGAAAAAAAAATCAATATTTTTTACTTTTTGCTATAATAAATATCCCCAAAAAAGACATAATTTTTTTTTCCCTCAGTTTAGGCCGATACGTATTCTTCTACATATTTTTGGTAAAAAAATCGCAATAAGCGCTTATTGATTGGTTTGCGCAAAAGTTATAGCATCTACAAAATAGGGGATTGTTTTATGTCATTTTTATTAATAGTTTTTTTTTTTACTAGTAATGGTGGCGATCAGCGATTTTTATCGTGACTGCGACATTATGGCGGACACATCGGACACTTTTGACATCATTTTGCGACCATTGTAATTATTACAGCGATCAGTGCTATAAAAATGCATTGATTACTGTAAAAAATTACACTGGCAGTGAAGGGGTTAACCTGTAGGGGGCGCTGAATGGGTTAAGTGTGACCTAGGGAGAGCTTCTAACTGCTAGGGGCGTGGCTTGCCGTGACACGTCACTGATCGCTGTTCCCGATGACAGGGAACAGACGATCAGTGACATGTCACCAGGCAGAACAGGGAGATGTTGTGTTTATACTAACATCTCCCTGTTCTTCAGCTCTGTGACTTGATCGCGGGACACCGGCGGACATCGAGTCCGCGGGTCCCGCGGGCACGGTCACAAAGCTCGTGGCAGGGTCGCGAGCGCGCCGACGCGCGCGCGAGCGACCACACGGCGGAAATTTAAAGGGGACGTATATATGCGCCCATTTGCCTGTCCGTGCCATTCTGCCAACGTAAATGTTCGTGCGGCAGTCGGCAACTGGTTAACCACTTCCTACCTGGCCTGTATCAAAATGACTGTCAGACGGTGGTTTTATTGTTCTGACTGGACATCATATGATGTCCTTCAGAACAAGTCACTCGTGGGCGTGCAGCATGCAGTGCATCTACGATCATGGTAAAGAGCCCTTTACCATGTGATCTGCTGTGTCCAATCACAGCTGATCACAGTGTAAATAGGAAGTGTTGGTTATCGGCATTCCTCTACTCATGCTGGCAGTGTGTGAGTAGAGGAGAGCCTATAAGCGGCTTTCCTGACAGGGGGATCTGCACAGATCCTTAGTGCAATTAATATCAGTCCAGCCCCATCAGCGATGACTGCCAGTGCCCACCAGTCATGCCTGCCAGAAGCCACCAGTGATGCATATCAGTGCCCAGCAGTGATGCAAATCAGTGCCCATCAGTGATGCTTATCAGTGCTGCCTTTCAGTGCCCATCAGTGCTGCCTGTCAGTGCCTTCTCATCAGTGCCCACCATCACTGCAGCCTATCATTGCCCATCATTGCCGCCTATCAGTGTCCATAAAGGCTGCCCATCAGTGCCCACCAGTGCCACCTATCAATACCGCCTATCAGTGCAGCATATCAGTGCTCATCAGTGCTGCATATCAGTGCCCATTATCAGTGCCCATCAGTGCTGCATATTAGTGCCTTCTCATCAGTGCCACCTCATGAGTGCCCATCAGTGCACCCTATCAGTGCCCGTCAGTGCAGCCTCATCAGCGCACATCAGTGAAGGAGAAAAATTTCTGATTTAAAAAATTTTATAACAGAAATGAACAAAAACTTTTTTTTTCAAACTTTTCAGTCTTATTTCATTAGTTTAGCAAAAAATAAAAAACCCAGTGGCAATTAAATACCACCAAGAGAAAGCTTTAGCTGTCTCTAAAAAATGATAAAAATTTACAGCATTGCATGACAGTGCAATTGTCATTCAAAGTGTGACAACACTGACAGCTGGAAATTGGCCTGGACAGGAAGGGGGTGAAAGTGCCTAGTATTGAATTGGCTAATTCATTTTTAATTTTTAAAGCAAATCCCCAATCCATTCATGTCTCTATGCTTTTGTTTGCTGAGAAATCACTATGAAAAACACCTCCTAGCACTTCTGGATGTGGCCATCTTGAGTAAGGACAGATGATTCATGTAGCATTTATTTCCTGGAATCCAACTGCCCTTAGCTTAGGCATGCAGACACGAGGGTGTGCTTAGCTGAGAAAACCCCTCCTCTCATCCTGAGGGCTCCTGAGGCGTATGATATAATTTGTCTAGGCCTGCAATCAGAAAGTAACTGAAGAAATATTAAAAAAAATTAAAACCAAATATGATATACTTATCTATCTGTTTAATAATGTTAGCAAAAAATACTGTAGTTAATGTTGATTCAGAGAGTGAGGTTTCACTTTTATGTAGATGTTTATCCTAAACTTTTTTTTGCATACTGTTGGAAAGGGAAGTGATGTTTACTGCAGTCTGTGTCCCCCTTGGAAAGATTTCCAGACTTTTTGTTCGGGTGACTGGTACCACCCTACATAGGAAGTGATAAAGAAATTAGCAATGAAATATTCTATTACTATTGGGAAAGAGTTAGAAACTCTTTCATGTTTTTGCTGTCTTAGACCATGTGGGGAGATTTCACTTAAATTCGTGTTCCAGTTACTGGTGCCACCTGACACAGGAAGAGAACTAAAATGTACCAGAAAGTGACACGGGCAAAAAAAAAAAAAAGAATTGACACAGATGCAAATTTTTCCCTACCCTAAAACAGCAAAGCTTGAGGTAGGCTTGTACTACATTAAAACTTGAAAACAAATTAAAATATAAAACAATCAATTTGATGTTTTGTTGCCAAAATAAAAAAAATTAGGATAGATTCATGGGGTTATATCTGAATTCACCCTGGAATGCTTGCAAAGGTTTGAATGAGGTAGGAACATTAAATTATAAGCTACAATGGGGCAGGGATTGATTTGAATGGTAACAAAAATATTTGTTGGAGCTTGCACTCTTTTATCACGGGGATACTTGTTGGACAGTATTTGTTCAATTATTATTTTTATGTCCTTTCACAAATAGAAAATGCTGTTTTTTTCAAGCATGCAGCAAACTTCGAAGTTAGCAAGGTGCCCTGCATAATAAGGCAATCTTGTATTACAATAAAAAAAATATACAATCTTGTATTAAAAGAGACACAGATGAGAGAGAGAGAGAAGTAATCTTACCCCTATATAAGGCACTATAGTAAGACCTCATTTTTAACCTCCTTACGCCCCCGCTATAGCCGAAAGACGGCTACAGCGTGGGCCAAAATTGGCAAGAGGGTGCCCATGTACATCCTCCCGAGCATGCGCCGCCTGTGCGCCCTGTGATCAGCAAGTTCACAAGACTCAACTGATCACAGATCAGAGTAAGGGGCCCATGCTGGTCCCTTACCATGTGATCAGCTGTCAGCCAATGACAGCTGATCACATGATGTAAACAGAAGATTGTAATCAATTACCGGCTTCTGTCAGAGGAACATCGGTCCCGCACATGGACATCCACTGCTGCTAAGCAGTGCCCACCAGTGCACCTGTCAGTGCTCACCAGTTCCACCTACCAGTGTATATCAGTGATGCCTATCAGTGTCCACCAGTGCCACCTACCAGTGCCCACCAGTGCTAGCTATCAATGTCCACCAGTGCCACCTATCAGTGCTGCCAATCAGTGCCACCTATTAGTGCTGCCTATCAGTGTCACTTATCAGTGCCACCTATCAGTGCCTCCCATCAGTGCCCTTCAGTCCCCCCCATCAGTGCCCATCAGTGCCACCTCTCAGTGCCCATCAGTGCCACCTATCAGTGCTGCCTTATCAGTGCCTATCAGTGCCCATCAGTGCAGCCTCATCAGCGCACATCAATGAAGGAGAAAATTACAAAACAGTTTTTATTTCCAACATTTTCTGTCGTTTTTTGTTTTTTTAACCACATGCCAACCAGCGCACGACGATATACGTCGACACAATGGCTCAGCTGGGCATATGGGCATACAGGTACGTCCCCTTTCAGATGAGGCATTGTGGGCACCCGCCGCGAGCTCCGTGAGTCCAACCGCGGGTCCCGCAGACTCGATATCCGCAGGGATACCCGCAATCGTCTCATGGAGAGGAAGAATGGGGAAATGCTGATGTAAACAAGCATTTCCCCATTCCTTCTAGTGACAGGACACTGATCACAGCTCCCAGTGTTGTGTCACATGTAGCCACGCCCCCACAGTTAGAACACATCCCTAGGACACACCTAACCCCTTCAGCGCCCCCTACTGGTTAACCCCTTCACTGCCAGTGTTATTTTTACAGTAATCAGTGCATTTTTATAGCACTGATCGCTGTATCAATGACAATGGTCCCAAAATGGCATCAAAAGTGTCCGATGTGTACGCCATAATGTCGCAGTCACGATAAAAATCGCTGATCGCCGCCTTTACTAGTAAAAAAAAAATGTATTAATAAAAATGCCATAAAACCATCCCCTATTTTGTAGACGCTATAACTTTTGCGCAAACCAATCAATAAACGCTTATTGCGATTTTTGTTACCAAAAATATGTAGAAGAAAACATATCGGCCTAAACTGAGGAATTTTTTTTTATATATATTTTTTGGGGATATTTATTATAGCAAAAAGTAAAAAATATTGCTGTTTTTTCAAAATTGTCGCTTTATTTTTGTTTATAGTACAAAAAATAAAAACCGCAGAGGTGATCAAATACCTCCAAAAGAAAGCTCTATTTGTGGGAAAAAAAGGACGTCAATTTTGTTTGGGAGCCACGTTGCACGACCGCGCAATTGTCAGTTAAAGCGACGCAGTGCCGAATCGTAAAAAGTGCTCTGGTCTTTGGCCAGCCAAATGGTCAACAAAAAATAAAAAAACAGCAGTGATTAAATACCACCAAAAGAAACCTCTATTTGTGTGAAAAAATTATAAAAATGTCATATGGGTACAGTGTTGCATGACTACGCAATTGTCATTCAAAGAGTGACAGCACTGAAAGCTGAAAATTGTCCTGGGCAGGAAAGGGGTTTAAGTGCCCAGTAAGCAAATGGTTAACTACTTGAGGCCCGCGCTATAGTCAAATGACGGCTTCAGCGCGGACCTGAAAATCCGGGAGGCCGTCAATAGACAGCCTCCCCTTCGCGCACTCCCCGCACGCCCCTGCAGGGCGCGCGCTAGGGCGCGCTATGATCACCCCAGTCACTGAGACTCGGGTGATCACAGATCCGAGTAAGGGGCCGATCCCGACCCCTTACCACGTGATCAGCTGTCAGCTAATGACAGCTGATCATGTGATGTAAACAAAGAATCGTTTTTCTCCTCACGCTGACAGCTATCAATGCCCACAAGTGCCACCTATCAATGCCCACAAGTGCCGCCAATCAGTGCCTCATCAGTGCCACCTAGAGATGCTGCCTATCAGTGTAGCCTACCAGTGCCCATTATTGCCACTTCTCAGTGCCCACCAGTGCCGCCTATCAGTGCCGCCTTATCGGTGCCCACCAGTGCCGCCTTATCGGTGCCTATCAGTGCAGCACATCGGTGCCCATCAGTGCAGCCCATCAGTGCCCATCAGTGCAGCCTCATCAGCGTACATCAATGAAGGAGAAAAATTACCTGTTTACAAAATTTTATAACAAAATTTAAAAATATATTTTTAATTTTTTTTAACAAAAAACCGCAAAGGTTATCAAATACCACCAAAAGAAAGCTCTATTTGTGGGGAAAAAATTATAAAAATTTCATTTGGGTACAGCGTTGTATGACCGAGCAATTGTCATTCAAAGTGCATCAGCGCTGAAAGCTGAAAATTGGTCTGGGCAGGAGGGGGGTTTAAGTGCCCAGTAAGCAAGTGGTTAATATGCAGTTCAGTTTTTGGCACCAGATCAGAAACAGGGGCATGGAGGACTTCACCTGTAAGAAAGAATTAGCTGTCTCACTTCCCTCCAATAACTGATTTGTCACTCAGGTTTGAATCCTGGTCTGACAGGATTTGATATTAATTAGGTTATCACATCCTTATAAGTTTGCACACCTGGGTTGAAAAGCCCATGTGGAACCTCATGGCTGTATGTCTTGATTTTTCTGGCGACAAAGCTATTTTACGTGTTTTGACGGTTATATATTTCCATGCTGCTGTAACTTTGTAAACCTTTAAAAAAATGTATTGACACAGAAAAAAGGATGAGCTGAACTGAATATATTTAGCTTTGAGAAGAGGAGTTTAGGAGGGTATGAAAGCTTTGTACATATATGACCCAAATAGAACATTCTGGGAAAGTTGTTCACTTTAAAGTCACCACAGGACACTATGTGGCTCTAAGAAAATAGGTTTAACCTTTGCTTATAAAAATGGTCTAAACTGAATGAGCTGTGAAAATGTGAAACAGTCTTTGAGTACACCAGCTGTTCTAGCGAACTCAATAGATTGCTTAAAAAAAAGGCTGGATGTGTTTCTAAATGCACAACAATTACCGGTAAATGGCTACTATTAATAAGATTTAATATGAAATAATAACATTGTAGAATGTTGATCCAGGGAATATCTGTTCGCCTTTGGAGATTAACCACTTGCCACCTACATAAAACATATGTTAGGCTTTAATGCCGACACACTGCACATATAGGTCTGTCAGGGTATTTCTGATATAAAATTATCAATGATACGAATATCAATGGGATCTGCAGTCTAACGTCATACCTACTCAGCATTTCAAGTGTTTACCCGTCTCAGAACTGAAAGACCCAGAGGTATTGATTTTCAAGACATTTAGGGCTCGTTTACATGTGTGTTTATTATGAAGAATGAAGCAATGCTCATTAACGTGTCTATAACATTTATGATGTGTTTATATAGTGTTTTCATTTTCTTTGTGAAGCATTGAAAAAAGCTTCAAGATTTCCTGTTAATTGACCATGAAAGTGTTGCTTTTCTAGTGGGAAGTCCTTAAAGGGGAAGTGATGTAGAGGAAATTATCTACTTTGAGGCCTGGTTAGGTTTTGTTGTGATAGGAGACATTTTTGAGAATTCTTAGCAAGATGGATTGATACTATGATCTCTTTGCCACTTAGCTTGGTCCAGCTCAGCTTTACTGAAACAGAAGGGTTTGCCACTGTCAATAATGCTCAATGCCTCTGCTCCTGCTTGGAACTATCAGTATTACTGACTGGCTTGTTGCTTTTCCCTGCACACAGAAGGTGTTACCACACAGCTGCTCTGTACAAACAGGAAGTGTCTGGAGCTGCTCTGTTCTAGTTCTTTATTATTTCCGAGTGCATTCTGAGATACAGGAACCTCCACTGTCTCTCCCCCCAACACCCAGCTAACACTTTATTAATGCTTCACTAAGCAAACCAAGACAACCCTTACCCACTAGCGAACAATGGTGCATAGTGGAAAAAAATCCTCTCTAAGTCTAAACTTATTCTAACATATGAATATTATTAAAGGAAAGACAATTACAAATCTTCTTCTGTTTCCCGGCCATTAGCAGACGCAAAAACCAACCAGTTTGATCACAAGGGAAATCCAAATTCTATGTACCACTACATCTGTAGCCCAATAAGAACCAAAACTTTTTTGTATGCTCATCATAATTTCAGCTACTCTCATTCTCTAACTCTTCACAGCTGCTAACAAACTGAGTTTGCACCCTACAAATTATTAACAGAGTGAAACTTTTCTGTAACTTCTCCGTAAATGTTAAATCCAGAGAGAGGTCCAATTACAGTGAACTGAATTTATTCCACTATTTTGATTGACTATAAACAGTTTCTGAATAAAACAGTACAGAGACCTCCTCGACCCCATTGGAATTGGCAAGAGCTGTAAAGTGTTCAAGCATTTTCCAATTTACTTATCTACAGTGCATCATATGATATGAAGGACTGAATTGTAATATAAATAATTTTATCAGATACTGATCAAAAACCGATAGCAAATTCCGATCGTCTGTGGGCAAGTCCATCGGATAAAAAATCCACACATGCTCAGAATCAAGTCGACGCATGCTCAGAAGCATTGAACTTCCTTTTTCTCGGCTCATCGGAGTGTTTTACGTCACCGCTTTGGTTTTTTGACTGATGGTGTGTAGGCAAGACTGATGGAAGTCAGGTTCATCGGATTTCCGATGGACAAAACCATCGGATTAGAATCCATAGGATATCCGATCGTGTGTACGAGGCTTAAGAAATGGGAAACATATGATTTAATGGTATGAATGATTCAGGAATAAGCGGGAAAATTATTATGCAATACTTAACAAGATATCCTTTGAGGATAATAATTACCTCAAAATTGATATCTTGATCAGTCTCACATCATTCACAAATATTTCACGATTAAAATAAGAGAACATTAAATATAGAAGGCCAAAAGTAATATTATCCACTTTTTTATTCATAGTGAGTTCCATACTCTTATGAGGATAATATATATTAAGTTATGGAAAATAATATAATGTCCCAAATGAGATTAATTGATCCATTGAGTAAATCCAAATCAATAGGTTTTCTTTGTGTGTTTGTTGGGTATATTTAGGGGAGGTGATCAACTAGAAAGATGTGCCAGTGGAGGGTATTATCCCTATAGTAAATATATTGCAACAAAAGTTAGGTAGTAGGATTTTAAATACCCCTCCAGTGATCACACAAGTACACTTATGTAAGAAAAAATATGTACAAAATCTTTATTTTAACAATAAAATATTAAAAACGTGTCAAATTGTGATGGCTTGCATACTGATACCAGCAAAACATTATCCACTACAAACATGTATTTCTGTTTGTCAAGATGAGAAACTAGGTTCAACGTGTTTCGTGGAAATGACCGCTTCTTCAGGAGCTCTTAAATGTACATGATCACACAAGTGGATTCTAAGAACAAAATATAAATATATCAATATATAAGGGCCCTTTCACACGGGGCTGTCTGTGTACGGGCTCCACTTTAGCTCAGCGGGGAGATGACAGGTCTGTCTCCGCACACTGTGCAGGGACCAACCTGTCAGAGCGCCACTCTCCCCTATGGGGGATCGGATGACGACGAACCGTAGAGGGTTTTCCTCCGTCACACTTTGGCGGATCGGAGCTGGTCGGATGTCAGCGGGCATTTCACCGCTGACATCCGTGGCTCCATAGAGGAGCACAGTGCGCCCGTTCAGCTCTGCCTAAAAAACTGACAGGCGGAACTAATCGGTCCGCCCGTGTGAAAGGGCCCTAAGAGTGCAGCCCCGAAGCATGAAATATAAACAAATATCAAAAATCATTGAATCAAACAATATATATAGTGCATAATTAAATGTCCATACAATAAAGTGCAAAAAAGTCCATATTAAAACAGTGAAAATTCCACAAATGGATGTTGATTGATAAACAACTAAATGTAATTGTGAAGTCCTATATATGAAGCTTCAGCGCTGCACTCTTATATATTGTTGTGCACATGCATATGGGGATGTGATCAGTGCTAGCAGCTGGTCTTTTGAATACCTTTCACACACACACACTGTGTTTCTAGTACATATATAATTAGTTTTGCTTTTTGGGTAGCTCGCAAGACTCACATATCACATATAAATTTAAATATAATTTGCAAAACATCAAAAAATATATACATTTATTTATAAAAATCATTGGGTCAGGGAAAGAAACAAAGTACAAATAAGAGCAAACGATCTAAATAAGAGTGATAAAGTGACATATAAAGTGACATATTGAGGACACTTCCTAATATATTCACATAATTGCTCAGCTACTATCATTTGCTCCTTATTTTTTACATTTCCAGTAGAGCTCTACTCTGGGGATGATCTTTCTCACATGGGCTGATAAGACTGTACCTTACTGGATATTCCACCAGTACATCTCTGTATACTGTGCGGTCTAGTTACAAGATGCATAAAAAGTATATAAATTGAATAAAGTGCAGACTTTCAGCTCTATTTCTAATTTCAAAATTAATTTCGCTAAGTCGGAGATCCTGTCCTTAAACATCTCCCCAAGTTTGCACACACGGTTGCAATCCTATTTCTTCTTCACTTGGTGCAGCACTCACATGAAATATTTGGGGGTCTATCTTACCCCCCTTTACTCTCAGCTGTATAACAGTAATTATGCACAGCTTCTTTCCACTATTAAATCGGATCTGCACCGATGGGATAGGGAGGCTTTCTCGTGGATGGGCCAAGTCAGTGTGTTAAAGATGAACGTGTTGCCTCGCATCCTGTTTTTCCTTCAAATGGTGACTATCTCTTTACCTGGGTCTTTCTTTTCGAGCCTCAACAGTGCGTTTCTCAAATATATCTGGCAGGGACAAAGCCCTCGTCTGGCTCTTTGTACCTTAAAGAGACCTAAGCGGCTGGGAGGCCTAGGCGTCCCAGATATACGCAAGTATTACGAGGCGATCGCCCTTCAGCGGATATTGAATTGGCACCATGGGGTATCCACTAAGTTATGGGTACCATTAGAATTTTTTTTGCCAGCCCGTAATTTATCTCATGCCCCCTGGCTTCCCCAGGCACATAGAGGTCTGTCAGCCTACAGTGGGTACGGAAAGTATTCAGACCCCCTTAAATTTTTCACTCTTTCTTATATTGCAGCCATTTGCTAAAATCATTTAAGTTCATTTTTTTTCCTCATTAATGTACACACAGCACCCCATATTGACAGAAAAACACATAATTGTTGAAATTTTTGCAGATTTGTTAAAAAAGAAAAACTGAAATATCACATGGTCCTAAGTATTCAGACCCTTTGCTGTGACACGCATATATTTAACTCATGTGCTGTCCATTTCTTCTGATCATCCTTGAGATGGTTCTACACCTTCATTTGAGTCCAGCTGTGTTTAATTATACTGATTGGACTTGATTAGGAAAGGCCTTATATAGATAAGACCTTACAGCTCACAGTGCATGTCAGAGCAAATGAGAATCATAAGGTCAAAGGAACTGCCTGAAGAGCTCAGAGACAGAATTGTGGCAAGGCACAGATCTGGCCAAGGTTACAAAAACAATTCTGCTGCACTTAAGGTTCTTAGGAGCACAGTGGCCTCCATAATCCTTAAATGGAAAACGTTTGGGACGACCAAAACTCTTCCTAGAGCTGGCTGTCCGGCCAAACTGAGCTATCGGGGGAGAAGAGCCTTGATGAGAGAGGTAACCCAAAGATCACTGTGGCTGAGCTTCAGAGATGCAGTCGGGAGATGGGACAAAGTTGTAGAAAGTCAAATATGATAAATGGTATGGTATATGGGCCACATGGATTCACTATGTCGATGGGGCTGACGCTGACACACGACCAGGAGAACCCACTCCGACAGGGGGAGAGTAGTTGTCAGAATGATTATTGATCCGCTCTATCCATCTGAACTATTCGCTGCAGGTTTGCTAACATAATTTGCATGAGTGCTCTTTTCTTTGTTTATTTCCTTGTTATTTTTGTTTTTGATCCTAGAGATCAGTATTTCTTGACTGTATCAGCCACTTGGCTTTGCTTACCTGTCCGACTCGGTGGTGTCTGCCCACGAACGCCACCTGTGTCTAGTAGAGGGCTTGGGGACAACTTAATAGTGATATGATTCATATGTTCTCACGACCACGAAGTTGACGCCTCCGTCTCTTTTGCCCTCTCTGTTGGACGGCCAATCGGGCCCACTATTTTGTATATTGCATGGATACATAATTGGACAGTTCTGTACTATTGTCTTTTATTATTCATGGCTTTGTTCTATTCTGCATTTCTGTTTTGTCCTCTTTTTGTTTTTGACTGTTATGTCACAGAAAGTGAATTCTTATACAAATAAATTATATATATATAAAAAAAATTATATAAATTGAAATCTCCGAAAAAGGTATCACATTTAGATATATTGTTTTCTTTCTCCCCCTACCCAGTCTCTCCTTGGAGATAGGTTTCCCTGAACCCAATATTTATTATAAATAAATGTAATTAGTTTTGATGTTTTGCAAATTATATTTATATTTTGTTATTAGAATCCACTTGTGTACATTTAATGCCTTGTACACACGATCAGAACTTCCTAGGAAAAAAGTCTGACGGAATTTTTTCATCGGATATTCCGACCGTGTGTGGGCCCCATCAGACTTTTTTCCGTAGGAGTTTAGAAATAGAACATGTTTCGGAAATTCCGATCGTCTGTGTGGAACTCCGACGGAGAAAAAAACATGTATGCTCAGAATCATGTCGACGCATGCTCGGAAGCATTGAACTTCATTTTTCTCGGCTCGTCGTAGTGTTTTATGTTACCCCCGTTTTGGACGGTCGGAATTTGGTATGACAGTGTGTATGCAAGACAGCTTGAACGGAATTCCTATGGAAAATTCCATCAGATGTTATCCCATAGGAAATTCTGATCATGTGTACAGGTCCTGAAGAAGTGGTAATTTCCACGGAATGTGTTGACTCTAGTTTATCATCTTAACAAACAGCTATACATGTTTGTAGTGGATAATGTTTTGTTGGTCTCAGTATGCAAGCTGCCACAATTTGACGTGTTTTTATTATTTTTTGTTAAAATAAAGATTTTGTACATATTTTTTCTTACATAAGTGTACTTGTGTGATCACTGGAGGGGTATTTGAAATCTTACTACCTAACTTTTGTTGAGTAAATCCAAATGTATTTCCAGAGACCTAAAATAGAAATCCCTGGTCTTAGAATGCCATCTGATGGACAGGTGCTATCACCACCTAAATAAATATTAGGGTAATCAATATAAATGCCTTCCAATCAGAAGTGAGTAAATATTATAAACTACACCTTTTTCTTTGGATAAAGGGATTTTAGAGATAAAAGGGGAAGTTTTGAGAGAAGAGGGGCTGTTTGACACACTCGACGATCATCTCACAGACACTCAATTGATCATCATCTCGACTCTCCATCACAAATCCAAACTCATTATACCAGATCAGATTCTTTTTTGAGCGACCATATAATTCATCACAGTTATGTTTGTGTTGTAAAGTATAAATAAATCTCTTTATTGTGAAATTGTATTTCATTTCTGAATCTGACTGATTTTGGGCCTTCATAGTTTTGTTTAATAAACTTTTATCATTAAAGCAGTATTAAACCCAAAAGCAAACATTTATTAAATTGCAGCTTACCAATTCTTAGATGTGATGGCTGTATTTGTTTCCTTTTTAGGCTTTCTTTCTTCTATTTTCATCTGATGATCCAGCCAGCAATCTCAAGCACTCCAGCAGAATGTACCAGTTTACATGGATGAGACAACCCAATTAAAACTTGCAGGGGTGATTAAAATGATCAGGTTTTATTTATTCATGCAAAACCTTTATCCCAAAAGGAAAAAACTGTTTGCTTTATCTCATTATAAAGTGTGACCTGGAGTTTGGCTTCAGTTGGTACTCGTATATAATTGGCTAATGCATTTAACACTTCCTTAACACTTCCTTACCCTGCAAACTGATAATGCTGCTGTCTGCTGTGCCTCCTTTTCTCATTCCTCCAGAGCTGTGCCTCACTAATACAGAAGTTGTGCTACTGGCCAGATCATTAGGTGAAAACATAGGGAAGAAAAGTCACCAAAAAGAAAACTGATGCAGCAAACACATCTAATTATTGGTTTAAACCATATTCAATCATATTCAAAGGTGTCATCTCCACTTCCAGAATCAAAGAAGCTAAGTTAAGCTGTGTCAGAGTAACTAGTAGTAAAGACAGTCCTTGCATTCTGCTCAAGAGAATTTGAGGGGAGGGATTGATTGGGGTGGACCATGTTTTCTACCAGCACAGTCTAAATTACTTGTATTCCGAGATGGTAGTGATTATATCTACTGAGTGAAAAATAGGGAATCTGCTTTCTCCTAATTTCCTAGGCCCCAATATATAGTTACACTTATTACTGCCAAAGCAATGTGCTATTTATATAACTGTGATTTTGTTTATCTTAATAAATCAGACATATATGATTGTTAGTGCCTTGACGGTAAATAAATTGACATTTGTTTTATCATTACATAGTTCATACTTTCATTGAAAATGTTTTTGTGCTAAAAATCTCTAAATACTCTTAAAAGAACTATGTTTACCAAATTAATTTTATGCTAATTAGGTTGGCACACTGGAAGGCTGGACTTACTCTCTTATATTGATTAAATAAATAGTTGGTATTGCTCTCTTGATTAATATTTTAGACTTCTTGACAGGTACATGGGTGGTAAAGATTTTGCTTACTGCACACTCTCAGCACTGTGACCGAGCTGTCAAAGACAGCTCTTGGTCTTTACTAATGATCAGGAGATGCATGCGATTGGCTCCTAATCATGTGACCGCTGTGACAACCAATCACAGTGGTCAAGTGATCGGACAGTCTTTAAAGCGCCTCCTCCAATCCCCTTATAGGTGTAAACACCCTATTAAAGGGATGCCAGGACTGGGTGGGAAGGGGTTAAAAAAGTATTTGTTTCCTTGTTACAGCAAATTGGACCATACATTATAATAGGTGACTATATAAAATAGACCATTTGCAGTTAACAAATGCTTACCACGTTACTTTATCTCTCTCCTTAATCTTAAATGTGGCCCTCCCTATTCCTGCACATAAACCTAACTAACTGTATCATCAAAAATGAAACTATGACCTCAACTATTGGGCAAATATATTAGTCGACCCTGCACCAACCATATCCAGTCAAAGTACTGAAAATCCCTGCTCTGCCGAAAACTCACACTATACTTGGCAGCCAATAAATCCACCTGCAAACTGATGGAGAAGGAAGGTGATAACTTCAGTAACAGAATAGGAAGTGGCATAATCACCCCATCAAAACATCATTAGAAAGACAATAATGGACCCCCACTCTACATCAGATATACGAGCGCAATTATGTACCCCTATTAAAAACGATTAGCTCAGATCTCCAAATTTGGCACCCACTACACTTTTCTTGGTTTGGGAGGGCGGCGATTTGCAAGATGACTATACTACCGAGGGTCCTTTATTTGTTCAGAAATTTGCCAATACAGATACCCCAAAGCTTTTTTAACGCCCTTCACTCATCACAGATGAAATTAATTTGGGCCCACAAGCATCCTAGAGTGAGGTTCGCTCTGCTATCCCAGACCAAGGAGAGAGGGGGGATGGGCATACCTAACTACAAACACTATTACTCAGCTTCACACATCACCAGGATCATAGACTGGCATTGCCACTATAAACTTAAAGACTGGGTGGAGTTAGAAAAGCATTAAGTCCTACACCCATAAGATTTTCACCCTGGATTCCCTGGACGAGCTACCCAGCTGCTTTAAAACTACATCCGCTTATAGGAACTACACTGGCAGTTTTCCATAACTTAACTAAACTACACCGATTTTCCTCGCACCTGAGCCCGCTAATACCTTTGTATAACAACCCTGACTTTTTACCAGGAATGACGAACAACACACTTCGTCTCCCTACCACAAACAAACCCCTTTTGGCCATACACTGTTTCAACGACGACAAATTTAAAGACCTCACAGTCATTAGGTCAGACAATAATATCCCCGCTCTGCCAATGTGGACATATTTCCAAATTCACAGTTACAGTACCTCAACCAGGCGCCACAAAAGACTAATTTTACCAGACAATTGACTGAACTGGAGACAATTTGCCTAGCTGACGAACCAATTACCAAAGCGTCTTCGCTGGCCTATAATTGGATTCAGGGGGGCGGAAGCCCAGAGGAGAGCAGACTCAGAGAGAGATGGTCGACAGAACTTGGAGTTACGCTCACAGATAAACAATGGCGAAAGGCCTGCATTTTTGCTCATAAATGCTCTCTCAGCACTAGAACCCAGGAAACGGCCTACAAGCTGTTAACTCATTGGTATGCCACTACTGTGAAGCTGCACACCTGGTTCCCTCAAACCCCAGATACATGCTGGCGCTGTAACAGTGACAGAGGCTCATTACTACACATTTGGTGGCAATGCCCAGTACTGCAACCTTTTTAGTCAGAGGTAAGGAAAGTAATTTTTCAGATTACAGAAACGAAACTGAAGCTTGATGCGAAGGGTTGCCTTCTCCATATCACAGATTTCACTATTAAAAAATACAAGCATTCCCTTTCAAAACATCTGCTGAATGCAGCAAAAGCACTCATACCACTTTTCTGGAAATCCTCAAGGGTGCCAACCATTCCAGAATGGCTACGCAACGTATCCGACATCTGTGAGATGGAGGACACTATCGCTCAGTCGAGTGACAACATTGATCGCTTTCACGAAACCTGGTCACTCTGGTATATTTTCAAATATTCTCAGGCATACTTAGATCTCACAAATACACGTTAATGTCGTTATTGTATCTGGATTTAATCATCCAATAAGGATCTTGTTGCGACATCAAAAGATCCTCTGAAACTGCAAATATTAAATAATAATAGTAGATATACCTAATTTACCAACCTTACTCCTTAATTTCTCTTTACTATCTATTCTTCTAGAACTACACCCTCTCTTTTTTTTTTCAATTATATATGCAACTTAGACTTAACTCTTAGTTGGATCCTCATTTTGTCAGACCTGGAGTACTAAACTTCTCGTTTTGGAAGTAAAGGATGGACACACCCTCCTAACTTACTCCTAAGGTCCAGTTATATCAAAAAAAGTTCTAGACAGTATTTACTTGCACTGTTTTATTGTTCTTATTAAGCATAATCCAATTACTCATTGTTCACTACCCATGTGGAGCTGCGACTCTGAAATCTCTGTATCTTTTTCTGTTATTTAATAAACATTTTGATGATAAAAAAAAAAAGAAAGACAATAATGTAATGCTTATAATAAAAACAAATTATTACTCACACTTCTTTAACCCATATGACTGAACAACATCAGGTTTGATGCTATGGGCTATTGACCCTGAACTTTGCTTTGCATTGTTTTGTCAAATAAGCTTGATTAAACTGTACACATTTCAGGCCTACCATTTTTTAACTCAAGGTAGATATAATAAATGCACACCTTTTGCAGTTCTAAAATTATTAATACACCACTTAATGTAATTTTTAATGCAATCAGTTTAAGTACCTGAATTAGACCTTGTATTAGCCGTTTTTTGGTCCTTGTATAGCAAAGCCCAAAGTGAGAGAGGAAGTAACAGCAGAATGAGCAAATAAATTCAAGTGCTGACAACCAGAATACTGATAGGAGTAGAGAGCAGGATGACAAAGAGATGAGCTGTGAAGCTTCTTTTTCATTGTCCAGTCACAGGCCAGGGGTATTTCCATGAGATCTTGGTCTCAGAGGATGTTAAAGGATGCTGGCTGTCATGATGCAACCTGGAAGACGTCTAGTGGTTGAAGAAAGAGGTACTTAGGCAGACAACTCTGGATTAAAAGGGTGGCTATTATTGTAAAAGCTGCTTTTTTATTTTATCTTTTAATGGGCTATTCATGTTTTGATGGTTTTGACTGGGGTACTGCTTTAAGGATTCATGTGCTATGAAATTGCAATAAAACATAATGCAATAATAAAAATCAGAATAATATATTTTTTTCTTTTTTAGTGGTGAGAGATTACTGAAGCCAGGAAATTACTGTGCCAGGAAATTTTATGAGCTTGGTGAATCATTAACTTAGGACACAGAGACATAGAAAAGCAAAAAAGACCTAATCTTCAAGAACAATTTCAGAAAACTTATGGGCTTTTTAGATAGAAAGCTGCTTTAATGATAGAATTAGGGTGACAGCTGGTGACAGCCCAGTGAAAGGCATTGAGAAAATTCTTCCTAAAATCTAGCTTATAATGTTTTAGAATCCCAGACAGATAATTGTCATGGTTAGTTCTAAGTAATTAAACTTTTCATGTTTAATATGTTCGTACATTTAGACAGCTATCATTCAATCATACATAAAGGGAAGAGGAAAATCAACCAGTTATGCAGATAAATAATATGACTGTTGGCTTTAGCATGCTTGACTGCTGCAGCTAATTACTTTGAAAGGTTTAAAAGAATTAACCCCTTCAGTTAGTAGCCAGACGTGTCAATAATGCACTTCAAATTAAAATGTAGGCAGGGTATGAACATTCAAGTATTTACAGTTCATAGTCTTAATAAAGTGTCACTGAGTTTCAAACCAAGCCCTCACTAACCTATGTAGCTGCTGCCACTGTGGAGCAATGCACCCTTAAAATTCACAGTGGAAGCACTAAAGTTGTCATCTCTCAGCAGCTCAGCTAAACCTGCCCCCCTCCCCCCATTCCAGAACGCCAGAGTTTAGAAGACTTCTTAGTCACTGCTAGGAGGGGGAACAGGATCAGATGTGTTGCTGAGAGAAGGGATTCAGTGCTTGTGCTTTGAAGTCTGAGGATGCATTTCTCCACAGTGCCTTCAACTAGAGAGATCTGAGAGATTTTTAGGAATATGTAAATACTTGAATACGCATAGCCTTGCTAAAGGTTTGCTTTAAAAAAAATAACAATTTTAACAGTGGAAAAAAAATATCAGGATATTAGTGCCTTCATTTCTCAAAGTTTTTTGAATACAGGCAGAAAAATCTAGGCGCCTTTACCCTTCTTCAAAAAACATACCACACTACAACGCCATTTTCTTTGGGCAGGAAAAAATCTAAGAATTAAACTCAACTTAATTACCATGCCAAAAATTTCGGGTGGTATGGGACTCCCAGACTTCAAACTCTATTACTATGTGTAGCGGGGTCCTAAATTTAGGGGAAGTGTTTGAGTGGTAGTTATTCTCAAACACCCCAATTGTCAGGATTCTATCAACCACTTTTGTCCACAGGGAGAGTATCGGTGTGTAGTTCCCTTTGGCCTGCAGGCGGCGCTGCCATAGTAGGCCAGGGTTGAACCACTGATACAGTGCTGTGCCTTGTGTGTCCCCTCTCAGCAGCCGTACAGTGGGTGTGGAAGGCCTGCTGTGCATGCTGGGGGAGGATATAAAAGGGGCAGACGCTGCCTGTTCGGGGTTCTTCGGTCGTCGGGAGTCCTACTGACTTCAATAGCTAATACTCCAGATTTCCCATCAGGAATTAACAACAAAGCCATCCCAAACAAAAACCAAACTCCCCCCCTTCTTGCATTCCATTGCATATACAGAGGTAAACTAAAAATCAGAGAGACACTCCAATTAGAGTGCGGTATTAAAAATTTCAATCACTGGCTCTATATACAGCTTAGTGATTACTTAGAAAATCATAAGCAAAAACATACTTTTTCCAGACCTCCCACGCATTTTGAAAAGATATGTATTCTAGGTCAGCCTTTACAAAAAGTAACCTGTTTGTCTTACTGACATTGAATATGGCATGCTGTTTACTTCATGTCCACCCACTCTCCTTCAAGAAATATAAATTACTGGAGAGACACCTACTAAATGCTGCCAAGACAATAATACCATGTTTTTGGAAGTCTGCACAAACCCCAACTGTCAAAGAGTGGTTGACGGAAGTAAATAGCTTCTACACCTTGGAAGAGACTTCAGCGATTGCCAACGAGTCCACTTCACGCTTCTATAAAACCTGGCGAGCATGGAATATTTTTTATACTATCTGATAAATATAAATTACTAATGAACACCCGAGCTTATAGTAAGATTTCCTAGTATGTACAACAATTTCTTTCCTTCCCCACATAGTCTGAGTCACCCATGACGCTTAACACCTACAGTAACATATACCACACCACAGCTAATCATCCATCCCACTAGACCAAGAAAGCATACCCATATTGATCAAATAATTTATGTTCTTTTTCAACAATGCCATTGTTCACCATTCCTTGCATACCATTACTTTAATTTCTGAACTAATTGTGCTTTTTGTAAACAATTTCTCTGTTTCTCCTATGATCTCAATTGTATTATATTATACAATTTACATTATTTTCTGTTTGTATTACTATAACCTATTTCAATAATTGTAAAAACAAACAAAAAAAAAAACATATTTCAGCTGTCATTTTACTTGTAAAAAAACAAAAGTTGGTTGTGAGTAAAGTCAAGTACCTCTCAACATAAAGCTGGTAATTTGTCAGTGTTGTCAGCATAATCATACATATATCCAATGCATGCAGTTGGTATGGTTGGTACTATGAAGGTATAATATACATAGCATTAAACAGAGTTGATTTTGTCCCCTGGTTTCATTTAATTTACTGCTGCTTGATTTGCCAAAGGAGTAGAAGCTTCACACCTTGCAAACTGAACATTGGTAAATACGATTAAACTGTGTTCACTTTTAATACTCAATTATGTGGTAGCAAAAATCCTGTTTTTATTTTCTTTGCACATGTTTGGGTATGGGGGTGTACAATTTGCAAACTGAACATACAATAAAAACAGCCCTCTAATTAGGTTGAGATTTTAATGTTGCCACTATTTAAGTACTGAAACTTTTAGGTGGTCCATAATTTTTGTGGGCCAATAATTAGGCTTTCAGATTCATAAGGGTTAAAAGTAAAGTGGTTGTAAACCTCTGAAATGAGAATGAAACAAAGCTTATCCTTCTATAGTGTGTACTTGCCTTGGTTTATAGCACATGGGTTGAGTCCTGGATGCTCTCTCCTAACTCTGCTATCTGAATGACTCTCTTCTGGCAGTTTATGCTGACACCAAGCAATCCTGGGAGATGGCCCTGCCCCCCCCCCCCTCCATCACACAGCAGGTGATTAACAGTCTCAACTGGGCATGTTTCCCTATCAAATTGTGCAAATGGGGGGTGGCCTTTACCTGCACTCTGGTCTCAGATTACACTCAGCTTCCTACTCTATGCTCTGTCGTGTGTGAGGTGTCACATCCCTGTCACCTGCCTCCTGAAGCTCAGAAATTCTATGTAAACTGTGTATTTTGAATGACTGTAGAGAAGGGATGCAGATAAATAGGTACAGCTTATGTAGGAGGATGTGCTTCATCTTTGTGTATCACCTGAGGCTTGCCACTTCAGTGGGTATATGTAAGGGTTTAAAACCACTTCAAAGCACATAAAAACACATTTATTAATGTAGGCTTTTTCTTACCCTACCTTTCCTTTCTAACCTAAGGTGAAAACATCCACCCCCTTTCACTATTTACCTAACAGTGGCTGGAGTCCTGGCTTTTATACTACAATATACTACTACTACTACTAATGGGTTGCTCAGGCAGAGAAACTGACTGCTCACAGCTCGTGCTCCATGTGGCATGGTATAACACTGACACCAGAGTAGAAGGGAGTCCAGAGCTTCTGCCTGGTATAGGTAAAATAAATAATTTCTACAACTTGGGTTGTAAAATATAAGGAGTGTGAGCTATTTTCTAGGTTCATAATTGGGTTTAGGTTTGCTTTAAAGTGTAACTCCACTTTTGTTGAGAAAAAAACGTTCCCCTCCGGAGGGTTCTATGTACATTGCAAGGATATAACAACCTTTGTTGCGAAATCCTATCTTTTGTTATTCTGAAGTAATCCCTGTATGCTCCTCTGTGCTTCAGTGATGAGTGGGTCTAATGGGAGTGGTTTCATAATTATCTATCAGGTGTGCACCTGCTCTAATGAGGAAATTTGAAATAAAAATAGTGCAGCGCAACAAAAACTATGTGGAATACATGTCATAAACACATATCAAAATCCATAAATCAATAACATAAAGTCCATAGGTGCTTGTGAACCAGCAATAATAATATCATGCAAAGTGGATATAAAAGTGTCCAGAGATCCCTCCACCACAATAGGATTGGCCTCTCACCTCACAACTTCGACCTAACTAGAGGTCACACAGCTTGTACTCAAAAGAGTAAATGAGAATCACATGGGAAAACTCCGATCAAACAGTGGTCTCATATAACAGGATATCAGGCTGGAAACTCCATCATATAGGAAGACAAGAATAAAGAACGATCTAGTGCTCTCTGTATAGACTGTTTAATGTATTAAAATATACAACTCATAAAATGTTACTCACAAATAAGGCACTCAGACGCGAGTGTCAGCGTTCAAAGCATATGGATAGAGCGGCGTGGTAACACAGACTGTGGTGATGACCGCGAATGACGTCTAGCGTGGCTCCTCCCCCGTACGCGTTACGTCCAGTAGGCGGGACTTCCTCAGCGTGGGGTTGGATGACACACAGACGTCTCGCAACACAGCAACTAAAATAGTGTCATGGTAACCATCCTGCAGCGAATCAACCTCCCAGTAAGAGTCAGCCAATCCAGGCTGATCTCACATGCCACAATATTTGGCTGGCCAGGGGAGCCGTCTACCGCAGACAGGATAACCAAAAAGATAAAAGTTTAAAATATCAAAAAAAAAAAAAAAAAAAAAAGGAACAAAGAGCTCCAAAAAATTAAGATATATAAAACTTTAAATCTAGGTGCAAATATAAAGGGGAAAGGACATAGAAAATATATCACTGTCCTAACATAGCCAACCCAAATTGCACAACACATGTTCTTAAAGGGAAACACACCCATAATAAAATTCCAAAAAGGTGATAACACCTAGTAATAAAAATGAAAATTATAAATAAATTATTAATAAATAAAGACGTCATACACGGTCATCACGAAAATCTGCAACAGCCATATACATCATAAAATAATCAAAAATCTATAGAAATAAAATTCAATATAACATACAAAAACAGAAAAAAATATATATATCATAAAAGCATTATCTGTTAGAAATAAAACAATTAAGATCGAAGTCTACATTTAAACCTGCAGGTGACATTACTTTGGTTTCAAAAATCCAGAAAGATTCCCTGCGACTAAGTTGTCGAATGTAATGTCCACCTCTCCAATGTCTCTGTACTTTTTCCACCCCCCAAAACTTCAAACATTTGGGATCACGTTGATGGAAATTTCTAAAATGCCTGGATACACTATGTGTCTTGACTCCTCTTTTTATATTACTAATGTGTTCGCCCACTCTGACATGTAGTGCTCGTGAGGTACGTCCTACATACTGTAAACCGCAATCACACTCAAGCATGTATACAACCCCCTCCGTTGTACACGTAATTAATTGCTTGATCTGATATTGAGTGTGCGTAACAGATGCAGTAAAATCTTTCCGTTTTTTCAGATTATTTTTAGCATGCCTGCAAGTCGCACAGCGACCACAGGCATAAAAACCTGACAGGAAGCTAAAAAGCTTAGTACCAGCTACAATAGGTGGATCTAACACCCCAGGGGCAAGGCTATCGCGGAGAGAGGGCGCCTTACGGTAAACAAATTGGGGACGGTCAGGGAGTACCGAGCCCAAAATGCGGTCATATTTTAAAATAGGCCAGTGTTTGGCAACTATTTTTTCAAATTTTTTATATTGAATGCTAAAGTCCATTACTATCTTGAAATTATTAACATTCACATCAGTAGAAGGACTATTAGGCCTATCTGCAACAATAGTACTTCGATCCATACCTCTTACTCTCTCTATTTCGGTAGTAATCATAGAGTGAGTATACCCTTTTTGCTTAAACCGAGAGGCTAAGATCTGAGATTGTAAGAGAAAATCCCCTTCAGAGGTGCAATTACGGCGGAGTCTAACAAATTGCCCTCTAGGGATATTACACAGCCATAACCTATGATGACAACTCGTCAGGGGTATATAGCCATTTCTATCAGTAGCCTTAAAATGATTCCTAGTGTGGAGACAGTTGTCCTTTTTGAAAATTTCCAAATCAAGGAAAGTAATTTTATTGTGATCAAGCGTCCAGGTAAGCTTAATATTTCTATCATTATTATTGAGTTTTTTCATAAAAAGTTGAAGACTAAGCATATCACCCTCCCAAATCATTATGAGGTCATCAATATACCTTTTATAGCACCGCAATTGTGGTGGGCGATCACGAAAGACCACCTCAGCCTCCCAGTGGGCCATAAAGAGGTTGGCCACACTGGGAGCAAACCGAGAACCCATAGCGACACCACGTCGTTGCAAAAAGAAATCCCTATTAAACCAAAAATAATTTTTTAGAAGACAGAACCTCAGACCATCCAATAAAAATTGAACGTGTTGAGTACTGAGGTCTGGATCCGCCAATGCCAATGCAACAGAGGCTAAAGCTGCATCGTGATCAATGATCGTATATAGGGACCCCACATCAGCGGTGACCAAAATGGTATTGGATGTACAAGAGAGAGTGTCCAAGATCTGTAAAATCTGCTTAGTATCACGAAGATACGCTGGTGCTTTACAGACTAAAGGCTGCAAAAAATAGTCAAGGTACTGACCCAACCGTGAAGACACGGAGTCAATACCATTGACAATAGGGCGACCCGGAGGGCGTTCAGTGTTTTTATGAAGCTTAGGCAAAAAATAAATAATAGGTTACGGCAATGGAAGGGATCCAAATAAGAAGCCTCCTTAGCATTAAGAATACCCTCACTTTTGCCTACCTCTATTAAAGAATGCAGCTCATTCTTGAATGGCACCATAGGGTCTCCCTTCAATAATAGATAGGTGTCCCCTTCATTCAGTAATCTATTCATTTCCTCAAGGTAATAAGCTTTACTAAGTACTACAAGACCCCCCCCTTTATCCGCAGGCCGAATAACTATATCGTTCCGTTGTTCCAATGACACAATCCCTCGTTTAATATGCTGTGAGTCTCTAACCTTCTTTATTCGAAGGGAATCCAAATCTCTACATACCATATTTCTGAAAACCTCCAAATGTTTGTTGTCATTATTTTGAGGGTTAACCACTTAACGACCGCCCACCGCCGATTTACGTCGGCAGAATGGCACGGACAGGCAGAATCACGTAGATCTACGTGATCGCCTTTGTGCAGTTGGGGGGTCCATCCGGACCCCCCTTCACTGCAGTGAGTGGCCGTTAAGTGTTCGGGAGCGATCAGGCATGAGGGGGCGGCCGCTCGATTCCGCCCCCCCCTCGCGATCGCTCCCGGCCAATGAAATTGCTTCCTCCGCCATGTGATGTAAACACAGGCTGGAGGAAGTGATGTCATCTCCCTCGCCACGGTCTTTTCGTTCCCGGCGCCGAGGAGTGAAGACAGAGGTTAGTGCTGTAACAGTCCACTGACACGTAGGTACACATAGGCACACAAATCACCCCCCAGTCACCCCCAGATCACCCCCCAGGTCACCCCAAAGCCCCCAATCACAGTGTCACTGATTGCAGTGATCATTTATTTTACTGATCACTGCATTTAGTGTCATCTGTGATTGTAAAAAGTTGCAGGGCAGTTAGGATTAGGCCCCTTTAGGTCCAGGGTAGCCCCCTAACCCCCCCTAATAAAGGTTTAACCCCTTGATCACCCCCCAGGTAACCCTTTCACCCCCTAACTTCAGCGTCACTAAGCGATTGTTTTTCCGATCGCTGTATTCGTGTCGCTGGTGTTTTAGATAGGCAGTTATTTTTTTTTTAGGTTCGCCGCAGGTTTTTATTGGTGTCAGGTACCCCCATATATTATTTTAACCCCCTGATTGCCCCTAGAGTTAACCCTTTCACCAGTGATCGCCGTATAAGCGTCACTGGTGTCACTGGTTAGCCAGTAAGTTATTTAGTTATTTAGGTTACCCGTCAGGTTTTTATATAGTGTCAGGTACCCCCATATTTAACCTAATAAAGGTTTTAACCCCCTGATTGCCCCTAGTTAACCCTTTCACCAGTGATCACCATATAAAGGTTACGGGTGACGCTGGTTGATTAGTTTGCTTTTTATAGCATCAGGGCACCCGCCGTATATAACCCAATAAAGGTTTAACCCCCCTGATCGCCCGGCGGGTGAGATCAATTAGGTTTTAGCGCCAGAGAGGGTCTGCGTCGCCCCAGGCAGTGTTAGGTTAGTGCCAGTAACGCTAACACCCACGCGCAAAGCATACACCCCCCTTAGTGGTATAGTATCTGATCAGATCTATACTAGCATCCCCAGCGGTTTAGGGTTCCCAAAAACGCAGTGTTAGCGGGATCAGCCCAGATACCTGCTAGCGCCTGCGTTTAGCCCCTCCGCCCAGCCCAGCCCAGCCCAGCCCACCCAAGTGCAGTATCGATCGATCATTGTCACTTACCAAACACAACACACATAACTGCAGCGTTCGCAGAGACAGGCCTGATCCCTGCGATCGCTAACAGTTTTTTTGTAGCGTTTGATATATTTGCTGACGACAGTCAGGTGCTTTTTTTCCTGTGAATCTTACTAGTGTACCCCTAAATTTAGAGCCCAAAATGGCAAGACGAAGGTACACTAGTAAAGAGGCCTACGAGATTCTGAGCATGACAGATAGTGAAGAGGAGGTCACGTATCTGTCAGATTCAGGCTCAGAATATCTTCCCGTAGAAGACAGTGACGTCAGCGGCCCCACGTCAGATAGCTCTGACGACGAAGTTGAGGTCCCTGCTAAGGTCAGGCGTACCCGATCCCGATCTTCTGAGGTTGTTGAGGAGCAAGAACCGCAGGTCTCTCGTATCATGGAGCAGAGTAGTACTAGCGCCGCTATTCCTTCTGGTGAACTGGCAAGCACCAGCGGCCTAGTACAGCCTGGACGTACATCCAGCACTGCAGTAACACTTGGTGACGTGGCGAGTCCCATAAGTGCAGTTCAAGCTGGCGAGGTGGCAAGCACAAGTAGTGTCCCGCTGCCACCAAGAAGACAAAGGCAGGCCCGTCGTGCCCATACTGCCCTTCCTGCAGAATTCGCCGATCCTGATTGGGTCCCCACCACTTCTGCAGAACCCGTACTTCCCCCATTCACTGCCCAACCCGGTATTCAGGTGGAAACAGCTGATTTTATTCCAATTGATTTTTATTCGCTGTTTTTCACGGAAGATCTCTATAGATCTATTGTGGACCAGAGTAATTTATATGCTGGTCAATTTATCGCCGCTAACCCCCAGTTGCCTAAAATTGCCAGAAATTGGAAACCAATTACGGTTTCCGAATTTAAGACCTTTCTGGGCCTTTCCCTCAACATGGGCACACATAAATTTCCGTCATTGCGTGCTTATTGGTCCACGCACCCAATTGACCACATGCCCGTGTTCTCTGCCTCCATGTCCAGGGCACGATACGAGCAGATTTTGCGGTTCATGCACTTCAACGACAATGAACTTTGTCGTCCACGTGGGGACCCTGAATACGACCGGCTCTATAAAATTCGGCCCCTCATAAACCACTTCAACGAACGTTTTGCAGCCTTGTTTACTCCCGATCAAGTTGTCTGCGTTGATGAGTCCCTGATTAAATTTTCTGGCCGCTTGTCTTTCAAGCAGTACCTTCCCAGCAAGCGTGCCAGATACGGGGTCAAGCTCTACAAGTTCTGTGACAGGGCAACAGGCTATGTAGTGAACTTTACGGTTTATGAGGGAAAAGACAGTCAGATTGAGTCGGTCAACTGCCCGGATTACATAGGGAGCGCTGGCAAGATAGTGTGGAACTTGGTGTCACCCTTATTCGGAAAGGGGTACCACTTGTATGTGGACAATTATTACACGAGCGTGCCACTGTTTAGTCACTTGTTTGATCATAAGATTGGAGCATGTGGCACCGTGCGACCTAATCGCCGGGGCTTTCCCCAGCGGCTTGTAGATGCCCGTCTTAGGCTGGGGGAGAGAGCCTGCTTGAAGTGTAATAACTTGCTCGCTATGAAGTGGAGGGACAATAAG
The DNA here is from genome assembly GCA_029206835.1 of Rana muscosa. Lineage (NCBI taxonomy): Eukaryota > Metazoa > Chordata > Amphibia > Anura > Ranidae > Rana > Rana muscosa. The sequence goes on from CM055117.1 coordinate 588,719,353, forward strand.
AATGTTTTCCTTCTTACCTCCCTTCATGCAGACACGACAGTCCAAATTCGTACGGCGACTGGTGTTGTGGAGAAACCCCTCTGTGTCCACGAATATAACCAAAATATGGGAGGGGTGGACCTCAACGACCAGTTGATGGCGCCGTATCTAATTGACCGTAAGGCGAGACGCTGGTACAAAAAAGTGTCTCTATCATTATTCCAATTGGCTTTGCTAAACGCTCATGTGCTATACAGAGCTTCAGGCGGGACGTTATCTCTTCTAAAATTCCAGAATGAGATAGTCACAGAACTCCTGTATCCAGGCGGTTCTGCACCTCACCATCCCCAACCAAATGCAGTAAGCCGGCTGCATGAGAGGCATTATTCGTATGTCCTCCCGAGTACCCCTACCCAAAGCCACCCCCAAAAAAGATGTTGTGTCTGTAGCAAGCGCGGATTTAGGCGTGACACCCGTAGTTTTTGTCCACTCTGTCCTGACAAGCCTGGTCTTTGCCAAGGTGAATGTTTTGAACGCTACCACTCAAAAGTGAAGTTTTAGCATAGGGTACAGCATTTCACAGACAAGGACACACTTACACAGGGTCTCCCAAGATGCCATTACATTTTGAGAGACCCGAACCATTACAGTTGTAAAGTTACAAAAAAAAGTGTAAAAAAGAAAAAAAAAACGTAAAAAACAAAACACAAAAAAAATATAAAATAAAAAAACCAAAAATAGTTGTCGTTTTATTGTTCTCTCTCTCTCTATTTTCTCTCTATTGTTCTGCTCTTTTTTACTGTATTCTATTCTGCAATGTTTTATCATGCTTGCTTTTCAGGTATGTAATTTTTTGTTTTCAGGTGCGCCATTCAACTGCAGCGCGGAATTATTTATCTTGACAGCAACAGCGTTTGCTCCCACGATACATAAAGCCGTGACTCCAGTGCTGTAGGAGGTGATTTCACCACCACAGTTAAAAAAAAGAGCATATATGCCGAAGCATGGGGGCAGCAGGGGCGGAGGAGCGATTTTGCTCCTAATGCCGCGTACATACGGTCGAAATTCCGACCGTGTGTACGCGGCATAACTTTTTTGCGGGAGGATGCCCCCATGCTTCGGCATATATATATTTTAGGCACAGGTTGCGTTAAAACATTTTTTTATTTTTTACTAGGTTTTGTTTTGGTATTTGCTTTGCAGGTATGGCATGGTAAGGTCTTACTGTTGTACTGTAATGTTACTTTGTTTTAATGTTAACCACCATTTGCTTAGCAGGTACACCATTCAGTTGCAGCACGGATCTATTTATCTTGACAGCAACAGCGTTTGCTCCCACGATACATAAAGCCGTGACTCCAACGCTGTAGGAGGTGATTTCACCACCACAGTTAAAAAAAAGAGCATATATGCCGAAGCATGGGGGCAGCAGGGGCGGAGGAGCGATTTTGCTCCTAATGCCGCGTACATACGGTCGAAATTCCGACGGAGGCCTGCCCGTGGAAAATTCCGACCGTGTGTACGCGGCATAACTTTTTTGCGGGAGGATGCCCCCATGCTTCGGCATATATATATTTTAGGCACAGGTTGCGTTAAAACATTTTTTTATTTTTTACTAGGTTTTGTTTTGGTATTTGCTTTGCAGGTATGGCATGGTAAGGTCTTACTGTTGTACTGTAATGTTACTTTGTTTTAATGTTAACCACCATTTGCTTAGCAGGTACGCCATTCAGTTGCAGCGCGGATCTATTTATCTTGACAGCAACAGCGTTTGCTCCCACGATACATAAAGCCGTGACTCCAACGCTGTAGGAGGTGATTTCACCACCACAGTTAAAAAAAAGAGCATATATGCCGAAGCATGGGGGCAGCAGGGGCGGAGGAGCGATTTTGCTCCTAATGCCGCGTATATACGGTCGAAATTCCAACGGAGGCTTATCCGTGGAAAAGTCCGACCGTGTGTACGCGGCATAACCTTTTATGCCGCGTACATACGGTCGAAATTCCGACGAAGGCTTGACCGTGTGTACGCGGCATAACTTTTTTGCGGGAGGATGCCCCCATGCTTCGGCATATATGCCCATCATTAGAAGTGGGTGGATGAAGGGAGGTATTCTAATGGTGGGCATACCCACCAATCAATCTCTTTTTTTCGTTCAGCCAATAGGCTGTATGAAAAAAAAGATTACAATACATGTCCAACAAGGACCAGCAACGTACTGGTATGTTGCTGGACTTTGAATGTTTATACCAGAATGATGCCTGCGGGTTTAGGTATCATCTTGGTATCATTCTTTTCAGCCAGCAGCCGGCTTTCATGTAAAAGCAATTCTAGCAGATAATTAGCCTCTAGACTGCTTTTACAAGCAGTGGGAGGGAATGTCCCCCCCCGGATATAAAAAGCGCCATTGGGAAATTGGGAAAGCATTTTATCACACCGATCTTGGTGTGGTCAGATGCTTTGAGGGCAGAGGAAAGATCTAGGGTCTAACCCCCCAATTTTTTTCAAAAAAAGAGTACCTGCCACTACCTATTGCTATCATAGGGGATATTTACATTCCCTGAGATAACGATAAAAATGGTAAAAAAATAAAATATGGAAGGCACAGTTTAAAAATAAAATAAAAAAGCCAAATAATTAATAAAGAAAAAAAAAAAAAAAAAAAACCGCTGTCCCCCCCTGCTATTGCGCAAAGGCGAACGCAAGCGTCGGTCTAGCGTCATATGTAAACAGCAATTGCATCATGCATGTGAGGTATCACCGCGAAGGTCAGATCGAGGGCAGTCATTTTAGCAGTAGACCTCCTCTGTAAATCTAACGTGGTAACCTGTAAAGGCTTTTAAATGCTTTTAAAAATGAATGTAGTTTGTCGCCGCTGCGAGTTTGTGCGCAATTTTAAAGCATGTCGTGTTTGGTATCCATGTACTCGGCCTATGATCATCTTTTTTATTTCATCAAACATTTGGGCAATATAGTGTTTTTTAGTGCATTAAAAATAAAAAAAGTTTGTTTTTCCCCCAAAAAATGCGTTTGAAAAAACGCTGCGCAAATACTGTGTGGAAAAAAAAATGCAACACCCACTATTTTAATCTGTAGGGCCTTTGCTTTAAAAAAATATATAATGTTTGGGGGTTCAACATAATTTTCTTGCAAAAAAAAATATTTTTTCATGTAAACAAAAAGTGTCAGAAGGGCTTTGTCTTCAAGTGGTTAGAAGAGTGGATGATGTGTGACATAAGCTTCCTAATGTTGTGCATAAAATGCCAGGACAGTTCAAAACCCCCCCAAATGACCCCATTTTGTAAAGTAGACACCTCAAGCTATTTGCTGAGAGGCATGTTGAGCCCATTGAATTTTTTTTTTTTTTGTCCCAAGTGATTGAATAATGACCAAAAAAAAAAAATGTACAAAAAGTTGTCACTAAATTATATATTGCTCAAACATGCCATGGGCATATGTGGAATTACACCCCAAAATACATTCTGTTGCTTCTCCTGAGTACGGGGATACCACATGTGTGGGACTTTTTGGGAGCCTAGTCGCGTACGGGACCCCAAAAACCAAGCACCGCCTTCAGGATTTCTATGGGTGTAAATTTTTGATTTCACTCCTCACTGCCTATCACAGTTTCGGAGGCCATGGAATGCCCAGATGGCACAAAACCCCCCCAAATGACCCCATTTTGGAAAGTAGACACCCCAAGCTATTTGCTGAGAGGTATGTTGAGTATTTTGCAGATCTCGCTTTTTGTCACAAAGTTTTGAAAATGTAAAAAAAGAAAAAAAAAAAGAAAAAAAAATGTCTTTCTTAATTTTCAAAAACAAATGAGAGCTGTAAAATACTCACCATGCCTCTCAGCAAATAGCTTGGGGTGTCTACTTTCCAAAATGGGGTCATTTGTGGGGGTTTTGGGCTATTTTGACATTTTATGGCCTTCAAAACTGTGATAGGTAGTGAGGAGTGAAATCAAAAATTTATGCCCTTAGAAACCTTGAAGGCGGTGCTTGGTTTTTGGGGTCCCGTACGCGGCTAGGCTCCCAAAAAGTCCCACACATGTGGTATCCCCGTACTCAGGAAAAGCAGCAGAATGTATTTTGGGGTGCAATTCCACATATAACCATGGCATGTGTGAGCAATATATCATTTAGTGACAACTTTTTGTACATTTTTTTTTTCTTTTTGTCATTATTCAATCATTTGGGACAAAAAAAAAATATATTCAATGGGGTCAACATGCCTCTCAGCAAATAGCTTGGGGTGTCTACTTTCCAAAATGGGGTCATTTGGGGGGGTTTTGTGCCATCTTGGCATTTTATGGCCTTCAAAACTGTGATAGGTAGTGAGGAGTGAAATCAAAAATTTATGCCCTTAGAAACCTTGAAGGCGGTGCTTGGTTTTTGGGGTCCCGTACGCGGCTAGGCTCCCAAAAAGTCCCACACATGTGGTATCCCCGTACTCAGGAGAAGCAGCAGAATGTATTTTGGGGTGTAATTTCACATATGCCCATGGCATGTGTGAGCAATATATCATTTAGTGACAACTTTGTGCAAAAAAAAAAAAGTTTGTCATATTCCCGCAACTTGTGGCAAAATATAAAATATTCCATGGACTGAACATGCCTCTCAGTAAATAGCTTGGGGTGTCTACTTTCCAAAATGGGGTCATTTGGGGGGGTTTTGTGCTATTTTGGCATTTTATGGCCTTCGAAACTGTGATAGGTAGTGAGGAGTGAAATCAAAAATTTGCGCCCTTAGAAATCCTGAAGGCGGTGCTTGGTTTCCGGGGTCCCGTACGTGGCTAGGCTCCTAAAAAGTCCCACACATGTGGTATCCCCGTACTCAGGAGAAGCAGCAGAATGTATTTTGGGGTGCAATTCCACATATAACCATGGCATGTGTGAGCAATATATCATTTAGTGACAACTTTTTGTAATTTTTTATTTTTTTTTGTCATTATTCAATCACTTGGGACAAAAAAAAAAAAATATTCAATGGGCTCAACATGCCTCTCAGCAATTTCCTTGGAGTGTCTACTTTCCAAAATGGGGTCATTTGGGGGGGTTTTGTACTGCCCTGCCATTTTAGCACCTCAAGAAATGAGATAGGCAGTCATAAATTTAAAGCTGTGTAAATTTCAGAAAATGTACCCTAGTTTGTAAACGCTATAACTTTTGCGCAAACCAATAAATATACGCTTATTGACATTTTTTTTACTAAAGACATGTGGCTGAATACATTTTGGCCTAAATGTATGACTAAAATTGAGTTTATTCGATTTTTCTTATAACAAAAATTAGAAAATATCATTTTTTTTCAAAATTTTCGGTCTTTTTCTGTTTATATCGCAAAAAATAAAAATCGCAGAGGCAATCAAATACCATTAAAAGAAAGCTCTATTTGTGGGAAGAAAAGGACGCAAATTTCATTTGGGTACAACATTGCATGTCCGCACAATTTACAGTTAAAGCAGCGCAGTGCCGAATCCCAAAAACAGGCTTGGTCCTAATGGCCCGAAATGGTCCGGGGCTTAAGTGGTTAAAGACTGACCTATTTCTCAAATTGGAATGATTGTTTTCAGACTGAGAAGCATTCCTTTGAATGGGATCTGAGAGAAAATATTTTTTCATATTAAGGCTACGAACAAATTTTTGAACATTGACATAGGTCTGAAATTTGTTAAGGTTGCATATAGGGGCAAACTTCAAACCTCTGTCTAACACACATATCTCATCATCCGAGAGTGGAATCCCACTCAGATTAAAGATCCCTGTCCCTAATAAGGTCTTTGCCTTTTGGACTCGTCTACCCCCCCTGGTTCCTCTCTGTTTTTTCTTTTGAGACTGGGTAACACATTCCCCACTGGGCCTTGGGGGATCGGATGATCCCTCCGATGGTCTGCCCATATTGGAGTATGTGGAGGAGGACCCCTCCAAGGGGTCCCCTCCTGACCTAAAAAATGATTATTATTATAGGGTTGTTCTTCCCAATAATCTTGCAGAGGTGCATAGCTATTGTGTGTGGCCAGCGGGGCTTCTCTCACAGAATAGTTGCCCCTTCCTCGTTGGTTACCATTTCCCCTATTGGGTACCGGTCTCCAGGAGGAATCTTCATAATGGTTAGGATATTGACTATAACCTGTAGTGGTGGGCTGTTGGTGGTGGCTACCTCTACCTTTTCCCTTACCTCTACCTCTGGGTTTATTAGGACCATGTCCCCTAGTTTTTGGGGTACCAGTCCTGGTTGGTGTAATATGTGATTGGGCTACTTGAGCCCAAGATAGGTGGTCATGATCTGTTGGGATTGGGACACTGATAGTACATTCTGCCGTGTCCATAGAAGCCTGATCGGGATTAATTGGTTGTGTGGCATAAAGAGATTGCCATTTAAAAACCTGTTTACCTCCAAAATCATTTAAATCACGTAGAAATTTTTTCTTCTTTTTATCTTGTGTTTCTTTATCCCACTTAATTAATTTAGTTTTAAGGTCTCCTGATAGTTGAATAAATTCAGACGTATCCTTGAATGGTTCAATACGGTCAGTGATTTCTTTAATTTGGCTTTCTAGCCATTTCTTTTTGCGTAGTTTGCGAGAGAGCAATAACCGCAAAAGCTCAAAGCCCTTGCAAACAAAAAAATCACACCATTCCTTATTAGATTTGTCATCAAAAAGACCATCATTAGGTGGTAAATCCCACCTCAAGCGTCTGGGAATAATCTGGGCAGATAAATACTGCTCAAAAGATACAATATCCCACCAGGTTTTAATTTTTTTGTCAAAAAGATGCCCCAATTTTCTAAAAGAAAAACTCAGATCACCTTGACCAGAGGTATTAACAGTTTTTGAGAATACATCAGTAAGGATAACTTCCCTATTTTCAAGATAGGAAAATACATCCATTTTCTGCAGCTAAATAAAATGAATAAAATGAAGACAGTAAAAAGAAAAAATATTCAGCGCTGAAAAAATTGTAAGGAAATACTAAAAGTTGCAAGCCAGCACTCAAGGTATACTCATAAAAATCCCTCAAATACAATCTGAAATAAAAATAGTGCAGCGCAACAAAAACTATGTGGAATACATGTCATAAACACATATCAAAATCCATAAATCAATAACATAAAGTCCATAGGTGCTTGTGAACCAGCAATAATAATATCATGCAAAGTGGATATAAAAGTGTCCAGAGATCCCTCCACCACAATAGGATTGGCCTCTCACCTCACAACTTCGACCTAACTAGAGGTCACACAGCTTGTACTCAAAAGAGTAAATGAGAATCACATGGGAAAACTCCGATCAAACAGTGGTCTCATATAACAGGATATCAGGCTATTTGCACCTAGATTTAAAGTTTTATATATCTTAATTTTTTGGAGCTCTTTGTTCCTTTTTTTTTTTTTTTTTGATATTTTAAACTTTTATCTTTTTGGTTATCCTGTCTGCGGTAGACGGCTCCCCTGGCCAGCCAAATATTGTGGCATGTGAGATCAGCCTGGATTGGCTGACTCTTACTGGGAGGTTGATTCGCTGCAGGATGGTTACCATGACACTATTTTAGTTGCTGTGTTGCGAGACGTCTGTGTGTCATCCAACCCCACGCTGAGGAAGTCCCGCCTACTGGACGTAACGCGTACGGGGGGAGGAGCCACGCTAGACGTCATTCGCGGTCATCACCACAGTCTGTGTTACCACGCCGCTCTATCCATATGCTTTGAACGCTGACACTCGCGTCTGAGTGCCTTATTTGTGAGTAACATTTTATGAGTTGTATATTTTAATACATTAAACAGTCTATACAGAGAGCACTAGATCGTTCTTTATTCTTGTCTTCCTATATGATGGAGTTTCCAGCCTGATATCCTGTTATATGAGACCACTGTTTGATCGGAGTTTTCCCATGTGATTCTCATTTACTCTTTTGAGTACAAGCTGTGTGACCTCTAGTTAGGTCGAAGTTGTGAGGTGAGAGGCCAATCCTATTGTGGTGGAGGGATCTCTGGACACTTTTATATCCACTTTGCATGATATTATTATTGCTGGTTCACAAGCACCTATGGACTTTATGTTATTGATTTATGGATTTTGATATGTGTTTATGACATGTATTCCACATAGTTTTTGTTGCGCTGCACTATTTTTATTTCAGATTGTATTTGAGGGATTTTTATGAGTATACCTTGAGTGCTGGCTTGCAACTTTTAGTATTTCCTTACAATTTTTTCAGCGCTGAATATTTTTTCTTTTTACTAATGAGGAAATTTGCTGGGCCTGCATCCCTTTAGACGTGTTCCTACTGGGAGTGTCTCACCAAAAATGACATTTTTGTTGCTGGGGATGCCTGAAATCTGACTTGTATCTTAGGCAGACTTCTGGGAAAATTGCTGAGCCAATCACACAAGCAGGAAATTATGTTTCTGGGCGTGGTCAGTACACATTCTGTGTACAGAACAACTCCAGGTAGCCATATTGCATTGCATTCTCAGAAAATTACAGCGCTACAGATTGAAAAGTTAAGGTCATTTTTAATAACATTCAATTACAGTATGACTTGTATCGTAATTGTACACGCTATAGTATTTTTTCTTTATTTGCTATTTTTTCCCCCACGAAAGTGGAGTTAACGTTTAAACATTAGGTTAGGAGTTCGGGACTCACTTAAAGGGTTAGGTTAAGGGTTAAGGGTAAAGGTGTCATTTTCATAGGCTTAGGTTATGGGTTAAATTTACATGTTGGAGGATAGTGTCCATTTTAAATGTTTAATGTACGGGTTAGGGGAGGGATAGGATTAACTGACTATGTCTAGGATCAATGTAAGGCATAAATCATATATGGGGGACATGGGTGATACTTACATTTTTTTGACACAGAAAAGCTGGTTGTCAAATGTACAGCATCAGGTTCCCAGGGACTAAAATGATTACACTGCCATCTGTTCATACTGGTTTCTTTAGAACCCTGGTTCATAATTCTAGTTAATTCTAAAAATGTGGATTTAATATACTCGTCAATGATTATTAAGCTAAGTAATCCAATTACGTTCCGTTATAGTGTTTATATATTGCAGTATGTTTGTCACTACATATCCTCAAAGCTATCTTCATAAATAGGTATTGAAATATAAACACAATGTTTTACTTGAGGGCAGATAAAGTATGTACCAGCGACATCAGCAGACATGTCACTTTCCATGACCAACACACACCTCTCTTTGTTTGACAATGAAAATGACCTAAAGTCACCTATACCTACGCAAATTCTGCATCATGCATTTTGTGTGAACCTGATCCCTGTTATACTTTGAATTTTAAATCCTCTTTCTACATGCGAAGAGAGAATTCTGATTATATGATTATTATCAGCTCTTCATTGCATCAGAACAGAAGCATTACGAGGAAAAGACCTACAAAACAAAATGCACAGCGCTGAATATAAACGGTCTTTTATATATTCAGATTTTATACTTCAAAAATAAAATTGTTTATTCTTTCTTATTTTTTTTTCTAGGGAAGTTGGTCATTCCAAACATTCATCAGTCACAAGAAACAGCAGTGTTGAGATTAGGAAGCTATTCAGAAAGAATAAACTCAGTTTTTAAGCCATTTTTACTGACCTCTTGACAATCATTTATCATGATAAAGCTTATTTAATTTTAGTATTCAAACTTTGAACTGTCCTTTTTCTTGCTATTAGATTCCAGCTGTTTCACAGTATGAAAAAGATTAGTTGTATTTATAAAGCGCCCTTGCTATGGTGAATAAAACCGAAAAATTTAGTTATGTATTATTTAAATAAAGAGATTTCTGTTAAACATCATTCCACAATATGCCTATTCACCATAGCATTAAAGCGTTTGTCACCCCAACACTTCATATTTATGATATGTGCTAGCTGTAACATGTACTTGCATGAGAAAGTATCCTGTTCTCTTTCTATTGCTTCCTTTATGTGAAAAAACCCTGGTGATCCTGCCAGCCCCTCTGCTTTGCTATTAAAAACTGAGCCACACGCTATGGGTCCTTAAGACACATGGAGCCATGGCTGGGCACCACCCCCTGCTCTCTCCCCTCATTGACTCACTGGCTGTGATAGCCATTGGCTCCAGCTGCCGAGTCTCAGCCAATGAGGAGAGAGAGAGAGAGACCCAGGACAGCCGAAGCTCCCTTGCATATCGCTGGATTGTGAGGGGGCTCAGGTGAGTATAAGGGAGTGCTGTGGGAGGAGCAGCACACAGAAAGTTATTTACCTTCATGCATAGAATGCATGAAGGTAAAACATCCTTCAGCCTTTACAACTACTTTAACCACTTGCCAACCAGCCACCACAGTTTTACTGCGGCAACATGGCTCGGCTGGGTGAAACGACGTTATGTTACGTTGCTTCGCCCTGTGGCCACTAGGGGGGTGCGTGCGCCACCGGAGGAACGCGCGCACGCTGCTCGCCCCCAGAGCCGTTGTGAGTGCCCGGCGGACGCGATGACCGCTGGGCACCCGCGATCGCTCGTGACAGAGTGAGAACCAGGAGCTGTGTGTGTAAACACACAGCTCCCAGGTTCTTTCAGGAGAGAAATGACTGATCGTCTGTTCATACAAAGTAGAACAGCGATCTGTCATTTCCCCTAGTAAGTCCCATCCCCCCTTCGGTTAGAACACTAATTAGGGAACACAATTAACTCCTTGATCGCCCCCTCGTGTTAATCTCTTCACTGCCATTTTTTACAGTAATCAGTGCATTTTTATAGCACTGATCGCTGTAAAAGTGCCAATGGTCTCAAAAATGTGTCAAAAGTGTCCGATCTGTCCGCCATAATGTCACAGTCCCGATAAAAATAGCAGATTGCGGCCATTACTAGTAATAATAAAAATGCCATAATTCTATCCCCTATTTTGTAGACGCTATAACTTTTGCACAAACCAATCAATATACGCTTATTGCGTTTTTTTTTTTAACAAAAATATGTAGAAGAATACATTTCTAGACGGTAAGCTCTAATGAGCAGGGCCCTCTGATCCCTCTGCATTGAATTGTATTGGGACTGTACTGTCTTCCCTGATGTTGTAAAGTGCTGCGCAAACTGTTGCCCCTATATAAATCCTGTATAATAATGTCTAAACTGAGGAAATTTTTTTTTTTTTAAATTGGGATATTTATTATAGCAAAAAGTAAAAGATATTGTGTTTTTTTTTTCAAAATTGTCGCTGTTCTTTTGTTTATAGCGCAAAAAAAACAACAAAAAAACGCAGAGGTGATCAAATACCACCAAAAGAAAGCTCTATTTGTGGGAAAAAAAGAACGCAAATTTTGTTTGGGTGCTATGTCGCACGACCGCGCAATTGTCAAATTGTTAAAGCGAAGCAGTGCCAAATTGTAAAAAGTGCTCTGGTCAGGAAGGGGGTAAAATTTTCCGGGACTGAAGTGGTTAAGCAAAAACAAACAAAAGAAAATAATACAGAGCTGTATTTATGTGTGTCTTTTATATTTTTGCGGAGTTCAGCTATAAGTAATTTTGAACCTGTAATTCACAGGTCAAGTTATAGCTTGATACTATACAACAGATTTTTATTAGTTGACAGGCAATAGATATCTAATGTTCTGTTATCCAATGATGCTTTTTTTAATGATGATAAACTTTAGGCATGAGTTTATGAGGATTATATCATGGTTTAAAGGGGTTGTAAAGGTACATGTTTTTTCACCTTAATGCATCCTATGCATTAAGGTGAAAAAACATCCGACAATACCGCCCCCCCCCCGAGCCCCCGTTTTACTTACCTGGCCCCTCGAAAGTCCCGCGCTCGTCCCCGTCATCCTCCTCGGTTCTCAGCCTGGCCGTCGATTGGCTACACTGGATGGATTGAAAGCAGCGCAGCCATTGGCTGGTGCTGCTGTCAATCACATCCAATGACGCGGCGCGCCGGGGGGTGGGGCCGAGTGATACAGTCGGCGGCTATGGCCGCCGCTGTATCACGGGAGCACACCCGCAATAACTCCACACCATGCAAGCTCGCTCGCATGAATGTGTGGAGTCCTTGCGGGGAGGAGCCGAGACAGCCGCCGAGGGACCCCAGAAGACCAGGATCGGGGCCACTGTGTGCAAAACGAGCTGCACAGTGGAGGTAAGTATAACATGTTTGTTATTTTTTTGCAAAAAAACGGGAACCTTTAGTGTCCCTTTAAGCATCATGCGTTCATATTTCATATAGAAGAAACAATCAGTTTATGACAGAGAACAGCTGACTAAAATCAATAAAAAAAAAACACCCTACGCTGTCATCTGATCCAAAAGACATTTATCACTGTCCCAGGGGAGATACTCCTCTACTGAGAACACATAAATGCTTCTTTGAAAACTACCCTGCAAGCAGCGTAGACAATGATTGATTGCAATTATGGGACAAAATGAGTTAGCAGTCATAGGCTCAGTCCCAGTTTGTTGGAACATTCTGCAGGTAAACAATTCCAGGCACACTCATATGTGATCATGTTCAGGTTAAAACATTTCAAGATTCATTTTAGTTTTACATATTAACACTTCTTACTGAAATTGTAGCCAAATGTGTGTGTGTGTTTGTTTTTTACTGAAACATGGAAGGGATAGAATCTCTGTTATAATTGTACTGCTCTTTGTGTCCCCTTAGGATAGGGTTAGCCTTCTTCCTGCCCAGAGACAAAAAAGTAGACCTTCAGTCATTTTTTCATCTGTCCATCTATTAAATCTTCTGCCCTTGTTGTTTTAACTTTGGATAGTAAAACATTTTTTTTCTGCCAGTAAATACCTTATACAGTCCACTTCCTGTTTCTTGTCTGGTAATTAGCCTAGGCTTATGACATTATGCACAGCTCACTCTCTCACTCTCGTGAGAGTTTGCCAGGAAGGGAGGGGGGCAGGAGAGTGGAGGGGGGATGAGTCATAGGAGAGCCAAGGAAAGCTGCAGAGCTGGAGGAGGATGGATGAGGGAGGAGATAACAGGAGACTGCAGAGATCAATGTGTATTCATAGAGGGAGGAGAAATGTGCAGAAAAGCAGTGGTGTGAGTGTGTCTGTCTGTCTGTACTGTATCTCACAAAAGTGAGTACACCCCTCATATTTTTGTAAATATTTTATTCTATCTTTTCATGTGAGAACACTGAAGAAATTACACTTTGCTACAATGTAAAGTAGTGAGTGTACAGCTTGTATAACAGTGTAAATTTGCTGTCCCCTTAAAATAACTTAACACACAGTCATTAATGTCTGAGTGTGAGGTGAGGAGAGCCAATCAGCTGCATCTCCTCGCAGAGGACATCTATGAATGTAATAAGGGCACTGACCATCAGTGCCCTGATTACAATAAAGCACCCACAGTGCCAGCAATGAGTGCCCACCACTGCCAGCAATCAGTGCCCACCAGTGCCAGCAATCAGTGCCCACAAGTGCCAGCAATCAGTGGCCATTAGTGATGCCAGTCAGTACTGGCTATCAGTGCTACTCATCAATGCACATTACTGCTGCCCATCAATGCGCAACACTGCTGCCCATCAATCCCCACCAGTGCCACCCAGTGCCGCCTATCAGTGCTCATCAGTGCCACATATCAGTACCCATAAGTACGGCATATTCGTGCCGCCTCATCGGTGCCCATAAGTGCTGCCTCATCAGTGCCCATAAGTGCCACCTTATCAGTGCCTATCAGCGCAGCCTATCAGTGCCCATCAGTGCCACCTCATCAGTGCCCATCAGTGAAGGAGAAAAATTACTTATTTTCAAAATGTACTGACAGAAAAAATAAAAAACCAAGAAGTGATTAAATACCACCAAAATAAAGCTCTATTTGTGTGAAGAAAATGATAACAATTTCACATGGTTACAGTGTAGCATGACCACGCAATTGTCATTCAAATTGCAACATCGCTGAAAGCTGAAAAATGGCCTGGGCAGGAAAGGGGTGTAAGTGCCCTGTATTGAGGTGGTTAAACAAGCTGTAAATTCACTACTTTACATTGTAGAAAAGTGTAATTTCTTCAGTGTTGTCACATGAAAAGATATAATAAAATATTTACAAAAATGTGAGGGGTGTACTCACTTTTGTGAGATACTGTATATATGTGTATGTGTGTGTCTCTCTGTGTTTCTGTGTAAATCCAGGAAATGAACAGGCAGCAGCTTCAGCTGCCCACAGGTAAAATGGCCAGACTTAGTGGAGGGAAATGTCTGCAGAATATTTGGCAAATAAAGAATCACAGAATACAGTTGTTCTCAAAAGTTTTCATACCCTGGCAGAATTTATGATTTCTTGGCCATTTTCCAGAGAATATGAATAACACAAAAACATTTCTTTCACTCATGGTTAGTGTTTGGCTGAAGCCATTTATTATCAATTAACGGTGTTTACTCTTTTTAAATCATAATGACAACAGAAACTACCCAAATGACCCTGATCAAAAGTTTACATACCCTGGTGATTTTGGCCTGATAACATGCACACAGTTGACACAAAGGGGTTTGAATGGCTATTAAAGGTAACCATCCTCACCTGTGATCTGTTTGCTTGTAATTAGTGTGTGTGTATAAAAGGTCAATGAGTTTCTGGACTCCTGACAGACCCATGCATCTTTTATCCAGTGCTGCACTGATGTTTCTGGTATCTGAGTCATTGGAAAAGCAAAAGAATTGTCAAAGGATCTTCGGGAAAAGGGAGTTGAACTGTATAAAACAGGAAAGGGATAAAAAAAGATATCCAAGGAATTGAGAATGCTAATCAGCAGTGTTCAAACTCTAATCAAGAAGTGGAATATGAGGGGTTCTGTTGAAACCAAACCACGGTCAGGTAGACCAACTAAAATTTCAGCCACAACTGCCAGGAAAATAATTTGGGATGCAAAGAAAAACCCACAAATAACTTCAGGTGAAATACAGGACATGAGATGCATGCCAAAAGAAAGCCATTACTACGCAAATGCCACAAAGTATCTCATTTACAATATGCCAAACAGCACAGAGATAACCCTCAAACTTTCTGACACAAAGTCATTTGGAGTGATGAGACCAAAATTTTGCTTTTTGGCCACAACCATAAACGCTTCATTTGGAGAGGAGTCAACAAGGCCTATGATGAAAGGTACACCATTCCTACTGTGAAAGACAGAGGTGGATCGCTGATGTTTTGGGGATGTGTGAGCTACAAAGACACAGGAAATTTGGTCAAAATTGATGGCAAGATGAATGCAGTATGTTATCAAAAAATACTGGAGGAACATTTGCATTCATCAGCCAAGAAGCTGCGCGTGGGACGTACTTGGACATTCCAACATGACAATGATCGAAAACAGAAGGCCAAGTCGACCTGTCATTGGCTACAGCAGAATAAAGTGAAGGTTCTGTTGTGGCCATCTCAGTCTCCTGACCTCAATATCATTGAGCCACTCTGGGGAGATCTCAAACGTGCAGTTAATGCAAGACAGACCAAGAATTTTCAGGGACTCAAGGCTTTTTGCCAAGAGGAATGGGCAGATTTACCATCTGAGAAGATAAAGAGCCTCATCCACAAATACCAAAAAAGACTTCAAGCTGTTATTTAAGTTAAAGGGTTAAATACACGGTATTAAGAACTGGGGTATGTAAACTTTTGATTAGGGTCATTTGGGTAGTTTCTGTTGCCATTATGATTAAAAAAGAGTAAACACAGTTGATTGATAATAAATGGCTTCAGCTAAACACTAACCATGAGTGAAAGAAACGTTTTCGTGTTATCATTCATATTCTCTGAAAAATGGGCAAGAAATCATAAATTCTGCCAGGGTATGTAAACGTATGAGCACAACTGTATGTAAAATATTATGGAAAGCTTCAAAATGGCAAATATGTTTTTATTACAAATTATGTGAGCAGACTGTAGTTCCCCTTTAAAGTAAATCCTGAAACATTGTTTCGCCTTTTTTTTTTGTCCCATTGCAGAGATTTCCCTTAACTTCCTGTCCCATAGCCAAAACGGGAAGTGAGAGAAAATTCCTGCAAATTAAGAGAATTCTTTGTGGACCCCCAGGTCACCAGAACTAGTGTCCCCATTGGAAGATTTCCTCTCCATTACTTTTCTGGGGACAACCCAAAATGTGGGATTTTCTTTTACTTTCACTTTTAATGATAATGGTAAACAGGATAAATATAAAGGGTGAATCTCTTTAACAGGGGCAAAGACAGAAATAAAAACTCACAGGTGTTCTAATCCCTCTGAACTCTATCCAAAACTAAAAAAATAGTTTTGCCTTTACTTATACTTTAAGGCAAAATAGGGTCCTATTCAATGTAGAAGCTTTGGCCCCTCCCATTCCTTTAATTGATATTGACATGGATTGCAGTAGGTATTCAGCATCCACCCCATTTGCATTGTCTGTACTAGTATTGCCTGCTCCATCAGACACAAATTGCCTTTAAAAGCAACTGTATATCCACTGGACCCTAGGCAACTTTCTAGGTTGTTGTGAGGATTATACCTCGTTGTTCCTGTCCCAGTTATGTGGGTAGCAAGTAACAAGAAATCTGCTTTTGTTGATATTCCATGCTTTTGACAACTTTCACTGGGATAGCATTGATCTCCCCTCAGCTTGTATAATGGTGACAACTATCAAAGTTGAGATTTAACCTTACTTTTGTGTCTCACTTATAGGTAGTTTTTTTTCTTCTTGTTCGATATTTGTATTGAAAAGATTGCAGTGTTTGAAGAGCTTGAAAAGACAAAAAAGACAAAAAAGACCTGCATACAATGTCACAACAATAGAAGGTGAAAACGAACAAAAAACCATTGTTATGATGAAGCAGTTGATCTTAAATAAAAAGGGAATGGGGGTTAAGGGCCTCTGAGGACACATATTACATACAGTCATGGCCGAAATTGTTGGTACCCCAGGAATTTTTCCAGAAAATCAAGTATTTCTCACAGAAAAGTATTTCAGTAACACATGTTTTGCTATACACATGTTTATTCCTTTTGTGTGTATTGGAACAAAACAAAAAAAGGGAGGAAAAAAAGCAAATTGGACATAATGTCACACAAAACTCCAAAAATGGGCTGGTCAAAATTCTTGGCACCCTTAACTTAATATTTGGTTGCACACCCTTTGGAAAAAATAACTGAAATCAGTCGCTTCCTATAACCATCAATAAGCTTCTTACACCTCTCACCGGGAATTTTGGACCACTCTTCCTTTGCAAACTGCTCCAGGTCTCTCTTATTGGAAGGGCGCCTTTTCCAAACAGCAATTTTAAGATCTCTCCACAGGTGTTCAATGGGATTTAGATCTGGACTCATTGCTGGTCACTTTAGAACTCTCCAGCGCTTTGTTGCCATCCATTTCTGGGTGCTTTTTGACGTATGTTTGGGGTCATTGTCCTGCTGGAAGACCCAAAATCTCGGACGTAAACCCAGCTTTTTGACACTGGTCTCTACAGTGCGACCCAAAATCCTTTGGTAATCCTCAGATTTCTTGATGCCTTGCACACATTCAAGACACCCAGTGCCACAAGCAGCAAAACATCCCCAAAACATCATTGAACCTCCACCATATTTCACTGTAGGTCCTGTGTTCTTTTCTTTGTAGGCCTCATTCCGTTTTCGGTAAACAGTAGAATGATGTGCTTTACCAAAAAGCTCTATCTATCCACAAGACATTTTCCCAGAAGGATTTTGGCTTACTCAAGTACATTTTGGCAAACTGTAGTCTTGCTTTTTTATGTATCTGCCATAGCATTTAATTTCATTTAAATGTCGACGGATAGTTCACGCTGACACTGATGCTCCCTGAGCCTGCAGGACAGCTTGAATTTCTTTGGAACTGTTTGGGGCTGCTTATCCACCATCCGGACTATCCTGCGTTGCAACCTTTCCTCAATTTTCTTCTGTCCACGCCCAGAGAGATTAGCTACAGTGCCATGGGTTGCAAACTTCTTGATAATGTTGCGCACTGTGGACAAAGGCAAATCTAGATCTCTGGAGATGGATTTGTAACCTTGAGATTGTTGATATTTTTCCACAATTTTGGTTCTCAAGTCCTCAGACAGTTCTGGGAGCTGCACCCAGAAGGTTTTTTACCTTAATGCATAGAATGTATTAAGGTAAAACATTGTCTGCCTTTAGAACCACTCACTTTCTGTGGCTGCACCAGTAGCAGAAATACATCTCCACACAGGGTCTAAGACAGTGAAAAAACTATTATTCTAACCCTTTGCCTATTAATAAAATATTGTATTGCTGTCTGTGTTAATATCCCATTGTTTTCTGTCCTGAATGGAAGTAAGGGGAAATCCCTCCCATGGGGCCGCAGAAAGCAATGCTAGTGTTTCCCAAATATATCCAAAATGAAAAATGATTTACTGGTAACATACATAACCAAACACAATTTCTGCCATAATAAAGTATTCTGAATAGTTTGTACACAAAGTGCAAAAATCTTCCCAGATATACAACATTTTAATTGATGTGGTGCAAAATACTGGTGTTAGGATACAGTATCTAACACAGGGGTTGAAATCATACACCAATAACTAAAATGTGAACAGAGAAATAACTTGAAACTCTACATGTATGGTCATCTTAAACCAGCCCAGAATAAAAGAGAACCTACAGTTACAGAGATAATCACTGGGTTTGCACCACTAGTTGTGTTTATTGCACGGTGCTGATGCAGTTACTATAGCACATGTTAACAGACAAAACTTATTGACCTGGACTGACAGATGGAATTTTAGAAAAAGTAGGAGTATTCATTGAGGCAGTGCATGGAACAGAAATGATGCCCAAAAAGCAGTAATCAAAAATAGTAATCAATTTTTGAATTACGGTACTTATTTTAGTTTATTTCAATAATGAGTTCTGATTTGTTGTATCTTTTTCATGTGTTGCTGCACTTTGTGCATTTCCATTGCTATTTGCGTTTTCTTACTGAATAAGCCTAAAGATGCCTAGACTAGGTGTCACTATTTTGTTTACCTTAGATTTTCATCAAAGAATGTTGGCACATCATTTCACACTTTAGTAATAGGGTTAATAAAAAGTTTTTTTTTTTTTTTGCTGACCTGACCTCTGGAAAACCTCCCTTATTTGGAGACTTTTTGCTATCTCAGGCAAAGGTATGCGAACCAATTAAAAACTTCACAAATCATGTAGCATGACTCCATAAGGGTCAGCATTCATACTTCTGAGAATGTGGCTCTCTAGAAAAATAAATACCACAACATTTGTAGGATTATTATTCCACTTATATGTTGATTAAAAGCACAATGTAAATGTCAAGCGTTTTTTCATATTAGATTATTGCCATCTTCATAATTCCAACTCTGATAAATGTGAAAGGCATTTTCTGAACTACTGAACTGCAAAATGATGTAAAGCAGAGTGGTCTTAAGGACCAGTTGAGCCGTTTAGGGTCTTAAAGTGTATCCAAATAATAAGAAAAAAAGTAATATTTTTTTCACGTTTTTCTGGATTTTCAACTGTTGAGACCTAGAATGACAATGCTCACGTAGTTAAACAAACACAATTTGGTGTCACTACCAATGGTGACACCACATAAGGAAGGAAATTAAATAATGAATCCACCTTAGCACCAAATCAGGAGTGGGTCCCCGTACCCAAAAATCACAATAATTCTAAAGAAAAAGGGGGAGAAAGTCCCTCAAAGGAAAGCAGAGACTAAATGCGACCTCAGATGGTATTGTAAAAAAATATTATCTTTATTATGGACTTAAAAAATTGTAACAAATGCATACAATGCAATACAATCAACCCCTCCACCTGACACTGAATATGACAATGTTCTCAATTCTAAAAACAATGCTCACCTACCCTACCATATCAGCAAAACAGAAACAGAACAAGACTACAGGCACTGTCCCCTCTCCTCTTCTCCATAAGATAGAGGGGAGGGGTTCTGTAAATAAGACACTATATCAGCTAACAAGATTATTAGCAAGACAAATGAGTATTCTTTGCACTTTTCAAATAAATATAACGACATTATTTGAAGGGTAATTAACATACCTAAAGGGACCAAGGGAAAGTTTATTGCTAGGGGTTTCCATACCCTTAAATGTAAATGTTTAAACTGGAGTAAAAACAGGACCTGTTGACATGCAAGCCTAGATTTCCTTAGTTAAGCACTGTGTCAAAAAATGTATTAATAGTAAACATATGCAAGTGAAGACTCCAAACAAATCGTTTTTCTATAGCTTTTTATATTTCAGAATATTATAGAAAATGAAAAATATTTTTGATGTATAACTCCCATCTTTCCAAACACATGAAAGTACAGTTTAAACTGTATTCTCATTATATGATTCACGCTGAGCGCACAAAATAGATGTTGTAGGTAGATACAGTTAAGCAATTTAAGCCATTATGTAATGTATTTATTGCAGGGAAAATAAAAAAAGAATTTCTTCTGTTCATTTTCCAAATGTAGTAATTGCTTAAAAGTAGCCTTTAGAAGCAGTAACATTTATGCAAAGTCACATTCAGTAAAAATCCATTTGGCGTAGAAGGCCTTCTTACCAAATAAAATACATTAAAAAAAATGATGTGGTCTATAAAAACATGTAGAAAACTGAGCGTCCCATATACAAAACCAAGAAAGGCTAACACCCAGGCACTCTCTTAGCCTGACTCCTGACAAAACACCAAAACTTACAAGAATTGTGTGTTTGTTTTGGGGAACACATTAGGGAGCACCCCTGTTAGTCAGGTACTGATACAAGTTTAGTTAGTAGGTAAGGCAAGCTGATGTTTTCTTTGTTTTATGCTATGGACTTGCTTTTCCTGTAATGGAATTGTGTTTATTTGCTGTTTTGATGAATAAAAGTGCAGGACAAACCTATTCAAACTATTCCTGGGTGTCCTGGTCTCATACATGGTTTACCGCTGCAAATATCAGTTGAGCCAGTCCCCCTTAAAAAATATATATAAAGTCACAAATTAACAATAGTTATTAAATGTAATTCACAAAAACTTCTCACGCTATTAAACAGATACAAAAGTCCTACAGTATTAGAGTTTTCATAAGCCTGGACCGTCATAGTATGTCAGTTAGAATAACATTTGAGGATTAAACTTTAAAGTGCAGGTTCTAAGTATAGTGTGAACTAGCTCTCGCTGCTCAGGCACAGATCAGGCTGACAGACTGATGGATTTTATCCCTACTGTGTGAGTTACTTAAGTTTCTACCCACAGGAAAAGCCATTGGTGTCTCCAGTAAAATTATTCAGAAGCAACAGTCATTACAGCTGTATCCTGTGAGCCTGACAGTGCTGCACTGGAGGCTAAGAATAAATGCCTTCCAACTGAAGATATAAATAAGATTTCAGTCAAATCCAAATCTCTTTTTATTATATGTAATAAGGTTCTATGTCTCTAGAATTCCAGCTTTGGGGTCACAAAATATGTTGTATTATAGGGACCAGCTAAAAATAAAGCCTTACCTTCAATCATTTTTCAGATGTCATAATGCTGCTGACTGGAAGTTGTTATGAGATGAGGAGTGGCAACTAGGATAAAACGGATTTGTTGAAAAGGATTTACATTGGAATATTTTAGGAATCCATGGTATGATTCTATTTTTGCTGACAGGCACATGAAAGGACTAATAACTAGTGAATATTGACAACATGGCTAATTCAAAATTTTGGTGGTGTAAATTGGGTTTTCTGCCTGAGAATGCCATAAAAAAAATAATAAAAAAAAAGACTAATTAAAAGATGAAAAGTAGGCTTTCTAGAGAAAACATGTCTTGAGAGAAATGCAAAGCTTCTTTTTCATATATATATATATTTATTATCTTTATTTTGTTCTCAATTTCTTCTATCCAGTCAGTTATGCCGTGTACACACGATCGGTTTTACTGATGAAAACAGTCCGATGGACAAACTGATCGTGTGTGGGCCCCATCGGTCTTTTTTCCATCGGTGAGAAAAAATAGAACATGTTTTAAATTTATCCGATGGGGAAAAAAAAACGATAGCAAATTTCGATCGTCTGTGTGGAACTCCATCGGACAAAAAACCCACGCATGCTCAGAATCAAGTTGACGCATGCTCAGAAGCATTGAACTTCATTTTTCTCGGCTTGTCGGAGTGTTTTACGTTACGGTGTTTGGGATGGTCGGATTTTTGACTGATGGTGTGTAGGCAAGACCGATGATGGAAGTCAGCTTCATCGGATTTCCGATGGAAAAATCCATCGGATTAGAATCCATAGGAAAACCGATCGTGTGTACACGGCTTTAGAGTTACAAACGTATAGCCTTACAGAGAGTGTGACTTTACCATGACACATGTACAGAATATCACATATTCCAAGTGGTATGCCTATTTACAGTTAAGGGCAATGGGGGATTTAGGCACTGCCACGGGGTACATTTAAGAAAACAAAAAAAGATTTTAGGCTTTCGATATATGCCTAAATTGACTAGTGGAATTAACAGCAGCAACAGATTCATAAGCTATGGGATAGTTTACTCTTAAATAAAACTAAGCTAAAGCCCTTTACTTTGTACAGATTGGCCAGTCTAAAAACAGTTAAACAGTATTGTTTATGAGCTTATTTTTTCACAGTTCCACACTGCGTTGTCTTAAAAGGTAGAAAAATTGTCAAAACATGAAAACACTTCAAAACCACAACACTGCATTCCCTGAACCCCCTCCCACCTCTATACTGCAATTATTAATGAAATATTCAAAATTTAGACTTCAAGTATGCGTTCAGGATAATTGGCTGCAGGGATGCAAGCACTTGAATAGGTAGCAAATATAAAGAAATCTACAGGTTTTGGCAAGTTTTGTCTTGCAATAAAAATTAGACTGTGCTACCTGAGAGACAACATCCACAAATATTGTTTAGTGACTGGACAGTATTCAAGCAGCTTGATTAGGCCGCAATATAAGAGGGAGACAGCTTTTATCTTAAACTATAAATTAGAGTGTAATATTTGAGAGACAAAAGTCACAAGTATTGCTGTCAGGGCCTGGATTTGAACCCATAATCTCTGCTGTGTCAGGTAATATCTCTTCTGGCTGAGCTACCTGAAATGCTAGACAGTTCCTGGGACAATTCCTTGAATGATCCCGTCTTGAATCCAGAACTCTTTGCTCCTCCCATTAATTTCCTGATTTAAGTCATGTCTCTTCACTTCCTGTTTGCCAGATTATTGTGCTCTCTCCAGCCAATATCTCGCTCCTGTCTTCCCTGCTGCCATCCATATTTTGCTAGCACTCGTTATCAACCCTTGGCTTGTTCCTCTTCTATGCTTCTGCCTGGTCCCAACCCGCAACTACTCGTTACTGACCTTTGTCTTGTTTACTGACTATGCTTCTTTTTAAACGCTACCTGCTTATCTGCTACTAGACCCTGGTTTGCTCACCTCCTGGTAGGGCGATACTGAGAGCAGTGACCTGGTATTAACGTGCAGCAAAATCCATCTCCACCATCAGAAGCTCTGGTGAACACCAGTTAGTACTTAGACTCTGCACCTTAGGTGAGCCTGCGTCATTCACCAGGGTGACTGCCTGTGTACCTATCCTGCTGGTCGGTAGTAGTTCCTCTACTGCTATAGCAACTGGTCTTCGAGCCTGACCCCTGATTGTGACAATTTCACAGTGGTTGAACAGTATGTAAGCAGCTTGGTAAGGTTCCAATGTAAGATGGAGAGATGAGGCAAGTTTTATCTTTAAAAACATATTCAAGTATAATATTAGAGAAACAATAGACACAATTGGTCCAGACACAAATAACAATTGCGTGGCACCTTTACAGTGCAGGAGCACTTGATTAGGCACAAGTTTTGAGACATAACACAGAATTTACCCCATAGCAAATACCAGAAATTTGTCAGCTAAAGTCTAGCTGCAGAAACAATGTGTGGCAATGTTACAATACTGGAGCACCAGAATAGGCTGAAAATTGTAAGGCACAATACAGAATTTAAAACATAGGGACTATCTGCACTAAACTCTACATAAAATGTATAAATCAGCAGCTAGCATCACATATGTTGATTACAAATAAATGATAAATATATAAAATATGCAGCGCTTGTTATAAGTCTTTAAAACGGAATATAGTAAAACAAAAAATCACCGCTCTAAGACAATTACCTCTCCTCGGATCAGCTGTCTCTGAGTTGAGATGGGTGTTGGCTCTGGTTGCAACAGTGGCATAGAAATAAAAATATGGTGGACAGCCACACTCCAAAAATTCTCCTTTTTAATAAAAAAGACAGAGGTCCAAGACATCCAAGTACACATGTACCAACACGTATAGCTAACGCGTTTCACAAAAAAAGGTGCTTAATCTTAGCTAAAGAGCTACACATACATACTGGTGTATATATACATGAATCAGAGTAATCAAGACAAATAAATAGAAAAATGTAGAACACTGATTGTTAATGGAAAACACCTGTGAGCATTGAACTGCAGATGTCATCAATCAATGAGAACATTGATACCGTTCTGTTAGGGAATTAAGTATTTAAATGTATGTAAAACAAAAGACATACATACCAAAACCTTAAAGTATGAAACAAAACAGATCTATGTGCAATATAAAACTTGTATGTAAGATAAAAATATACACAAACACCGACACATATGCTAAAGAAGAGGAAGAGAGGGACATAACCCTCCTACCAAATGCATGAGAGTCAGTGCATGCAGCTCAAATGTGTCCTCCCAAATATCTTTCTTATATAAAATTACTCACTGTACTGGCGCTATGCTTATAAACATCAACCACAATGTATCGTCAAATTGGAAAGATGTAACAATAAATATTGAATAAACGCCAGTACAATCACCCAGAGACCATGAGACCATGTGACACAAAACGCCCTGGAAATATGTATAGATGATAGATATTTAACCACTTAACGACCGCTCACTGTATATATACGTCGGCACAATGGCACCGACAGGCACAATCACGTAGAGTGTACGTGATTGCCTTTGTACAGTTGGGGGGTCCAATCGGACCCCTCTTCTGTACAGTGAGCAGTCGGTATTCGTTGGGGAGCGATCCGACATGAGGGGACGGCCGTTCGATTCCGGCCACCCCCCCCCCGCGATCGCTCCTGGCGAATGGAAATGCCCCCTCTGTCTGTGTAATGTACACACAGGCAGAGGAAGCAGGAGGAAGTGATGTCATCTCTTGTGCGGCGCTCACATATACCGAGCGCCGTACAAGAGAAGACATCAAGGTTAGTGCACAAACACTACACTAACACCAGCACACATAGGCACATAAATCGCCCC
Source organism: Rana muscosa (assembly GCA_029206835.1). Lineage (NCBI taxonomy): Eukaryota > Metazoa > Chordata > Amphibia > Anura > Ranidae > Rana > Rana muscosa. Next base: position 588,744,600 of record CM055117.1, read on the forward strand.
CCCAGATCACCCCCCAGCCCCCAGTCACAGTGTCACTGATTGCAGTGACCATTTATTTACTGATCACTGCAATCAGTGACATTTGTGACTGTAAAAGTGTCACTACAGTTTAGTTTTAGGTCCAGTGTAGCCCCCTACCCCCCCCCTAATAAAGGTTTAACCCCTTGATCACCCCCAGATAACCCTTTCACCCCCTAGCAACGCCGTCACTAAGCGATCATTTTTCTGATCGCTGTCTTAGCGTCGGTGATGCAGATCGGTAGCCAGTAATGTTTTTTAGGTTCGCCGCAGGTTTTTATAGCGTCAGGTACCCCCATAAATTATCTAATAAAGGTTTAACCCCCTTGATTGCCCCCCAGGTAACCCTTTCACCCCCTATCACCACTGTCGCTAAGCGATAATTTTTCTGATCGATGTCTTAGCGTCGGTGATGCAGATCGGTAGCCAGTATTTTTTTTTAGGTTCGCCGCAGGTTTTTATAGCGTCAGGTACCCCCATAAATTATCTAATAAAGGTTTAACCCCCTTGATCGCCCCCCAGGTAACCCTTTCACCCCCTATCACCACTGTCGCTAAGCGATCATTTTTCTGATCGCTGTCTTAGCGTCGGTGATGCAGATCGGTAGCCAGTAATTTTTTTTAGGTTCGCCGCAGGTTTTTATAGCGTCAGGTACCCCCATAAATTATCTAATAAAAGGTTTAACCCCCTTGATCGCCCCCAGGTAACCCTTTCACCCCCTATCACCACTGTCGCTAAGCGATCATTTTTCTGATCGCTGTCTTAGCGTCGGTGATGCAGATCAGTAGCCAGTATTTTTTTTTAGGTTCGCCGCAGGTTTTTATAGCGTCAGGTACCCCCATAAATTATCTAATAAAGGTTTAACCCCCTTGATCACCCCCCAGGTAACCCTTTCACCCCCTATCACCACTGTCGCTAAGCGATCATTTTTCTGATCGCTGTCTTAGCGTCGGTGATGCAGATCGGTAGCCAGTAAAAAAATTTAAGTTCGCCGCAGGTTTTTATAGCGTCAGGTACCCCCATAAATTATCTAATAAAGGTTTAACCCCCTTGATCGCCCCCCAGGTAACCCTTTCACCCCCTATCACCACTGTCGCTAAGCGATCATTTTTCTGATCGCTGTCTTAGCGTCGGTGATGCAGATCGGTAGCCAGTAATTTTTTTTAGGTTCGCCGCAGGTTTTTATAGCGTCAGGTACCCCCATATATTATCTAATAAAGGTTTTAACCCCCTAATTGCCCCTAGTTAACCCTTTCACCAGTGATCATCATATAAGTGTTACGGGTGACGCTGGTTAGTTAGTTTGCTTTTTATAGTGTCAGGGCACCCGCCGTATATAACCCAATAAAGGTTTAACCCCCTGATTGCCCGGCGGGTGATATCAATTAGGTTTTAGCATCAGAGAGGGTCTGCGTCACACCCCAGGCAGCGTCAGGTTAGTGCCAGTAATGCTAACACCCACGCGTGTAGTATAGTATCTGAACAGATCAATATCTGATCTGATCAGATCTATACTAGCGTCCCCAGCAGTTTAGGGTTCCCAAAAACGCAGTGTTAGCGGGATCAGCCCAGATACCTGCTAGCACCTGCGTTTTGCCCCTCCGTCCAGCCCAGGCCACCCAAGTGCAGTATCGATCGATCACTGTCACTTACAAAACACAACACACATAACTGCAGCGTTCGCAGAGACAGGCATGATCCCTGCGACTCCAGTGCTGTAGGAGGTGATTTCACCACCACAGTTAAAAAAAAAAAGCAAATATGCCGAAGCATTGGGGCAGCAGGGGCGGAGGAGTGATTTTGCTCCTAATGCCGCGTACATACGGTCGAAATTCCGACGGAGGCTTGCCCGTGGAAAAGTCCGACCATGTGTGTGCGGCATAACTTTTTTGCGGGAGGATGCCCCCATGCTTCGGCATATATAAATGGTGCATGTATGCCCATCATTAGAAGTGGGTGGATGAAGGGCGGTATTCTAATGGTGGGCATACCCACCGATCAATCTCTTTTTTCGTTCAGCCACCTGGCTGCATGAAAAAAAAAGATTACAATACATGTCCAACAAGGACCAGCAACGTACTGGTATGTTGCTGGACTTTGAATGGTTATACCAGATTGATGCCTGCGGGTTTAGGTATCATCTTGGTATCATTCTTTTCAGCCAGCGGCCGGCTTTCATGTAAAAGCAATCCTAGTGGCTAATTAGCCTCTGGACTGCTTTTACAAGCAGTGGGAGGGAATGTCCCCCCCGGATATAAAAAGCGCCATTGGGAAATTGGGAAAGCATTTTATCACACCGATCTTGGTGTGGTCAGATGCTTTGAGGGCAGAGGAAAGATCTAGGGTCTAGACCCCAGCTTTTTCAAAAAAAGTGTACCTGTCACTACCTATTGCTATCATAGGGGATATTTACATTCCCTGAGATAACAATAAAAATGATAAAAAAAAAAAATATGGAAGGAACAATTAAAAAAAAAAAAAAAAGCAAAATCAATAATAAAAAAAAAAAAAAAAAAAAAAAAGCACCCCTGTCCTGCCCTGCTCTTGCCCAATGGCGAACGCAAGCGTCGGTCTGGCGTCATATGTAAACAGCAATTGCACCATGCATGTGAGGTATCACCGCGAAGGTCAGATCGAGGGCAGTAATTTTAGCAGTAGACCTCCTCTGTAAATCTAACGGGGTAACCTGTAAAGGCTTTTAAAGGCTTTTAAAAATGTATGTAGTTTGTCGCCAATGCGCGTTTGTGCGAAATTTTAAAGCATGTCGTCTTTGGTATCTATGTACTCGGCCTAAGATCATCTTTTTTATTTCATCAAACATTTGGGCAATATAGTGTGTTTTAGTGCATTAAAATTAAAAAAAGTGTATTTTTTCCCCAAAAAATGCATTTGAAAAATCGCTGCGCAAATACAGTGTAGAAAAAAAAATGCAACACCCACCATTTTATTCTGTAGGGCCTTTGCTTTAAAAATATATATAATGTTTGGGGGTTCAACATAATTTTCTTGCAAAAAAAAATATGTTTTCATGTAAACAAAAAGTGTCAAAAAGGGCTTTGTCTTCAAGTGGTTAGAAGAGTGGATGTAAGCTTCCTAATGTTGTGTATAAAATGCCAGAACAGTTCAAAACCCCCCCAAATGACCCCATTTTGGAAAGTAGACACACCAAGCTATATACTGAGAGGCATGTCGAGTCCATGGAATATTTTATATGTTGACACAAGTTGCGGAAAAAAGACAATTTTTTTTTTTTTTTTTGCACAAAGTTGTCACTAAATGATATATTGCTCAAACATGCCATGGGTATATGTGGAATTACACCCCAAAATACATTCTGTTGCTTCTCCTGAGTACAGGGATACCACATGTGTGAGACTTTTTGGGAGCCTAGCCGCGTACGGGACCCCAAAAACCAATCACCGCCTTCAGGCTTTCTAAGGGTGTACATTTTTGATTTCACTTCTCACTGCCTATCACAGTTTCGGAGGCCATGGAATGCCCAGATAGCACAAAACCCCACCAAATGACCCCATTTTGGAAAGTAGACACCCCAAGCTATTTGCTGAGAGGTATTGTGAGTATTTTGCAGATCTCGCTTTTTGTCACAAAGTTTTGAAAATTGAAAAAAAAAAAAAAAAAATGTCTTTCTTCATTTTCAAAAACAAATGAGAGCTGTAAAATACTCACCATGCCTCTCAGCAAACAGTTTGGGGTGTCTACTTTCCAAAATGGGGTCATTTGGGTTGGTTTTGTGCTATTTTGGCATTTTATGGCCTTCGAAACTGTGATAGGTAGTGAGGAGTCAAATCAAAAATTTGTGCCTAGAAATCCTGAAGGCGGTGCTTGGTTTTCGGGGTCCCGTACGCGGCTAGGCTCCTAAAAAGTCCCACACATGTGGTATCCCCGTACTCAGGAGAAGCAGCAAATTGTATTTTGGGGTGCAATTCCACATATAACCATGGCATGTGTGAGCAATATATCATTTAGTGACAACTTTTTGTAATTTTTATTTTTTTTGTCATTATTTAATCACTTGGGACAAAAAAAAAATATTCAATGGGCTCAACAGGCCTCTCAGCAATTTCCTTGGGGTGTCTACTTTCTAAAATGGGGTCATTTGGGGGGTATTGTGCTATTTTGGCATTTTATGGCCTTCAAAACTGTGATAGGTAGTGAGGAGTGAAATCAAAAATTTGCGCCCTTAGAAATCCTGAAGGCGGTGTTTGGTTTCCGGGGTCCCGTACGTGGCTAGGCTCCTAAAAAGTCCCACACATGTGGTATCCCCGTACTCAGGAGAAGCAGCAGAATGTATTTTGGGGTGCAATTCCACATATAACCATGGCATGTGTGAGCAATATATCATTTAGTGACAACTTTTTGTAATAATTTTTTTTTTTTGTCATTATTCAATCACTTGGGACAAAAAAAAAAAATATTCAATGGGCTCAACATGCCTCTCAGCAATTTCCTTGGGGTGTCTACTTTCCAAAATGGGGTCATTTGGGGGGGTTTTGTACTGCCCTGCCATTTTAGCACCTTGAGAAATGAGATAGGCAGTCATAAATTTAAAGCTGTGTAAATTCCAGAAAATGTACCCTAGTTTGTAGAAGCTATAACTTTTGCGCAAACCAATAAATATACGCTTATTGACATTTTTTTTACTAAAGACATGTGGCTGAATACATTTTGGCCTAAATGTATGACTAAAATTGAGTTTATTCGATTTTTCTTATAACAAAAAGTAGAAAATTTTCAAAATTTTCGGTCTTTTTCCGTTTATATCGCAAAAAATAAAAATCGCAGAGGCAATTAAATACCATTAAAAGAAAGCTCTATTTGTGGGAAAAAAAGGACGCAAATTTCGTTTGGGTACAACATTGCATGTCCGCACAATTTACAGTTAAAGCAGCGCAGTAAAAAATTCACCTCTGGTCCTTTAGCTACCAAATGGTCCGGGGCTTAAGTGGTTAAATGACTACTAATAATATGACACGTTGTGTCAATCCCATTAATCCTTGTACACAGCTTCGAGGAATAATAACTACGAAGACATGTGCATCTCCTAAGACTAATCTTAATTTACACTGACATAAAAATAATAATAATACAAAAAAAGAATGAGAAGAGAGTTGAAGAAGGGAGAAAGACACAGAGGAACCATGAGCAACAAGCAAAGCAGAACCCAAAATAATAAAAATGTATATATGTGTAAGGGAAACATAAGATGTGAAAAGACAGCAAGAGAAGAGAAAAGGTAAAGGAAGGAAAGGGTAAGGAAAAAAGTAGGAAGAAAAAAGAGAATAAAGGTAAGAGATAAGCGAAGAGTAAGAAGAAAAGCATGGAGACGAGGACAGACAACGTAGTCACCAGACATCAAATAATGTAGTGCTGCAATCTATTTGTAAAAGTGTGAGACATCCCACTCAAAATTGAGCCCATTGGGCTTTCTCGTAATGAGATGGAAAATCCAATACACTTCTCTTTTGCACAAAAGTCTAAATTTGTCTCCTCCCCTCCTAGAAAACACAATCTTTTCCACTCCCTGAATACACAAACTACTTGTATCCTTATCATGACATGAATTCCAATGTCTTGCTATGTTGGTTGAATGATCTTTAGCTATATCATATAAATGATCTTGTAGCCGATCTCTCAACCTGTGGGTAGTACGACCCACATACTGTACAGAACATAACTCACATGTGACTACATAGACCAAGAACCTAGTGTTGCAATTAATGAACATGGTGGCCTTCAAATCCTTATTCAGAGAAGTAGAATGAATGACATCCCCCCGTTTCACATGGGGGCAACATGGACATCTACTATCCCCACATCGATACGATCCCCTGAACTGCAACCAATGTGGGTGGTGGGGTCTACTGGTATAGAGACTAGGGGACAATGGCCTACCAATGGTGGGAGCTCTACGTGACACTGCTCTAAAACCCTTAGATAACACCTGGGCATAAATGGGGTCGTTATATAAAACTGGCAGATATTTCTCAATGGTGTTCTTAATTCTAATAAACTCAAAGCTACGGAGAGTAGAGAATTTTTGGAGTGCGGCTTTCCAACATATTTTTGTTTCTATAATATAGAAAAAAAGTCCTTGGAAGAAAAAGCCGGAAGGGAGAGTATCCCAGCACCAATCTTGGTGTGACAGATTGAGCCACACACCACCACAGTTATCAAGCAATTCTCCTTACCGGAAGGAGTGGACCCTCATATTATAGAGAGGTCAAACTCGCTGGATGAACATCAGATGGAACCCACTAACCAGAGGAGCAGTGACATTTCATATGGGAGACTCCAACAGGGATAATAAAGCCAGTAACCTAAGGATCACCTTATAGACCTCCAATCTCCAGCAGTCAATCATGTATCCACTTCTGATAATAATGCAGTTTACCTTATTTAGCTGTAAAAAGCAAGTTTCTGTGTCTGTGATGTCACTCCTCCTTCTGGCTGAATTTCAAAGTTCTCGTCAGAAGGGTATCAATGGTTTGAGGGTTCCATATGATGTTCATCCAGTGAGTTTGACCTATTTATAGTATCTCCCAAAAGTTAGTACACCCCTCACATTTTTGTAAATATTTTATTATATCTTTTCATGTGACAACACTGAAGAAATTACACTTTGCTACAATGTAATGTAGTGAGTGTTCAATTAGTATAACAGTGTAAATTTGCTGTCCCCTCAAAATAACTTAACACACAGCCATTAATGTCTAAACCGCTGGCAAAAAACGTGAGTACACCCCTAAGTGAAAATTTAAAAATTGGGCCCAATTAGCCATTTTCCCTCCCCGATGTCATGTGACTCATTAGTGTTACAATGTCTCAGGTGTGAATGAGGAGCATGTGTGTTAAATTTGGTGTTATCACTCTCACTCTCTCATACTGGTCAATGGAAGTTTAACATGGCACCTCATGGCAAAGAACTCTCTGAGGATATGAAAAAAATAACTGTTGCTCTTTACGCTTCCGCTTTCTGATGTCACACAGTGGGAGGAACAACATCAGTCCCTCTAACTGTGTCTAGGGAAGCCAATGCCACTGGTAGCATCCATACCAGGTTCCCGATTGGACAGGAGAGCACGATAAAGGCAACAGTGGCAGTGGGAGGGGGGACCCTTTCCACCACCTGTAAAAGTGATTCAGCGCCTCTATAGCTGCTTGGATCACTTTTACATTGTAGGGAATCATCTGCTGAAAAAAAAAGAATACAGGGATCATGGATCTAGCCTCAACCATGATCCCAGTATAACCACTTCAACCTTAGGCTGTTTATAAACGGCCTAAGGATGGGAAGTGGTTAACCACTTGCCGACCGCCGCACACATATGTACGTCGACAAAATGGCATGGGCAGGCAAATGGGCATACCCATACGTCCCTTTAAATTTGCCGCAGAGCGAGAAATAGTAGCCACCCACCTTTTTTGGCCAGAAGAAGGAACTTGTGGAATCTTTGTACCACCAGGTTAAAGGCATGTGCCAGGCAAGGTACATGCGTGGTTCATCCCAGGTCAAGAAAGACCAGCATGTTAGTGCCATTGTCAACCAATGAAGATGGAGTAGGGTCAAACAGCAGCTCTGAGTCAGCACTGGGTCAGTGTGTCTTCCAGACATATGATCTGCAACACAGCCTGGGACAGTGCATATGCTCTGGGGCAACTTGCGGGGGGCTGCTGTTTTCAAAAAGGGAATGTTTTCTGGGCAAAATAATGGCAGCTGGGTACCTTCCACTGTGGTGTAGCACAAAGCATACACTCACAAAAGGGGGCTGATTTCACAAGCTAGAATATGAGTAGTTGCTAAGCAAGGTATCACACTTTCTTTTTGAATTTCTTTAAATGTGGCCAAAAAAGGAACATATTAGTCTTGACTGCTTCACTGAGCAAAATTGATCATATAAACAAACAATAGGCATTATTGATATGTTAAAGGGAATCAGTTAAGTGCTGGAGAATATGTTTGATCAGCAAACTGTTCATTCTATTATTAGCTGCAAACATAGTTGGAGAAGCAAAATAATACTAATTATTGAGAGTTCACGTATAAATCCAAAACATCTTGATCTTTTTGTGACAAAAGGCTAACTGTAAATCCACTGTAATTCAATCCTGTTAGCAGCATAACACAACCTGTATTCTTGCTGGAAGGCATGAGGCACTCACTATTATCAAGTTTGGATAAAATATATTGTGGCTGCTAATGCTGGTGTGCTCATACGCCATGTGTTATTTTTAAACATTTATGTTAGCGTAATGGCCATGACATTTCAAAGGAGTGACTAAAGCCTCGTCTTCACTTCCTACATTGACATTGCTTTTGTAACTAATGTGATGTAGTTAAGTTGCTCTGGATTCTCTATTTTATCACTATTCGAGAGGAACCTGATATAAACCAGTGACAGCTGTTAAAGTCCCCAGGCTGGTGTTAATTCTTCTATAACACTGCACTAAAGCACCATGGAGTACATCATTAATTTGTGTTTTCTAAACTTCTGCAATATGGATACAGGGGTTACATTGTGGCAGGCAGACTAAATTGTAGTTTTTTTTTGTAATCATACACTGCTTTTCACCTTTTTAGGAACATTAAAATATATTAACTCCTATCAGAATTGTTATCAATATCCTGGTATCTACAATCGTGCTGGCCAAATGTAAGTATGGTAAATGGGAAAGGGCAAAGAATCCTTTTTTATATTATGTCCTTGTCCATGAGAGCTTATTCTTCATGACAGTTCATGCTGTCAATGACTGCTTAGGAAATTGCAGCAATAAATAGGAATACTTATGTATACCATGTAAGAAAAAAAAAAAACATGGAAAAGTATAATTGTGATATGCATATGTACTAACATAATCTATGAGGTGTGGCATGCTATTGCAGATGTCTATGTAGCCAAGTACTGTACCAGAAACATCTGTTGTTTGGGATCAGAAATTGCCATATTGTGCAAAGGTAAGTAACAGAAAGTTAAGAGTAGAAAAAGTAATAATTAGCCTCAATACACTGTATATTAAACATCATAACATTAGAACAGCAAATCTACATCTGACTGGATTGTTCCTTGCACAATTTACATATGGAAGGTATTTTGAATATAAGCTGTTTTGCTACAGTGTTTGGATAAAAAGTCAAATACTTTCAAATACCTAGTATTTTACTAGGATATCTTCCTTTTGCAGTGACCCTGCAGTTAGAGAAAAACATATGCTGATAATACCACCCATTCTGACAATACAAATTTCCAGGCTCTCTCTGGCTTTCCTACTAGTAAGTGACTGACCAAAAACAACCCCACAGATCAGACATTCAAAATTGACCAGTTGCATATGTACTCCAGACTCTATTAAACTGCAAAGGCAGATGATCAACATGATATTTGGTCAAATAGCATTTTTAGAAGGGGCTTGGAAAGGGCAGCAAAGGAAATTGTGCCCCCCAAGGTTATATCAGAATACATACATGCAACTAAAAGGCTGTAGGATGCATAGAATGAGGGGAAGATGTTTTTAAGTGAAGTCAAGAGAGATAAAGGATTCTTAACCACTTCCATACAGGACATTTTCACCCCCTTCCTGTCCAGACCAATTTTTAGTTTTCAGCGCTGTCGCACTTTGAATGACAATTGCGCGGTCATGCAACACTGTACCCAAATAAACTCTTTGTTTTTTTCCCCACAAATAGTGCTTTCTTTTGGTGGTATTTGATCACCTCTGCAGTTTTTATTTTTTGCGCTATAAACAAAAGAAGAGCGACAATTTTGAAAAAAACACAATATCTTTTACTGTTTGATTTAAAGCGGAGCTCCGCTGGAAAAAAATATTAAAAGCCAGCAGCTACAGCTACAGCAGCTGCTGGCTTTTAATATTTGGACACTTACCTGTCCTGGAGTCCAGCGACGTCCGCAGCAGAGGCCGAGCGATCGCTCGTCACTCTGCTGCTCCCTCCGCCATCCTCGCTGAGGGAACCAGGAAGTGAAGCCCTGCGGCTTCATGCCCGGTTCCCTACGGCGCATGCGCGAGTCGCGCTGCGCCGTTTTGATTCGTCCTCCTGTGTTCTGGGAGCCGAGTGTCTCCCAGAACACTACGGTAAGTCTGGGGGAAGTGACGTCACTCCCGCAGATTCCCGGAGAGAGGACTCCCGGATGTGGGTGAAAATACCTGTCTTAGACCGGTATCTTCACCCCCCTCCCCCCTGAAAGGTGTCAATTGTGACACCGGAGGGGGGGGAGGGTTCCGATGAGAGGAACTTGTAATTTAGGGTGGAGCTCCACTTTAATAAATATCACAATTTTTTTTTAAAAAACAATTTTTTCCTCAGTTTAGGCCGATACATATTCTTCTACATATTTTTGGTAAAAACTAATTGCAATAAGCGTATTTGATCGGTTTGTGCAAAAGTTCTAGCATCTACAAAATAGGGGATAGAAGTATGGCATTTTTATTTATTTTTATTTTTTTACTAGTAATGGCGGCGATCTGCGATTTTTATTGTGACCGTGACATTGCGACGGACATATCGGACACTTTTGACATGTTTTTGGGACCATTCACGTTTATACAGCGATTAGTGCTATAAAACTGCACTAATTACAGGCATACCCCACTTTTAAGTACACAATGGGTTTTATTTACTAAAGCTGGAAAGCCCAAAATCAGGCTCACTTCTACATAGAAACCAATGAGCTTCTAGCCCCAGCTTGTTCAATTAAGCCTTGTAATAAAACCTGGAAGCTCATTGGTTTTTATGCAGACGTGAGCCTGATTTTGGGCTTTCCAGCTTTAGTAAATAAAACCCATTGTGTACTTAAAAGTGGGGTATGCCTGTACTGTGTAAATGTGACTGGCAGGGAAGCGGTTAACACTAGGGGGCGATCAAGGGGTTAAATATGTTCCCTAGTGAGTGATTCTAACTGTAGGGGGAGGGGACTCACAAGGGGAGGAGACCGATCAGTGTTCCTCTGTACTGGGAACACACATCGGTCTCCTCACCTCTGACAGGACATGGATCTGTGTGTTTACACACACAGATCCACGGTCCTGCCGTGATTGCGGGCAATCGCGGGTGCCCGGCGGACACCGCGGCCGCCGGGCATGCGCACTGGGTCCCGAGCAATGCAGCGCCTCCTAGACGGCCGGAAATCCCTGGACGTCATATAACATGCGCCCGGAGGGACAAGAGGTTCCTGCGGACGTCATATTAGTATATGCCGGGCAGGAAGTGGTTAATGTCACATTTATGAAAGTTGTTCTACATTAGATAGAAACCTAAACAAACAATTCACAACCACAAAGCAAAGGGAATGCCACTACAAATGTTCAGTACATAAAGCACTGAGACTATTAAAACCATGAAAACTATTTTGCTCTGGTATATCAGGATCAACACCGGGCAATTTAAACTTGTGAACACAGATAATGCTGGCTAATTTCTAATGACAAGTAAAACTTTTATAAGCTGTACAGCCATATGGAAACAATTATTAAAGTTGAAAATTTCTATAATGCCGCGTACACACGATCGGAATTCCGATGGGCTAAAATCCAATGGAATTTTTCGTCGGAATTCTGTTCAAAGCTGTCTTGCATACACACCATCAGACCAAATTCCGACCGTCCAAAACGCGGTGACGTACAACACGTACGACGTCACTATAAAGGGGAAGTTCAAATCCAACGGCGCCACCCTTTGGGCTGCTTTTGCTGATTTCGGGTTACCGCGTGTTAGTAAAAGTTTGGTCTTAGCCGATTCGCGCTTAAAATAAATATTAAGATATTTTGGAGACCTGGCTTTAAAATAAAATACGAAGATTCATGAGATCACAAGAAACAAAGAAATAAGTTTGTCAGAACTCGGTGTGAATATCCGCAGTGAAAAATAAAATTTGTTCTAGCATTAGAAAGAAAAAAAGAATGCGCTACATTTAACGATGCATTAATTTGCAGCATGACGAATGTGCTATCTCCATTACGAACGCTAGTTTTATCAGAACGAGCGCTCCCGTCTCCTAATTTAGTCTGAGCATGCGTGGATTTTTCTCCGATGGAGTTCCACACAGACGATCGGAATTTCCTATCGGTTTTTTTCCATCAGAAAAATTTTAAATAAGTTCTATTTTTTTACACCGATGGAAAAAAGTCTGAAGGGGCCCACACACCATTGGACTTGTTTCATCGGAAATTCCGATCGTGTGTACAGGGCATAACAATCAGACTATTGTAACATCCCCGAAAAAAATCAGGCCTATATACAGCAGAAGTATGTTGCAGATGCTATTTACACTTACCTGAAATTTACTGCATTAGATTTACAACTTGCCAATAAGGTACATTCAACCAAGTGTAAGTTACACAATCCTCTCCCCAACTCAGATTCTCTATTCATCTATTTTTACAATGTACTTGGAAATAAAGTTGCCCTTTTGTAGCACACAGATCCTTTACCCTGCTTACCTTCACAAGCAGAATGGGACACACCATGCCACAAGCCCAGTATCCTCCTAATAAAAGAGGGTGAGCGGTGTTATCTGTTTTGGGTCCTGCAGCGAGTTACCTCCTTCCGTTGGTTCTCTGCTCCAAGAGTGTAGGGAAAAGTCTATTCTCTCTTTGTATTCAATAAGGCCATTGTCCAGACAGTATACAACCCAATAAAGAAAGGTTTATTTTTCTTGCGTAGAAACTTGATAGGAAAGTTGGAGATAGAGAATTTTAACAGGGAGGCAGGTTCAAGCACGCGGCACTTAACAGTCATTTATCTCCACTCAGTCCTGAGTGGGTTTTTGCTCACCCGGATAGTCCCCTCTCACGGTCCTAGCAGCCGGTGTGGAGCACGGAACATTCACTTTAACTTTTCCTAAGGATACGATCAGGATATGAACTTCTGAATACTCAACTTCCCAGCACTTGTAACATTTGAGACCTTAGGTGCCAGTGGGCACGTTACAAGGCTTTTGGCGGATTATGGAATCCTTCTCTCTGATAGGCAACCAGGCCTCTCCAGAGACAGTGACTTCCCTCACCGATCCCCGTGGACAGGTCCTCCCCTGGTTTCCTCTCTTTCAGAGCGGGTCACCCCCACTTGGGCACCCTGGGACTCCTCTTCTGGTGTAGGCCTCAGCTAAGGGTGCTGGGCCTACCTGGAACGATGCAGCCTCGGGCCAAAGGTGCCCGAGACTGAATACACATGCACGTACCCCTGGCCATGAGGGCCACCGAAGGAGGGGTATGTGCCTAGGACCAAGGGGTCCTCTGGATCACCTCCGAACTCCGGACCTAATGGCGTCCGCCCCTTAAGTACCCTCTGCCATCATGCACAGCGGGTAGACCACGCCCACTGCACAGCCGCCGAGAGAAGACACCCAATCACTCTGCAATGCCACCTGTGGTTCAACCTGAGACCTGGGCGACAGCATCACCCACATGTCAAAGGGAACTGTACTGCCAGGCAACACCACAACAAAGCAGAAACCAATTTTAAAGAATTCAAACAGCCTGAGCCCAACTATTAGCTCAGGCTACCCCTAAATCTAGGCATAGCTACCCCAATTATGGGGGGTCCGCTACACACACCCCCTCCTAAATGAGACACTGTCCCAGTGGCTAGAATAAATCAAAGACCCCCTCAATCCTGACACAGAATTTTGAAATGGTGATTGAACCAAACACTTTGGGAATTGGAAAGGGAAAGGAAGAAAGGAAAATACAGAGAAAAGTATACAAAACAAAACCTGCATACATTACACATCCCACACTCTCCTAAATAATCTACCCCACCCATTCTACGGTGGAGTTGATTGAAGATCGTACCTGCAGCGGGAGAAAGGCAGAAAAACAACCTACATCACGACAAACATCCTATTCCCTGACTATATAAAGAAGTAAGCCATCTCTCCGAAAAGAAATGCCTTCCTTCAGATAGTAAACCACGCTAATCCTAGCATTACTTGGCATATATTATAAAGAAGTTCTGCAAACCGCTGCCATCTGGTGGCAGCGTAAAGTCATTACATCCACCATATTTGCGCATGGGAATGAATCACTGCACACATAAACACTTCCCATCTTGACCACGGCGTCTCCCGTGCTTTGACCCTGGCTAGACTACCCCAAAGTTCAACTCAAAGAAAAAAAACTGTCTCTTCTTCTTTTTAAGAGCAGAGGAGAGAGAGAAAAAAAAACAACGCTCCCATTTCCTCAATAGAGTAGACCTCCTCTGTAGCAGAGGGCAAAGTTACTGAGTTCAGGGCAGTTCATCCATGGAAAATAGGATAAAAAGAAAAAAAACACACAAATTCCTGTTTCAAAGGTAAAAGTGAGGATCAGGGAGAATTAGAGTCTTCCACTGTTTGTTCAGTGTTTCAATAAAATACATAGCGTCCTCTTTTTCCTTATTGCAAATCACCACTCGGTCAGCATGTATGTGCCGACCATAGTTCCACTCCTTGCGGCAACCTCTGAAACGATCAGCCACAGCGGCTGAACAGGCAAAGTACCTAAGGAATTTAGGCACTTCCAAGTGATCCCAAATAAAGTCAGAGTACCACCTCTCACGGTAGGCCTCTATCTCAAATAAGAGCTCCTTAGGAATGTAAGGGTACTCCCAACCATATTCCTTAGCGACTCTCCTGTTGAGGAGCCGCTGCAAGCGGGCAATATGTGGCAGGGTTGCACGGTCTCCTGCTCCCGGTAAAACAATGGCATCCGGGGATCTTTTGACCGACACTGCATCGGAGATTGGTAAGGGCGGCCGCAACGTCAGACGCCCCTCTGTAGTGGCGGGCACAGGTGATGCAGGTGCGGATGTGGAAACAACCTTCTCCTCCAAAGCAGGGGCTTTTACTCAGGCCGTGGTTTCCCCAGAGTCCATGGGCGATCCCTCTCTAAGGTTGCGGGACGGGGTGACCGGAATCCTGTCCCAACCCTTCTTGACGAAGATCTCATCGATCTCCACATCGTCCCCCACATAGGACGATGAGTTCAGATCCGAAGTATCACACTCCTCGGCAGGCAAATAGTTTCTGGTGGACACGGATACACTGTCCCCAGATAATAAAAGTTCCCGCGGGTTGGCTGTCCACACATCCCCAGTAGTATAGGGTATTAGCTTCTTTGCCTTCCCCGGCAAACTTGTTGTCACAGTCCCGCCAGCCTCCTTACCGTCCCCTGACGTGGACTTCCCGGAGATCCCTCCGCTTCGAAGATCCGGTTCAGGCAGGCGCTGGGGCAGGTTTCTACTGCGGCCGCGGGAGGCCTTAACGTATCCCACTTTCCGTTTGGCGGGTGGGATGGAGGTTTCCGTAGTGATGGAGGCAGCATCCGATGTGGCGTCCATCGCTGGCTCCGTGGTAACTGGAGCTCCATCTTCGGCATCCGTTGCAGCCGTGGGGATGCGCGTGGGTTCCGGCTGTAGGGGCGTAATTGTCTTCCTTGGAAGTAACAGTCCCTGTGATACAGTTAACCCGGTAGGCTCGGGGTGACTCGGTGGGCTGGTCCACCTCAAACAGAAATTCCCCGCAGGTCAAACACCTTCCGAATGGCCGTATCTGCACAGCCAAACCACTGCATCTGGGACAGAGCACGCCACGTGTAGCACACAGATCCTTTAGTTTCCTTAAGGGACATATTCATTTATTTATTTTTTTAAATCACTTTGCACCCAGCGTGAATTTTTACTTTTTATAACACAGATCCTTTACCCTGCTTACCTCCACAAGCAGAATAGGACACACCATGCCACAAGCCCAGTATCCTCCTGATAAAAGAGTGTGAGCGGTGTTATCTGTTTTAGGTCCTGCAGTGAGTTACCTCCTTCCGTTGGTTCTCTCCCCTAGAGTGTAGGGAAAAGTATATTCTCTCTTTGTATTCAATAAGGCCATTGTCCAGACAGTATTATAAACCCAATAAAGAAAGGTTTATTTTTCTTGCGTAGAAACTTGATAGGAAAGTTGGAGAATTTTAACAGGGAGGCAGGTTCAGGCATGTGGCACTTAACAGTCATTTATCTCCACTCAGTCCTGAGTGGGTTTTGCTCACTCGGATAGTCCCCTCTCACGGTCCTAGCAGCCAGTGTGGAGCACAGAACATTCACTTTAACTTTTCCTAAGGATACGATCAGGATATGAACTTCTGAATCCCAAACTTCCCAGCACTTGTAACACTTGAGACCTTAGGTGCCAGTGGGCACGTTACAAGGCTTTTGGCAGATTATGGAATCCTTCTCTCTAATAGGCAACCAGGCCTCTCCCGAGACAGTGACGTCCCTCACCGATCCCTGCGGACAGGTCCTCCCCTGGTTTCCTCTCTTTCAGAGAGGGTCACCCCCACTTGGGCACCCTGGGACTCCTCTTCGGATGTAGGCCTCAGCTAAGGGTGCTGGGCCTACCTGGAACGATGCAGCCTCGGGCCAAAGGTGCCCCAGGACTGAATACACATGCACGTACCCCTGGCCATGAGGGCCACCGAAGGAGGGGTACGCCCCTAGGACCAAGGGGTCCTCTGGATCACCTCCGAACTCCGGACCTAATGGCGTCCGCCCCTTAAGTACCCTCTGCCGGCATGCACAGTGGGTATACCACGCCCACTGCACGGCCGCCGAGAGAAGACACCCAATCACGCTGCAATGCCACCTGTGGTTCAACCTGAGACCTGGGCGACAGCGCCACGCACAGGTCAAAGGGAACTGTACTGCCAGGCAACACCACAACAAAGCAGAAACCAATTTTAAAGAATTCAAATAGCCTGAGCCCAACTATTAGCTCAGGCTACCCCTAAATCTAGGCATAGCGACCCCAATTATGGGGGGTCCGCTACACTTTAAATAAAGACTACATTGTCCTCTTTTACCAGATGACTGCTTATTCATTTTAGCTTTGTCACCAGATCATACCAAATATAATACAAATATAATGCAAACACTTTGCAGCGTATTCAGCTTTTAACAATCCTTTAGATAATAGGTTTTGTAGAATATACTCCATGAACCCATTTGGCCTATTGTACAAAAGATTCTCTAATGCCATGAGAAAATAGTTTCAGTCTGGTAAAACCTTATTCTGGTCTAGAATCATTCACTTACAAGTGCAGCCCAGTTGTTTGCCATGAAATATTTAATAACTCATCAGAGTGTTCTAAAGGTACTGTGTTTTTGGCTTGATTTTAAGCAGTGACCTGCTGGATGGATAACATTTAGCTATCACAAAAGCACAGACAGGTCTTTCCATTTCTATAGAAAACTTCAGTTTGCTACATTTTATTAAATGAACTTTCGCTTACTGGTAGCTTTATTCTTCTCCGATGATACTGAATAATTTAAGCAGTTAGTCTATCCAGCTCGAGTACATTGCTAAAGATATAGTAATGTTGATGTACAAGTTTAGGCTAGTTAACATATCAAGATGTTTTTGTCTTTGACTAACAAATTAGGTGTACTGATAATTAGTGTAGATGTGGTTTATTGCAGATTTTTGCCATATTGTTTCCACAAAATAATTTTCCTACAAAAGATGTACACTGCAAATCTCAAGAAAATAAACCATTTAAAAAATAAAGATTATATGCATTAGTGATTAAGGGGTTTCAAATGACACCATCGGTGAAGTAAAACGTTTTAATATGACAAAGACATATAAACAGAAGTTAGGTATTTAAAGCGGAGCTCCGCCGTTAAAAAAATATTAAAAGCCAGCAGCTACAAATACTGCAGCTGCTGACTTTTAATATATGGACACTTACCTGTCCTGGAGTCCAGCGATGTCTGCAGCAATCGCACATCTATCTGCTGCCCCCACCGCCATCCTCAGTGAGGGAATCAGGAAGTGAAACGTTCCGGCTTCACTGCCCGGTTCCCTACGGCGCATGCGCGAGTCTCGCAGCGTCGTCCTCACTGGTCCCCGCTGTGTTCTGGGAGCCGTGTGTTTCCCAGAACACAACGGGCGGGGGCGGGAAGTGACGCACTACCCACAGAATACCCGCAGAGAGGACTCCCGGAAGTGGGTGCAAATACCTGTCTTAGAAAGGTGCAGAATGTGACACCGGAGGGGGGGAGGGTTCCGATGAGCGGAAGTTCCACTTTAGGGTGGAGCTCCGCTTTAAATACATTTTACATAAACATTATTTCTGGGTGTATCATTTAATGGACCCTTAACTTTTCCTACTACTTGAATTGAATCAGAACTCCTTTTGGTTCTGCCCCTGCACTTTATACAGCTTTGATAGGGAAAAATTAAAACAAGCCTGATTTATTTTGGACGTAGTATACTTGGATTTTGCAAAACTGTTTGACACAGTTCCCCACACACGGCTCATGTGTAAGGTAAAGTCTACAGGCTTGGAAATATCAATTTGTAAATGGATAGAAAACTGGATAAAAAACGGAATTCAGAGAGTAGTGGTTAATGACTCTTACTCTGAATGGTCCAAGGTTATCAGTGGTGTACACCAAGGTTCAGTGTTGGGACCCTTACTTTTTAATATCTTTATAAATGATATAGGGTCTGGAATTAAAAGTACCATTTCAGTCTTTGCAGATGACTCTAAGCTATGCAGTGGAATAACGTCCTTACAAGATGTCTCCAATTTACAACCCGACCTCAATGCTCTGTCTAATTGGGCAACTAAATGGCAAATGAGGTTTAATGTTGATAAATGTAAAGTTATGCACTTGGGGGCTAAGAATATGCATGCATGATACATTCTAGGGGGGGAGTACAACTGGGGGGATCCATAGTGGAGAAGGATCTGGGGGTTTTGGTAGATCATAAGCTCAATAATAGCATGCAATGCCAAGCTGTGGTTTCCAAAGCGAGCAAAGTCCTTTCTTGTATTAAGAGAGGTATGGACTCCAGAGAGAGAGATATAATTTTGCCCCTGTACAAATCCTTAGTAAGACCTCATCTGGAATATGCAGTTCAGTTTTGGGCACCAGTTCTCAAAAAGGATATCGGGGAACTGGAGAGAGTGCAGAGAAGTGCAACCAAACTGATAAAAGGCATGGAGGAGCTCAGCTATGAGGAAAGATTAGAGGAACTGAATCTACATAATTCCCTCATGAGAAGAGGAGATTAAGGGGGGATATGATCAACATGTACAAATACATAAGTGGTCCATATAGTGAACTTGGTGCTGAGTTATTTACTTTAAGGTCATCACAGAGGACAAGGGGGCACTCTTTACGTCTAGAGGAAAAAAGATTTAATCTCCACCAAATTTGGAAAGGTTTCTTCACAGTAAGAGCTGTGAAAATGTGGAATAAACTCCCTCCAGAGGTGGTTTTGGCTATCTCAGTAGATTGCTTAAAAAAATGCCTGGGTTCTTTCCTAAATGTACATAATATAACTGGGTACTAACATTTATAGGTAAAGTTGATCCAGGGAAAATCCAGTTGCCTCTTAGGGGATCAGGAAGGAATTTTTTCCCCAGCTGTAGCAAATTGGAGCATGCTTTGCTGTTTTTTTTTTGCCTTTCTCTGGATCAACTGTGGGTGAAGGATTGTGTATATGGGATTGTATTTTTTTTTTGTTGGTTGAACTAGATGGACTTTTGTCTTTTTTCAACCTGACTAACTACACTAGATAATAGCATGGATGCATAAACCTTTTAAAAATGGTGATGGCAGAGTTAAATTATAGGTAATACTTTGTCATTAAACTTGAAATCAGCCTATTCAAAAGGGCTGTTTAGTGCAGATGGCATCTAGACTTTATAAGTAGACTGCGTGTTTGGTAAGTGCAATAAGGATGGCCATTGGTTTTATTAAAATTAGGTGAGCATTGCCTTCTTGTCGAAGCTATTTGTTGCCAGTAGGTGTAGGTTCCTCTGAATCAATATAAAGATTTATTGTATAATAGAATAACATAGAATCATAAAAAGAATGCTAGGTCATGCCTCTCAAGTTTGCCCCATTGTTTATATGACTTTTCAGACAGAGGACCAATACAAAATTATCAAATTGACAAGCAGAAGTACATTAAAGGAGCCAAGCATTGGTGGGGAAGACAGCATTAAAACAGAACTGAAAACAGGTTCCTTCATCCACACTGCTTAATGCAGATGGAAGAATCCATTAGATTTTTCTTGTGCAGCCTGTGGGCTGAGAAATTTGTATGTGTATGGCTAGCTTAAAATGGTTCTAAAGGCAGAAGTTTTTTTTTTTTTTACCTTCATGCATTAAGGATCAAGCATTGTAATGTATAACATGTTATAACAGAGGGGATATCAGTAATTATATTAAAAAACAAAACAAAAAAAAGCAGAATTTATTTTATACCTGTTGAGATTAAAGGGCATTTGTCATGTGCCACAGCTACTTTCTAATCAAACATGAAAATATTAATTTAATATGGATATTTCCCTAAAACATTTCAGCGAAGTAAGAATAACCTGTAGGGATTAATGAAGGTTGAAATTTGAAGGAAAAGTTCAAGTAAAACTTGTATACCCTGCTTACCTCTAACAAAGAAAGAGTCTCTGCATAAGAATATTCACATTACACCTAAGAAGGAAATTGAATATTTTTGTTAATATCTGGACAAAGTAACACACTTGAACATCTTGTTCTAGCAGTAATTACCAACCTGTCACTTGACATATTATATTGGTTGTTTAGTGTGAGGATGACTGAATGTATTGTTGCAGAAACTGGTTTTGAATGCCATTTAAGTTATCCAGATCTTTTTATGAAAACTTCCAAGTGTTTGAGATTACTTGTATACAAACAAGCGACCAGGCCCAGATGGATATTCAGCATTATATTATAGAACATTTACAGAAACCCTTTCCCCCATGTTAGCTGGGGCATTCAATACATTATTAAATGGACAATCCTTTACACAAGAATCATTATTGGCAATTGTCTGCATGATTCCAAAACCACACACCGATGACACCTCATGTACAAACTACCGTCCCACCTCTTTCTTGAATCTGGATATCAAGCTGTTGGCAAAAATTATGGCTAAACGCCTTAATGGTATCATAAATAAACTTATACATAGAGACCAGGTAGGCTTTATGCCAAACAGGCAAGCGGGTGACAATGTCCGCAGAGCAATGCTTCTTGCGCATATTGCCAGGAAGCGACGTATTCCCTCATGCATTTATCCCTCGATATAAAGAGAGCTTTTGACACAGTATCCTGGCCTTATATGTATTATTCTTTACAAAAATTGGGTTTTGGTCCTCATTTTGTAAAATGGATTGCGGCACTCTATAACAATCCAAAAGCATACATAAAAATATGCTGGATATAAATCGGATTCTTTCAACATTAAGCGAGGTACACAACAGGGATGCCCATTATCTCCCCTCCTATTTTCCCTAGTATTAGAAACATTAGCCCAATATATTAGAACCAATCCCACAATTACCGGCATTGAGATTGGAGGTTATCCGCATAAAATCTGCATGTTTGCGGATGATATTTTGCTCTTCATGTCATCACCACAGGTGTCAGGTCCTAACCTTTTACCTATCCTAGATAAATTTGCGACCTTCTCTGGCTTGGTCATCAATCCCAAGAAATGTGTAGTGCTTAATATTTCACTTACAGAAGCAGAATTAATCCCAACAAAAATAGCACTCCCCTCTTCTTGGGCAGAGAAATCACTACCATATTTAGGAGTAAACCTGACAGCCGCCATAACAGATTTATTTTCAGCGAATTATCCCCCTCTATTAAAACAGATTACAAATTTACTAAAAGAATGGTCCCATCTCCCGCTGTCCTGGATAGGGAAGATCAATGCTTCTAAAATGACTATCCTACCGAAACTACTATATATGTTTAGAGTCCTGCCAATCCCAATCCCTTCATATTATTTAAGATTGATCCAAAAAAGAACATCTACCTTTATATGGGGTACCTCCAAACCATGCATACCGATTCGCACACTACATCTCCCTAAATTACAAGGTGGACTAGGCTATCCCAACTTTTCAACCTATTACAATGTTGCTCACTTAGCTAGTCTTCCAAAGTACCACGCAACACAGGAATCTCCCTTATGGGTATCTATAGAGGCCTCAGAAAGTGACCCTTTATTGATCTCCAACATACTATGGCTTCGGCCCAGAGATCAACGTGAATTGAGTAACCCTATCACAAAACACTTTTTATCCCTTTGGGATAAATTTAAACGTAAACACCAATTACATTCGGAACACAATCCCCTCTTATCTTTCCTCAAAAATCCAGCTTTTTATCCGGCATGCATTTTCCCGAACACTTTTAAAGCTTGGACAAAAACAGGAATACTGACGTTACATGACTTGTTCACTTCAAAAAACTTTGTACCTTTTTCTACACTCAGAGAGAAACACGACTTACCAGAAACTGAAACAGTTTAGATATCTCCAAATTAAAAAAAAAAATTCTCCACTTTTACAAGTTGCAACACCACTGACCCAATTATCTCATTTTGAAAAAATTTGTAAAAAAGATCCATTAGACAGAGGAATGATATCAACCCTCTACAGCCAACTTCTTATAGACCCCAATTATGACAATCCAACCTATGTGCGGAAATGGGAGGAGGACCTGGGGCGTACTCTAGATGATGCTGATTGGACTAAGATTTGGTCAACCATACAATCATCCTCGCCCAATGTCACTGCGATGGAAACGAATTACAAGGTCCTGACGCAGTGGTACCTTGTACCTGCTAGAGTGGCCAAGTTTGCGCCTACACATTCAGCTCTTTGCTTTAGGGGCTGTTCAGATTTGGGCACTTACTTGCATGTATGGTGGACGTGTCCGATAGTGCAATCTTTCTGGAAATAAATCTTTGCAATGGACTCTAACATGTTCCGACAACAGATACAACTAGACCTGTTTACGGCACTACTTGATCTAAAACCGGAATGCTTAACATTTTTTCAATTTAATCTTTTTATTCCACTTCTAACTGCAGAAAAACAAACGATAGCCAAAGCATGGAAATCCCCAACTTTGGGGTTGGCAGAAACAATTCATAGAATAAACACCACAATGTCACATGCCAAAATGATAGCCACTGACGGGGACCGAATCCCAAAATTCAAAAAACTTTGGCTCCCTTGGATAAAACACTATTTACCTCCGGATTTCAATGATGAGGTCTTTCTGCCATGGTAACTGATTAATCGCTTCAATGCAAACCCCCTATACCTAAGAAATGGTAATCATTACGCATCGTACTGGTTCTTGGATTGCCCTTGTGGACTTTCTCTATCTCTCACTACTCTATTCTTTTCTTTACGCTACCTATTTATTTTAGATATATTGTTCTTCACTACAATAAGTTTAAAGTGGTTGTAAACCCACTTTTTAAACAAAGACCTACAGGTAAGCCTAGATTAAGGCTTACCTGTAGGTGCAAGAAATATCTCCTTAACCTACACGGTTAAGGAGATATTTGTATGTAAATGCGGCGACGCTGACGTCACCCCATTCACAAATTCGGCTAGGTCGCAACATTCGTCGACGTAGCCGAATTCGACAGCTCACGCGCGCATGCGCGGAGTCATGTCTTCTCCGCTCCGGCCAATCACAGCGCCGGAGCGGCGCTGTGATTGGCTGCAGCGGCGATACCCGGAAGTAACATTCCGGCTATCGCCGCAGCGATGGATGCGGCTAGAGGAGGGACACGGACGACTTCGGGGGCCCCGATCGAAGGTAAGTGGTACATAATGAGCTAGTATGCTAGTCATACTAGCTCATTATAGCTTTGTCTTGCAGGTTAGTCAAAAAAAAAAAAAAAAAAGATAAAAGGGTTTACAACCACTTTAAGTTGTTAGGTCACAACTCATGTAGTTAATATGACGGTAGTTTAATTATACTTTAAGGCACGGTAGTCATGTATACAATGCTACTCACCGGCTATCTAGTTAGTGAAGATCTAATTAATTCTCTTTAAATATTCTATGTTATCCATTATTTATTTTTAAAAAAACATTATGTAAACGTCATTATCTGTATCCTTGCATAAATAACCAATGTATGTACTTATTATTGTGTAATCAATAAATGTTTTGGCAAGGAGATTACTTGTATACTGTTATATATATATATATATATATATATATATAAATATATATACAGTATATGCACTTTTGCAAAAAGCTGCCTAACCTACAAACTTCTTTTATGGTACCAGAACCTTTTTTTTCTTACATGTGTTGCACCTGGCTAAAAGTTTTTTAGTGTCAAGAAAACAACAGGTGTTATACAAGATCAACAAAACCTAATGTATCTTAGAAGCGCTGAAGTCTAATTTTGCATGCTTAGTCAATCATTAATTAGTAATATAAGATGCACTTAAAGGTGGTCCCTGTGCTTTTCTCATAAGTATTTTTCACTCTTCATTTTGGAAAAATAGTTAATCAAAAAACAGATGAGCTACAGATGAAACTGTCACCTACAATAGACCAATTTCCCTTTTTTTAACATCTTAAATATGTTGAGCAGAATTTTCATAACTTGTGATTAGGATATTTATGCAAGTGAAAGGAGAATAATAATAATAAGAAGAAGACGCTGCTAATAATCCACTTTGCCTACTGCATGAATGGTGAAGTAAACCGCTTCTACATGAATAAGAAATGTGGTGGAAAAATGGTGTATGGTCTGAGTGATAAAACATCAGGAGAGAATACAGGAACTGAATCCCTGGAATTCATAAAGAGTGTCAAATAAATATGTCACCTAGTGGTGCGTCAAAATGGCAGAACTTGCATCAGTTCATGAAGATGCCTGCAAGGTGCAAATAAATCTGTTACAAGTCTGACAGAATTTCTCTTTCAAAGTGGCAAAGTTTTACAACCATATAAGTTTGAAGACGTTGGGAGAGTAATGGAAACATCAAATATCAGTTCCAGAGAAACTTATTAAACACAATGTTTTGCATTATTGTCTCAAAGATGCTACACAAAAAATGGACGAATGATACAATCAACAATTTACTCCAACATAGAAGACGTCTTATTTACTTCTACTTTTCTTACCATAAATATTTGCAGGAATTTGTCACAACATAAGCACCATACAGTTTAAGCATCGCAAATAACTACTATCACATGCATTGATGCACGTTTTACTAACAATGAAAATGTTGTAGTGTTTTTATTAATTTGGCACAAGGCTTACAACTACTTACACACCTCCGCAATTGTGTAGCAACTGCCTTATTTAACTGTCCCTAGTATGTTTTCTAAATACAGTACATTAACTCTTTCTCTGCCAGAGTCATTTTTGCACAAGTGTTCAAATGTACATTTTAGGCCTGAAGATTAGTTACACCCCCATACATTATATATTTTCTAATTTAAATACATTTTTATTAGAAAATGTTCACAGGCTGTAGGAAGGCACAATATTGCATTCAGGTAGAGAACTAGGCACTTCAAGTCCAAAATAGAAAAATAACACTACTACAACAACAAGCTTGTGACAATCGGAAAAGTTACCAAAGGACATAGAAACCAGTAATGCAGTGGTTCTAAATAGTTTGCTTGAGGCATACAATTCATTAGTCATCAAATATTACAATATAGAAGGACACCATTTGCTCCCCAAAGAATGGATTCAATCATAAGAACGAATACCATAAAAAATTGAAGTTTAACGGTTGAGTCCTAGCTATATACTACAGGGGTTATTGCAGCCAGCTGCCATCAAAGAATGTGAACAACAAGAAGGAAGACAGGGAAGTTATATCCCAGTATATGGGTAAGAGGATGGAAAGGAAGGCACAGAAAAAAAGGAGAGAGATATAAAGAGTTGGGAGAGAGCCGGACAACCAAAAGGGAGCAGCATCCAGGTATGGATCCTATACATTAGCGTCAAAGAAGACTCAGGGATCCCACATCTATTCGACTTCTCAAATTCTGGCGACTGCAGAAGTGATTGGGTGGCTGTAAAGCATTTCCATTAGAAAGCCTACAGTCAGCTTGACAAATGCAAAGGTAGTTCAAAGCGTGTGTAAATACTCCCACTGCTGCTGACATAAACCTTCCATTGGTGGCAGTAAATAGATTAAAGTTGTAAATAAGGTTCAGGAGGGACCCTTTTTCAATATGAAGCTAAGATCAAGAACACAGGGACACCACCTCAAACTAGCAGGAGGAAAGTTAAGATCTAACCGTACAAAGTATTATTTTAAATAACAAATTAGTAGATGCTTGGAACAGTCTTTCAGCAGAGGTAGTGAGTCAATCAACAGTGGGTGAACTTAAACACGCTTGGGGCAACACACATATCTATACTGAAAAAAGGTTAACAAAATGAAATAAGGTACAGACTTGATAGGCCACTTGCTCTTTTTCTGCTGCCACGCTTCTATGTTCCTATGTTTCTTTAGCAATGTATGAATGTATTTTAGCACAACAAAGGAATGGATACAGATCCTGGTGCTGTTTGCAGGAATGCTATGAAAGGTGGGTATATCCTATCTACTTGTTATTTGGGGTTTTCAGGTTTACTGGATTGATCAGATTGTGTAAAAGTTTAGCAGTCGCTACTTGTTTGTTATGCTCTAAACTGGAATGAAGGTGGGTAATTCTGCCTATCTATTGTCTCTGCATAGAACCATGTTGCAGACCATTAGGGTGAGTTCACACTGGAACGACAAACGCTCCGACATTGGTAGCTCATGTCGCATGGCGTGTGAAAATCAACGTTTCCCTATGAGAGCCGTCTTAACTGGTCCGACACAAGTCGGTCCGACTGAAAATGCTCCCTGCACTACTTTGGTCCGACTTTGATCCTACTTCAGCCCATTGAATATCATTGAAGTCTGATCAAATTAGGATCCTTGTCCTAAGGCTGGGTTCACACTTGTCCGACAAACGCTCCGACATTGGGAGCTCATGTCGCATGATGTGTGAAAATCAATGTTTCCTTATGAGAGCCGTCTAACTGGTCCGACATTTAAAAATGCTCCCTGTACTACTTGGGTCCAACTTTGATCCTACTTCAGCCCATTGAATATCATTGAAGTTGGATCAAAGTAGGATCCTTGTCCTAACCATCTGACTTTTGACATCCGACATGGTGATTACACCAGCAGTCAGGCCGGGTTCACATAACGTGTGAAAATCAATGTTTCCCTGTGGGAGCAGTCTTAACTGGTCCGACACATGTCGGTCCGACTTTGAAGATGCTCCCTGTACTACTTTGGTCCGACTTTGATCCTACTTCAGCCCATTGACTATCATTGAAGTCGGATCAAAGTCGGAACGCCGTCTTGCATGATCCGACTTTGGCATGCGACTTGTGCTCTGATCTTGAGGGGGAACTCCAAGCCAAATTTTAAACAAAAAAAACGGCATGGGTTCCCCCTCCAAGAGCATACCAAGAGGGAACCCCCTACGCTGAAAAAACTGTGTGGGGGTCTCCCCAAAATTCATATCAGACCCTTATCTGAGCACAAAGCCTGGCTGGTCAGGAAAGGGGGTGGGGACGAGCGAGCGCCCCCCCCTCCTGAACCGTACCAGGCCGCATACCCTTAACATGGGGGTGGGTGCTTTGGGGCAGGGGGGCGCCCTGCGGCCCCCCCACCCCAAAGCACCCTGTCCCCATATTGATAAGCCCCCGGTCCGCAGACCCCGACAGCCAACGGCCAGTGTTGTCGGGAAGAGGCCCTTGTCCTCATCAACATGGGGACAGGGTGCTTTGGGGTGGGGGGGCCGCAGGGCGCCCCCTGCCCCAAAGCACCCACCCCCCATGTTGAGGGCATGTGGCCTGGTACGGTTCAGGAGGGGGGCGCTCGCTCGTCACCACCCCCTTTCCTGACCGGCCAGGCTGCGTGCTCGGATAAGGGTCTGGTATGGATTTTGGGGGGACCCCATGCCGTTTTTTCGGCGTAGGGGGTTCTCCTTTATATCCATACCAGACCGAAGGGCCTGGTATGCTCCTGAAGGGGGAACCCATGCTGGTTTTTTATTTAAAATTTGCCGTGGAGTTCCCCTTAAGATTCATACCAAATACAGTGCCTGGTATTGGCGGGGATCCATGTCGGATTCCCGTTCATTGAAAGTCGGACGTATGTCGGCTTCAAGTCGCAGGGCAAAGTCGGATCCAAAGTAGGACAGCTGTCGTGTCGCACCAGTGTGAACCCAGCCTCAAAGGAATTTATCTCACACTGGGATTGTTTTGATTGGTCAAAGAACAAGTCAGACTATCACAAAGTTGGATCAAAGTAGTATCCTGTTCATTCAAGTCGGATAGATGTAGGACCAATATAGGACCGATGTAGGACTGATGTCGCAGAGCAAAGTAGGAAGAAAGTCGTATGACTGTTGTGTAGTATCAGTGTGAACCCAGCCTAACCATCCGACCAATGTAGGACTGATGTCGCAGAGCAAATTAAGATGAAAGTTGTATGACTGTCGTGTCGTACAAGTGTGAACCCAGCCTTAAGGCTGGGTTCACACTGATACTACACGACAGTCATACGACTTTCATCCTAATTTGCTCTGCGACATCAGTCCTACATTGGTCCTACATCCATCCGACTTGAATGAACAGGATACTACTTTGATCTGACTTTGTGATAGTCTGACTTGTTCTTTGACCAATCAAAACAATCCCAGAGTGAGATAATTTCCTTTTACTGCTGCTGTAATCACATGTTGGATGTCACAAGTCGGATAGTTAGGACAAGGATCCTACTTTGGTCCGACTTCAATGATATTCAATGGGCTGAAGTAGGATCAAAGTCGGACCAAAGTAGTGCAGGGAGCATTTTCAAAGTCGGACCGACATGTGTCGGACCAGTTAAGACGGCTCCCATAGGGAAACATTGATTTTCACACGTCATGCGACATGAGCTCCCAATGTCGGAGTATTTGTCGTACCCAGGCTGAACAAAAAGTATAGCATACATTATAAAGTCTGAATGGCATCATACACTGGAAAAACAAATACATGTGTAGCATCTGGATTTACAATTACCATATGAATATTCCTCCTATATCTAACATTATATAGAGACTTTCATGTAGATAGATGATGATGATGAAATAAAAAATATAGCAAATAAATAACAAATGCAAATCCCTTTAATTTAGTAATCACACAAATCTAATCCTACAACTTTCTGTTACTTTAAGTCCCATGGTATCTTCACTGTGCCTTCTAAAAAGTATTTTAAATGTCTCCCGGTATATCAACTTCAGATCTCACATCCTTACCCAGCAGGATTCATGTATCACGGTAGCAAATGGATGATGTGGTTGATATTTAAGCATCTTAAAATTATCACAAGCCCTATACTGTATATAGAGAAAAGATTTGCACATAATACATAATCCTTTTATAAGAATTTTCTTTGGATATATTGTTGAAATTTGATCATTAGTGGTTCTCATCATTGCTTCGTATAAAATATATACAGTAGTTTATTGGTATGTGTTTACCATACTATTTTATCATAATAATATACAGTATGGGGGTTATTTACAAAAGGCAAATCCACTTTGTACTACAAGTGCAGTCGCTGTAGATCTGAGGGGAAGCTCTGAAATGAGGGGAAGCTCTGCTGATTTTATCATCCAATCATGTGCAAGCAAAAATGCTGTTTTTTTTTCCTTGCATGTCCCCCTCAGATTTACAGCGACTGCACTTCCAAGTGCAGTTTCTGTGCACTTTCAAGTGCACTTGCAGTGCATTTGTAGTGCAAAGTGGATTTGCCTTTTCGTAAATAACCCCCTATATTACCAAAAGTATTGGGACGCCTGCCTTTACACGCACATGAACTCTAATGGCATTCCAGTCTTAGTCCGTAGGGTTCAGTACTGAGTTGGCCCACCCTTCACAGCTTCAACTCTTCTAGGAAGGCTGTCCACAAGGTTTAGGAGTGTGTCTATGGCAGTGTTTCTCAACTCCAGTCCTCAAGGCGCCCCAACAGGTCATGTTTTCAGGATTTCCCTCAGATGAAACAGCTGTGGGAATTACTAAAGCAGTTAAACTGATCAAATAACCTGTGCAAAACAATGGAGAGCCTGAAAACATGACCTGTTGGGGCGCCTTGAGGACTGGAGTTGAGAAACACTGGTCTGTGGGAATGTTTAACCAGTCTTCCAGAAGCGCTTTTGTGAGGTCAGGCACTGATGTTGGATGAGAAGGCCTGGCTTGCAGTCTCTGATCTAATTGATCCCAAAGGTGTTCTATTGGGTTGAGGTCAGGACTCTGTGCAGGCCAGTCAAATTCCTCCCCCCCAAACTCACTCATCCATGTTTTTTATGGACCTTACTTTGTACACTGGTCCAAAGAATTTGGTGGAGGGGGGTTATGGTGTGGGGTTGTTTTTCAGGGGTTGGGCTTGACCCTTTAGTTTCAGTGAAGGGAACTCTTAAGCCATCAGCATACTATTTTGAACAATTTCATGCTCCCAAATTTGTGGGAACAGTTTGGGGATGGCCCCTTCCTGTTCCAACATGACTGCGCATCAGTGCACAAACAAGGTCCATAAAAACATGGATTAGTGGGTTTGGGGTGGAGGAACTTGACTGGCCTTCACAGAGTCCTGTCCTCAACCCGATAGAACACCTTTGGGATGAATTAGAGTGTAGACTGAAAACGAACCTTCTCGTCTACACCAGTGTCTGACCTCACAAATGCACTTCTGGAAGAATGGTCAAACATTCCCATAGACACACTCCTAAACTTTGTGGACAGCCTTCCCAAAAGAGTTGAAGCTGTTATAACTGCAAAGGGTGGGCCAACTCAATATTGAACCCCACGGACTAAAACTGGGGTGCCATTAAAGTTCATGTGCGTGTAAAGGCAGGTGTCCCAATACTTGTGGTAATATGGTGTATGTTTGGGAGGCTGTGTAGTTTTGGTGTGGGAAATTCACGAATTACTAAAACAGCTTTTGTAAGGTATCAACCAATATGAACTAATATTCATGATTAGAGTTCTCTTTAAATATATGTATTAGTACAGAATATGTTTTTCTGAACTGTAAAACAGAATGTGACTTTTGTGGTCAAACTAATCTTTCTTCTGTGTAACTGACAGCCAAGTATATTTAGACTTTGTGGTTAGGCCTTTTCCGGAAAAAAGTCTATCTTACTTCTGCTTTTTAACTGACAGATTGACCAACTGACATCTGGCGTTTCTTATCTTCCTGTTTCAAATGTCAGAACATGTCTAGTTTGACCACAATTGACGTATGTTAACTGACCGCTTTTGCAGAAGTCAAAAAACCTGTTAGAATTTATTTTTGTCTAAATCATGAGGTTTTTGCTTATTGCTGATAGGTCCATAGGAGGGAGGCAACTTTTCTCGCTGTGTATAAAAAGGGACATGTAACCATTAAAACCATATTCCTGTATACCATTCACTGTTTATTGGTGTCTTGAATATCCGGCCGGTCAGAGAGACTTCCACAGATCCCGAGTCCAGCTCGAGCCAAGAAGGTCCAACAGAACCAGAACCTTTCAGTGGTGTCAGAAGTGGGATGATCCAATTGAACAGGTAAGACCCCCTTTAATTATTATTGGGAACAACAGTCTTGCCTTGTCAATTGGTTCACCATAAAGTAGACTCTCGAGAAAACTACAAGTTTTCTGGGACTCTGTTAAGATCGAAAGTTAGATTTAGAATAGATACAGAGGGTCTCGCTAGGTTGGCCAGACCAGGTTATTAGATTGAGGAAGAATCTTAAATTCTTCTCTACATAGGACGGATCTGTGGAAACTCTATATCTAAAAGGTGTACACAAAAAGGGTTACCTTTTTAAATGTCGACTGTATATTGTTGTCCTGAATGTAAAACTGGTTTATTGTTTGCTTATAAAGGGAAGACCACGTCATTAGTGGCAATTGTTCCAGGGGGGTATCATGTCAAAATTGGCAAGGGTCCTATGTTCCAGGGATCAAAACAACATATGTTAAGATTTAATATACATAATTCTTTATCATGTAGTTTGACACTCGAGGGCCTAAGTGTGGCTGAAATCCAGTGTCTAATTATATACCAAAAAAAGGAGAACACTGGGTTCCTTGTCATACGTTTAAGGACATTTTCTGCCCCTGGAACGAAATAGAGAAAGCAAGTATGAAATTTTTTAATTTTAAAGTATAAGTATTATTGTTTGCTATAATGGGTAATCAAGCAGGAAAGGAAGCTGAAGGTAAGCAGCACCAACCCTCTCCGATTGATTACATTAAAGTCAATTATGGGAAAAATTATACTGATCCTTTTTGGTCACTAGTTTTAAAAAGAGCACATCAGTTAGAAGTGCCATGTTTGGGGGAATACGGACCATGTTCCGAGGAAGAGAGTGGGAGGAAGTGACCAGAATATGTGGCCAACATAAACAGTATAATTATCCCATAAAAGACCTTGACAAAGATTACATGACTAAATGTTGTAAGATTTGGGCAAAGGGTATGAAGGAATATAGAAAGAAATATACAAGTGTAAAAATGGAAAAGAGAGAGCAATTAGAAGACGCAGTAGGAAGTCCATCAGCTTCCCCTAATTTTTATCAAGAAAAACCCCCTCCATATGCTATGGTAAAAGATGAATCCCTTGTCCCAAAGAAAATATACCCCTCGTTAGATCCAAATGTTATAGCAGGAGTATTAACCATAGCTAAACAAAAGGGAACGAATTGGTTACGAGAGGGGGAAGATAGAAGACAGATAAAGGAACGTTTAAGTCAATTAGTAAAGGAGGAAGAACAGTGTATTAAAAAAGAGGAAGATGAAGAAAAAAGTGATAGAAGGAAAGCTGAGGAGGATAAGGATGATGAGGCAGTGGGTGGCTTGACCTCGGGGATAGAAGCCCTTAAATTCCCAGTTATTCACATGGGAGAAACCCAGGTCCATATCCCACTCCCCCTCGGGACGTTAAGGGGTATTAAAGATCTTTGCCCAAAGCCACACAAACACCCAAGAGAGGCAGCTCTGTTCTTACAGAGACATTGCGCGGGCACTGGCATGAATGCCGATGACTGTGAAATAATAATACAGACAGTGGATCCAGATCCCATCTGCGATGTAGAAGTTAAGACATTATTTGCTGATAATGACCCCTTTAAAAAGGCAAAGGGATGGGAATCATTTTGGGCAGCTGTTTGGCAGTAAAGTTACAAAGGAGAGAGCGCTTTGCAGATAATGTGCACTGCAAAGCAGGGACCGGGAGAAAACTTTTATTCATTTTGTAAATGGGTACACCAGTTATACAAAGATACAGGAATGGAGAACCCTGAACTGTATGTGAGCACAGTCATGTCCGGGGGAGATCCCAAAACAACACAGTTACTTAAATGAATTACCCCCAATTAGTCAACATTAAAACCTGATGCCTTTCTCAAAGACATTAAAAAAAGCGTGCATCCTCGGGCTTATTCACTACAAAAGGAGGGGTATTTCCCTCATTTAACCCCGAACAGATAGAAAGCCCGCAGTTAGCTGCTGCACAAATGGTTGTCCCTTATACACAACCAGTTCCCCAACAATAACAAGCATATCCCCAGGATAACCAGCAGGGTTATTTCACATGCAGGGACATGGGACATTGGAAGTCAGAATGCCCCCTTAGGAGAGGAACAAGCAGGGCAGCTAACCGCAGGGGTAATATGGGAAGAGGCAGATTGCCCGTTGGTACAGTTCATGACCAACATCTTTTTAAATGAGTTTTGCCATTCTGACTGACCACTTCCTCTGGGAAGAGACTTAATGTCAAGTTTAAACATTCACATCAAATTTACAAAAGATGGGGGCCTGCTAGCTACATCAGAAATCTGTGATTTGTCTAACCAAAAAAAAAAAAAAAGACAGGATTTTAGAGGGTACTTTATGTTACTACCGGCACACCTTAAAGCACACCCTATATGGGCACTGCATACATTGTACACCATACAAGCCCATCATTGGGGAAGGAGCAGTAGTACATTACCAAAAACAATATCCCCTGTCAGAAGGAATACTGAAACATACAATCAGTCCCTGGAACACCCCCATTTACCCAGTCAAAGCCAGTGGTGAATGGCGCTTTGCACAGGACCAAAGGGCCCTGAACAAAGCTATTGTCCCCCTTCCACCTTTTGTTGCGGATATTGCTACAATATTTTGTGAGATACCGGCAACGTCCAAGATCTACATGGTCATTGATTTAAGTATCGCGTTCTCTTCCATACCTGTTGCAGAGGAAGCCCAAAATTACTTTAAACCTGGGCTAGGCTCCCGCAAGGCTTTGCGAACAGTCCTGCAGCGTGCTCCATGGTCTTGAATCGATCTTTGAGCGATTGGGTACCAAAAGAAGGCTCAGTGTTGCTTCAGTATGTGGATGTCCTATTGCTGTGTAATGAAAATGAGGTCAGCTGTGCGGAGGACTCAGAGCACCTACTAACTCACCTCGCCTCAAAAGGTCACTTGGTGTCTCGCAAAGAGATCCAGTGGTGCAGGTCGCAGGTTGAGTACTTGGGGTGTATAATCCGAACCGAACGTTTGGTGTCACCAGCTCGAGTCAAGGCACTGTCCTCCTGGAGTCCACCAAGAGACAAGTCAGCGCTTCTCTCTTTCCTAGGGTCCATAATATACTGCAGGCAGTGGATACCTGATTGCTCTTATTATGATTCTATCCTAAGGTCTGCTACCCTGCAGGATGCCCCAAAGTTTATTGATTGGACAACAGAGAGGGTTAAGGCTTTACAGCATTAATCAGCTCTCTAAGGCAAGCCCCTGCATTTGGACTTATAGAGTGCGCATGGCCTTTTTCATTGTACTGTGTGGTATCTGGACCTACGGTTGCAGCGGTCCTAGCACAATCACATGGGAATTCTCTGAGACCCGTATCATACATCTCAAAGAAACTTCCAGATCAAGTTCAAGGTATGCCACGTTGCTTACAGGCCGTAGCAGCCTGTGCAATGGCCATACAAGAGGCTTCAAAGGTGGTTCTGGGACATGACCTCACACTGTATACTACACACCTCATGACAAACATGAACACACAACACATGACAATGCAAAAGGTGCAGCGGCTATGAGATTATCTTGCTAAAAACACATAATCTAACCATAAAATCATGTTCAGAAACCTCAAAGCCCATTAGGTTATTACACTCAGGAACACGATTGCACTGAGGTACTTGCAGAAACTACCCTCCCTAGACCAGACCTCACAGATGTTCCGTATCCAAATGCGGAAAATGTTTATGTAGATGGCAGCTGCTCCCGACCTGATGACAAAACTTATCAAACTGGTTATGCCATTGTTCAATTGCCAGATCTAATGATTGAAGCCAAATCTCTGAATGCTAGTTCAGTCCAGATTGCAGAACTCATTGCTATAACTATGGTTTGTCAGATTTTTGAAGGAAAAGATGTAAACATTTACACTGACAGCAGATATGGGTACAAGGGTTGACAAAAGATCCTACTGGACTTTGGTCAACCAAGGAGGGAATAATAGGGAATAAAAGGGGTGCACCACATGATAGAATCCCTAGATTACACACAAGTCCCCACACAGAAGGGCAATTTAGAATATCTTTTAGTTATAGTGGACAAGTTTAGTTCTTGGGTCGAGGCTATCCCAACTACAGGAGAGACAGCCAAAATAGCATCAAGAGCACTAATAAATCACTGGATTTCGAGGTATGGGTTACCAGCCAAAATCTGGTCAGACCAAGGTCCAGCTTTTACAGCTGCTCTTACCCAGGATCTTGCAAATCTCCTGGGCATTCAATGGAAATTACATATTCCATATCATCCACAAAGCGCAGGAATAGTGGAAAGAATGAACAAAAATATAAAGGATAAACTTAAAAAGGCAACAGGAGGAACCATGAAAGGGTGGATTGATTACCTCCCAGCAGTTTTGTTTCAAATTAGGACAGCCCCTAATTCTAGAACAGGATTGTCACCATTTGAAATACTTATGGGTAGACCAGCACAGAGGAAACCTGATGAGGGAGAGGAGGTTAATCTTTATTCTTTACAGGAAGAGTACGTGAAACATCTGGTAAGTAGCTTTAGTGAAACAGAGGACAAGGTTGCTGTCACTTTTCCTCCTCTCTCCACAGAGCCTACACATCCGTATATCCAAGGAGACAAAGTACTGATAAAACAACTTGCCGTCCGGAAACAACCAGGCCCTATCTTCCAAGGACCATTTGAAATTCTGAAGGTTGCCAGAACAGCCGTTCTTACAGATCAAGGACCACAATGGATCCATGCATCCAGACTAAAGACATTTCCGAAGGGAAACTGGAAGAAGGTGAAGGAGAAGACAAAGACCTCTGTTCTGGAGAGTATTCCAGAAAAGGATCCGGAACATACTCCCTAGTGGACCATAAAAAACAAGAAACTCAGAGTTCCATATCCATAGACACTAATGGTCAAAAAGGAGGGGACACTTCGGCAAAACTTTTTCTTTTTTCCTTAATGATTACATTGTTTATTTTAATGCTCATAATCATAGGACACTGTTGGTCAGATAATTCTAACAGACCAAAAAGAAGTATGGAAGACAATTTTAGTGGTAAAATGCTGCTGCTTAAATTTAAGTATGCTTATGCTCAAAAATCAGGATATGAAAAATGTTGGATATGTAGTAAACTCCATCCTAGCACTGCTAGAATCCCCCAATGGCAGTACCTCTAAACTTCACCCCTCTCCTAAACGGCACACCACCTGTCGTCCTTAATAATCCAATGATCGATGGGCTTCAATTCTTGAAGCCATGATCTTAAGGAGGGATTGTAAGGTATCAACCAATATGAACTAATATTCATGATTAGAGTTCTCTTTAAATATATGTATTAGTACAGAATATGTTTTTCTGAACTGTAAAACAGAATGTGACTTTTGTGGTCAAACTAATCTTTCTTCTGTGTAACTGACAGCCAAGTATATTTAGACTTTGTGGTTAGGCCTTTTCCGGGAAAAAGTCTATCTTACTTCTGCTTTTTAACTGACAGATTGACCAACTGACATCTGGCGTTTCTTATCTTCCTGTTTCAAATGTCAGAACATGTCTAGTTTGACCACAATTGACGTATGTTAACTGACCGCTTTTGCAGAAGTCAAAAAACCTGTTTGAATTTATTTTTGTCTAAATCATGAGGTTTTTGCTTATTGCTGATAGGTCCATAGGAGGGAGGCAACTTTTCTCGCTGTGTATAAAAAGGGACATGTAACCATTAAAACCATATTCCTGTATACCATTCACTGTTTATTGGTGTCTTGAATATCCGGCCGGTCAGAGAGACTTCCACAGATCCCGAGTCCAGCTCGAGCCAAGAAGGTCCAACAGAACCAGAACCTTTCAGCTTTATATTTTTTTTAACAACTTTAGGTGGATGACGATCTACTAGTTTATTTTAATTATTCTCTACAAGTAACTTTTTTGCTGTTTCTGTCCCCATTTACTTTTCACTTCATGCCTATTTGACAGGTACCAGACAGAACAGAAAGTGAAATGAATCCCCACCCCCCCCCATGAAATTAAAATTACTAGGAGAGCGATGAAGCCCCTGTGAGGATTTTTTTTTTGTTTGTGTCCCCACAGGGGATATTACTCTTCACTTTTTTGATGGGTGCCAAACAGAGTAAGAAAATAATTAAAAATGCATCTACAGTTTTCTACCTGAAATTTTTTAGGGACACAGATAGCATTAAGGGCTCATTAACACCAGTGAGCCATGCTGTGCACACAGTACTCTGGAAGACACAGTGTGGATGCACCAATGCAAGTCATATATGATTATACCTCTGAGAATAGCACTAAACGAAGCATCAATAACCTCATGGTTTTCTCCTTTCTGCCTGTATATAATCATTACATTTTTTCATCAATAATTAGTTGATTAATTCATTCAAATAATTATTTTGGCTTACAATGGTATTATTTTTCAGTATTGTTGCATATATTGGAGTGGCTGAAAATCACAAAAATATACCTATGCTGAAAAGATGTAGAATTATTCATCCTCTTCATCAGTGGTGGCTGGTGTTTTTTTGGGGGAGGGCGGCAAACAACCACCCCCCTGGGTGCCCGGCGGCACGGCATTTCCACTCCCCAGCGGCGTAGCACAACCCCCGGGGGCGGCGCAGCACTACCACCTCCCCCTCCCGCTTTCTACCGGTTGGTGTGGCACTTACCCCATCAAGGTGGCAGGGGGGCGGGCAGCAGCTACAGTGTCCCCTGCTCGGGCGGCTTCCTCCACGCCTTCCACCCTGCTTCTCCTCCTCCTAGGTGCTAGGCATCCAATAGGTTCGCCTGGCGCTTTGGTCAATCGGGAAACAGGTGTCACGACCCGCTTTATGATTGGCGAGGAAAAGATTTAGTGTGAAAATAGTGAATATTCATTCGCTATTGTCACACGACTGGGTGGGATCGTGGCACAGTAATCTGCGCCCCAAGCCCATCCTTTTTTGAAATCTATTAGAGCCTCTGGCTCTAATCACATGCTTAAAAAAAACACTCCCCCCATTGGAATCCATAGTCCGGCGCTCTGTATGTAGATCAGGGGGCCTGACGCATGGATGGGGGGGCAGCACTCGTGCTTCCCTAATGGACGTGCCACCACTGCGTCTTCATACAACCCATGAAATTGCCCCACCTACCCCATATATTTATTGTCTGAAGAAATCAATACTGGTAAACCTGCATAATTGTTCCCTGTCTTCATTTTAGTTAATAGATGACAGTTTAGATATTTAAATACTGGGGCAAATATATGCCTTTCACAGAACAAAAATAATGACAATTAATAATGCTGATGCACAACTGATCTTTCAATATGACCTTATTAGAATGTCTATGCCATTTACACAGACATTTTGCCAGTTAACTGGGATACGTAAAGTTACCTGAATGGTTCAGCTGAGGGAGTCTGTATTTACATTAACATCTAGCAAATGCAGACTTTTTTTAAATAGCACATTTCATAACTTATTCATGCACAATTAAGACCACATTAGCAATTAAACAACTAAGAGATTAATATCAGCTATGACATTTTCATATTGCCTAGGAGTATAAATAAAACCATATTACATCTGGCGATGAAATGAAAAAAGTACAAGAGAAAATATTTGTGGCTGCAGGTAGCAGTAAAAAACAGTCTTTCAAAAACGAAGAAAAAAAAGTTTTAGCTGGTGAAACAGTGCTACACCCCTGCCATTGTGGGAGTATAGGCAAAAGGCACACAGGGTTCTTAAAGTTACAGCTTGAGGGGCTCTGGAGTATTGTTTCTGAGTGCGGAAGACTGGCTTGTCAGTATTGACCAGGTTTGGTAATCCCGGATCAGGGTCTGGAACTTCAAAGAGATTTGGGTGGGAAGAAGTCTCCAATTCTGTTTCCAGGTCTTACTGGAGATCTGCAGTTTGTGTGAGTGTTCAGGTGTGCACACTTGTTATAAGCAAGGCCTGGTCATAACTAAGGTTTATGAAAAAAGCCAGGGGGCCAGGAGGTCCCTATTGTGAGGCTAGGGAGTGGGCCAGTACAGCCGGATGCTGTAACTAAAGGCCAGGAGAGACAAAAGAGCTGGGAGAGTTGGGTCTAAAGGATTTTGACAAGAGCAGCAGAGTTACTGAAAAGAACGCTATGTGGCTTGGAATTGTTGTTACCTTTTTTTCAGAGTGAAAATCCCCTGCGTGCACTATTTTTGTGAACTTTACTTTTGTTTTGTTTAATGAAAGTGGACCGACAAGTTCAAACTTGCATGGGCTCACTGAAATGCATCTACCACTGAGCTAAACAACCTCTAGATTGTAATGGAGATTAAAGCGGATTTCCACACAAAATTGGAACTTCCGCTTAAACCACTCCTCGCCCCCTTACATGCCACATTTGGCGTGTAATTTTTTTGAGGGGGGGAGTGAGGGCTTCAGAAGGAGTGTGACTTACTGTCCCACTTCCTCCTTCCGCCCAGGGACCGCTTAGGCGACACGTCATATCGCCTAAGGCGGGCCCCTCAATGTAGTCGATCACCTGGGACACGTGACAGATCCCAGGCGATCGCCTGTCCACTCAGATTGAGCAGCGCCACTCGAACATACGCAGTGAGTGCCCGGCCTTGAAGCCGAAAGCTGTCACGGCTGGGTGCCCACAGTTTGAATGGAGGCGCCGGCAGAGAAGGGGGGGGAGAGGAGCGAAGCTCCGTTCAGCCGCGTCGCTGAAGTCAGCAGCTACTAACAGTGTAGCTGCTGACTTTTAATAAGGACACTTACCTGTCCTACTCGCCCACAATGTCGGTCCC
This sequence comes from Rana muscosa, assembly GCA_029206835.1. Lineage (NCBI taxonomy): Eukaryota > Metazoa > Chordata > Amphibia > Anura > Ranidae > Rana > Rana muscosa. Next base: position 588,784,832 of record CM055117.1, read on the forward strand.
CCGACGGCGATCGATCGCTGCTGGCAGGTCCCGGCTCCTCCATCCTGACTAAGGGAAACAGGCAGTGAAGCCTTACGGCTTCACTGCCCGTTTCCTACTGCTCATGCGCCACTCGCACGACGCTTTGTGAATGGGCGGCTTGTCTCCTGGGATACACACAGTTCCCAGAAGGCAGCGCGCCCCATTCACAAGAAGAGGAAATGGAAGTTCTCAATCCGAGGATAAGGAAGAGGCACATTGGAGGCAGATTAGGGGACTTCCACATAGCAACGGGCATTTCGGGTGAGTATAATTTTTTTTTTTTTCTATTAATTTTTTTCTTTTTTTTAAATGAATTTTAGTGTAAAACATTTTTCAGGGTGGACCTCCGCTTTAACTCTATCCCATAGCTGAGATCCAATACCACTGAGATCTCAGAGCTAAAAATGATTGATTTGATATTATATAGAGATGATATGGAAAAACATATGCAATTAGGACTCCAGGGCTTATAGAGCCTTATACTTTTGTATGCTAGTAAGTACAGTCTAACCATCATTATTTAGTACACACAGTGAACTGGCCACTTTGGTATTATTACAAACACATGTTTTTGTTAATTTAAAAGCTCACAGGCACATCATGTATTAAAATAAAAACCATATCCTCTTCCTTCCCATTCGTCTTTGATATCATGATTAGGGATGAGCTCAAGGTTTGGTCTGAATACAAGTTCAGACCAAATTTTGGCTATTTGGGCATTTGTCTAAACGCTGAACTTTTAGCCCGTTCAGCGGGGGTCGCACATCATATATATAGTAGCAGTATTTCTAGCACTAGTGTTTATCATAGCTTCCTATCTATTGTCCTTAGCAAGCAATGATGTCACCCAACCCCATTCATTTACTGGATGGGAATCTCTAGCCATGTGAACAAAGGTGCAGGGATAGCATGACATCACTGACCAAATATATAGTCAATAATGTCACATGAAAGACCCAGCTCCTTTGTTTACTTTTATCCAAGGGGCCCCAAGTCTTGCTCATTGGTCGGCAGGCTTTTTTGTTTCGGCGAGCATCAGGCATTGTTCATTCTGCCTGACCTGGATCTTCATTGCTGGAAGACTTGATTGACAATGGATGAACATTGTGGGATTTCTTGTTTTCTTTTTTAAAAACTGTGTAAGCATCTTTATTTGCTATTTCCTTTTTTGTGTGAATGAGTAGAGGTACTATGTGCCCCTTACTTATTCACATGGGGTGGCGGAAAGTATCTGTGTGTCTCCTCATTGTTAAAGGAACTTTCAGATTCTAATTATCTCTTGCACAAAGACCACTATAATCACAAGACTAGGGTCATGGGGAGAAAACCTTTGTATACTTCAATATGCGCTTTGCAATGGTGTAAGGTACCCCCCATATTGAGGGCATGTGGCCTGGTAAGGTCCTCATCATGCATAATGGTTTGGTATGTATTTTTAGGGAGACTCCCATAACATTTTTCTTCTTATGGGAGTCCCCATTAACTACTATATAAGACCTTTATCTAGGATAAGGGTCTAGTAGAGATGAGGGGAATCCCCAGCCATTTCTTTACAAATGTCAGGGAAATGGCCGAAGAACTGGCAATCCTGCCAGCACTCATCATGGTCATGCCAGTTGGATTCCCGCACGCATACGCACATGCAGATGCGCAACGGCACAAAAGGGTGCACGCAGATGCACGGCGGTGGGTGCATGTAGATGCACACGCACGACGTGACAGATGTTGGTGCCCTCTGGCCTATTTAAACCTGTCACAGACACATGCAGATTGCTGGATTATCTTCAGCTTCCAGTACCTCATGTGCTCTGTGTATCCTGATCCTTGGACTTCCCACTACCGACCCGGTTTGTTGTTACCCGCTTATCCTAAACTCCTGGCTTGACCCCTGCCTTGCAACCTGACTCTGTTCCTGCCTGTTCCCTCGTGATTGACCTCAGCTTGGCTCACAACTCTGCTATCTTCAATCTATTGTGTATGATCACGGCTTGATCCAGTTCTGCTATCCAAACCAATCAGGGACTGATTCACTGTGTATAACTCCTGGCCTGGCTTCGTACTCCGTTCCTGGTTCGCTCTGCTGTCTTATACCTGTGACATAACCTAAGCACGGCTGCCTAACAGTATACCCAGCTCGCTCCAGCCACTCTCTGGTGACCAGCTCATCTAACAGCAGTAACCAGCAAACCATGCTTCTTTGGGCACTGCACTAAGCCGCAAGGGGCGCCCTCTCACCAACTCAGCCTCACACCTGAAACCTGACAACAAACAAAAGTAAAGTGGCCAAAGCTGTCTTTTGCTGGCAACCTAAATGGCATGGTTTCTTAGTAAATGTCAGTTTTGCTACAATAGGTTGTATACATCATACATATGAGCCACTTCACAGGTAGGAGAAGGCGCCCCCCCCTCCCGAGACATGTTAATGAATGGAATTTTGAATTTGTAATGTTAGCCATAAAGAATTATTAAAATACAAGCGTAAATTTTGCTTTGGTATATGTTCTCCAGGGCAGTGCCAAGCCACCCATGCAGTTTTTTTGCCATTCCATTGCCTGTTGGTCTAGGAAAATGGCCATTACTGTTTTTTTAAACATTCAGCTACCATTGACTTTAATGAGGTTTGGATTCAGAACCTGAAGTGTTGTTCGTCCAACTTGCCTCAAACCGAACCCAGGTACATTCAGCTTATCACTAATATAGTTAAAGTGGTTGAACCTCTGGTATGAAATATAAACAAAGCTTATCGCTCTATAGTGTGTATTTATATGTGTGTGTCTCAATCCAGATCACTAAGTGTCATATCTGTCCGCTGCCTCAATCCTTTGCTACCACATTGAGTCACCTCTGCCAGGTTTTCCTGAAGCCAAGAGGTAAAAAGGTGACAGGGGAGGGAGCTCCAGCACACAGCCTCTATTACTGTGTGCTGTGTGAAGGGGGTGTGTCCCTTCCTTCCAATCAGCTCTCAGAACTCTCTCACCGAGTGAAACTTCAGCCCCCCTGTCCCTTCTTTCTAAAAGCTTAGACACAGAGTCCCTCACAGTGAAATCCAAGGTAGCTCTGGTAACACTGGGGAATAGCTGGAGGGATCCAAGGAATAGCCCCCCCCCCAACTGAAACTGGAGTACTCTGGTAGCAATCCGGAAGCTCCCCCCCACGTTGGCTGGGTCTTCTGGAGCTGCAGGCTATTAGGCTTCTGTAAGGCAAAAGGCATAATGAGTTAGTATGCATACCTTAGAACGAGGCGTCGGTAACTTACCTGGTCCACGCTGAGGGAGATGACATGTTGCCTTGGCGTGTTTTCCGGGTATCGCGGCTCCAGTGCTGTGACTGGCTGGAGCCGCGATTTCGTCACTACCGCGCATGCGCGTGGGAGACTTCTTTCCGACTTCTTTCCGGCAAGGTCCGGCGTCGGCTGGGCTTTCAGCCGAGAATCCCTGATGCGCAACCGCTTTAATAAAGCAAGAGGCAACATACAGATTTCACAATATATTTTATCTATAATATTATAATAATATCTATAATATTATACTTCAAACCGCTCTGAAACCATTACATCAACGATTCGGCGTAAGCCCCACAGCAGTGGGAAGTGGGGAGTGAAATTAGACTTTTTAGGTAAGCCAACAGGCATTACCGAGAGTTCATCTTGTTTTCAAGATACAGTGCAGGATGCTTTCATGCAAGCAATTTTTGTGTAATTAATCTCCAGCAAAGTATTCAGCTCACTTGATATATACATACATTAAAAGTCATGCCAAAAAGGACAGATAATGCCCTCATATCAACAGCATAACCCCTCATCTGCCTGACTATACCACCTAAAGTAGGTTGCAAGTTTGCACTAACAAAGATAACCAAGAGTTTAGCATTAACAGCCCTTTCGAGGAAGTAATCTCTTAAAAAAATCAAAGCAAGCGGGCGGCCGGAGCGGATGCAAGCTTAGATCGCTCCGCACACTCCCGGCACTTAGAGCTTTCATCAGCAGCCCTCATATCCCGCTCGTCTAAGCACAGCACTGGGACGGCGGGCACGTGTCGCGGGGACACATTACATGTATACCCGATCGTCGGGGAGGACCTACGGCGGCAGTTCATACCCGCCTCGTGGGTCAGCCAAAGGATCCAAGATGGCGTCCAGCGCGAGTTCTATCCAGGCAGGGAAGGGACAGCAGCAGCCTCAGTTACAGGAGAAGAAGGGACAGCCGTCTCCCAACGGATCGCTCTGCATGGGCTCATCCGCAGCCATCCAATCCTCAGGTGAGCAGACAGACCATCCCTGTCCATCATCTAGCCCTGCCAGATCTCTGACACAGGCTTCCCTGCCATCTCCAAGCCCTGCTTCCCATGCCTCTTCTGCCCTGGAAAGAGATATGGCAGATGTTTTCCTCAGCCAGGATAGTGGCCAAGATATAGATCCTGACAGTCCTGAGAGATCTCCAGATCCCCTGCCTGCACCATTACCATATTCTCCAGATACTATTCTCCTTGCTCGCTTTGCGGACATGTTGAAAAAAGAGTTGGAGAAAGCCACTTCTAAATTGGCTTCTGACATTAAGCAAGATTTTCAGAATCTGGGATGTCGTTTAGACAGTATTGAATCCAAAGTTGATGACACTGTCCATAGAGTGGCGCAGAACTCTACCATGATTACTGAACTCCACAATCGTTTGGAGGATGCTTACACTAGAATTGACGACCTTGAAAATCGTGCCAGGCGATATAATTTCCGTATCCGTGGGTTACCAGAAACGGTTAAAGATTTCAGTTCTATAGCTTCTTCCCTGATGCAATCGGCTGTTCCAGATATTGACGAAGCACACATGGAGATCGATCGAATTCACAAAGCCCTGGTTTCTCTAAAACCGGACGGCCCTCCCCGAGATGTGATTGTGAAGCCTCACTTTTTCAGGATCAAGGAAGCGGTAATGCGATATGCTAGAGACCACCCAGATCTGGAAGTTGAAGGATATAAAATCCAAATATTTGCGGATATTTCCCAAGCTACCATTCAAAAACGAAGAGCATTTAAACCGCTGTTATCCCCTCTGATTCAACGTGATATTCGCTATCGCTGGAACTATCCTTTCCGTTTGCAATTCACATATACCAATAGATCATATGCCTTCTCTACGTTCGCCGATGGTGAAAAGATCCTACTGAAGTTGGGGTTTATCTCTCATAATCCCTCATCCCAAGACCCATTAAGATCCAACGGCCCTCCTCCTCCGCTTTCACCTCTTTGGTCTTCTCCGTCTTCAAGGAAAACTGCAACTTCACGCCGAGACACCTGAAGATTCCTGACTGTTACATATTGTCTTTTTCCCTTTTTTTTTTTTAATATAGCAATGGCCTCTCAGCGGTCCCCTCACGGGACATTGGCTATTGCCTAAGTTTGGTTAACATTTTTTAGATACCATACATCTGGCATCTTTTACCTTCTAGGTCGTTCTAGTTTTGTTGACCTTGGGACCTATTATTTGTCTTGCAAAATATTTGCTATGCTTCTACTTATTAATGGTCCATTATACATATATACTTTTTTTGTTTTCTTTTGTTTTGTTTTCTTGTTTTATATTGTCTGCTCAGGAAAATTTAGACGGGCACTTTATTTGATATACCGTATTTGTGCCGGGGAGGCGGCTATGCACTCTCCCTACTTGTTGGACTCTCCCCATTCATTACTATTGGTGGAGACTCCCACACTTCCAGAACCAGGATTCTGGACTACGTGGTTACAATATATTTTGTTTCAGTTGTTTCAGTTGTTTAATTTGTTTTGTTCATGCTATACTCCTTGATACTGGGCGTTTCTATGCCCAAGTGTCGACTATTCTCTTTTCTTTTTTCTATTTTTTCTACTTTTAACCTTTTTTCCTTTTCTTCCCTGAGGGTCAGCCGGAGGTTCCCTTGGTTGCCTGAGATGCCTATACATTGGTGTTGGTTGGTGAGTTTGTCTATTACAGCCGCTTTTGTCTTTTACCATGTCCATGTTGACTGATCCCACTGGAACCATACGACTGCTTTCTCATAATGTCCAGGGATTGGGCTCTCCATCTAAGCGTATTAAGGTGTTTAATTACTACAAGTCACTGGGTGCTGATGTTGTAGCTCTTCAGGAAACACATTTTGCTTCTTCCTTCACTCCCCGTTATATACATAAAAACTATCCCGTTTGTTATTTTGCTAATGCCAGGGAGAAAAAACGAGGGGTGGCGTTATGCTTATCGCGACGTCTCTCGTTTAATGAAACTGAAGTACTGAGGGACCAGGAGGGGAGGTACTTATTGGTGAAGGGACACTTGGGGGGTAATTTAGTGACATTTTTGGTCTATTATGCCCCCAACACGAACCAGGTAGCGTTCTTTGATTCCTTACTCCGATCTTTGGCACCGAAGTTTGAAGGAGATGTAATCTTAGCTGGTGACTCTAATTTAGCGTTAGACCATATACTAGACAAATCTCATCTATCACAACTTCAGTCCCCTCCTAAACAAAGCCGAAAATTTGCTCAGCTGTTACATCATCATGACCTAGTTGATGCTTGGAGGGAGGCCAACCCTACCACTAGAGACTATTCCCATTTTTCTAGAGCTCATAATCATTATTCACGTATTGATCATGTATTTCTCCATTCGGGACTATTGCCTAAATTGACAGCAGCCAAAATTGTGTCGGCGCCCTGGTCTGATCATGACCCTGTGGTGGTTATGTTTTCAAACTTGACGATCAAGTTGGCTAAATCTCACTGGAGGCTTAATGAATCTATACTCAGTAATGAATCTTATTGCCTAGATATTATTACTCACCTTAAAACTTACTTTGCTATTAATAAAGCAGAAGATACTACTCCTGCTATTAACTGGGCAGCACACAAAGCTTCAGTGCGGGGTTTCTTGATTCAGTTGGCATCCAGACTTAAAAAAAAAGCCCACGAAGAAGTGATTTTGGTCAAAACTAAGGAATATGAAACTTTAGTTACCCAACATAAACGTTCCCCACATCCGGACTTGTTGCTTAAACTTGAACAGGCCCGTACAGAACTTAATATTTGCCTCACTACTAAAGCGGAAAAAAGCCTACGCTGGACTAATCATAAATTTTTTACCTGGTGTGACCGGCCGGGTTCCTTACTGGCACATAAACTTACCCCTAAACATGCACAGGCTGCTCTCCCGAAAATTAGACTCTCAAGGGGCAATCTTTCCCAAAATCCTCAAAAGATTCTTAGTGAATTTCAAGATTTCTATACTAACCTATATACCCCGGCCCAGGGCCATGTGTCTTCTTCTATTAGTGACTTCCTACATACCTTATCTCTGCCGTCTCTCACAGAATCTCATAGAGAACGTATGGACCAACCCATTACATGTGAAGAAATATGTAACACTATCAAATTGTTGTCTTTACATAAATCGCCTGGCCCTGACGGTCTTCCTAATAATTATTATAAAACGTTTTCTGAACAATTGGCTCCTCATATGGCTCTCTATTTCAATTCCTTGCGAGGCGGTGGAGAAGTTCTTTTAGACGAAAATAGGGCTTACATTAGTGTCATACCGAAACCAAATAGAGACTCTACTGATATTCTTAATTACCGCCCTATATTGCTGATCAATTGTGATCTCAAAATTCTGACGAAATTATTAGCTTTGCGGCTCGGTGCTTTTCTGCCACAGTATATCCATAAAGACCAATCTGGCTTTATAAATCAACGCCAAACGCTAGACCAGATTCGCCGATCTATAACATTGATTTCTGCAGTTCACTCTAAATGGGATGCCCCATGGTCTAGGGAACTACTGCTGCTTTCATTGGATCTTCATAAGGCCTTTGATAGCTTGAATTGGGACTACTTATTTGCCACCTTAAAGGCCTTTGGATTTGGTTCTACCTTTATCACCCTATTACAAACAATATATAGCAATCCGTCGGCCCAGGTCTCCATTCGAGGTTATAGATCAATTTAATTTCCTATCCGACGAGGGACAAGACAGGGTTGTCCACTTTCCCCATTGCTTTTGCGTTAGCAATTGAACCCTTAGCTGTTGCAATTCGATCCCACCCCAAAATACATGGAGTATGCTGTGGGCAACAAGAGCATAAATGCTCCCTTTTTGCTGACGACGTCCTCATGTATGTCACTAACCCTCAAGTTACTCTACCTAATCTACTAGCTCTATTTCGTCAATTTTCCCAGCTCTCAGGGCTTTCTTTAAATACTCAGAAGACTATGGCTCTTAATATCTCTTTACCCCCCTCGATGGAACGGAATCTACGAACTACATATAACTTTCAATGGGCGTCACACTCCCTTCCGTACCTAGGTGTTCAGCTGACGCCTTCAATTAACACTCTATATCGGGCTAACTATCCTCCACTGTTTCGCCGTCTCCGAGAAGATCTTCAACGATGGGCAGACTATCCCTTATCCTGGTTTGGTAGAATCAATTCCATTAAGATGACATTTCTACCCAGGATACTTTATTATTTTAGAACTCTACCAATTGCAGTCCCGAGGGGAGATTTACAACAACTACAATCGGATGTTCTCCATTTTATTTGGGGTAATAAAAAACCTCGCATGAACAAACTGACGTTATTTGTCTCGAAACCATGTGGTGGGCTTGGCCTCCCTGATTTACAAGCTTACTATCAAGCAGCTCAAATAGCACAGCTTTCCTACACAACAGCTAAGGGGTCTCCACCCCTGTGGGTTTCTATTGAGGCTCTTTCGTGCCATCCTTTTAGTATCGGATCACTAATGTGGCTCCCCCATTTTGTGCCCCACCCTGTCTCACTCCCTAGCGGTTTGGGACAGAGTGCGACATCGTAGATGCCTATCGTCTCCACATACCCCACTAGCCCCCTTGTTCTGTAATCCTGAGTTTTCTCCCGGCCTGACTTCTTAGGATAGGAGACTATCTTGATGGAGATCAACCACTCTCTTTGCAATATTTTAAAGACACGCTGCAGATGCCCTCTAGTGAATTGTTTAGGTACAATCAGCTTATTTCATTTATACGTTCTAAACTTAAATTGTTAGACAGACCTTTTACACTTACAAATTTTGAATTATCTTGCCAAACAAGGGGCCTCCTACGGGGACGGATTTCTGCGGTATATGCTACCCTTACTGACCCGAATACTAAACTCCCTTACATGATTCAATGGGAACGGGATTTAAATACCACTTTTGATTTGGCTGAATGGCAGGATATTGCTTATGCGTTATCTAAAGTATCAATTAATACGACATTAATTGAAGCTAACTATAAAACTCTCCTTCGCTGGTATTTGGTTCCAACCAGGGTCGCTAGGATGCATCCATCTGCATCCCCCACCTGCTTTAGAAAATGTGGCCAGATGGGTACAATGTATCACGTTTGGTGGAAGTGCCCCAATATCACTAGATTCTGGATTCGGATATTCAAACTGGTATACTCTGTGACAGGAATTAATATCCGTAGATCCCCGGAGGTGGCGCTTTTCCAAAGGCTTCCTGAAGGGGTCCCTAAAAAATCGAGGAAGCTAATTATATACATACTTTTAGCTGCCAGAATAACCATTGCTAAATATTGGAAGCAGTCGATGGTTCCTCTTGATTCTGTGAAGAATAAGCTCAACTGGATCATGGTTAATGATGGACTCACCTGCATCCTCCGCAACACTACTAAGAAATTTGATCTGATATGGGATCCGTGGATACGATACATCTCTCCATCCTAATACACCTCTGGCTAACCCTCTCTTCTTCTCTCTTCCCCCCCCTTTTTTTTCTCTCTCTCTCTTCTTCTCTTCTCCTTCTCTCTTTTCTTTTTTTTTTCTCTTTTTTTTTTTTCTTCTCCTTTCCTTTTCTCCTCTTTTTCATATTTACTGCTTATCAGATATATTTTTGTAGATACAGGATGTCCTAATAATACATATACTTCCAGGTTGCTGATACTCGAGAGAAGGTGCACAAGAGAACCCCCCCTTTTTTTTTTTTCCTTTATCCCTCCCTCTCCCCATTCCCTTCCCACTCCCCATTCCCTTCCCACTCCACATTCCCTTCCCACTCCACATTTTCTTCCTTTGCTTCCTATACTGTACCTTTTCCCTGTGCTATATCCCTTCCTAATATTGCAGGCCTAAATGACTCATTGGGACTTTATGTAGTCCCCAACAAATCTGAAGCATACTTCATGATCTGATCATTAACCTCTTAAACTTCTATGTTATTTCACTCTGTCAATCTCACCACTATTTCCATCAAAAGTATTCTATATTGACATTTCTCAATTTATTGTGTTGAGGTGGTGTATTTCTGTTTATCCTGATGGAAGGACATTTGGCGGCTTACGCTTACTTTCTCATTTGCAAACATTGTTGATTATTGAATGTATTCTTTGAGACATCGTCTTGTCATTTGATTAATAAAAATATTGAAAGTTAAAAAAATCAAAGCATTATTTTGCTGCGGTCACATGACTGATAGATCTGGTTTATTCCACTCTGGGCAGTGGACTGGGTCTACTGAGTAGAGGAGAAGTAAGTGGTTGTAAACCTTATTCATGAAATCTGACCTGGGCACATACACTATGTAGCGGGTGTTTGAATTTAAGGGAGGCATCTGGGTGGTAGTGTAACCCAGATGCACAAATTGCTAGGGGATCCGAGACCTTTTTCTGGTTTTTGGAGGACTCTGGTGGTGTGAGGTTCCTTGCAGTCCACAGGTGGCGCTGTTGCCCTGGGCCGAAGCTGAACTCACACCACAAGACTGTACCTTTTTGTCCTCCCCTGGAGCTGGTACGGCGGGGCGGGGAACCCGCTGTGGCGGCAAAGGGAGAGGGGATAAAAGGGGCGGACGCCCTTACCACAGGGTTCAGAGTTCAGAGTTGAGAGTCCGGAGTGGGAGTCGGAGGACTCGGCCGCACCCAGGCACCTTCAGCTTGGGTGCTGGCGTTCCAGTGTTACAGGCCTAGGTGCCCTTGACCTAGCCGGTGTGGAGATGGAGTCCATCTCAGGCACCTTTAGCCTGGGGTGAGGTACTATGGCGGATGCCTGGGGCTCAGTACCTTCGACTGAGTTCCGCGAGGGTGGAGGAATCCGAGGGGGCCCTAACTCCTTGGGTGCCCGTGTCTGAGTTCGTGAGATCTGGTGTGCGGAACTTCCCTGAAGAGTCCGGCGCAGCATTGCTGGTGACAGAGAGGCCTCCGGTTTCTCCCTTGGACGGATTTCCTTCCCCTGACAGGGGCAGTGCTAGCGAAGGTAATTCACGTTCTACCTCACATAGTCAGTGGCAGTGACTATTTACCACTGGTGATACCACAGTGGTTAGCAGCAGAAGGGAAAGGATTGTGCCTCGATCTATCCCCATTATTACTCAGTAAAGAAACTGTATGTTTGTACGCCAAGAAGAATAAAACTGAGTTGGACCTATTCACTGTGTGGAACTCTGGTTACTAGGAGCAAAGGAGTCAGGGACGAAGTACTGGACTTGACTCTAGGACACCTACACAAGGCCCAATCTTCTGGCCTTCACCTCTCAGCTATGGAGGACATGGGCCGTGGTGTATCTCATCCCTCTCCCCAGCACTGAGACCCCTAGACAAAGAAAGACAAGCCGATTATGAGAAAGGGAGAGAGGGGTGAGGCCGCTACAACTATATTATCAAAAGTATTGGGATACGCACATGAACTTTATTGGCATCCCAGTCATAGTCCATAGGGTTCAATATTGAGTTGACCCACCCTTTGCAGCTATAACAGCTTCAACTCTTCTGGGAAAGCTGTCCACAAGGTTTAGGAGTGTGTCTTTGGGAATGTTAGACCATTCTTCCAGAAGCGCATTTGTGAGGTCAGGCACTGATGTGGACGAGAAGGCCTGGCTCTCAGTCACCACTCTAATTCATCCCAAAGGTTTTCTATTGGGTTAAAGTCAGGACTCTGTGCAAGCCAGTCAAGTTTCTCCCCCCCCCAAACTCGCTCATCCATCAGTGTATATCTGTAGTGTTTACTTATCTCTCTCCAAAGCTCTGAGTGATATGTCTTTCTGCTGCTCCATTCCTCTGTTATCAGCATGATAGTTTCTGACAAGCTCTCCGACACACAAGATAAAAGCAGCTGGAAATTTGTGTCGGGGGGGGGGGGGGGTGCTTAGAGGTAGATTAGCAGGGACCTTGTCTATTCAGACTGCAGCTCTGAAAGTTTCTTTGTTCCTCTGCCTATGTGGAGGGGTGGTGCCTTTCCTCCAATCAGCTGTCACAAAGTGTAAGCCCAAACTCCACACCCACTGCTGAAACAGCAAGAAAGATTGGTAACACGATCTGTACTTTCTAAAGACTGTAGAAAACTGAAGACAGCAGATATACATGTAAAACTTATGTAGGGAGATTTTTTTCATCAGCTGAGGCTGTTTACTTCACTGGGTATATGTGAGGGTTTTCATCCACTGTAGGTATCATAATACCAGAAGCAGTGCTGGGCCACTCACCAAGCATTAGTCTTGTTACACAAAGTGAGTTACATTTTTCTCCGTACGTACTGTAGAAGTACCCAATATTTTCTTAACATGTGATCTGTGCCCCTACAATTACAGTATATAAATATAAATTACTGTGTAATCAAAAAATAAATACTCCAAATATTCAAACTTTTTACTCAATTAAAAATAATTTCAATTATTTGATTTTGGCTAACTAGGTCTACAATCTCTTGCTTATAAAGCATATGACTATTCATTTCTTTTCCTAGCCTATTTTCTGTTAACACTCTTTAAAGCTGACTTTTGGGCACAAAAACGTGAATATAAACATATTCTTCAATGGCCAAAAATGATAATTCTGTGCACTCAAAATGCCTTTGCAAGCACAGTTAGGCCCGGTTCACACTTGTGCGATGTGAGAACCCTGCGAATCCACTGTGGGTTCCCGCATCGCACTGACTCGCACTGCCGTTCACACTGCCATATGAGAACTGCTGGGGAATGTCATTATATGTTAACGACACCCCCATTTCAGCTCGCGTATTGCACTGCGACTGACAGTTCGGACATGAATCGGATCGCATATGTGTGAACACACATGCTATCCGATTCTGGTCCGAACAGAAAAAAGGGTCTTGTGCGTGTTTGGACCAAATGCGGTGCGATATCAGCCATACTATCTGTATGGCTGAAATCGCACTGCACAGACATCGCATGTAATGTGAACCGCAGTGCGCTGCAAATTACATGCAATGTCTGTCATTGCACAAGTGTGAACCGGCCCTTATACAGTTATCACTTTGTAAACATAGTAGATACATCATCACTGTAGGTAAAGTTGATCCGGGGAATATCCGATTGCCTCTCGGGGGATCAGGAAGGAATTTTTTCCCCTGCTGTAGCAAATTGGATCATGCTCTGCTGGGGTTTTTTGCCTTCCTCTGGATCAACTATGGGTATAGAATTGGGTATATGGGATTGTACGATATATATATATATATATATATATATATATATTTTTTTATGGTTGAACTGGATGGACTTGTGTCTTTTTTCAACCTGACTAACTATGCAACTATGTAACTATGTAACTGTGCTACACACCTTGTGAAGACCAGGGCAGATAAAAGCAGTGATTGATTTTTATTATAGGAAGCCCCTGCACAGAGGCAAAGCTTCACAATAGATTACTGCACAGATATGGAAGAAATATACAAAGCACACCAAGATCTAAGTAAGAATACATATGCCTTTTATGTATAGACAATATTTGCCTAAGCTGGAATTTAGCTTTCAAGTAGAATTCCTGCCTAACAATAACTAGTTCCCACACCATTTTTACTTCACTCCAGTCACGTGATCTGCAGCTCTGGCTCCCCTGTGTCAGTCAATGGCAGACAATGGCTGGGGCATAGGAACCTTTGGATGACATCACTGCTCCCAGATCTCCCAGCCATTGTCAGGCGCTCTCTCCTCTCCCCTGCAGCCACCGCTCTCTACTACAGCAAATCAGGAAATCACATAACCGGACCGGTGCGGACATAAAATAGGTTAAGAATACACATATCTTTTTACACAGGTTAGACAGTATAAGTAGCAGGAGGTGGAGGGATGTTTTTCAAGACTATATAGTTGTTGGACTGGAATTCTACTTCAATATTTAATTATAGCAAGGATTTAAAAAAAAAAAAGCAGGTGTAAATAACAAGTAACAAATTTTAAAAAATCCACCAAGCCCCCCTTCCAAGCTTTCCTAGATGCATACTCTTTAAAGTGATTGAAAACCCTTACATATAACCAGTAAAGTGACTTGTCTCAGATGATACACAGAGATTAAACAAATCTTCCTACATACTTTGTACCTGTTTATCTACAGTCTTCTTTTCTCTACGGCCCATCAAAGTGCAGAATGTATCCAGCTTATCAGAGCCCTCAGAAAGCAGGGAGCTGAAGTTACACACTGCACAGCTCAATGAGGAGAGCTCTAAGAGTTAATTAGAGGGAAGGGACATACCCCCTCTACACAGCACACAGAAACGATGCAGAGCTGAGGATATCAATCACAGGCAGTGTGCTCCCTCCCTAACTTTTATCTCTTGGAGTCGGGAAAAATTTGCAGAAATTACTCATGCAGATAGCCAAGGAACTAGACAGCAGAGAGAATTGTCACTTGGTGCTTTGGATTGAGACAAATACACACTATAGAAGGGTGTGCTTTGTTCATATTTCAACCACTTTAAATCAGGTGGATGACAACTACAATGCAATATGCAGACTTGTATGCATGCTATCATAATGCTTAAAGCTAATTTGCATTCTCACTGAAAATGATCTCCCCCAAAATCCATAAAGAAGACCTTTGCATGATGGTCTCCAAGGGACCATTACCTTTCTGATTAGGGATCATAGTTATGTGATGAATAGGGTTGTCCAGTGATGACTACTTTTTTCTTGTTACTTGAATTGCAGTTTTAGCCATTTGGGCCACTGTTGGTATGTTGATGTGGCCATCCACTCCTTGTAGCCTACATAGAGGGGGTGATACTCCTGACAGGACTTCTTCAAGAGACCTGTTTATGGGCAAGAACAATCTGTTTTACACAGCAATGTATGAAAGCACATTGGAAGTGAGCTATAACTTTTTTCAAATAATACATTTATTTATTTGGCTGTAGCTTAGTTTATAAAAATGTAATATATGTGCTCCATTCAGCAGTTGATGAGTTATGAAACATTTGGTTACATTTGCAGTAACAAGAGGCTCATTATTGATACTGTTTAATTAAAATAGGCAGTAAACCATGAAAGGACATAATGAACTATATGTTCAGTGTTGAAAACACTTTGTTATTAAAATATGAATGCATATTGGTTGATTAGTCTTCATGTCTGCATCCTGTTAATTGTACATATTTATGCAAGCTTAGCCCATGCTAGCTTGGTATACCTTTGAGAGTCTAGAAATGGGAAATGGGAACGGTTTACCTCTTGACCGGATATAATTGATGCATAGACACCCAGACCATATTTAGTAGCTCAGTATGTATAAATTTATTTGACAACTCTACAAGAATATTTCTCACTTTTACATTTTAAATAAGTTTATATTATAAGGGTCTTTCACACTAATCAGCTTTTGATCATTTTTTTTTGTTAAAAAACAGAATAAAATGCATGAAAAATGCACCCCTTTAAAGTGGTTGTAAACCCTAAATCAAAAAATAAAAATAAAAAAAACACCTGCAAGACAAAGCCATAATGAGCTAGTATGACTAGCATACTAGCTCATTATGCATTACTTACCTTAGATCGAAGCCCCCAAAGCCATCCTCGTCTCCCCCTCCAGCCGCAGCCATCTCTCCACAGATACCGGGAAGGTTACTTCCGGGTATCGCCGCTTTGGCGCTGTGATTGGCCGGAGCGGCAAAGACGTCACTCCGCGCTTGCGTGCGGGAGCCGTCAAAGCCGGATTTGTGAATGGGATATTCTCACTGTGAATGCGCCGTTGTCTACGGTGCGCATGCACCGTAGACAACGGTGTATACCTTTTGGCAAATATCTCCTTAATCTAGGCTTACCTGTAGGTGGAAGTTGCATAAGTGGGTTTACAACCACTTTAAATCCTATGGAACTCTTCGCACCAGTCAGTTGAGTTTCAGTTGCATTTCTAAAAGTCCTGCTTACTGCATTCTTGGTATGTTTTTCAAAACTGCACCAAAAACAAAGCTCCCCATTGAATTTAATAGAACACAAGTCAAAACATGTTAAAAATGTATGTTATGCAGTTGCATTTTTGGTGCATTTGTGATAGAAAACACACCAAAAAGGATATGACATCTATACAAGCTACAACACAAAAGTGTTTATTTTCAACACTGTATAATGGACATATAACATCAAATACCTCCAGTGAGTAAGCTAGATCCAATACGCTGGTATCCTCCCCTCCTTCCCTCTCGACTTTCAACGCTCCCTCACCTCCACCAATCCAACCTGGCCCCCCCACTTCCCTCCCTTTGTACCCTCACAACCCCAATACATGAAAAAATGCCTAATGCCGCGTACACACGATCATTATTCACGGCGGTTAAAAAACCGCCGTGAATAATGTCATTTAAAACGGGGGAACAGCTTGTTTTTCACGTCATTTCACGTCATTTTTTCTCTTGACGAGAAAAACAACCGTGTGTGGGCTCTGCGGCAGTGTTTCCCTATGGGAAACACTGCCGCGGAAAACATGTCGAAAAAAACTACGAGAAAAATTAGAACATGTTCTAATTTTTCTCGTCGTTTTTAATGCAGTTTTTCTCGTCGAAAAAAACGACAGAAAGCCCACAGACTATCGTTTTTCTCGTCGAATGGGAAAAATGTCGTGTGTACGCGGCATTAGGCGTCCCACAAGGCCAGCAGTATGTAGGATAAATGCCACTGATATGACTGCTGTCAGTCCAGATAGAGTGAGGATTAGTGAAGGCCGGCCATAAGGGGTGCAGAGGCTCCGCCCACTAATCTTCATGTACCTCCTCCTTATCTCCAAGCTGGGCGATGGACTCATAGCTATGAGTTGTTTCTTTGAAGCATATGATTAGAGCCTGAGGCTCTAATTGGCTACAAAAAGGTTGGGCGTGGGGCGCAGTGCTCTGAGCCCTGAACCCAACCACTTGTGACATTAGTAAATTAGTATTCGCTATTATCTTCCAGCTTCCTCTCCTGGCCAATCAGGACAGGAGGGGAATCTTAAGACCGAATTAGCAGGGGAAGCTGCGACCTGGATGGGGTAAGTGCCAACCTGGCGGGGGGGGTCACTTCCAATATACATTAGTGACATGTGGTTTTCTGGGATTCCATGGAGTGATCGTATGACCCTGTAGTCAACATTTAACTCACAGAGGGATGAAGTTCATGCCACTATACAGGAGCGCAGGTGCCTTGATCTTGCCCTGCAATGGTGGAGACATTGAAGTCTGTGCTGCATGTGGTGATTTAGTACAGAGAATTGCCAACCTCTCCTTGTCTTCCTTGTGGTAGTGAAACACTGATCATGAACCCATAAGTGCACAGGTGTGAAAACTTCTGCATTCAATTAGTGCAAAGGAAATAGGCAAATGGAAGTTTGGCATTCCCCTTGGCTTCATCATCCTGCTGCTGACATCAATACATACATTCTAAGCTAATTTTCAATGTACTAAAGTTTCGGTTTTCTTCTTGAATCAGATGGCTCCCCCAGCACTGGCCCCTCTTTCTGGTGCTAGGGTGGCTCCTTTCCTTTGCAGGATCCTCCAGAACCACCCCCACATGCACACTCCCACCATCAGACTGTAGGCATTGGCACAGTCAGTGGCCTCACATGGCAAAATGAAAAGGCATGCATGTGCACTTGTGCTAGGCATAATCGGATATGTAATCAATCAATCTAAAGCCTCGTACACACGGTCGGACTTCAAACACACTTTTCCGTGAATTTTTGTCCGAAGGGAGTTGGCCGAGCACACCCATAGCATACACACGGCAGGACTTTTCTGCAAACTTTCCCAAAACTTTCCCAACGTCACGTGGTTTTTCTGCTCTTTTCTGCTCTTTACCACCACCCTTTGGTCAACTTCTGCTATTGCTGGTTGATTTTAACATTGGTTCTGGGCATGCGTATTTGTACTTCGGACAAAAGTCCGATGGATTTCTGTACACACGATAGGACTTTTGTTGCCGAAAAGTTTGTCCGTTTGCAGAGCGAACTTTTGTCCGATGAAAACCGAAAAAGTTTGTCCGATGGAGCGTACACACGGTAGGATTTTTTTGAAAACTTGCTCATTTTGAAGTTTGTTGTCAAAAAGTCCTACCATGTGTATGGGGCTTAAGATGGTATTCAGTAATAATAACATTAGGTGTGCACAATTTACTGACAGTAAGTTTGTGGAAGTGGTGCACAGTAAGCGAAAGGATATGGTGTACAGTAAGCAATATCTGGCCTAAGCAAAAGATCATGAGCTTGTGTTAAAAAATATTACTACAATAGGTAAATATTTGCTGATAGTAATAGATACAAATTATATTTCTACGAACAGAATATATACCGGTACATTTCAACCTAAAGTGGTTGTAAACCCTGTATTACCACTTTTACCTACAGATAAGCCTAAAATAAGGCTTACCTGTAAGTACCGTGAATTTCTTTTAACCACTTCCCGCCCCGTCAATAGCAGATTGACGTCTGGGAAGTGGTTGTGTTATCCACACTGGACGTCATATGACGTCCTGCGGGATAACAGCCGCCGCGCGCCCGGGGGGGGGGGGAGCGCATCACGGCGATCGGTGGAACGGTGGGTCAGTCTGACCCACCGCTACACTGATCTCGGTAAAAAGCCTCCGGCACCGTGCACTGACTGGCACTATGATGGCACACCACAATGTGTGGTGGCTGGCATTGCTGGGCATCAGTGTCCATCAGTGCCACCTACTAGTGTCCATCAGCGCCACCTATCAGTGCCCATCCGTGCCCATCTGTGCCCATAAGTGCCCACCTATTAGTGCCCGTCCGTGCCACCTATCAGTGCCGCCTATAAGTGCCCATCAGTGCCGCCTATAAGTGCCAATCAGTGCCGCCTATGAGTGCCAATCAGTGCCGCCTATGAGTGCCAATCAGTGCCGCATACCAGTGCCACATATCAGTGCCCATCAGTGCCGCCTATCAGTGCCCATCATCAGTGCCCATCAGTGCCACCTCATCAGTACCACCTCATTGGTGCCACCTCATCGGTGCCCATCAGTGTCGCCTTATCAGTGCCCGTCAGTGCCGCCTTATCAGTGCCCGTCATTGAAGTAGAAAAGGTACTTATTTACAAAACAAATTAACAGAAACAAAGAAAAACATCATTTTTTTCAAAATTTTCGCTATTTTTTTTATTTGTTGTGCAAAAAATAAAAATCGCAGAGGCGATCAAATACCACCAAAAGAAAGCTCTATTTGTGGGAACAAAATGATAAAAAATTTGTTTGGGTACAGTGTAGCATGACCGCGCAATTGTCATTCAAATTGCGACAGCGCTGAAAGCTCAAAATTGGCTTGGGCAGGAAGCTGTATAAGTGCATGGTATTGAAGTGGTTAAACTAGTTTAGGAGATATTCACTGTATCCGCATGTGCTTGGATAGAGAAGTATCCTGGACTGCCGCACTCCATAAAACAACATCTTTATTGGGTAGGTAAAATCCAAAAACAACCAAAACGATACAGTCAAAATAAAGTGAACAACAGGAAAAAAATCTCATAGCTTCATCATCGGCACATGCGCACTGAAGAAACAGCTCCCTTGCATAGGTGTGTGCAGCCTAATGCATTAGGGTGTGCACCCTTAAGCTCAAACACACATGTATGTGTATCTACATATATATGACCCCAGGACATTGATCTCCCTGCTGGCACAGTGAAAGAGAAGAGCATAAACGCTTCTCTTATGGCAGAACCGGTAAGAGGGAGATCTTTCCCATGTTCCTGTTGCTACACAGAGCGATAACTCTAATGTGCATGGGGTGATTAGGGTGTGCCTGGACACACCTGGCACACCCTGTGCGCATGCCTATGCTCCCTTGTGATGTTTCTTCAGCTGCTGTGCCGCTACCGGCGGCTCCTGCACGCATGCACGGGAGTGACATTATCGCAGCTCCGGTCAGTCACAGCACCGGAGCCTGCAAACCTGGAAATAACTCCAGGATGACATGTCGCCGGTCACAGCGGTGTGTCAGGACCGCTACAACAGCATTGTTCTAAGGTAAGTATTTCATAATGCGCTAGTATGCGATGCATACTAGCTCATTATGCCTTTGTCTTGCAGGTTTTGTTTTTTTATCTGGGTTTACTACCACTTTAAAGAAAATAGTACAAGGTGTCTGCTACTACCTCTAATTAGAAAAGCCTAATACATTTTTCACTATATTCGGGATGTCATTTTGCATCCCAGTTAGCTTGAACATATACAATATGTACACAGTGAGTCTAATTTACTAAAGAAGTTAGGAATCTTCATTATGAAAAGTGACACTATATTTATCATGTCGTGTGCAGATAAAATAAACAGGAATTTGCTTTCCACATAATAAATGAAGTGAACCTTTATTTTTTTGAATGAAGATTCTCAAACCCTTTAGTTAATCACTGTCACTATGTTGTGATTAGTTCCACTAACAATTGCATATACAAATTTATTGCCTGTCACGAAAGGCAGTATTGCATAACACACTACCATGTTTTTTTTTTTTCCTGCCATAAAAAAAAAAACATTTTATGCAAAAAGAAATATTGTATTCAACAAGTATCCATTTTCACAATTAATTTCACTCCCGCAGCCCCAGTGTGAACCTGGGCTAAGGTTGTTATGTCTACATTGAGCAATGTTCAGTACAAGTGACAGTGATAGACAAGGCTAATTTTTGGGATATAAAATGTTTTTTGAAAAAACTACACGGAACCCAACCACTGAGTGTCTGAAAGAAAAACCATATGGCCTGTAGCAATTAAGCAGTTATTTACCTTTGATAAAACATTAAAGTCAATATGTAGTTGCTACAAAGTTACTACAACAAAGTTAATTTTCAGAAAATTACAGTTGTAAAGTTGGGTAGCAAATACATACAAAAATAAAAGCGATAAAGAATATTTCTCACATACTCAGTGAAAAGAAGCAAAGCTCCTAATCTGACAGGAATGTTCTACCAGTCATGAGAGGAATGCAAGAGGTGAGCTTGACGGGCACAGTGGGAAATCCCAGGGTGATCCTGTCATGTAGTGCTGGCAGGAGATTGCCAGGATTTCACACCAGGGGTATCAGCTAAAGTGCATTGCTATAAAAACAAAAGAACTCCCACACAAAGGTGAAACTGTATACAGGTCCTTCTCAAAAAATTAGCATATTGTGATAAAGTTCATTATTTTCTGTAATGTACTGATAAACATTAGACTTTCATATATTTTAGATTCATTACACACAACTGAAGTAGTTCAAGCCTTTTCTTGTTTTAATATTGATGATTTTGGCATACAGCTCATGAAAACCCAAAAATCCTATCTCAAAAAATTAGCATATTTCATCCGACCAATAAAAGAAAAGTGTTTTTAATACAAAAAAAGTCAACCTTCAAATAATTATGTTCAGTTATGCACTCAATACTTGGTCGGGAATCCTTTTGCAGAAATGACTGCTTCAATGCGGCGTGGCATGGAGGCAACCAGCCTGTGGCACTGCTGAGGTGTTATGGGGGCCCAGGATGCTTCGATAGCGGCCTTAAGCTCATCCAGAGTGTTGGGTCTTGCGTCTCTCAACTTTCTCTTCCCAATATCCCACAGATTCTCTATGGGGTTCAGGTCAGGAGAGTTGGCAGGCCAATTGAGCACAGTAATACCATGGTCAGTAAACCATTTACCAGTGGTTTTGGCACTGTGAGCAGGTGCCAGGTCGTGCTGAAAAATGAAATCTTCATCTCCATAAAGCTTTTCAGCAGATGGAAGCATGAAGTGCTCCAAAATCTCCTGATAGCTAGCTGCATTGACCCTGCCCTTGATAAAACACAGTGGACCAACACCAGCAGCTGACATGGCACCCCAGACCATCACTGACTGTGGGTACTTGACACTGGACTTCAGGCATTTTGGCATTTCCCTCTCCCCAGTCTTTCTCCAGACTCTGGCACCTTGATTTCTGAATGTACTTTGGACCACTGAGCAACAGTCCAGTGCTGCTTCTCTGTAGCCCAGGTCAGGCGCTTCTGCCGCTGTTTCTGGTTCAAAAGTGGCTTGACCTGGGGAATGCGGCACCTGTAGCCCATTTCCTGCACACGCCTGTTCACAGTGGCTCTGGATGTTTCTACTCCAGACTCAGTCCACTGCTTCGGCAGGTCCTCCAAGGTCTGGAATCGGTCCTTCTCCACAATCTTCTTCAGGGTCCGGTCACCTCTTCTCATTGTGCAGCGTTTTCTGTCACACTTTTTCCTTCCCACAGACTTCCCACTGAGGTGCCTTGATACAGCACTCTGGGAACAGCCTATTCGTTCAGAAATTTCTTTCTGTGTCTTACCCTCTTGCTTGAGGGTGTCAATGATGGCCTTCTGGACAGCAGTCAGGTCGGCAGTCTTACCCATGATTGCGGTTTTGAGTAATGAACCAGGCTGGGAGTTTTTAAAAGCCTCAGGAATCTTTTGCAGGTGTTTAGAGTTAATTAGTTGATTCAGATGATTAGGTTAATAGCTCGTTTAGAGAACCTTTTCATGATATGCTAATTTTTTGAGATAGGAATTTTGGGTTGTCATGAGCTGTATGCCAAAATCATCAATATTAAAACAAGAAAAGGCTTGAACTACTTCAAGTTGTGTTTAACGAATCTAAAATATATGAAAGTCTAATGTTTATCAGTACATTACAGAAAATAATGAACTTTATCACAATATGCTAATTTTTTGAGAAGGACCTGTATGTCACAAAAACTTAAAGCATCAGATGCTAAATCACCTGATGTAGTCAGCATGAGTCTGGGTTAAACATACTTTTACTTCATTCATTTCATAAAAATGTTTTTAATTGAAGGAGAATGTTAGTCAATGCAAAGTCTAGTAAGGGCCCATTCACACTATTGTGATGCATTAACACACACACATTGACGTGCATTTTTAATGCATTGATTTGTGTTGTTTTAAGGCAACCCATTCATTTTTAAAGGGTTGTCAATGCACCGCATGAAAAAAAAAACAAAAAAACACCACAACACATATTGAGAAAAATTATTTATCAATTTTGTCATAAATCAAGACAATGCTGAACAGGAGCAGTAAAACACACTACGAAACAGATTTACTATTGGAGTTAAAGTGATTGTACATTTTTTTATTTATTTTTTATAACAAACATGTTATACAGTACTTATCCACTCTGTACAATAGAATATAATTAGGATTTGACTGACAGCAGCGGGAGCCAATGGCTCCCACTCCTCAGTAAAGCCTGTGGGAGAGGGGAGAGCCGCTTTACGACCGCCCACCGTACATATACTGTGGCAGGGCGGCCGTAATTGTTGCAATAACAAATGTTTAGGCATTCTCATGTTTATTTCTATTGTTTGTACTGGTATAACTCAAAAATTGGAGAAACAAAAAGCCAAATCTGACACATTCCATGCAAAATTCCAAAAATGGACTGGACAAAATTTTTGGCAGCCTCAATTTACTATTTGGTAGCACGCCCCTTGGAAAAAATAGCTGAAATCAATCACTTCCTGTAACCATCAATGAGTTTCTTACACCTCTCTACTGGAATTTTGGACCACTCTTCTGTTGCCAACTGCTCCAGGTCTCTCAGATTAGAAGGGTTCCTTTTCCCAACTGCTGTTTTGCGATCTCTCCATACGTGCGCTATGGGATTTAGATATTGACTCATTACTGGCCAGCTCAGTACTCTCCAGCGCTTTGTCTTAAACCATTTCTGGGTGTTTTTTAATGTGTGCTTTGGGTCATTGTCCTGCTGTAAGACCCATGACCTCTGATGGAGACCCAACTTTCTGACACTGGGCCCTACATTGCACCCCAGAATTATTTGATAGTCTTCAGATTTAATTATGCCATGCATACAGTCAAGACACCCAGTGGACTTTACCAAAAAGCTGTAATTTTGTTTCATATGTCCACGGCACATTCTCCCAAAAACATTTTGGCTGCCTCAGGTACGTTTTGGCAAACTCTTTGATAATTTTTTCTGTTTCTTCCATGTCCAGGAAAATTAGCTACAGTGCCATGGGCTGTAAACTTCTTGACAATGTTGCGCACGGTGGGCACAGGAACATTAAGATCCCTGGAGATGGACTTGCGCACGGTGGGCACAGGAACATTAAGATCCCTGGATGTAACCTTGAGATTGTCCATGCTTTTCCACAATTTTTGTTCTCAAATCCTCAGACAATTCTTTGCTGCTCTTTTTCTTGGCACACAGAGACACACAACAGAAAGGTTAAGTACATTTTTCACCATTTTAACAGGTTGCCAGTGTGATTTCTATATTGTCAGCACCTGTTAATTGATACAAGTGAGTTTAAAGCGGAGTTCCACCCAAAAATGGAACTTCCGCTTTTTGGAACCCTCCCCCCCTCTGTTGTCACATTTGGCACCTTTCAGGGGGGAGGGGGAGCAGATACCTGTGTAATACAGGTATTTTGCTCCCACTTCCGGGCATAGATACCCGACCCACCCGCGGGTATCTATGCCACTTCCGGCACATTCTCTGTCCCCCTGCTTTCTTCTGGAAGGCACACAGGTCCCAGAAGACAGCAGGGACCAGTGGGATAGCGCAGTGCAAGTCGCGCATGCGCAGTAGGGAACCAGGAAGTGAAGTCGCAAGGCTTCACTTCCTGATTCCCTTACCGAAGATGACGACGGCAGCACCCGAGAGCCGAGCGATAGCTCGGCTTCGGGTGCCGACATCGTGGGCGCCCTGGACAGGTAAGTGTCCTTATTTTAAAAGTCAGCAGCTGCAGTATTTGTAGCTGCTGACTTTTAAAAAAAAAAATTGGCAGACCTCCACTTTAATTACAAATTACAGGAGCAGTATTTGGGAGTATTCCTGTCAAGATCAACTGCAGATCTATATCAAGATAACTATATTTTTATTAATAATTTTTTCAATGAACATAGACTGTGGATGGCCGCTGTCCTTATCAGTCTACCTTCTAGCTACTATTGTGTCATCCACAGCCCCATTGTTTAGGTGTGCACTTTGATGTAAACGCCATAGTTCCTCGTGGTAGTGTTAGCCCCTGCTCTCCCGTTCCTGGGCTCACTGCTGTGACAGTCGAGGGAGTTCTCACTACCTCCCTTAGTGTAATATCTTGCTCATGCTAGTATTCATGCACTTGGTTATGTCTCAGAGGTTTGTCCCATCGCTACCTCTAGAGGATAAGTCCTCAGCAAAATGGCATCCGCTCAACCAATCACACTACACTATGTAGTGACGGCGGACATCCTGGATGCGATTACTTCACATCCGGACTGCTGGAGCGCAAGCTACACAGCATGTGTCCCAGATCATAGAGTGGGGTCGGCAAGCTCCAGGCGCAGTGATGCAGGTTTTATCAATGCACATCGCGCCATTACAGCAGCTGATTGTCAGGTTGCGGTTACTACACCCTATGTGTCCAGGTGTCTCTACCTTGTAGAGGTAGGTTGTTACTTCCTTATGTTAACATCATCATTTGCCAACTTTGCCCTCTGGCTGCTGAACTACTTATCCATATGCCATTTATTCATATGTCATTTTTATTTATTTAGTTCTCTTTATGGTTAATGTGGGTACCTTACTAGCTGCTTGACCCCTGTGTAGGCTTTTGTCACACCACTCCCCATTCCCTCCCTTCCCTCCTTGTCCCTTCCCCTCCTTCCCCTCCCCCCCTCTCCAGTTCCCACTATCATCAGTGTGGGCTAGTTTATTGATTATGTACTGCCCACACCAGTGGGTACTCCACCCCTTGTCCATTGCTAGGGGCGTGTGCATATGCGTGTATATATTGGGTAGTCAGAGAGAGGAACACTGCTGAGCTCTGAGGAAGAAGACTCGTCTTCGAAATGCGTCAGTCAGCAGTGATCTTTGTCAATCCCTCCGTGACCGATTTGAGTGGATTCGTTTTAGACGCATTGCTGCGACTCTGTGGTTCTTTGTAAACGCATGGCTTTTACGTTTGTTTGTAAGTAGGATTCTTTTATTCATTTTAAATAAATTTATCCAACGGTAATGCACGAGGCTGGTGCGCCTTTCTTTTTTTCTTCTTGTTATCTACCACTAGGATACCCCTATCCGTGAAGGCAGCAAAGCCAAGTGTCATCCATTTGTTCACTTTCAAACTGTCCGGTGTTCCACTTGTGCGCAGGAGTTTTTGTTTGTCTTTCGTTATTCAAGTAACTATATTCCTCTTCTGAATAAAATTAAAAGTGAACTAAGGGGATATCCTGCCCACAGACTGTCATGGTTTGGCAGGATAAGCGTGGTTAAAATAATGATCCTTCCAAAAGCCCTGTATATATTTCAAAGTCTGCCGATAAATATCCCCGGGGCGTTCTTTAAAATTCTGAGATTGGTAATACAGAAATTTGTATGGAATAACATAATTAATCGTATTGCCTTCCGGATATTAACTAGATCAAAAGAGAAGGGAGGGGTATTCCTCCCGGACCTTGAGAAATATCATGAAGCAGCAATACTGCAGAGAGTTATGGACTGGGACATTGCTTCTCGGCAAAAAAAATGGGTGGAATTGGAAGAAAAAATCTGTAAATCCGCATTGGGACAGATTATTTGGATCCCTAAGCAGTTTAGAGGTCCCTTGGCCAAAGCAGCATCAATTACTTTGGAAGCGTTGAGAATGTGGGATAAATTAATTAAAAATATTCAGGGACAGTGTTACAGTCCCCTAATGCCGTTAACAGGAAATAATTATTTTCCACCAGGGAAAGATCATAAACTATATTTGAAATGGACTACCTCGACCTACTTGAGTTTAAAGGATGTTATGAAGGGGAATCTTTTATGTTCATTATCTGAATTGCGTGAAAGATATGGGACCACTCCATGGGAAGTCTGGAGATACAAACAACTTCAACATTTTCTAGAATCCCTCCCAAAACCCCTTCGGGGGGCTGGGAGGTTGAATCCATGGGAAAAACTAGTTGACCAAGTGGGGACAGATAGGCATGGAATTTCGAGTATCTATAAGCTGTTGATGACACACTTAGAGGGAGGATCCGTGTGCCCAACGGAAAGCTTGGAAATAGAACTGAATCAGTTATTACCAGAAAAAAATTTAAATATAGTTCTAGATTACGTTCATTCCTCCTCTGTGGACACACGGATAAAATAAATGAATTTCAAATTACTAACTAAGTGGTATTATATCCCAGCAAAACTACATAAAATAAATCCCCAGGTGTCACCTCTATGCTGGAGGGAGTGTGAGGAGGTGGGAAGTGCCCTAAGATCCAGCCATACTGGGTGGAAATATTAGATTTTAATTAAGAAGATCAGTGGAATGGAGATTCCTTTAGATCCATGGCAATGTTTGTTCCTGTTCCATGCAATAGATATCCCTAGGAAGAAATATAGAGTAGCAATTATCTCAATTCTACTGAATGCAGCGAAGATGTTAATTCTGAAACAATGGAGGACAGGGCAAGCCCCGAGGATACAGGACTGGTTGAGGGAGGTGGATAAAATAAGAATTATGGAGGAGGTAACATATATACATAAGGATTCTAAAAATGGAGATACCAGAACCTGGAGAGGCTGGGCAGAGTTCAGACATTCCCTGGTATACGTAAGCTATATAAGAAATGAAGGAAAAACGTAAGGAATTTTGGTGGGTTTAGTCTAAGGCAGGACCGGTGGGGGCTTCCCCCCCTTCCCTTTTTTTTTCTTTTTGTGATTCACAAGGTGGATTAGCGGGTAATGTGGCGAAGAAAGTGAAATTCTTGCCCCCTCATAAATAAAGTTTAAAATATTGATGTCACAGAAGTTAAGATAAAGGATAAGGATATTTTTAATTTGGCACAAACCACTTTAATATAAATACGTAGGGAGGGGGATAGGGGTTTTTTTTGGGACAGAGAATGACACTCTCGCTCCCTTCACAATTTTAAATTCATTTAAAACATATTGAAATCACAGCTATTAAAGAATAAGATACGAGGAGTGGGTATACAGCACACTTTAAATATTAAAGGTGGGAGGAAGGCTGAGGTAGTGGGATTTAAAAAAAAAAATTCTGAGGGGGGCTGGGGGTAAAGCTGCGGTAGAAGAGAGAAGGAAAATTAGGAGGATGTAGGAAAGATCCATATTGTTATTTCTGTTAATGTATTGATGTGTTTTGTGTTATAAATGTATTTTAAATATGCTTGTTGGAAATGTAATGAAAGCTATATTTGTGTATAAAAATTTAATAAAACAAATGTAAAGAACAAATTACAGGAGCAACACAAACTTGGAATGCAATTATTTTTTACAATTTTGAGAAGGTGCCAATAATCTTGTCCAGTCTATTTTTGGAGTTTTGCGTAGAATGTGTCAGCTTTTGCTTTTTGTCTCTCCACTTTTTTGTGTTATACTAATACAAACAAATTAAATAAACATGAGAATGCCTTTCTCCTATAAGGAGAAAAAGGGAATTCGGCCCAAACTCAATGGGGGAGGGGCGGTGGGAGAAGCGGGGGAGAGACGGGAGGTAGGAAGAGGTATGTGCAAAATGTATTTATTTTTATTTATTTTTTTTGGGGGGGGGGGTATGGGGGCGGGAGAGGGTGGTAAAAGAAGTAAAAGAAAAGGGGCAGGTGGGGGTACGGATAGACAGGCGGGGGAGGGGGAGAACAAAGAGAAGTGGGTTGATGGAAGTAACAACAAAGGCAGACCCTGAGGAGATTGAATAAAGCCTCTATTATGAAAGATTAATAGAGACAAAAAAGGCGGAGAATATGAAAAAGTATAGTTTAAAAGTACTCCATATGCCCAATGGGACATGTGGAAATAATATAGTTTGACTATGTTAACTGAGGAAGATATATCCACTGGGGCGTGGGGGACTGGAACGCGTGTTTGCCTTTGTTTGGTTGGTTTTGGGGTACCTCCCTCCCCACCTTTTGTTTCTTTTTTGCTTCCCTTCCTTGCCACCCCCCCTGCCCGTACTTGGGGTGGGGGGGAGTGGGGGGTGTCGGGGGGAGGGGAAATGGAATACGTATAAAATGTAATGAAGAGCTGTACCGTATAACCTGTTCCTTATCTGAAATATAAATAAAGAATAAGAAAAAAAAAACATGAGAATGCCTAAACATTTGTAATTGCAACAATTTTCTGAGCGAAGTGGTGCATTATCTGCATTATCTGATGTCACCCGGTGACCCCACCCCCGTATGACGTCACCGTCCCGGGGCATGCTGGGACTTTGACGCCCCATGCCTATATAAATCATTGCTCACCGTGCACACGGCATTACAGCGGGAGAGATCGTCGTGTCAACATCTCAAGAAGAGAAGAGGGAAGAAGATGACGAAGAAGAAGACCGGGCCACCGCTAGCAAAAGAGCTGGCAGAAGATAGCGGAGGAGCCCGGCAGAAGGCAGAAAGCACCGGAGAGCGGGAGGAGAACCGGACAGCGCGAAGAAGGCACCGGAGAGCGGGAGCAGAGGCCGGAGAGTCGGAAGAGACCCCAGAAGTCGGAAGAAGACCCCCGAAGTCGGATGAAGACCCTCGGACCTGCCTAATAAATTACTTTAAAAACCTGTCTAGTGTGTTTTTTTTTATTGACACTTTTCCTCCAGGTGAATGGGTAGGGGTACGATGTACCCCATACTTATTTACATAGGGTGGGGGGCCCGGATTTTGATAAGCCCCCCGCCCGCAGACCCCGACAACCAACAGCCAGGGATGTCGGGAAGAGGCCCTTGTCCTCATCAACATGGGGACAAGGTGCTTTGGGGTGGGGGCCCCAGGCCCCCCTGACCCAAAGCACCTACCCCCTATGTTGAGGGCATGCGGCCTGGTACGGCTCAGGAGGGGGGTGCTCGCTCGTCCCCACCCCTTTCCTGACCAACCAGGCTGCGTGCTCGGATAAGGGTCTGGTATGGATTTTGGGGCAACCCCCACGCCGTTTTTTTGGCGTAGGGGTTCCCCTTAAAATCCATACCAGACCGAAGGGCCTGGTATCGTTCGAGGGGGAACCCCGCGCCAATTTTTTTTTTCATTTTTTGCCGGGGTTCCCCTTCATCCTCAGCACGCAAGTCGCACCGCAAGTCGGATCATGATGATCCGACTTGCGGTGCGACTTGTATTCAAATCAATGGGCTCCCATAGGGAACCATTGATTTTGAATAGAGCCAGAGAAACGCGGCTGAAAGCTAGCGCCGCAAAACGCTGATAAAATCTTGTTTTTAAAGCAGCGTTTTCCTGCCAGCAATCCGGCGTTCAAAACGCCCGTTTTTGAGCTCCAGTGTGCATGGAGCCTAAGGCCTGCAAAAAAAAAAAAAGGCTGCTGTGTGAAAACAAATTGGAGCACCCAGGTGTGAGGATTTCTGATGCGGCGTACACACGATCGTTTTTCATGCCGTTAAAAATGCCATTTTTAAAAATGGCCATTAAAACCGATCGTGTGTATGCTCCAGAGCATTTTTTAACGGCGCGAACATGCTCTATTTTTTCACGTCGTTTTTCATGTCGTTTTTTTTAACGACGTGAAAATTGATAGTGTGTATGCTTTTACGAGGGGAAAAAAACCGCGCATGCTCAGAATCAAGTATGAGACGGGAGCGCTCATTCTGGTAAAACTAGCGTTCGTAATGGAGATAGCACATTCGTCACGCTGTAATGGACTGAAAAGCACGAGGCTGAAAAGCGCGAATCGCCGCTCAACAAAGTTTACTAACATGAAGGGTGGCGCCATTCGAACGGAACTTCCCTTTATAGTGCCGTCATACGTCACTGCGCTTTGCTTGAGCGTTTTTTTTAATGATCGTGTGGATGCAAGACAGGCTTTAGAGGAAACATGAAAAAAAACGAAGAGAAAAACCTTGGTTAAAAAAATGGCATGAAAAACGATCGTGTGTACGCCGCATTACTCTAGGTTAGTTTTGGAAGGACTGACCCTTTAGCCTTCAGTATTCAGAATGTGGTTTTTAGTGTTAGGTGTTCCTTAAATAACACTGGGAACAGCATTTTAGAATACTTATCCAGTTTTACTTTATACACTGGGGGGGCTTTACAATGCAGGTTAAAAAATAGCACTATGATTTTTTAATCTTTTCAGAAAATATTTACACATCAATTATTCAACACCATATAAAACAACAGAAGGTTTTACTGGCAGTGTCAGCGATGAGTGCGATATTAATGAGAAAGGTAGGAGAAGGAGAGAGTGAATCAACAAAAATATGGATCAGATTTATCTTTCCTAAATTGACTGCCACCTGTGCTGACCCATTCTTTGCTAGCGAGGACAGTAATACTACACTAGGTCTGACATTGTAATGAGTTACATCTTGTAGAAGGATTAGGAAATAGACAAATATTTGATATGTAACTTAGTTCCCAGAAAAATTGTATTTGAACCAAAGTCTCAACACTCATGACAAGACTAATAGAAAGTCTAGACCACCAGTTCATGAATGATTGATAGCTATTGTGATAAAAAAAGCTCAATTTTTCATGAGGTATCAAATGCTAAGTGGATTAAAAAATGAATGACTTTCATGAATTTGCAATGCTTGAGATCTGTGCAATGGTTTTCAGGAGGTAAACATAAGTACTCCTTTGAGGTCTCTTAGATACATACCTGTTAACACTAACGCCGCTTACACCCGGTCGGAATTTCCGACAACAAATGTTCGATGGGAGCTTGTTGTCAGAAATTCCGACCGTGTGTAGGCTCCATCGGACATTTGCTGTCGGAAATTCAGACAACAAAAATTTGAGAGCTGGTTCTCAAATTTTCCGACAACAAAACTTGTTGTCAGAAATTCCGAGTGTGTCTACACAATTCCGACGCACAAAATTCCTTGCATGCTCGGAATCAAGCAGAAGAGCCGCACTGGCTATTGAACCTCATTTTTCTCGGCTCGTCGTATGTGTTGTACGTCACCGCGTTCTTGACGTTCGCAATTTCTGACAACATTTGTGTGACCGTGTGTATGCAAGACAAGTTTGAGCTAACATCCGTCAGAAAAAAATCCACGGTTTTGTTGTCGGGATGTCCGATCGTGTGTACGCGGCATAACTTGTTTAGCCTGTGTAGAACAAAAGTCCAGGTATACAGCTAAACATTAAATAATCTGCCTATTATTTTAAAATGTACACTTATGATGCACATGCCATGATACACAGCTCAGCATCATGGGAAAATGACTCCAGCCATATATAAAGACAGAGAATGCCAGATATTTCCCAATACAGCAACGTGGAGGAACCCTTGAAATAACTTTCAGGTCTCAGGGAACCTCTGCTAAAAGTTACTATATCTAAAACCCATGACACATTAGTGTGATGATTAGTGGGAAGAATGCTCCTTACATTTGTGATCATTGGGAATAATTCCCCCCTTACAGAGAGCAAAAAAGATCAATGGTGTCAGTGGGAACTTATCTGAGAGGCAGAAACAGCTAATTGTTCAAGGAACCCCTGGCAACCACTGGAGGAATGAAACCCTGCTTGAGAAACCCTGCTTTATACAGTGTCAGTTAATTAAGGGCAACACTAGGAGGCCTATCATGTAGATGTCATTCAGTGTTGGTGGAGCATTATTTACTAAATGTAACATAACCTAACACACGGGGCCCATGTGAAAGCATTACCTGCCCTCACTAGAGTCAACTTGCTAAATACTGTATAAAATGATTCATAGGTACCCATACTGTTGCATGTTAATAATCTATACTTACAGGAGGCAACTGATGTAATTCCCCCACTGTATCTATTAACATTGTGCAGAAATTCCTTTTCCAGGTTCACAGCAGGGGCACCGACATCTTAACTTATTTCTTTATAAGCAGATCTTGGCAGCTGGACGGACTTCTATTGTAAATAACCAGTGGGTGTTTTTAAGGTTTTAAAAACCCACTTAACTGACATCAGAGTGTTTGTTGTGATCTTTAACCACTTGCCGTCCGCGCTATAGCCGAATGACGGCGCGTGCTGTGATCAACGAGTCACTGAGAGTCGGGTGATCACAGATCCGAGTAAGGGGCAGGTCCCGGCCCCTTACCACGTGATCAGCTGTCAGCCAATGACAGCTGATCACGTGATGTAAACAAAGCTCGGTAATCGTTTTTGTTTCTCCTCACGTTGACAGGAGAAAAAAAAGCCGATCACCGGCTTATATGCAAGGGACATCGGTCCCGAAAAGGAAGGAATCAAAAATCGTACCCACAATTACCGCCTGTCAGTGCCACCAGTGCCACCTATCAATGCCCACGAGTGCCACCTATCAATGCCCACGAGTGCCACCTATCAATGCCCACCAGTGGTGCCAATCAGTGCCTCATCAGTGCCACCTAGCAGTGCTGCCTATCAGTGTAGCCTACCAGTGCTGATCAGTGCCCATCATTGCCACCCATCAGTGCCCATCACTGCAACCTATCAGTGCCCATCACTGCCAGCTATCAGTGCCACCTATTAGTGCCACTTCTCAGTGCCACCTATCAATGCCCTTCAGTGCCACCCATCAGTGCCACCTCTCATTGTCACCTCTCAGTGCCCACCAGTGCCAGCTATCAGTGCCCACCAGTGCCGCCTATCAGTGCCCACCCTTGCCGCCTTATTTGTGCCCATCAATGCAGCCCATCGGTGCCCATCAGTGCAGCCCATTGGTGCCCATCAGTGCAGCCCATCGGTGCCCATCAGTGCAGCCTCATCAGCGTACATCAATGAAGGAGAAAAATTACCTATTTGCAAAATTTTATAACAAAATATAAAAAAATATATATTAAAAAAAAAATCAGTCTTTTTAAATTTTTTCAACAAAAAATAAAAACTGCAAATACCACCAAAAGAAAGCTCTAATTGTGGGAAAAAAATTATAAAAATTTCATTTGGGTACAGTGTTGTATGACCGCGCAAATGTCATTCAAAGTGCATCAGCGCTGAAAGCTGAAAATTGGTCTGGGCAGGAGGGGGGTTTAAGTGCCCAGTAAGCAAGTGGTTAAAGATCTTTGCGAATGAATTACATTATAGTACAAGCTGCTACAGAAGTAAGCAAAGGTTTTCGCTCTACTTTATGGTTGTTAAGAATAAGTAAGCATACAGAAAAGAACAAGGCTTACGCAAATATGTGCTTTATCATACATTCTGTTGGCTACAATTTGTAATTTTTTGCTTTCACTTCTTATACATCTTATGCTTCTCCTTTCTATACCTTTGCCTTTCCAACATCTATACCTCAAAGGTCACCCAATATTTTTTTAGACATGGCAACAGGACATCCCCACAGTGACAAACGGTGATTGAGAGGAGGGTATCCAACAATACTTCCCACTTATGATATCGGCAAGAGATAGATAAGTGCAGCTAGCATTTCTACACAGTGTTTCTCCACCATTAATAAAACAGTAAATGTGACTTGTCCTAAATGCCGTACTGAACTTGGTACATTTATCCATATGGTGTGGTCCTGCTCACTGATACAAGAATTTTGTTGAGGGGTGGTGGAAGAAATTTGTTCAGTGAGTAGTGTGGTCATATATATGCACCCTCTAATACTGCTGTTAGAGGCATGCAACACGGTCGATACAACTTATCATAAAAAGCTATTCCTCTTCTACACAGCTTACTATGCCAAGAACACTATTCTTTCCAAACTCCTTACTCTACAGCACAGGAGATTCATGATTAATGCGGAATTGCCATTTTATAGACTCACCTACGTGGGACATTGCTGTCTCAAAAAATTCACAAAAATATGGGTGGCATGCCTGGTGGCGAGAGATTTGAAATTGTAAATTAGGGCAATTTGGTATATTTCTGCTACAGCCCTCTGGCCACTGAACTGAGTTCAATTTTACTCAGTCTCATATGGGAAACTGGGACTTTGTTCTGTACCCCTCTTTTTGCTTCCCTAAATCCCTTTCCATTTTTCTTCTACCCTGCTTTTCCCTTTCCCTCCAAAATCATTAGCTAGTCTTTATGGGATTCAATTGGTACATTTTTATATCTTGGCATTGTGCCCCTCCTCTTCCTTCTCCTTTTCTTGGTTGGAAGACTTTACTATAGCCTTATTATATAACTAAGTTTGTGGACCCAGGAGTTAGCTTGTGCTACAGTATATTTTTCCTACTTGTATGGGGTACTATTATACACTGTGATATCCTTTGGAATTATTATTCTTTGCTCTCTGAGACTATGGGGTTAAATTACTAAAGGCAAATAGGTTGTGGACTTTGCAAGGTGCAGTTGCTCCAGAGCTTAGTAAATTAGGTAAAGCTGCACTTTGCAAAGAATACCCAATCACGTGCAAAGAAAAAAAAAACAGCATTTTTTCTTGCACATGATTGGATGATGAAAGTCAGCAGGACTTTTGCTCATTTGCAAAACTCTGGAGCAACTGTATTTACAGAGAGCAACTGCACTTTGGAAAGTGCACAGTCTATTTGCCTTTAGTAAATCAACCCCTATGTGCCACTGTTGTTGGTTGTGTTATTTGTACAAAACTCAATAAACATTGCCTGTTAAAAAATAAATCACAAAGACATGACCCATACTTATGCAGTCAATTTATAAAGCATAGATAAAAGCAAGTTCTAAAGGCCACCAGCAACCTGTTCACATGTAATAAAATGCTCCCTCTTGGTAGTGGGAAACACCCAAACACTATCTCCTAAAAATATGAAAAGATTGTCAATCACATTTAGAGCCCATTCACACAGGGGCAGCACGACTTGTCCCGCGACTCTGCCGGGTGATCTTCACACGACCTCAAAGGTGACTTGCAAAATGACTTCTGTATTGAAGTCAATAGAAGTCGCCCTGAAGTCGTCCCGAAGTAGTACAGGAACCTTTTTCTAAGTCGGAGCGACTTGAGTCGCTCCTATTAGAACGATTCCATTGTACAGAACGGGACGCAACTTGTCAGGCGGCTGAGTCGCCTGACGAGTCGCCCCTGTGTGAATGAGGTCTAACCCTTTCCCAGAAGGTGTGTGTTACCGTAATTCTTATTTTCCCTTTTAATCTTAAAAATTTCTCAACTCTACAGAAATACATTTATTATTCATTGTGCTCATTTAAACTTGCCATTGAACGCCTCTGTGTTTTAAATATACAGTATATAGCTTCTTTAAAATTCAAGATCCTCTGTTATCTTTCATATTAATTCTAGGAACATTCTCAATAAACATTGTTTGTATTATCAATAAACCATGGAACCCCCAATCAAGTTATTATATATATATATATATATATATATAAATATATATATACACACACATATATATATATATACAGTGCTGTTAACCCTTGGCACATAAAACAAATCAAAATTAATTAGTATCCTAGCCATTTAACCCATCCTTAAAGCTTAAAGTATATCTATGTAAAATGTATATTCTATTCCACTTTGTGATTTCATTATTTATATCCTACTCCTATTCATCTAAATGATCTTAAGGCTTGGGAACTCACTTTATGAAGATCCCCACACATTTCCTTCCTTTAATTCTGTGACACATATTCACTATGCCTTGTAGGTAGGAACTGCTGTGTCACACATTTCACAGAGCCTGCCTTCTGAACTACAGAGGTGCTGAGAGAGAGTCAGGCAGCAAGGTACCATGGGATATGTAGTCCTTGAAACTGAAAGTAAACAGCAGATGAGAAGGTGGAAAGCATGCAGGGAATCAAGGAAGTTGTGGAAAGAGATGATCATCAGACAGGCAAGACTGATCTCCCTTAGCTGCAAATAACCTGAAAGCAACACTTATAACACCACTAATGGCTTCAGGTGTTGCTTTCCTAGGCCACTGTGCCCAGAGAAGAAGTTAATGGCGAGTGATCTGAGCTCTATTAGCATTAATGGAGGACAGGTGAGACATCAGTGGGTCTAGAAAGACCCTTTTCTGCCTTATTAAAAAGAACCCGCCATGAAGGCATTATATCACGTATGGAACAAAAAATCCCCTATGTGCTTTATAAATAAATAAAGTTTTCATTTAAAAAAATAAAATAAAATAAAGTTACATGCAAGCACTTAACACCCCCCAAATTTTTAGCTTGCCCCACCTCTACAAATATGCATATATGAACGCAAACACACCCAAGTGTCGCCTATGTAAAATATTGGAGAATTGAAGTTCATCATTTTATGGATGCATACAATTTTCAAACTTGACTCGGCACAACCTCATCTTTTTTTCTTACAGAAAATTGCATAACGTATTTCATCTGTGTGCCCCAAAATGAACTTTAGTGTATTTTTTTTACAGAAAATGTGCACTTGATAAACTGTTTTATAAATATTACAGTGGGGGTCGAAAGTTTGGGCACCCCAGGTAAAAATGTATATTAATGTGCATAACGAAGCTAAGGAAAGATGGAAAAATCTCCAAATGGCATCAAATTACAGATTAGACATTCTTATAATATGTCAAAAAAAGTTAGATTTTATTTCCATCATTTACACTTTCATAATTACAGAAAACAAAAAAATGGCGTCTGCAAAAGTTTGGGCACCCTGCAGAGTTAATATCTTGTACTGCCCCCTTTTGCAAGAATAACAGCTTGTAAACGCTTTTTGTAGCCAGCCAAGAGTCTTTCAATTCTTGTTTGAGGTTTCTTTGCCCATTCTTCCTTTCAAAAGTCTTCCAGTTCTTTGAGATTTCTGGGCTGTCTGTCACGCACTGCTCTTTTAAGGTCTATCCATAGGTTTTCAATAATGTTGAGGTCAGGAGATTGTGAAGGCCATGGCAAAACCTTCAGTTTACGCCTCTTGATGTAATCCCCCGTGGATTTTGAGGTATGTTTAGGATCATTATCCATTTGTAGAAGCCATCCTCTCTTTAACTTCAGCTTTTTCACAGATGGCATCAAGTTACCATCCAAAATTTGCTGAAATTTTATTGAATCCATTTTTCCTTCTACTCGTGAAACGTTCCGTGCCACTGGCTGCAATACAACCCCAAAGCATGATTGATCCACCCCCATGCTTAACAGTTGGACAGAGGTTCTTTTCATTAAATTCTGTGCCCTTTCTTCTCCAAACGTACCTTTGCTCATTCCGGCCAAAAAGTTCTATTTTAACCTCATCGGTCCACAGAACTTGTTTCCAAAATGCCTCAGGCTTGTCTATATGTACATTTGCAAAGTTCAAACGCTGATTTTTGTGGTGGGGACGTAGAAGAGGTTTTCTTCTGATGACTCTTCCATGAAGACCATATTTGTACAAGTATCTCTTTATAGTGGAATAGTGTACCACAACTCCAGCGTCTGCCAGATCTTTCTGGAGGGATCGTGCAGTCAAACGTGGGTTTTGAATTGCTTTACTCACAATCCTGCGAGCTGTTCTGTCTGATATTTTTCTTGGTCTTCCAGATCTTGCTTTAACTTCCACTGTTCCTGATGACTGGCATTTCTTAATTACATTTTGAACAGAGGATATTGACATCTGAAAACGCTTTGCTATCTTCTTATAGCCTTCTCCAGCTTTGTGAGCGTCAACTATTTTCAGTTTCAGTTTTCTAGACAACTGGTTAGAAGAACCCATGGTGCTGATTGTTGGGGCAAGGTCAGATGAGTCTGGCCATTTAAAACCTTTGAGATTGACATAACCTGGTCTTCCCAGACGATGATTGAGAACAATCCATGACACTGGCAGGTCTCAGCTTTGCAAAGGGGGCATTGCATGCTATAAATTCTGCAGGGTGCCCAAACTTTTGCAGACGCCATTTTTTTGTTTTCTGTAATTTTGAAAGTGTAAATGATGGAAATAAAATCTAACTTTTTTTGACATATTATAAGAATGTCTAATCTGTAATTTGATGCCATTTGGAGATTTTTCCATCTTTCCTTGGCTTCGTTATGCACATTAATACACATTTTTACCTGGGGTGTCCAAACTTTCGATCCCCACTGTATGTGCATTAAAAAAAAATTGGAGCTACCATTATTTCATTTTCCAGAATGTGCAAAATGTGTGCTTTCATATAGAAATGTTTGGGAGTTTAAACTAATCTTTGGGTCTGCAATTATTTTTTAAACATGTTTACAAAAAAACCCATCCACAAAAACAGCCCTGGCAGCAAAATGGTTAACCCCCAAATCAAAAATGTAATATATTGCAGCTTACAAATCATTAGATGTGATGGCTGCATTTGTTTTATTTTCTTAGGGTTTTTATCCCCTCTCTTTTCCCCTGGTGATTTGGTCAGTAACACTCCTCCTATATCATACAGATACCACTTTGGATGAATGAGCACAAGGGGGAAGATTTTGACAGCAGCTTTGTCAGTCTGGAGAGGAATGTTAGATATACTAGCAGATTTAAATACACTAGCAAATTGAAGCTGAACTCCAGCTGATAATTTATAATCAGTTACAGCAAACAGTATTTTTTCCTTGGATTAAGGTTTTACATTAAAAAAGCTGATAATTTATGGCACCACTACCAGTGTTAAATGACTTGTCTCATCCCTGTAACTGCAAGAGAGCTTTTCTGTTGAAAAACAACAGACGTATTGGCTGAATCGTCAGATGTAAATAAAGGAAAGAAAGCCTAAAAAGGTAAAGTAATGCAACCATCGCATCTAAGAACTGGTAAGCTGCAATATAATAAATTTTTGCTTTTGGGTTTAATTCTGCTTTACATTAAGTTTATTTTTATTTAATTTGTTTGAACAATTTTTTCAAAAAGGAAGCTACAATTTGCCTTAAACATGTTCAATAAACCCCATTATAGGTGACACTAGGTAAGTGTTATGGCTGGTGATTTTGAAAGCAACAGCAAAGCTGATAAAATCTTGAACAAAAAATCAATTTTTTCCATTTTGCAGAATATGTGTTCATCTAGCATGTACACAATATCACAGTTAGTACAGCCTGTAGGTAAATTAATAATTCAGCTTTTTGCCTGTCATCATCGGAAGAGCTTAAAACAAGGTCACAAGATACAAATGAAGATTAGACAAGTAAATCTATATTTGAGCATCATATACAGTATTTCATAACTTATTTTTCTTTCTAAATGTAATTCACTATATTGGGAAAGAACATTTATCAAACTTCCTTTACAGGTAGACCCCGGGTTACAAACAACATAGGTTCTGTAGGTTTGCTCTTAAGTTGAATCTATTTGCAACAGGTACATGTTTTAAGTGTAACTTTAGCCCCAAAATTTTTTTTTAACCACTTCAGCCCGGGAAGGTTTTACCCCCTTAATGACCAGAGCATTTTTTGCGATACGCCACTACATCGCTTTAATTGACAATTAATTGACAATTGCGCGGTCATGCGACGCTGTACCCAAACAAAATCAATGTCCTTTTTTTTCTCACAAATAGAGCTTTCTTTTGGTGGTATTTGATCACCTCTGCGTTTTTTTTTTTTGCACTATAAACAAAACAAAAACTAAAATATAAAAATTGTTTTACTTTTGGCTATAATAAATATCCCCAAAAATGTTTTTAAAAAACAAACTTCTTCATCAGTTCAGGCCAATATGTATTCTACATATTTTTGGAAAAAAAATAGCAATAAGGGTATATTGATTGGTTTGCGCAAAAGTTATAGCGTCTACAAAATAGGGAATAGATTAATGGCATTTTATTTTTACTAGTAATGACGGCGATCAGCGATTTTTAGCGGAACTGTGACATTGGGGCGGACAGATTGGACACTTTTGACACTTTTTTGGGACCACTGACATTTATACAGCGATCAGTGTTATAAAAATGCACTGATTACTGTGTAAATGTCACTGGCAGGGAAGGGGTTAACACTAGGGGGCGATCAAGGAGTTAAATGCTCCCTAGGTGTGTTTCTAACTGTGAGGGGATAGGACTGACTAGAGGAGGAGCCAGATTGTTGTTCCTACTTAGTAGGAATAGACAATCTGTTTCTCCTCCCCTGTCAGAACAGGAATTTGTGTGATTACACACACAAATCCCCATTCTGGCTCTCGTGCCCGCGATCGCACCGATTTCCCGCCGTGCAGCACGCACACGCCTGCTAAGGCTCTTATAGGAGCCGCCGTACATATAAGCCGATTTGCGCAAGAGAGCCATCCTGCCGCCGTATATGTACAGGAGCCGGTCCGGAAGTGGTTAAGGTTTTTGAATAGCATAGGGAAGGGTTGAAAACTCTGTAACATTTGATTTGCTGGCTGTGCCCCTATTCAGAAGATTTCACAATACTTTCTGTCCCTGTGACAATTGGATTTTGGAAAATGTTGGGTTGTTGTGGAAACAAGGATTGGTGATAAAGCTTTAGTGGAGACACCTTTTTCCCATTATAACTCTTACAGGAGTGAATTTGCCTTCCTAGGAGTAGATTTCTTCTCACTTCCTGTTGTCTCCCTCCGTTTTTAAGAGTTGTATGTAAGTCGGATGTTTGTAACTCAGGGACTGCCTGTATCTGCAATGAGATTATTTGCCTTATTTTGTTGACTAGCCACTTGCCGACCAGCTAATGCCGATATACATCGGTAGAATGGCACGGCTGCGCAAAGCAATGTACATGCTCCGTGAGCGTGCCCGCGGGTCCCACAGACTCGATGTCCGCCGGGTGCCCGCAATCGTCTCACGGAGAGGCAGAACGGGGAGATGGCATTTCCCTGTTCTGCCTAGCAACATGACAGAGATCTACTGGTCCCTGTCATTGGGAGCAGTGATCTTTGTCATGTTCTAGGTAGCCCATCCCCCCAAAGTTATAATCACTCCCTAGGACACCGTTAACCCCTTAATCGCCCCCTAGTGTTTAAAATTGATGCTCTTTTCGTGTTTATAGCGCAAAAAATAAAAACGCAGAGGTGATCAAATACCACCAAAAGAAAGCTCTATTTGTGGGAAAAAAAGGACGTCTATTTTGTTTGGGTACAACGTCGCACGACCGCTCAATTGTCAGTTAAAGCGACGCAGTGCCGAATCGCAAAAAGTGCTCTGGTCAGGAAGGGGGTAAATCCTTCCGGGGCTGAAGTGGCTAGGCAAGTGAAAAGAAATTATACTGGTATGGTACCATAAATATAGTTATTTATAACAACAAGTCTGTTGGCAAGAAATCAACATGATAGCTTATTATGTGGTCTGCTGGACAATCAAATATATCTACCGACTCAGAAAGACACACCCTAGACATAGAACACTGGCTGCATGCAGTAATAAGATTTTGGTCTGTAAATATTCCAGCAGCCAAACTGGAATGGAAGTTTACCCATACTCTATCAGTATGAAGCTTATTAGAGAGCAAAGCAATAATAATCATAAAAGCCCTGACAATGACATTATAATATAAAACCAGCAATGGGTATGGGATCGTAAACAGTACCAATTTATCAAGTTAATAATAATACACTTCAATAATAACATATTAGTGATAATAAAAACACTACACATACTTTTAATAGATCAAAATTGTCTGCGGCCCTTTATGATTGTCAATAAAATTATTTATTTGATCTTGCAATCCAATTTCATAACACATATATAACAGTCTTACCTTCTGACCAACTATTTCACACCAAACTAAATTATGATTATACAGTATCTTACAAAAGTGAGTACACCCCTCACATTTATAAAAAAAATATATTATA
Source organism: Rana muscosa (assembly GCA_029206835.1). Taxonomy (NCBI): domain Eukaryota; kingdom Metazoa; phylum Chordata; class Amphibia; order Anura; family Ranidae; genus Rana; species Rana muscosa. The sequence goes on from CM055117.1 coordinate 588,827,593, forward strand.
TCTTTTCATGTGACAACACTGAAGAAATGACACTTTGCTACAATATCAAGTAGTGAGTGTACAGCTTGTATAACAGTGTAAATTTGCTGTCCCCTCAAATAACTCAACACACTGCCATGAACCTCCCTGGCGGTATTACCCAGTGTGGCTCGGGGTTACATTTCAGTACCATTAGCGGTAACGCTGAGCCACACTCGGGATTGCATTGCAGAATCTCTGGTCCAGGTTACTTACCTTGTCAGCAGGATCCTGCGATGTCCCTCAGCTGTGTCTGCGGGATGTGTCCTCCGCCCGATGTACTCTGTGCCAGGCTCCGTTCTCTGCGAGCGCCGCGACGCATGGGGGCACAAAACATAACACATACAGTACACTGTAATATTACAGATTACATTACTGTATGAAATAATTTCACATCCCTATTGTCCCTAGTGCTTTGTCCAGTGCCCTGCATGCAATTTTATATTATATATACTGTTCTTTCTGCCCGGAAACTTGAGATTGTCCACGGCAACCAAAAAGTGTCCCTTTACATCAAAAGTGGTTTGAGACCAGCTAGAAAATAGAAAATTAGAACACTTGCAGAATTGAGCAATAGTGAATCGTGGGGAAATTTATTTTATTATTATTATATTATTATTTTTTATAATTATTTATAGTTATTTATTATATTATAATTTATGATTTCGTATTTCAAACTTTATGATACTCGGGATGTCTACTAGACTCTTGTTTGGACAGATTTAAGTGTGTTATTATTACTTATGCTGCGTACACATGACCATTTTTCTCGTCGGGAAAACTGTCATTTTTTCACTTGGACGAGAAAAACGGCCGTGTGTAGGCTCTCCAGCAGTTTTCCTGACGAGAAAACCGCCGAGAATCACGACGAGAAAAATTAGAACATGCACTAATTTTTCTCGTCGCGAATCGCGGCATTTTTTCCGCTGGCAGTTTTCCCATAGGGAAACACTGCTAGGGAGCCTACACACATGTCGTGAAAAACGGCCGTGTGTAGACTGGGAAAAGGGGACCAAGCCGGTCCTCGTTTTTCCCGGCGGGTTTCACGGTGGTGTTTTCACCGCCGAGAAACTCGGTCGTGTGTACGCGGCATAAGAATTACAGGCCTACAATATAAAACGCCAAATTTCTATGCAAAACAATGTACCGCTTTGAGACGAGAGAAAAATCTGACATAATCATACCGCCAGGGTGGTTAATGTCTAAACCGCTGGCAACAAAAGTGAGTACACCCCCAAGTGAAAATGTCCAAATTGGTCTCAACTTGTCAATATTTTGTGTGGCCACCATTGTTTTCCAGCACTGCCTTAACTCTCTTGGGCATGGAGTTCCCCAGAGCTTCACAGGTTGCCACTGGAGTCCTCTTCCACTGATGACATGCTTGGCCTGTCCATCACCTTTATCCTTAGCTTCTTTAGCAAGGCAGTGGTCATCTTGGAGGTGTGTTTGGGGTTGTTATATTGAAATACTGCCCTTTGGCCTAGTCTCCGAAGAAGGGGGATCATGCTCTGCTTCAGTATGTCACAGTACATGTTGGCATTCATGGTTTCCTCAAAGAAACTGTAGCTCCCCAGTGCTGGCAGCACTCATGTAACCCCAGACCATGATACTCCTACCACCATGCTTGACTGTAGAAAAGACACACTTGTCTTTGTACTCCTCATCTGGTTGCCGCCACACACGCTTGACACCATCTGAACCAAATACGTTTATCTTGTTCTCATCAGACCACAGGACATGGTTCCAGTAATCCATGTCCTTAGTCTGCTTGTCTTCAGCAAACTGTTTGCAGGCTTTATTGTGCATCATCTTTAGAAGAGGCTTCCTTCTGGGATTACAGCCATGCAGACCAATTTGATGCAGTGTGCGGCGTATGGTCTGAGCACTGACAGACTGACCCCCCCGCCCCTTCAACCTCTGCAGCAATGCTGGCAGCACTCATACATCTATTTCCCAAAGACAACCTCTGGATATGATGTATGAGAGAGTGAGAACGATAACACCAAATTTAACACACCCGCTCCCCATTCACACCTGAGACCTTGTAACGAATTACATGACACCGGGGAGGGAAAATCGCTAATTGGGCCCTAATTGGACATTTTCACTTAGGGGTGTACTCACTTTTGTTGCCAGCGGTTTAGACATTAATGGCTGTGTGTTGAGTTATTTTGAGGGGACAACAAATTTACACTGTTATACAAGCTGTACACTCACTACTTTACATTAGCAAAGAGTAATTTCTTCAGTGTTGTCATATGAAAAGATATAATAAAATATTTTCAAAAATGTGAGGGGTGTACTCACTTTTGTGAGATACTGTATATCCTGATTTTTTTGTTGTGCAGTTAGGCAGTGCAACCAGGTCAACTCTCTGCCCCTAGCCTGTGATTGAATTGTTAAAGTCCAAATTCAGGAAACTTAAATTGTACTTCTTGCAGTGGGGCTGCAACCATGCTGTAAGGGTTAACTGCTTACTTAGTCCATGGGAGAGTAGAAGCATTTTAAAGCTGAATTCCAGGAGTTCAGCTCCTTTGTAAAAAATGAAGGCACACTATTAATTAGGTCCATATAGCTGCATGACATCTCTTAGGCTTCATCTCTGTTATTTACATCTGTCCGTTTTATGGCACTCCCAGAGGACGGCTATCACTGTATTTCTGGGAGCACGACACTGATGTTTCAGCTACTATACCTTCCCCTTCTCCTGCCCAATCACAGAAGGCATTGTATTATGCAATCTCATTCACAAAATATAAAGGCTTCTCTGAATGGGCAGCAGAGGGGAGAAGCAGGCATAGCTGTTCTCTGTGCCTCTCTCTCCTCTCTTACAGCCATGAGTATCAGCGTATGCTTCAGCAGAGCTATAAACATGTCATATATACATAATAGAGATATGTTCAGGAGATGTCATGCATCTTCTTGGAATAAATTCATAGTGTGCCTGCACTTTTTACAAAGTGGATGAATTTCTGCAATTCACCTTTAACTTACCTCATTCTCCACTTCCCACTTTTGAATAGTGGACTGGTTCTCAGGGTCACCACCTCCAATTCAGGGCTATGGACCCTGAATTGATTTTAATGGTGTCAGGACCCTAAACTGAGTGATAAGCTGCTGTGGGGATCAGTTTAACAACAAGGAGGAGCTGAGGATCAGGTAAATAGATTTTCTCTTACAGTGGGGGGCACATTCCAACTGAAAGGGATCCTTTTTTGGTTTCCCAAAGTCGTGCTTTAAGGAGCAGCAGCAAAGTAATAGGTCATTCATCTGCTCAATCCACTCTATCCTCTTGTCAGCACAACTGACTACCCTTTATTGCTGCCTCTCCCTTTCCTAGTCTGACTGCTGCTATACAGGGGATTACAGAACAGATAGCTATTACACGGAACCGTTTATCAGCATACAAAGTCTTTACCCCAAACCTAGATATCACTTAAGCTTCTGTTGTATTCACAGTTACCATATACAACCCTTCAGTTTGATTTGGAATATCTATCATACGTTGTACATAGATACTACTTCCAGAAACAAAATTGCAACTTACAAATTCATTACAGTAAACAAGACACAGATTCTGGTTGCACTGATATGCCAATTTAAAGAGGATGGTATTATTATCAGGCTTACCTGAGAGTCTTACGAATCATATCTTCATCTGTGATACCATAATATGTTAGCGTTTCATTCCATGTGGGGTTAAGCGTATTCCTCAAGGTCTTTGTTCGTAATTTGTTTGCCTGAAACAAGACCAAATGGCTTATGTTACAAACTGAAGCTCAAAATCATTTTAATCTTCATCCTATCCTGTTTTTAAAAAAATGATATGCCCTCATAGGTCTCTTTAACTGCAAAACGTCCATGGCACTGATATTTGTGGCTGCAGAGTTCCATGCTCTTTCTGTATAATATATAAGCAATAATGCAATGTACAAACACATCAATTCAATTGTATATTATATTAGCACAGATAAAACAGATAATATCAGTGATACAGCATATATTGCTTTTTAACAATTTAGGTCTAAATTTTTATATTTTGCTTTATTGCCTCACTTTATATTGTAAAGCGCTGTGCAAACTGTAACGCTATATAAATCCTGTGTAATAATAAAAATAATAATATTAAAAATGAATACTTATTAAACTAATGGAACTGAGACCACATTGTATGATTAGTAAAGTAACAGGATCTAAATGATTTTACAGATGTTGTATTCTTAAGGATACATTAAACTCTTGTCTTTTAATTTCCAGTTTTTAAAAGCATATATGGACTCATGTTCAAATGTTCCAATTTAAATAAAAAAATACTCTTTATTCAATATACTGCATTACATTCCTTCCGTAGCCAAAAGGCAGTAAGTAACACATAATAAAATGTTCAGTGCATCTCATTTTGATTAATTATGTTTCAATAGTGTTTATTAAAGTTTTACAGTACAAAAAGTAATAAAAACAAAAACATAACAAAGATCTCGGCTTTTCATTAAGCAATATACAACATATTTAGAGAGTCATACAATAAGTATTTTAAATTACTTGAGGAATCCTCCTCTTATTGCATACATAAACCATTACACCTCCTGATTTTGACTGTGACTCATTTACTCAAATAAGTGTGGCATACATGCCTTTCTCCATTACGAATCATAGATTGTATACAGTGCCACCGTGTCTATGACCTAAAGCATGTTGTCAATCCTAGGCCTTAGGGTATGTTCCACCCGCTGGGAAGAACCAGCTCCCAATCCGACTATCGGGGGTCCTTATGATCAATTAAATCTTACACAATTCCTCAGACACCAGGATATTAATGGCATTTTACCCTGAGCTTTGTCAATAAGTTCAGTGAAAATAATACCATCTTACTTCCTTATTATTAAATGTAGGTATTAACTGTTTGGCATGCAAATAGGAATATATATGTATATATATATATATATATATATATATATATATATATATATATATATATATATACACAAATATATATATATATATATATTGTGACAGCAGGAAGGTAAAGTCACCTGGTTGCATCCAGGGGGGTAGATATATTTCGCCCAGATTCAGGCTTTACGCCGACTTATACAACTAGGTGGAGAGTTGTATAAGGCTAGTGGGCTCATGGATGACTCATACCTCTAGGGAGAGGGCTGGGCGTCGTGCAGACAGGGAGTTGATGAGACCAGCTGAAGCTTGTCAGCTCATTTAGGCCTCTATAAGAACTCCCAGCTTCATTAGATGTTAGCTCATGCCTGGAACCAGACCTGTGTGGACTGTCTAGGGAGAGTGAACCCCTGTGCGGTGAGAAAAAGCCTGTGTGGCTATTTGCTTGGACATTTAAAACCAGGGACTTAGGGACTAGGACAGCACTAGGCTGATCCCAGTTGTTAGTTAGGAAACCTGTATGTTTAGTCAGAGGTCAACTTGACCAGGATTTATTTTGGTTATGTTTCTTTTGCTTTGCTGTGTTTTGTCACTGTAAATAGAAAATAAACCACACCTTTTTTGATTTTGAAAACCACAACCTCCGTTTGCTGGGCCTGTTTTGTGTGGGGAGCCCATCCCGGGGGTCACACACACCCGCTGCCGAGCTAACCCCCTCACAGTTGGTGGAGAACCAGTGGCAGTTTTTTTTAAGCCAGCATGGAGGAGATACTGAAACAGCTGGCTCTAGCAAATGCCAATCAACAGCAGACAAATGCAGGTTTGTAAAGGAGCCTTGCAGCCCAGCAGCAAGCTCATCAACAAGCCCAGCAGCAATCTGAGGCCCGCTTCATAGACCTGTTACAGAAGCAAGAGCAGAGACTACAACAAATGGAAGCAGTAATGCAGCAACGTCCGCAGACCAGTGAGGAAAGCCGTCCCACTAATACCGCGTCCTTTGGGGTGAGTCGTTTATTGACAAAAATGACTGGAGAGGATGATCCAGAGGTATTTTTGACCACATTTGAAAGGACTGCTGAAAGAGAAAAGTGGCCTGAGGAGCAGTGGGCTGGACTGGTGGCTCCTCTGTTAACTGGTGAATCGCAGAAGGCTTACTATGACCTAGAGCCTGACCAAGCAAAAGACTATGTGATGCTAAAAGCTGAAATATTGGCAAGGCTGGGTGTCACCCAGGCTGTCCGGGCTCAGCGTGTGCATAACTGGACTTTCCAGCTTGGAAAACCCCCCAGGTCTCAAATGTATGATCTCATTCACCTGAGCAGAAAGTGGCTACAGCCAGAGACTTTGTCCGCACCAAAGATTGTGGAACGTGTTGTAATGGATCGGTTTTTGAGAGCTCTTCCTACTGCCATCCAAAAGTGGGTAAGCCATGGAGACCCAGAGACGGCCGATGGTCTTGTGGATCGTGTGGAGAAATACTTGGCTACAGAGAACCTGACGGCCTCTTCCAGAGACACTCGGACTTTCCACCCTAAGACCAGACCATCCCCAGGGGCGGATAAGAGGATTCCAAGGGGTAAGGGTGGAGAGAGTGAGAGGGTGGGAGCTCTACCCCAAGTTTGGCGAGAACAGCCTGGGAAATCAGCGGCTCAAGAGGCGGCAAGAAGGATCGTTTGCTACCGCTGCCGGCAAGCGGGACATATTGCAGCCAATTGCCCGGGTGTGGAGGAACCCATGCAATGTGACTTTCTGACGGACAGACGTCAGTCGCTGTGTGCGACAGTCGCATGCACTGCCATTCGAGGAACTGAGAAACATTTATGCAAAATGTGTGTTAATGGTAGAAATGTTGTGGTATTGCTGGATTCAGGTAGCCTTGTGACCCTGATAAAGGCTGAGTTAGTTAAAACAGAGGTCTCTGGGAATAGCAAGGTAGCTGTTATTTGTGTGCATGGGGACACCCGAGAGTATCCAGTGACTACAGTGTGTTTCGAGACCCCCAAAGGTACCCTCTCTCATCCAGTGGGCTTAGTATCTCAGTTACCGTATGACGCCATTGTGGGAAGGGATTTTCCGAAGTTCTGGGAACTGTGGGATGATCCTGAGCCCCTCACTGGTGCCCCTATGTACCAGGAATGTGATAGCCAGAACTCCCCTGAGAGTGGTGAGGACTCTCCGGAATTTCCCTTATCAGTATTGGCAGGGGAGACTCAAGAAACTGGAGAGGAGCCCACCTCCTCAGACGAAAACCTACCGTCTGTGGAGTTTTCTGATCTTGAGGTTCACAGGGAAAACTTTGCCACAGAACAGTTGAAAGACCCCGCCCTAATAAAGGCACGGGAAAACGTAGTGAAAATAGATGGCGAGTTAGTGAACCCAGATAATACCTGCACTTACCCATACTTCAGCGTAGAGAAGGACCTACTGTATCGGGTGGCAAAAAGGGCAGAAGAAACCGTTGAGCAGCTTGTGGTGCCCAAACCTTACAGGAAGTTGGTGTTGGAGTTGGCCCATGGGCACATTCTTGGAGGTCATCTGGGGACAGAGAAAACCCGAGAGAGGGTATTACAGAGATTCTATTGGCCGGGGGTGATGAAGGACGTAGAAAATTATTGTTCCTCCTGCCCTGTGTGTCAGAGGTTGGCCCCGATGCCACATTTCCGTAGCCCGCTGGTCCCTCTACCCATCATTGAGGTCCCGTTTGAGAGGATCGCCATGGATTTGGTAGGTCCTATAATCAAGTCCGCTAGGGGGCACCAGTACATATTAGTTATAATGGACTATGCCACCCGTTATCCAGAAGCGATCCCTCTCCGAAATACCTCGGCCAAAACCATAGCCAAAGAGCTATCTCTTGTTTTTAGCCGGGTGGGTATTTGTAAAGAACTGCTTACGGACCAAGGTACACCCTTTATGTCCCGGGTTATGAAAGAGCTGTGTAAATTGTTCAAAGTGACGCAATTGCGTACGTCTGTGTATCACCCCCAAACCGATGGGCTGGTTGAAAGATTCAACAAAACCCTAAAACAAATGTTGAAGAAAGTGGTGGATAGAGATGGAAAGGATTGGGACTGTTTACTTCCTTATTTGATGTTTGCTATTAGGGAGGTGCCCCAATCCTCTACGGGATTCTCCCCCTTTGAGTTACTGTATGGGAGACACCCAAGAGGGCTGTTGGATATTGCCAAGGAAACTTGGGAAAGTGAGAGTTCTCCCCACAGGAGTGTGATTGAGCATGTCACCCTGATGCAAGATCGAATTGCACAGGTAATGCCCATCGTGAAGGAACATTTGGCCCAAGCGCAGTTGGCACAGCAGAGAGTGTACAACCGTGGAGCCAAGACCCGTACCTTTTCCCCGGGGGATAGGATATTGGTACTTGTCCCTACGGTTGAAAGTAAATTCCTTGCCAAATGGCAAGGCCCCTACGAGATAATGGAAAAAGTGAGCGAAGTGAATTACAAGGTCAGACAACCAGGAAGGCGAAAGCCCGAACAGATCTATCACGTTAATCTGTTGAAAGCCTGGAGGGATAGAGAGTCCCTAGTCGCAGACACTTGGTCACCAGCTCAAACTGGTTGCGTGATTCCTGAGGTTGGAATAGCAGCCACCTTGTCACAACCCCAACAACAGGAGGTTAAGGAGTTTGTGCTTCGCAACAAGGAGGTATTCTCTGAGCTGCCGGGACAAACATCTGGGGTAGAGCATGACATCATTACCCCGCCCGGTGAAAGGGTGAAGTTAAAACCCTATCGGATCCCAGAGGCTCGACGGGAGGCAATACGGGAGGAAGTACAGAAAATGCTGAACTTAGGGGTGATAGAGGAGTCCCAAAGTGATTGGTCTAGTCCCATCGTGTTGGTGCCTAAACCGGATGGGAGCTGGCGATTTTGTAACGATTTTCGTCAGTTGAACAAAGTTACAAAATTTGACACCTACCCCATGCCACGTATAGATGAGTTGATCGACCGGCTGGGAACAGCCCGATACATGACGACTCTTGACCTCACAAAAGGGTATTGGCAAATCCCCCTGGCCAAGTCGGCCAAAGAGAAAACCGCATTTGTAACCCCAGACGGGGCGTTCCAATATAAAAGAATGCCGTTCGGGTTACAGAATGCGCCGGCCACATTCCAGCGAAAAATGGACCAGATGCTGAGGCCCCATCGGAAGTATGCTGCGGCTTACCTGGATGACGTAATTGTCCATAGCACAGATTGGGCCTCACATCTGCCAAAAGTGCAAGCAGTCCTGGACTCTGTTCGGGAAGCGGGGTTTACGGCTAACCCCAAGAAGTGTACCATTGGGCAGGAGGAGACCAAATATCTTGGGTACACCATTGGGAGGGGAGTAATAAAACCCCAACTCAACAAAGTCGAGGCCATCCAGAGTTGGCCACGTCCCAACAGCAAGAAGCAGGTACGAGCCTTTCTGGGAATCGCTGGGTATTATCGGCGATTCATTCCCCACTTTGCTTCTAAGGCTGTGCCCCTAACCAACCTGACGAAGGGGAAAGGGTCGGTCATGATTAAATGGATCCCCGAGGCTGAGGCAGCATTCCAATTCTTGAAACAAGCCTTATGTAGCCAGCCAGTGTTGTACTCACCCGACTTCTCTAAAGACTTTGTCGTACAAAGTGATGCGTCAGATGTGGGGTTAGGAGCAGTATTGTCCCAGGTCTGGAACGGGGAAGAGCACCCAGTCATTTACCTCAGCAGGAAGTTGAAGTCCCATGAGGTAAATTACGCCACCGTTGAAAAGGAGTGTTTAGCGGTGAAGTGGGCTCTAGATTCCCTTCGGTACTACCTGCTAGGTAGGCACTTTGACATGGTTACGGATCACGCTCCGTTAAAGTGGATGGCTCAAAACAAGGAAACAAATAGAAGAGTGAATAGGTGGTTCCTGGCCCTCCAGGAATTCAACTTCACAGTAAAGCATCGCCCTGGCGTTCAAATGGGGAATGTGGATGCTTTGTCTCGAGTACATGAATGCCTGATTGCTGGTGTTCCAACCCCGAGGTTAAAACAAGAGGGGGGGTATGTGACAGCAGGAAGGTAAAGTCACCTGGTTGCATCCAGGGGGGTAGATATATTTCGCCCAGATTCAGGCTTTACGCCGACTTATACAACTAGGTGGAGAGTTGTATAAGGCTAGTGGGCTCATGGATGACTCATACCTCTAGGGAGAGGGCTGGGCGTCGTGCAGACAGGGAGTTGATGAGACCAGCTGAAGCTTGTCAGCTCATTTAGGCCTCTATAAGAACTCCCAGCTTCATTAGATGTTAGCTCATGCCTGGAACCAGACCTGTGTGGACTGTCTAGGGAGAGTGAACCCCTGTGCGGTGAGAAAAAGCCTGTGTGGCTATTTGCTTGGACATTTAAAACCAGGGACTTAGGGACTAGGACAGCACTAGGCTGATCCCAGTTGTTAGTTAGGAAACCTGTATGTTTAGTCAGAGGTCAACTTGACCAGGATTTATTTTGGTTATGTTTCTTTTGCTTTGCTGTGTTTTGTCACTGTAAATAGAAAATAAACCGCACCTTTTTTGATTTTGAAAACCACAACCTCCGTTTGCTGGGCCTGTTTTGTGTGGGGAGCCCATCCCGGGGGTCACGCACACCCGCTGCCGAGCTAACCCCCTCACAATATATATATATATATATATATTGTGAGGGGGTTAGCTCGGCAGCGGGTGTGTGTGACCCCCGGGATGGGCTCCCCACACAAAAACAGGCCCAGCAAACGGAGGTTGTGGTTTTCAAAATCAAAAAAAGGTGCGGTTTATTTTCTATTTACAGTGACAAAACACAGCAAAGCCAAAAGAAACATAAACAAAATAAATCCTGGTCAACTTGACCTCTGACTAAACATACAGGTTTCCTAACTAACAACTGGGATCAGCCTAGTGCTGTCCTAGTCCCTAAGTCCCTGGTTTTAAATGTCCAAGCAAATAGCCACACAGGCTTTGTCTCACCGCACAGGGGTTCACTCTCCCTAGACAGTCCACACAGGTCTGGGTCCAGGCATGAGCTAACATCTAATGAAGCTGGGAGTTCTTATAGAGGCCTAAATGAGCTGACAAGCTTCAGCTGGTCTCATCAACTCCCTGTCTGCACGACGCCCAGCCCTCTCTCTAGAGGTATGAGTCATCCATGAGCCCACTAGCCTCAGCTGGGCTTATACAACACTCCACCTAGTTGTATAAGTCGGCGTAAAGCCTGAATCTGGGCGAAATATATCTACCCCCCTGGATGCAACCAGGTGACTTTACCTTCCTGCTGTCACATACCCCCCCCTCTTGTTTTAACCTCGGGGTTGGAACACCAGCAATCAGGCATTCATGTACTCGAGACAAAAGCATCCACATTCCCCATTTGAACGCCAGGGCGATGCTTTACTGTGAAGTTGAATTCCTGGAGGGCCAGGAACCACCTATTCACTCTTCTATTTGTTTCCTTGTTTTGAGCCATCCACTTTAATGGAGCGTGATCCGTAACCATGTCAAAGTGCCTACCTAGCAGGTAGTACCGAAGGGAATCTAGAGCCCACTTCACCGCTAAACACTCCTTTTCAACGGTGGCGTAATTTACCTCATGGGACTTCAACTTCCTGCTGAGGTAAATGACTGGGTGCTCTTCCCCGTTCCAGACCTGGGACAATACTGCTCCTAACCCCACATCTGACGCATCACTTTGTACGACAAAGTCTTTAGAGAAGTCGGGTGAGTACAACACTGGCTGGCTACATAAGGCTTGTTTCAAGAATTGGAATGCTGCCTCAGCCTCGGGGGTCCATTTAATCATGACCGACCCTTTCCCCTTCGTTAGGTTGGTTAGGGGCACAGCCTTAGAAGCAAAGTGGGGAATGAATCGCCGATAATACCCAGCGATTCCCAGAAAGGCTCGTACCTGCTTCTTGCTGTTGGGACGTGGCCAACTCTGGATGGCCTCGACTTTGTTGAGTTGGGGTTTTATTACTCCCCTCCCAATGGTGTACCCAAGATATTTGGCCTCCTCCTGCCCAATGGTACACTTCTTGGGGTTAGCCGTAAACCCCGCTTCCCGAACAGAGTCCAGGACTGCTTGCACTTTTGGCAGATGTGAGGCCCAATCTGTGCTATGGACAATTACGTCATCCAGGTAAGCCGCAGCATACTTCCGATGGGGCCTCAGCATCTGGTCCATTTTCCGCTGGAATGTGGCCGGCGCATTCTGTAACCCGAACGGCATTCTTTTATATTGGAACGCCCCGTCTGGGGTTACAAATGCCGTTTTCTCTTTGGCCAATTTGGCCAGGGGGATTTGCCAATACCCTTTTGTGAGGTCAAGAGTCGTCATGTATCGGGCTGTTCCCAGCCGGTCGATCAACTCATCTATACGTGGCATGGGGTAGGTGTCAAATTTTGTAACTTTGTTCAACTGACGAAAATCGTTACAAAATCGCCAGCTCCCATCCGGTTTAGGCACCAACACAATGGGACTAGACCAATCACTTTGGGACTCCTCTATCACCCCTAAGTTCAGCATTTTCTGTACTTCCTCCCGTATTGCCTCCCGTCGGGCCTCTGGGATCCGATAGGGTTTTAACTTCACCCTTTCACCGGGCGGGGTAATGATGTCATGCTCTACCCCAAATGTTTGTCCCGGCAGCTCAGAGAATACCTCCTTGTTGCGAAGCACAAACTCCTTAACCTCCTGTTGTTGGGGTTGTGACAAGGTGGCTGCTATTCCAACCTCAGGAATCACGCAACCAGTTTGAGCTGGTGACCAAGTGTCTGCGACTAGGGACTCTCTATCCCTCCAGGCTTTCAACAGATTAACGTGATAGATCTGTTCGGGCTTTCGCCTTCCTGGTTGTCTGACCTTGTAATTCACTTCGCTCACTTTTTCCATTATCTCGTAGGGGCCTTGCCATTTGGCAAGGAATTTACTTTCAACCGTAGGGACAAGTACCAGTATCCTATCCCCCGGGGAAAAGGTACGGGTCTTGGCTCCACGGTTGTACACTCTCTGCTGTGCTAACTGCGCTTGGGCCAAATGTTCCTTCACGATGGGCATTACCTGTGCAATTCGGTCTTGCATCAGGGCGACATGCTCAATCACACTCCTGTGGGGAGAACTCTCACTTTGCCAAGTTTCCTTGGCAATATCCAACAGCCCTCTTGGGTGTCTCCCATACAGTAACTCAAAGGGGGAGAATCCCGTAGAGGATTGGGGCACCTCCCTAATAGCAAACATCAGATAAGGAAGTAGACAGTCCCAATCCTTTCCATCTCTATCCACCACTTTCTTCAACATTTGTTTTAGGGTTTTGTTGAATCTTTCAACCAGCCCATCGGTTTGGGGGTGATACACAGATGTACGTAATTGCGTCACTTTGAACAATTTACACAGCTCTTTCATAACCCGGGACATAAAGGGTGTACCTTGGTCCGTAAGCAGTTCTTTACAAATACCCACCCGGCTAAACACAAGAGATAGCTCTTTGGCTATGGTTTTGGCCGAGGTATTTCGGAGAGGGATCGCTTCTGGATAACGGGTGGCATAGTCCATTATAACTAATATGTACTGGTGCCCCCTAGCGGACTTGATTATAGGACCTACCAAATCCATGGCGATCCTCTCAAACGGGACCTCAATGATGGGTAGAGGGACCAGTGGGCTACGGAAATGTGGCATCGGGGCCGACCTCTGACACACAGGGCAGGAGGAACAATAATTTTCTATGTCCTTCATCACCCCCGGCCAATAGAATCTCTGTAATACCCTCTCTCGGGTTTTCTCTGTCCCCAGATGACCTCCAAGAATGTGCCCATGGGCCAACTCCAACACCAACTTCCTGTAAGGTTTGGGCACCACAAGCTGCTCAACGGTTTCTTCTGCCCTTTTTGCCACCCGATACAGTAGGTCCTTCTCTACGCTGAAGTATGGGTAAGTGCAGGTATTATCTGGGTTCACTAACTCGCCATCTATTTTCACTACGTTTTCCCGTGCCTTTATTAGGGCGGGGTCTTTCAACTGTTCTGTGGCAAAGTTTTCCCTGTGAACCTCAAGATCAGAAAACTCCACAGACGGTAGGTTTTCGTCTGAGGAGGTGGGCTCCTCTCCAGTTTCTTGAGTCTCCCCTGCCAATACTGATAAGGGAAATTCCGGAGAGTCCTCACCACTCTCAGGGGAGTTCTGGCTATCACATTCCTGGTACATAGGGGCACCAGTGGGGGGCTCAGGATCATCCCACAGTTCCCAGAACTTCGGAAAATCCCTTCCCACAATGGCGTCATACGGTAACTGAGATACTAAGCCCACTGGATGAGAGAGGGTACCTTTGGGGGTCTCGAAACACACTGTAGTCACTGGATACTCTCGGGTGTCCCCATGCACACAAATAACAGCTACCTTGCTATTCCCAGAGACCTCTGTTTTAACTAACTCAGCCTTTATCAGGGTCACAAGGCTACCTGAATCCAGCAATACCACAACATTTCAACCATTAACACACATTTTGCATAAATGTTTCTCAGTTCCTCGAATGGCAGTGCATGCGACTGTCGCACACAGCGACTGACGTCTGCCCGTCAGAAAGTCACACTGCATGGGTTCCTCCACAACCGGGCAATTGGCTGCAATATGTCCCGCTTGCCGGCAGCGGTAGCAAACGATCCTTCTTGCCGCCTCTTGAGCCGCTGATTTCCCAGGCTGTTCTCGCCAAACTTGGGGTAGAGCTCCCACCCTCTCACTCTCTCCACCCTTACCCCTTGGAATCCTCTTATCCGCCCCTGGGGATGGTCTGGTCTTAGGGTGGAAAGTCCGAGTGTCTCTGGAAGAGGCCGTCAGGTTCTCTGTAGCCAAGTATTTCTCCACACGATCCACAAGACCATCGGCCGTCTCTGGGTCTCCATGGCTTACCCACTTTTGGATGGCAGTAGGAAGAGCTCTCAAAAACCGATCCATTACAACACGTTCCACAATCTTTGGTGCGGACAAAGTCTCTGGCTGTAGCCACTTTCTGCTCAGGTGAATGAGATCATACATTTGAGACCTGGGGGGTTTTCCAAGCTGGAAAGTCCAGTTATGCACACGCTGAGCCCGGACAGCCTGGGTGACACCCAGCCTTGCCAATATCTCAGCTTTTAGCATCACATAGTCTTTTGCTTGGTCAGGCTCTAGGTCATAGTAAGCCTTCTGCGATTCACCAGTTAACAGAGGAGCCACCAGTCCAGCCCACTGCTCCTCAGGCCACTTTTCTCTTTCAGCAGTCCTTTCAAATGTGGTCAAAAATACCTCTGGATCATCCTCTCCAGTCATTTTTGTCAATAAACGACTCACCCCAAAGGACGCGGTATTAGTGGGACGGCTTTCCTCACTGGTCTGCGGACGTTGCTGCATTACTGCTTCCATTTGTTGTAGTCTCTGCTCTTGCTTCTGTAACAGGTCTATGAAGCGGGCCTCAGATTGCTGCTGGGCTTGTTGCTGAGCTTCCAGACTCTGTTGGTGAGCTTGCTGCTGGGCTGCAAGGCTCTGTTGATGAGCTTGCTGCTGGGCTGCGAAGTTCTGTTGTTGATCTGCAAGGCTCTGTTGATGAGCTGCAAGGCTCTTTTGCAAACCTGCATTTGTCTGCTGTTGATTGGCATTTGCTAGAGCCAGCTGCTTCAGTATCTCCTCCATGCTGGCTTAAAAAAAACTGCCACTGGTTCTCCACCAACTGTGAGGGGGTTAGCTCGGCAGCGGGTGTGTGTGACCCCCGGGATGGGCTCCCCACACAAAAACAGGCCCAGCAAACGGAGGTTGTGGTTTTCAAAATCAAAAAAAGGTGCGGTTTATTTTCTATTTACAGTGACAAAACACAGCAAAGCCAAAAGAAACATAAACAAAATAAATCCTGGTCAACTTGACCTCTGACTAAACATACAGGTTTCCTAACTAACAACTGGGATCAGCCTAGTGCTGTCCTAGTCCCTAAGTCCCTGGTTTTAAATGTCCAAGCAAATAGCCACACAGGCTTTGTCTCACCGCACAGGGGTTCACTCTCCCTAGACAGTCCACACAGGTCTGGGTCCAGGCATGAGCTAACATCTAATGAAGCTGGGAGTTCTTATAGAGGCCTAAATGAGCTGACAAGCTTCAGCTGGTCTCATCAACTCCCTGTCTGCACGACGCCCAGCCCTCTCTCTAGAGGTATGAGTCATCCATGAGCCCACTAGCCTCAGCTGGGCTTATACAACACTCCACCTAGTTGTATAAGTCGGCGTAAAGCCTGAATCTGGGCGAAATATATCTACCCCCCTGGATGCAACCAGGTGACTTTACCTTCCTGCTGTCACAATATATATATATATGTGTGTGTATATATATATATATATATATATATGATAAGTGTGTAACGTAACTAATGTGGGATACATACAAATATTGTCGTTTTCTGATAAATTTTCGATTTGCATAGAATGAGTATGTTTTCTCCTTTTTTATTTGCAATCTAAACTTTGGTCATTGTAGTAAAGAGGCCAAGGTTTACTAAAACTGATTTTGGATGATATGAGATGAGTTGAGAATAAATGCAGGCTTTACAAAAAAAAAAAAAGAGGATGGTGCGGGAAGGCTAAGAGGTGTAAGAATTGTCACCCTGTGGAAGTGCCACTTCAGGAGTACAAATTGTTATTGTTTCAGTACAGCATCCTTTGGGACATTCGGCGTAACATTATAAGTATCAGTAAAAAGTTCAAAATACTTCACTCCTTTTGCAATAAACACCATTAAAACAGCACATGAAGACAGCTTTTTCAACATGATTTACTGAAAATGTTAATTTGCTCTGGGAAAACAATGCTAAACATATTGAATTCACCTCTTCATAATTAAAGTAAAGCTAATCTCTCACAAAAGAATTCTTAGTTTTGTAGAGAACATAAAACAGGAACCTGTTTTGTTTTTTTTTTGCAAAAATTCAGTTTTCCCATGTTTTTGCTCCCTGAGCAGTACACATGCGGTATATTCTTTATAGCAACTTACTTAGAACATGTGCACGTTCCAGTGGCAGCTGAATGGCACAATTTTTTTGTGGAAACTATGACGGAACATGACAATGCACTATGCATTTGAATCGTTTTTGTAGTCCAACACAGTAACAACATCACAGCCTACATCCACAGATCTTCTGTGGATGTAGGCTGCCTCAAATCCTTCTGTCTCTGCCTCTAATCCCAGGCAGACTTGATGATATTGACATCAGGGCTCTGTGGGAGCCAAACCTGCACTTCCAAGACTCCTTGTTCTTTACGCGGAAGATAGTTCTTCATGACATTGGCTGTATATTTGGGGTCATTGTCCTACTGAATACATTTGGGGCCAGTAATACACCTCCCTGATGGTATGGCATGATGGCTAAGTATCTGCCTGTATTTCTCAGCATTGAGGACACCATTGATCCTGACCAAATCCTAATTGCAGAATTCAGAATTTGCAAAAATACAGCCCCATACCTGTATGGAACCACCATCATGCTTCACTGTTGCCGGCAGACACTCATTATTGTACAGCTTTCCAGCCCTTTGGCGAACAAACTGCCTCCTGCTACAGCCACATATTTAAAATTTTGACTCATCAGTCCAGAGCAACTGCTGCTCTTATTTTTCTGCAACACAGTTCCTATGTCTTCATGCATAGATAAGTTGCTTAGGCTTGTTTCCATATTGAAGGCTTCTCTTTATAACTCCTGCGATTCTCCTTGGGCTTCATCCACATAGCCCGAAACTGTTATACTGAACACTGATCCAGCATTTTCTTTGTATGTCGTTTTTCTATATTAAATTTTAAGTGCAGCAATCCTTTCTTTGTTTTTTTATATATATATACTGTGTATGTATATATATAAATATATATCTATATATATATATATATATATATATATATATATATATATATTGTGGATTTTATTTTAGAAATATCTTTCAGGTGCTAAACATATACAGTGCTTTGGCCAGAAAATGTGCACAAGTTTTTTTATATCACACATTCTGTAAAATAGTTTTACAGGGCGGTGAATTGCATTTAAGGAATGGAGGAGCAAGAAATATTACCCTATTATGGTTGTTAAATCTTAGCACTTAGACATCATCAATTTATAACATTGTCTGATATCCACTAAAAAAGTAAACTACCGAGGCATGCCTTAGTAGAAGAACACTTTCAATGCAGTGACAGGTAATCAATTTGAGTTTGTTTTGCTACATTTGGGAATTAATAATTTTAAAATGTAGTTATATGTTTTCGCTGTAGGGATTCGTTGGCTAGGATAATAAAAAAGGAGCATAAGACAAATACTTCTTTAAATAATAAAATGTTATATCTGGAAAAAGCTAATTTGAGCCAGTTTAAAATGAAAACATTTTACACCTGAAAACAGGTATCGTATTTTTCGCACCATAAGACACACCTGACCATAAGACCCACCTAGGTTTTAGAGGAGGAAAACAAGAAAAAAAATATTCTGAACCAAATGGTGTACTAAAATATTTTCCAGTGCCCATGAAATGCAGCCTGACCATTGCCATAGTAAACGCAGAGTGACCATTGCCACAGTAAACGCAGAGTGACCATGCCACAGTAAATGCAGAGTGACCATTGCCACAGTAAATGCAGAGTGACCATGCCACAGTAAATGCAGAGTGACCATGCCACAGTAAATGCAGAGTGACCATGCCACAGTAAACGAAGAGTGACCATGCCACAGTAAATGCAGAGTGACCATTGCCACAGTAAATGCAGAGTGACCATTGCCACAGTAAATGCAGAGTGACCATGCCACAGTAAATGCAGAGTGACCATGCCACAGTAAATGCAGAGTGACCATGCCGCAGTAAACGCAGAGTGACCATTGCCACAGTAAACGCAGAGTTACCATGCAACAGTAAACGCAGAGTGACCATTGCCATAGTAAATGCAGAGTGACCATGCCACAGTAAATGCAGAGTGACCATGCCACAGTAAATGCAGAGTGACCATTGCCATAGTAAATGCAGAGTGACCATTGCCATAGTAAACGCAGAGTGACCATGCCACAGTAAATGCAGAGTGACCATGCCACAGTAAATGCAGAGTGACCATTGCCATAGTAAACGCAGAGTGACCATGCCATCAGTGGTGTATTTAGGTTTTGTGCTGCCCTAGGCCTGACTAAACTTGCGCACCCCCTAATTTAAATATGACCCACCCCTTCCTGTCAAGGTCACACCCCTTCCTTTTTAAGACCCGCCCTGTCATCTTCATGGGAAGAGGACAGAGGGATGCCGTGGGAAGAGGACAGAGGGGACGCTGTGGGAAGAGGACAGAGGGTTGCCGTGGGTAAAGGACAGAGGGACACCCTGGGAAGAGGACAGAGTAACACCCTGGGAAGAGAACAGAGGGACGCCGTGGGAGAAGGACGACGTGGGTAGAGGACAGAGGGGACACCGTGGGAAGAGGACAGAGGGGACGCCGTGGGAAGAGGACAGAGAGGGACGTTGTGGCGGTCAATAAGGCCTAGAGGATATCAGGTTAGGCACTTCCTAATGGCTCTGTCCCTGGGAACAGTAATGGATAATGGCCAACAGGCCCTCTTACCAGACCCAGCGAAATCGCAACAGTGATCCCTCTGGCTGGACGTTCGCTCACTCTGGGTTGCCCGGGGTGACTCTAGTCAGTAGTGTAGCATGTCTGTATCCTGGCAGGGGCTCAGTCTTTCTCCCTCTCTGGTGGTGCAGGTAAAATGTGGCTCCCTCTCTGGTGGTGCGGGTACAGCGGTTACAGTGTGGCTCCCTCTCTGGTGGTGCGGGAACAGTGTGGCTCCCTCTCTGGCGGTGTGGGTACAGCATGGCTCTCTGGTGGTGTGGGTACAGCATGGCTCTCTGGTGGTGCGGGTACAGCATGGCTCTCTGGTGGTGCGGGTACAGCGAGGCTCTCTGGTGGTGCGCGTACAGTGTGGCTCCCTAGTGGTGCGGGGTACAGCATGGCTCCCTGGTGGTGAGGGTACAGCATGGCTCCCTGGTGGTGCGGGTACAGCGTGGCTCTCTGGTGGTGCGGGTACAGCGTGGCTCTCTGGTGGTGCGCGTACAGTGTGGCTCCCTAGTGGTGCAGGGTACAGCGTGGCTCTCTGGTGGTGAGGGTACAGCGTGGCTCCCTGGTGGTGCGGGTACAGCGTGGCTCTCTGGTGGTGCGGGGTACAGCGTGGCTCTCTGGTGGTGCGGGTACAGCATGGCTCCCTGGTGGTGCGGGTACAGCGTGGCTCTCTGGTGGTGCGGGGTACAGCGTGGCTCTCTGGTGGTGCGGGGTACAGCGTGGCTCTCTGGTGGTGCGGGGTACAGCGTGGCTCTCTGGTGGTGTCCCCCAGCAGAGTATTCTCTTTTGCTCCTCTTCTAACACCCCCTCCCTCCCCTCCAGCAGAGTGCTTGCATGCTGGGGGAACTGGTGCCAGAACTCTGCAGTGACTTAATTTCCCATAATGCCCCCCGTGTCTTCTGATTGACCCTCTGCTGTGGCCAATCATGGGGAGGGAAACAGCGGGCAGGAAGCTGGATGGCGGCGCAGCAAATCCAATTAGAGCCGCTCTCTCTTTCTCTTCTCCCTTCGGCTTACAGAAAGGCAAGGGGGCGGCGGGGGAGATATACAGACAGCCCGCAGCTCTCCTCTCCCTGTCACAGCGCCGCTGCTCTATTTGCCAGAGAACTTGGCAGCGGCGCTGTGACAGGGAGAGGAGAGCTGCGGGCTGTCTGTATATCCCCCGCCGCCCCCTTCCCTTTCTGTAAGCCGAAGGGAGAAGAGAAAGAGAGAGAGCAGCTCTAATTGGATTTGCCGCGCCGCAATGCGAGCAGTGTCAGGGGCTTTGCCAGCGGCGGCGGGGGGGCGGAGCCAGTGGCAGCGGTCGGGGGATTCCAGCGGCTGCGGGGAGTGATGCGAGCGGATGGCAGGGGCGGTGCCAGTGACGGCGGGGCCTGTCATGTATTCGCACTATAAGACGCAGGGACATTTTCCCCCATATTTCTGGGGGAAAAAAGTGCGTCTTATAGTCCGAAAAATACGGTAATTAAAGTGCTAGGCAAAGAACCAGCTAGATAAAAGTTACATCCTAGTTGGCTGCACATGGAAGTACCAGTAAACTGCCCATCAATTTAAAACAATATACTGTACTTTTAGGCCTCATGCACATGGGATGTTTTGCAAACTCTCCTAGAAGCCTTTTCCTCCTGGCAGCAGTGCTTTGGCAGAAAACACGCCTGATGCTTGTAAAAGTGTGTAATGCGATTAGGCGCATTTACAGGTGTCAAGCGCTTGGGCATTAATTCATTTCATTGGCCAGAATAATAATTTATTTTGGCCACTGAAATTAGTTAACACTCAAGCACTAATGCCTTGAGGCGATTTAGTTCGCATTTGTAGCGCTATACAAGTTACTCACTCACACTCACTCACTCAATGTGCCTAGTGTTAATGCTCGTTTAGACGCGGTTAGACAAGCGCCAAGCATTTTTTCTGCCAAAACTCTGCTGCTCCTGGATGCACTGGCAGTGGGGGTTTTTTCTGCCTCTAAACGCCTCTGCCTCCAAACTCCTCTAAATGCTTACAGTATGTGTGCATGGAAACATAGGCTATAGTGCAGGAGCATTTAGAGGCAGGAAGAAGATGGTGTCCACTGGAGTTGCTGTATTCACCTCCCACATCCAAAGTTTTAGTTGACAGGGAGATTGGCATTGTTTCGGATACTGACAGGGATCTTTTCTGTGATTTCACTGCAAGACCTTAGTCGACATTACCTCAGGAATCAGCTACAACTCAGTGTCCTCTCCCCCAGAATCAGCAGCACTCTTTCTTCAGAACTGAGTCTCCAGAGCTTTCCCACCCCTTCCACTGGGGTCTTCTCAATAGATCAATGTTTGTCCCTATTAACAAGGAGTTCTGTTTTGCCCCAGAGGGAGTGACTGCTAAAGTATTGAAATTCTCTGATTTCCCGACTGTTATAGGACTGAATGTTAGTTGAACTGGGAGGTACCCGTCATATGGGAACTTCTGTGTCCCAATGCCCCATATCTCTAAGACTTCCGTAGGGGTAAGTGTTTCAGATATTTGTCATAAAAGTCCTGATACAGTAATGTCACTTGTTCATATGTATTCAGCAGAGCCTTTTTGTAGAAACCCTCTACTTGGATGGGAACTAACGGCAAGGGACCCACTAGCTGTTCGGGAAATATGCTGGATGTAGGCTTGGTGGCTCGGACTTGCACATTCTTCAAACTTTGTTTCTGCTCCCATTGCCATGCTATGATAGCCCTGCGGGAATTGTATGCATTGCCTTTCTGTGTCTGTTTGACAAAAGGCATAGAGTGCCAGCTGGGCTGTGAATCAGGAATCACAGAAGAAGCTTGTCTTGATGCTTTGGGCCCTTGTGAGAGTGTCTTGACTTCTTTAGGTTTAGAGCTCACAGTAGTAGTTGAGCCTTCAGATATCTCCTTCACTGATGCCCCTTTGGAGTTTCCCTCCAGCTTTCCAACCTCGACAGTTAAGTCAGCTACAGTCTCCCCCTTTGGGCATTGTGCCTTAAAGTGGATATGAAGCTTAAACATTTTTTACCTTAATACATTCCTTGCATTTAGGTAAAAATGTTTAGATAGTAGTACTCCTTCTAATCCCCCTTCACTTACCTAAGCCCTCATTCATTCACTGAACACATCTGTAGGTCTTCTCTCCCCTCAATTCCTGGTCACACAGGCTTTACTGAGGCAGCGCAAGTCATTGGCTCCTGCTGCTTTCAGTCAAAGCCAATGACGAGGAAGCAGGGGGCAGGGCAAGCCCTGCTGTCTGTGTCTGTTCCCCCTATGAGGGCACTCGGCAGGGGGGAGGAGCTATTTCCCACTCTTCGACTGCTTGTACATCTTGATCAATCCAGGTTGCAAATGTATCTTCTTCCAATGTGGTGAGGGTTTTCCTAGAAAAGAACCACAGCTTCCTGTACCCATGATTGACCGACACAGAGACATTCTTCATAAGGTTTTGTATCAACTTCTCGTTTTCGATGCAAATGGAAGTAGAAGAAACCTCTGGCAGCTCCACAGATGCTGAGGCAACCACCTTGGGTTCTGACATGACCCGTGCAAAACTCTTTGAATTTGCGTCTGACATTCTCAGCTGGATCAGACAAGCTTCGGCTTCATTGGTTAGTTGAAGGTTAACCCCTGGAAACTGGAGGAGATCCCTTTTTCCACTCTATCAGAGCATGAGGTGCTTTCATTTGTCTTCAGGTTGAGGATAAACACCGCTCTTCCATCCACTCATTCCTTGACACATCAATCACTACACACAGCTCTGGTCAATCATTTTGCTCTTGCCACCATTCGACAGCTGCAGTGGGGTTGGATACAGTTTTTCGTAGGCAATTTGTTGGGGCAATGGCTGGTGTTGGTGCTTCAATCATCATGGCATCATAGTTGATATGGTGTCAGGATTATTGAAGCGCAATATTTCTATTATTACATTATAATATAAAATTAAATAGTTCAACTTACCATAATGCAGAATCAGTGGGATCCCTGAGCGTGTCACTTGACACAGTTGCCTGCCACCAGATAAAGCTTGTCACTTGCCACATTGCCTGCCACCAGATGCACTTGCCACCGTCGCCTGCCACCAGATGCAGCTTGTCACTTGCCATGTCGCCTGCCACCAGATGCAGCTTGTCACTTGCCACGTCGCCTACCACCAGATGCAGCTTGACAATTGCCACGTCACCTGCCACCAGATGCAGCTTGACACTTGCCATGTCGCCTGCCACCAGATGCAGCTTGACACTTGCCATGTCGCCTGCCACCAGATGCAGCTTGTCATTTTCACGTCACCTGTCACCAGATGCGGATTTTCACTTGCCATGTCACCTGCCACCAGATACAACTTGTCACTTGCCATGTCGCCTGCCACCAGATGCAGCTTGTCACTTGACATATCCCCTGCCACCAGATGCAGAGTGTCACTTGCCACATCACCTGCCAACAGATGCAGCTTGTCCCTTGCCACATTGCCTGCCACCAGATGCAGCTTGTCACTTGCCACCAGGCACTGCCTGAGGGCCTGGGGCCACTAGTGGGTTGCCAGCCTCTGTAAAACCAGGGACAGTTTGTAGAAATCTGTGTTTTTTTACATCTGTCCCTGAAATGTCCGATGCCAACATCCTTTAGCTGTAAAAATCCCAAGGCTATAGCTGCTTCGCCTCTCCACTGCCTGTCCAGTGTACCCGCCCTCTTCCCCAGCGCGGCTTATTTGACTTCAGAGCAGGAGATGCTGACTGCTGGAGGGCCGGAGAGAGAAGTGTGTACACAGCCTGCAGTGTGGGACAGACTGCTGCCTGATAGAAGGTAAGCTGGCTGAGATGAACAAAATGTACTTCTTGTCAGTGCCTTAACCTGGACTGCAGGGGGGGGGGAGGCTGTATATCCTCTAGCAGTGCTGCTGAGAATGTTAGATCGATTTTCTGTGTGAAGAGAAGTGCACTGCTTGTGGAGGAAGGACATGTTCTGAACTTCTCCCCCAATCTCTGCTATACTAAGTCCCTGCTCATTTCCTGCTCACCTCCTCCTCTCCTGCATTACCATATCCTATGTCTGTGATCTGCTGGGGAACTACAAGTACCAGCATGCCAGGAGATAGGGGAAGCATGAGTGTGTTCCATCAGGCAGAATTTTAGATGAAAAGTGTATGTGTATATGTGTTGTTGATATTGGATATAAACGCCCTGAATAACCTCTATGACCACTGTGCCAAAGAAAAAAATGTGCAAGTAACTATTGCTGCCACTTAGTGAATAAAAATTTAAAACAGAAAAAACGTTACTCAAAACAATCTGAGTGAGAAAAGCAAATAGTAGCGCTAAAAAACAATAAAACTATATAATAGTGTAATAAGCTCAATAACACCACGTGACAAGTGATAAAAAGTCCATAACAAAAATGATGAAATCGGTGAAAAAATTCCTTATTTCTGTAAAGCTTCCACCACACCACCGTGCTGTGCCAACTTCCCCTTTGAAAAACGCACTCACCAGGCTAAATTTGCTTGTGTATGATCCCACAAATGGAAAAAGCAATCTCAGCTGAATCACCGTGATAGTCCTCATTATTGCACATATAAGAATAAAGAAAGTGCTCCAAAGGTGTAAAATTGTAACTCCAGTTTAATAATAAAATCACAGTAACACTTCAATCATTCAACTCACATGTAAAAAGTGAAAAAAGAGCTTCAAATGAAATTCACAGCAATCAACAGTGTAAGTTTGGCTCTGCGGTGCTAAGCGGCCACGGCGGACCTGCGGTGTGTTTTATGCTGGTAAATCTCACCACACTCCAGGTTCCCGGCTCACAATAGCGGTAGATGGTTCCCTTGGCTACAACTTTATTAGCTTTACCTATTAGGGACACCGTTGCTGTTTGGACCATCTACCGCTATTGTGAGCCGGGAACCTGGAGTGTGGTGAGATTTACCAGCATAAAACACACCTCAGGTCCGCTGTGGCCGCTTAGCACAGCAGAGCCAATCTTACACTGTTGATTGCTGTGAATTTTATTTGAAGCTCTTTTTTCACTTTTTACATGTGAGTTGAATGATTGAAGCGTTGCTGTGATTTTATTATTAAACTGGAGTTACAATTTTACACCTTTGGAGCACTTTCTTTATTCTTATATGTGCAATATTGAGGACTATCACGGTGATTCAGCTGAGATTGCTTTTTCCATTTGTGGGATTGAGCGAATTTAGCCTGACACGAGATTGAAAGGCAAATTTATTTGGTGAGTGCGTTTTTCAAAGGGGAAGTTGGCACAGCACAGTGGTGTGGTGGAAGATTTACAAAAATAAGGAATCTTTTCACCGATTTCATCATTTATGTTATGGACTTTATATCACTTGTCACGTGGTGTTATTGAGTTTATTACACTATTATATAGTTTTATTGTTTTTTAGCGCTACTATTTGCTTTTCTCACTCAGATTGTTTTGAGTAAAGTTTTTTCTGTATGTGTATATTTATACTGTGTGTGTATACTTTATGTCTGTCGGTATACTATGTGTGTGTGTGTACTGTATGATCCATGTGTGCCCACTGCCGCTCAACAGAAGTCGATCTAACAATTGACTTCTGTTGAACAGAGATGGAGGAAAAAGGCCACTCAATCAGGGGCTGAGTGTCACGTCTACCCAAAAGCAGGTGGTCAGACACTATAGCTAGCTACTGTGTGCTTTACCTATAGCAGCCTCCTTTCCCTTAAGGCAAGCAGCCTGCGTTACTGCTGGAGGTGCGTTTACACGCACAGACAGTTCTTGGACTCGGCGTGTCAGTTTGCAAATTTCCTCAGCAAATAAGCTGCCCCACTGCCCGATCTGTGGCCAACCGCAGCAGTTCTCTTTTCCGCTGCTGGCTCCACGACTGCACATGCGCGGTTCAGAGCCTGTAACATGTGTTTTTTTAAAAAAAATACTTTTCCCGCCAGCTGCCTACCAAACCAAGCACTAAAGTAAAAAGGTGTGTGTAAGGGGACTCTGATGGAAGGTGGCACTCTGTGGGCTCTGGCATAAAGTGGCACTCTGTGGGCTCTGCCGTAGGATGGCACTGTGTGGGCTCTGCCATAGGGTGGCACTCTGTGGGCTCTGTTGTAGGATGGGCTCTGCCATAGGGTTGCACTCTGTGGGCTCTGCCATAGGGTGGAAATCTGTGGCCTCTGCCGTAAGGTGGGACTCTGATGTAAGGGGAGACTCTGCAGACAGTTATGTATAGGGAGAATGTTGGGACTTTCATGTAAGGGAGGCCTCTAATGTGATTGTGGCGCTCAGTAATCCTGACTGGGTCCCACATGACATCCAGCAGGATAAGCCAAAGGGGCGTGCAGAACGGCGATTGTTAGTGCAGTGTGTCGCTCTGACATATCGCATCTTCGATCTCGGTAAAGAGCTTGTGACGTAGGCTCTTTACCATGTGATCAGCTGTGTCCAATCAAAGTTGATCACATCATAACCAGGTAGTACCGGGCTTTTGGCTTTTCCTCTAGTCGCACGGACAAGGCATGAGTAGAGGAGAGCGGATAAGCAGCTCTCCTGATTGGGGAGGGGTCGGCACTGATAATCAGCGCATTGATTATCAGTGCAGACCCATCAGTGATGCACACCTGCAAGAAATGCCACTCTGTGCCCACATATTGTGGGGGAAAAAAGATAAAAATGTAATATGGGTACAATGTTGCCTGACCTAGCAATTGTCTTTCAAAGTGTGACAGCGCTGACAGCTTGTCAGAAACCATGAATCAGACCGAGACAGAAGTACAGTTAAATCACATTTGTTTAATAATAAAAATAAAAAGGTAAACAGAGTAAGGGTAGTCAAAACATAGCCAGAGTTTGGTAACCGGATCGGGTAGTCGGCCAAGCCAAAGTCCAAGAGCCAGCGATAAAGGTAGTAGTACAGCAAGCAGGATCTGTAGCCAGAGGGAACGTCAGTCAAGCAGGTCTTCAACAGGAACGCATGAGAAAGTCTCTTGTGATGTTAACACAGGCGAAGGCGGAGAGCAAATGAACTGGAAGGCTTTAAGTAGGCAGAGCTGACGAGCAGGATCATCAACAGGTGGATCACTGTGGAGAGATGGGAGCTGGCAATTAGCTGACAGTTGAGCTGCCAGCACAGATAAGGAAGGGCTGAGCCCAGCCCTGACAGTACCCCCTCCTCAACGACCCCTCCCCCTCGGAGGACCACCGGGCTTGAGGGGAAAACGTTGATGGAAATCACGGAGGAGGACAGGGGCATGTACGTCCGAGGATGGGACCCAAGAGCGTTCCTCCGGACCATTCCCCTTCCAGTGCAC
Organism: Rana muscosa; assembly: GCA_029206835.1. Lineage (NCBI taxonomy): Eukaryota > Metazoa > Chordata > Amphibia > Anura > Ranidae > Rana > Rana muscosa. The sequence goes on from CM055117.1 coordinate 588,855,364, forward strand.
CAGGTCCTGTATGCGCCCACGGAACCTGCGGGAGTCAACAATGGACTGTACTTCATACTTCTCATGGTTCTCAAACTGTATAGGGTGAGGACATGGCACCGAGGTGGTAAAATGGTTGCAGACGAAAGGTTTCAATAAGGAGACATGAAACACATTAGAGATACGCATACTGGAAGGAAGGTCCAACGTGTAAGCCACTGGGTTTATCCTGCGAAGGATACGGAAAGGCCCAATAAACCAAGGTGCAGATTTCAGAGAAGGAACACAAAGTTGGAGGTTGCGAGATGACAGCCAGACCCTGTCCCCCGACCTGGTAGGAAGCAAGGAGTCTGTACCTCTCGTTAGCCTGTCGCAAAGCCTCCTGGACTTGTACCCAAGTGGAACGAAGACCACGGAGATGTTCCTCTTATGCAGGAATACTCTGAGGAACAAACGAGTCAGGCAACATGGAAGGTTGGAAACCATAATTCGCCATAAACGGGGACAAACGGGAAGCAGAATTCAGAGCGCTATTGTGAGCAAACTCCGCCCATGGTAAGAGGTCTGACCAGTTGTTGTGATGGTCAGAAATATAGCAACGCAGGAATTGATCCAAGGACTGATTGGCTCATTCTGCGGCCCCATTAGACTGCGGGTGATACGCAGAGGAGAAAGCAAGCTGAATTCCCAACTGTGCAAAAAAAGGCTCGCCAGAACCGGGACACAAACTGACTTCCCCTGTCTGAGACAATGACCTTGGGTAGGCCATGTAAGCGAAAGATCTCCCGAGCAAAAATGGAAGCCAGTTCCTTATACCGCGTACACACGACCGTTTTTAATGTCATTGAAAAAAACGCAATTTTTCTCGATGTGATTTTTTGTGTTTCCTCTCAAGCCTGCCTTGCCTACACACTATCGTGGAAAAAAATGTTCGAGTAAAGCACGGTGACGTACAACACGTACGACGGCACTATAAAGGGGAAGTTCCATTCGGATGGTGCCACCCTTCATGTTAGTAAAGTTTGTCGAGAGACGATTCGCGCTTTTCAGCCTCGTGCTTTTCAGTCCGTTACAGCGTGACAAATGTGCTATCTCCATTACGAACGCTAGTTTTACCAGAACGAGTGCTCCCGTCTCATACTTGATTCTGAGCATGCGCATTTTTTTTCACGTCGTTAAAGCCTACACACGCCCGTTTTTCATGACGAGAAAAACGACAATGTGAAAAACGACGAGAAAAATTAGAGCATGTTCCAATTTTTTCTTGCCCATTTTTCACGTCGTGAAAAATGCTCGGAAGCCCACACACGATCATTTTTAATGATCATTTAAAAAAATTGCATTTTTCTCGTCATTAAAAACGGTCGTGTGTATGCGGCATAAGACATAGGCAACTTTTTAAGTGGAATACAGTGAGACATTTTCGAGAACCGGTCTACCACCTTAAGGATAACTGTGTTGCCCATGGAGTTGAGTAACTCCACAATGAAATCCATAGACAGGTGGGACCAGGGCCTCTCTCCTTTGGGTATGGGTTGTAGGAGGCCCACTGGAAGGTGTCGTGGAGTCTTACTCTGAGCACACACAGAACAGGCAGCTACGAAAGCGGTTACATCAGCAGGTAGACTAGGCCACCAGAATTGTTGGGAAATGGCCCAAAAGAGTTGATTCTTCCCAGGGTGGCCAGCAGCCTTGGGAGAATGGTAAGTCTGGAGCACGGCAGTACGGAGACTCTCGGGAACAAAGCAGCGGTCACCAGGTTTCTCAGGAGGGGCATCGACCTGAGCAGCAAGAATTTTGTCTCAAAAAGGAGAAGAGAGACTGGTGCGAACCGTAGCCAGAATACGATCAGGAGGAATCACAGGAGCCAGAACCGACTCCATCTTGGAAGTGGAGGAAAATTGTTGTGACAAGGCGTCAGCCCTTACATTCTTAGTACCGGGTAAGAATGAGACAATGTAATTGAAACTCGACAAGAAAAGAGCCCATCGTGCCCTTCTGGGAGAGAGGCGCTTGGCCTCAGACAAGAATGTGAGATTTTTATGGTCAGTAAGAATGAGAACCGGCACAGTGGTACCTTCGAGGAGATGTCTCCATTCTTTCAAGGCTAAAATGATCGCCAACAGCTCTCTGTCACCAATCTCGTAATTGCACTCTGCAGGTGACAATTACTTGGAAAAGTGGCCACACGGATGCATAGGGCTGTCAGAGCTAGGACGTTGAGACAGAAGGGCGCCAACTCCAGTCTCAGAAGCATCAACTTCAAGGATAAAAGGCAACGTAGGATCAGGATGTGCCAACACAGGTGCAGAAACAAAGGTAGTCTTAAGACTCTCAAAAGCCTTAATGGACTCTGGAGACCAAGTCTGTGGGTTACCGTCCTTTCTGGTCATATCAGTCAGGGTCTTGACCAGAGACGAGAAGTTACAAATAAACTTCCGATAATAGTTGGCAAAGCCAAGAAAACGCTGCAGAGGACGTAAACCTATGGGTCAAGGCCACTGTAGGACAGCAGAAAGTTTCTCTGGGTCCATCGAAAAACCAGCCGTGGAAATTACATAACCCAGGAATTTAACCTGTTCCCGATGGAATGAACATTTCTCCAGTTTACAATAGAGATTGTTCTCTCTTCGTTTTTGTAGCACTCGACAGACATATGTGTGGTGGCTCTCCAGGGACTTGGAAAATATGAGGATATCATCAAGATAGACCACCACACATAACTGCAACAAATCTCGGAGGACATCGTTAATAAACTCTTGGAAAACTGCCGGAGCGTTACAGAGGCCAAAAGGCATTATGAGATACTCATAATGACCTGTTCTGGTATTAAAGGCAGTTTTCCACTCGTCGCCCTCCTTAATCCTCACGAGATTGTATGTCCCTCTCAAATCAAGCTTCGTGAAACCGTTGCTCCAAATAACTCCGTAATCAACGGAATCGGATAGGCATTCTTAATGGTGAGACGATTGAGACCCCTATAATCAATGCAAGGTGTCAGGTGTGTACTTACCGAGGCCGAGATGCCGAGAGCGGTTCACCCTTGCGACTAGGCGCACTCCGCCCCCTGGAGATGATACAGGGGGTGGATGGCACGAAGAGGCACTGGATGGGTAGGTCTTGCAAGGTGATCTTGGTAGAGCTGAACAGCTGTGCGAAGACAAGAAGGTAATCCAACAAGAGCAGGCTGAGGGTCAAACACAGATGGGTGCAGCTCTTTGCAGGACCCTAGCTGGAGATACAAGTCCAGAGCACAAACAGGGATCAGAACAAGGAGGCAGAAGTCTGGTTCAGGGTGCAGGCTGAGGGTCTAGCACAGGAGACAAGTAACTAGTCCAAAACACAAGCAGAAGGTCAGGGGCTGGAGACAAGTAGCAGGTCCGAGATGCAGGCCGGGGGTCAAGCACAGATAGCAGGGCAAGGTCCGTTAAGCAAGCCGAGGGTCAGGTCCAGGAGAAGAGCAGCGTAGTCAGTATCAATCTGGGTCACAACGACAGTTCAGATACAGGAAACAGGAACTAGGCTCAAACAGGAAGCAGGAAGCTGAAGACAAACCAGCAATCTGTCAGAGTACCTGGGAAGCCTTATATAGGCCAGCCAGAATGCTGATTGGGCGTGCACTAGCACGCATGCGTGTGCGACGTTCCGAATCGCGGTTCCGCCGCGCATGCGTGCGGGGATGCGGCTGGCGTGGCTGAACTGGTTGTTTCTCTGACACAAGGTCTCTGTTCACCACTCTTCTTTTTCACGAAAAAGAAACCAGCACCAGCAGGAGATGAGGATTTGAGAATGAAACCTCAAGAGAGTACGTCTGCAACATAGTCCTCCATGGCCTTATCCTCCAAGACCAACAAAGGGTAAACCTGACCATGAGGGGGTATGGTACCAGGTTGAAGGTAAATTGCGCAATCATACGACCGATGTGGAGGCAAAGTACCGGCTTGACCTTTGTCAAAGACATTGCTAAAATCGCGGTACTCCTCCAGCAGGGAGGAGAGTGAAGAGGTGCACAGGTACCTTCTGGAAGCATCTCTCACTGCACTGTGGCGACCAGGACAGAACCTCAGCATGGAGCCAATCAATAGAAGGGTTGTGCCTCTGTACCCAAGGATAACCAATAACCAGCGGAAATTTAGGTGAGGAAATAACTTGGAATTGGATTATCTCATGGTGAAGAGCCCCTCCGGCCATGGACAACGGAACAGTCTCATGAGTCACATGGGCAGGCTGTAGAGGTCTCCCGTCAAGAGCCTCAATGGCAAGTGGAGTGTCTTGCAGCTGCAGCGGAATCGAGTGCTTCCATACAAGGGCAGCATCAATGAACAGGCCTGCAGCCCCAGAGTTGATTAGAGCCTGTAACTCGACGGACGACTCAGCCCAAGAAAGGGTAACCGAAACCAGGGGCTTATCCTTCTGGATAACTGGAGACGAAACAACGCCACCTAAGGTCTGTCCATGACAGGACCTCAAGGTTCGGGTGTTCCCTGGACGGGTAGGACAAGACTTAAAAAAGTGACCAGCCTGGCCACAATAAAGGCACAATCTCTCCCTCCTCCTAAGGGCTCTTTCATCCGCAGAGAGACGCGTGAAGCCCAAGTGCATGGGTTCATCTTCACAGTACCAGGAGGCATGGGAGGTGAGGGAGGCAAGAGTGGGACTGCAAAGCTCGGAGACAACTGTACAGGAGGCTTCCACAAGCGCTCCTTAAGAGAGAATCTCAATCTGAGTCTGGAGTCAATGAGGATGGCAAATGTGATCAACTTCTCCAGCTCAGTGGGTATATCTCGGGCTGCTATCTCATCCTTGATGTTATCCAAGAGACCATGAGAAAAAGCAGCCACGAGGGCCTCATTATTCCAAGCAACCTCTGCTGCCAGAGTACGGAATTCAAAGGCGTAATCGGCAACCGTCCTCGTACTCTGTATTGATGGACATAAGGCACTTGGCAGCAGAAGCGGAGCGTGCGGGAATGTCAAAAACCCTTTTGAAGGAAGCCCCAAATTCTGGGTAACTCAGGACCACGGGTTTTTGCATCTCCCATAGAGAGTTTGCCCAGGCCAAGGCTCTGTTAGAAAGCAAAGATATCACGAAACCCACTTTGCTTCTGTCCGTGAGAAACGCCTGGGGCAGCATCTCAAAGTATATCTCAAACTGGTTGAGCAACCCTCTGCACTGAACTGGATCACCCAGCGGAACCAGACATACCTCTTATAGAGGTAATACTTGAGGCGGGTGCCTGCACAGAGACTACCGGAGCAGCCACAGTGGAAGATTCTAGACAAGCCATGCGACTCAGAAGCGTCTGTATCGCCGTGGCAAACTGATTCATGCAGTGATCCAGGTCATCCAATGTGGAAAAAATATTACCAACAAGTGGATTGGCTGCATCTTCTGAATTCATGGCCTTCGCCTACTGTCAAAAACCATGAATCAGACCGAGACAGAAGTACAGTTAAATTACACTTGCTTATTAATAAAAATAAAAAGGTAAACAGAGTAAGCGTAGTGAAAACCTAGCCAGAGTTCGGTAACCGGATCGGGTAGTCGGCCAAGTCAAAGTCCAAGAGCCAGCGATAAAGGTAGTAGTACAGCAAGCAGGATCTGTAGCCAGAGGGAACGTCAGTCAAGCAGGTCTTCAACAGGAACGCAGGAGAAAGTCTCTTGTGATGTCAAGAGCAAATGAACTGGAAGGCTTTAAGTAGGCAGAGCTGACGAGCAGGATCACTGTGGAGAGATGGGAGCTGGCAATTAGATGACAGATGAGCTGCCAGCACAGAGAAGGAAGGGCTGAGCCCATCCCTGACACAGCTGAAAATTGGCCTGGGCAAGAAGAGGGTGAAAGTGCCCTGTATTGAAGTGGCCATATGTTGCTTTGTTTGTTACTTCTGACTCACATACTCCAAGGTCTTCATTGTCTGAATAGTTTCTGGTTTTAAGCTCTACTGTAAGGTAGCCTCAGTAAGGCAAAAATATACTTTTTTTTGCGCATAAAAACATATATAATGGAAACATTTATTTTAAAAACAAATGATCCTTTGACTAAAATGTATTTGTGTCTGTGAGATTATCAGTTGCGACACAGTAAGTAGAATTTTTGGGGTACAAGGACGGTGGTATATGTATACAATGTATACAGCAGATGCAGATTCTGTTTAATCCTTCTTTAAAGTGGTTGTAAACCCATATTTAAAAATAAAATAAAAAAACCTGCAAGACAAAGGCATAATGAGCTAGTATGACTAACATACTAGCTCATTATGCATTACTTACCTTAGATCGAAGCCCCCGAATCCATCCTCGTCTCCCCCTCCAGCCGCAGCCATCTCTCCCAGAGGTTACTTCCGGGTATCGCCGCTCATTGCCGCTCTGGCACTGTGATTGGCCGGAACGGCGATGACGTCACTCCGCGCATGCGCGCCCGAGCTGTAAAAGCCGGCGTTATCATTCATAAAACCGGAATTTACAGTGCGCCTGCGCCAATGTGTACGGCATGCATGCGCCATACACATCGGTGTACTCTTTTTGGCAAATATCTCCTAAACCTTATAGGTTTAGGAGATATTACTTTCACCTACAGGTAAGCCTTAATCTAGGCTTACCTGTAGGTGCAAGTTGCAAGAGTGGGTTTACAACTACTTTAAGACTCTCCCACTGGCCATGCCCATTGTTTCCCATGATGAACAATGCGTGCCGCAGGTCATCATCTCCCTGGTGGGGGTCCAGGTGCATTATTTTGCCCAGGGGCCCATGATGCTGTTAAGGTGGCACTGCCCATGAGAGGCTCCTGGTGCCTTTACTGGATAAACAGCTTTAAGTCCCCGCCACGTTGCATGTCACTGAGCTTGGTGCCCCTCCGCACCCACATTAATGTTGCATAAAAAAGATGGCTACCGCGTGGTGGACATCTGTAACCCTGGGGGCCCCATAATCTCCTATTGCCCGGGGCCCCATGAGTTGTCAGTCTTCCCTTGCTTGCCACGACACCTGCCACCAGATGCGGATTGTCAGTTGCCACATCACCTGTCACCAGATGCAGCTTGTCACTTAGTACGTCTCCTACCACCATATGCAGCTTGTCACTTGCTGTGTCGCCTGCCACCAGATGCGTATTGCACTTACAACGTCATCTGTCACCAGATGCAGCTTGTCACTTGCCATGTTGCCTGCCACCAGATGCCTTATGTCACTTGCCATGTCACCTGCCACCAGATGCGGATTGTCACTTGCCACGTCGCCTGCCACCAGATGTGGATTGTTACTATTCTGCCACCAGCTGAAGCTTCCCACTGTTGCCTGCCACCAAAAAATACCAGATGCAGCTTGTCACTTTTTAAATGTAAAGGCAATTTGGTGGCAGGCAACAGCGACAGCAGAGAAAGAAGCTTCTGACAGTCTCCCCAGCTTTTTAGCATCTGAGCGAGAAACTGGCATGTGCGAATTGGCTGGGTCCCAGAGTGAGGGTGGGCAGTGAGAGATGATGTAATCTGCACATAACAAAGCAGCCAAAGAAGTTTCAGCTGTGAGGGCGGAACTGCAGTGATGCAAGGCGGGCGGTGAGTGATGATGGCAGCCTGCCCACCCCCCCCCCCCGCGCCGCACATGTAACAGAGCAGCCTTTGCGCCGGCTGCAGAGAAGCCGCAGCCCGGTGGTTGGGGACCCCCGCTTTAAGGAAATCAGCTATAATACTATTATTATAAATATTATTTATGAATGCAAATGTAGAGCTTTTCACAGTAAGGGTCATTCCAAAGAAGAAGAACTAGAAGAACTTTGCTTCACAGATATATGATACTCATACTGTAAAAAGCTACAGCTATACTAGACCCAAAGGTTAAATGCAGTTCAAGCTGCAAGCCCTTCAATTCCCACTAATTTGAAGTACAGATTTGGTTTGCATCCACCTGTGAGCTAGGAATTCCCAGCGGATAGCTGCATAGGCTGGGCAAGGATGACTCACCGGTTGTTAGAATGCCCTTGGCTGTTGGCTCCCTAACAAACAGCCCAAACGGGAAGCTATCATCCCCTCCTGTTGCAGCTGGAGGTTTGGCTTGGCTGAACACCCATTTAGTTTGACTGTTTGCCAACTTCCAAGCGAGGGTTTAGACCAAACCATAAGATCATCCTTAATCACAACAAACATAGTGGGGTTGCTTTTATAAAGGAACAGAAAATGTTAACTTTGCAAGCAGTATGTAGACTGAGCTTGGGAAATAATTGCCCATGCTCACTTCAATCTAGCAACCATGTGCTAGAAAATAAATCCTTTTTTTACATTTCTTTCACATGTGCTTAGGGAATTCACCTTATTTACCATCATTCACTTTGCTAAGTGACACGTCTTTACTCCTTTACTAAATCAACTAACTGATCATAGATTCCCTGTAAGTTATAGCACAATAAGGAGCCATTCTCATTGAATTTAGTAATAAATTCCCTTTTCCTCAAGCAAAGCAGAGACAATTGACTATACTTAACTTTTGATAAAGAAGTCCTTGGAATGTCTGCCATCTGCTGGCTTACTTTAGTAATTGTGAAGATTACATATTGTTGCTTAGTTGATAAAATCAACGGCATTAATTTAGTGTAAGAGCAGAAAATACCAAATTTTAAAACAAATTTGTATAGGAAAAACTCTCTGTAAGGGGATATATCCTCATAATTGGAGGATCAATGCATTTCCTAAGGCCTTAGTGTTCCCCTTTGTCATTCTTCGATTTTTCTGAATTTTAGAGAAAATGACAGCACAAATCATGCCTTAACCGAATACAAGCACCAGCCAACTGTTTTCATGAAGAAGAGCGATTTCACAACCAGAGGGAGCAACCATATGAATTCAGCTGAAGCTTTAATTAAACCAGAGCTGCAGGAATTGCCTAACTGTGGAGCAATTTCTACTTCAGCTGCATGAGGTACTCACATAGCTGCCAGCGCTGACACTTCTCACTTTAATGAGTTTTGATTAGATCGATAAATAAAAGTTTCTGCTATGAATTGACGGATAGAAATCAAGACTTTAATAAAAAGCTGTTTCTTGCCAATTGCGGTAACACGCATTCTTCTAAACAGTGGCAAAGGAATCTTTGGTGGAAAGCCTTTTTTTCTTCACACAAAGGTCTCGGATTAGGAGACAATAAAAACAAGGTAAACAATCTTTAACCCTTATGCCCTGTACACACGACCGGTTTTCCCATCGGAAAAACTGCGATGAGAGCTTTTGACCGGGAATCCCGATCGTGTGTATGCTCCATCTGACTTTTTCCCACGGGAAAACTGCCAGAAAAAAAAAGAGAGCAGGATCTCTTTTTTCCCCATCAGGAAAAAATCCTAGCTGGAAAACGTGCATGCTCGGAAACAATTCGATGCATGCTCGGAAGCATAGAACTTAATTTTGTCGGCTCGTCGTAGTCTTTTACGTCACCGCGTTCTTAGCAGTCAAAAGTTCACTGGACTTTTGTGTGACCATGTGTATGCAAGGCAGGCTTGAGAGGAATTCCGTCGGGAAACCATCGTTTTTTTTTCCGACGAGAAAACCGGTCATGTGTACGGAGCAATAAACAGCAAATTCAAAATGTTACACAGAAAATAAAATAAATAAAGAGTCCTGATTATTTTAACAATTGAAAATGTCTGGGGACGTTTCAAGGATCCACAACAGAATGTAGCGGTGCTATTTACAGTGACATCACAGGAACACGTGTACAGTCCAGTGTAGATGATGAGCACCCCAGCTGCTCATAAAACTAACTTGAATTTAGCCCTAATCACTTGTGGCTAGGGATAAGAAAAACTGACAGTTTTGACGTTTTTGCGGGACATTTTATAGAAATTTGCAATTTGGAGAAATAAATTGGAGTCAGCGGAAAAGGCAGAATTAAGATTTTTTTTTAGCAGTGTTAAATGGTACAATATTTGTAAATAAGTGCTCCTGCGTTATCACTTTATATGTGTGGGATAGTTAACTGCCACAAACACCGATTAGCTAATCAGTGGCTAAAGAAAATTATATTGAATGTTGTATTGGTGTTGCGCTGTTAGAATGTGATGTGTAATATGTATAAATGTGTTCAATATAAATCAATAAAAAACTGAAAAAAAGGATCGAAGAAAAACTGAATACAATATTAAATCATGTGCCATCCAGTAAACATATAAATTCTAGCCTGGTGTCATCCGTATTATGTGCATATATAAAAATGGCAGCCCATAACGTAGTATTGTTTAAAAGGTTTATTTACAAGAAACAACGTATTTATTCACTTTTTAGAAATATAAAACGTGTATATCATCCACGAGTGCCCACGTGACTTCATCGGGGTCACATGGGTATGTCGTAACGCGTAGGGCGTGAGCAGAGGCATACCGGAAGTGACGCCGGCAGTATACAAGCTTGGCGCTCGTGGATGGTATACACGTTTTATATTTCTAAAAAGTGAGTAAATAAGTTGTTTCTTGTAAGTAAACCTTTTAAACAATACTATGCTATGGGGAGTCTCTTTTATATATGCACATAATACGGATGACACCAGGAGGAAACCCCAGGACCACCATAGAGGAGAGATCATTACCATAGAGACCCTCAGGCCAGACAGACCAATAGAGGACCCCTAGAGGCGAGCAGTGGCATACGGACCACCAGATAAAGATACCAATACATGCTGTTTTACCTTACAGCAGTAAGATGAGAGGCTAGGAATCACATAGGTGTCACATCATTTGAAAGAACAGATACCATTTATTTACCCACCCTGAATGGTGAAGGGTTACACCAGACAGCACCACAGCAGAGTGCACTGATTGTTTTTAGAAGGACATTATTGGCTCACAGTTTTCTAATTTTTTTGATCGATTGCACTACAGTCAAAGTTCATTGGTGGATGTATTTTAGTCGCACTACTTGTTTATATTTTCATTTGTCCATTCACTTTCAAGCACTTATCACTTTAAAGATTGTATATTATGTGAATGTATATGTATGCAATATCAAATTTTCATATTTATTTGCACATTTGCACAAGTTTTTGTTTACACAATTTTCTGGATGGACACCAGGCTGGAACTTATATGTTTACTGGATGGCACATGATATATTATTGTTTTCAGTTTGTCTTCGATCCTTTTCTATTGTTTTTTATTGATTTATAATGAACACATTTATATACTATCCCATCACATAGGGGTTTGTTTACTAAAGCTAGAGAGGGCAAAATTACTTACAATTCTGCAGAGAAACCAATCAGCCTCCTTGATAAAGCTTAAACAAGCTGAGGTTAGAAGCTGCTTGATTTCTCTGCAGAATTGTGACTAATTTTGCCCTCTCTAGCTTTAGTAAATAAACCCCATGATTTCTAACAGCGCAAAACCACATTAAATGGTGCAATAGTCTTTAAATAACTCCTGAGGGTTAATATTTAGTTTTTTACATTTTTGGGGGAATTCTTTGTTTATTCTATCAGAAGGAAGTTATAATAGTCTCATGGTATTGTACATGTTACACATAACGTAACATTTCTATATATAAAACAACTGTATCTGGAGAAAATGGAAAGCAGATCTTCTAGTTGGGGAAGAAGGCTTGGTCTTGTGGGATAGCACAACTCCCCTCCCTTAGCTATTTATTTGGGGTGAAATTTGGACCAAACTATGGGGAATAGGAAATTGGGGTGAAGGGAAAGAGAGAAGCTAGAAAAATAAATGAAGATATAGAAAGTAGAGGAAAAGAAGCTTGAGGAAGAGAAGGAAAAAAAAGGGGGAGCTGGGACAGAAATAGGATGTATGGGAAGGTAGTATAGAGCAACATGTTCATTTTTTTAGTTGGCAGTGAGTATGTGGGTGGGGTGCAGCATGGTGCAGCAGCAATATCACACACTTCAATATGTGCAAGGCAAAGAACTTGTATTGACGTAGAGCAAAAACAGTTCACAACAAACTCGGTGGGAGAAGGCACAACCACGAGTACTCACGAATTCCAATAGGTTTCAGTCGAACTGACAAAAACTGTTAGAAGAGGCAGAATACGGCCTGGGAAAGATGTCCAAAAAAGTTGTGATCCCTACGTTTTCCCTTTGACTGGAACCTGTCCCTGCCACTAGTACTGTCCCTGGGGACAGGACCTAAAAAATACCTTTCTGACCCAAGAAAAACCGCCTGGATGCAGTGCAGCCAACTAGAACGCTGCCTCAAGGAACCAGGAAACCGTGCAGAAACCAAATTTCCTTTGATTTCCTCTCCAGGCTGTAATGCTGCTCTGCTTGGGTGCCACCTACAGTGGTGGTAGCAAATTGCACCTGCCTACAAGTACTGTGTCTTACAATTAGTGTTTAGGCTTTTATATGCTTTGGAATTAGTAAACTTGACCCAGGGGGACCAAGTGGTGCAGGATTTTTCATGGTGGTTAAGATTTTCTATTATTATGATCTTTGTTTATTTATTGAATCCATTAAGGGTGTATGTAGTTATTTGAAAAGTTGTGGAATGCAAATCCTAGCCACATTTAGAAGAGGAACAAGACTGAGGCCTCGTACACACGACCGATTTTCTCGTCCAAAACAGTCAAGAAAAGTGCCGCGATAGCTTTTTTGTCTAGAAAAACGTTCGTGTGTATGGTTTTACGACGAGAAACTTGCAGAGAATCTCGACGAGAAAATAGAGAACCTGCTCTCTATTTTCTCGTCAGGATTCCAGATTTCCTCGTCGTGTTTCTCGTCGGCCTGTTTTGTGACGAGAAAATGGTTCGTGTGTATGCTTTTACGACTCTTCAAAAAGCGCGCATGCTCACAAGCAACTATGAGACGGGAGCGCATCTTCTGGTAAAACAAGCCTTCATAATGGAGAGAGCACATTCGTCACGCTCAAAAATATTTCATCGTTTAAATGTTCTGCATTGAAATCTTCGTTAGAATGTTACATTAATCAAAACGAGTGACCTTCTTTTGCTGCTGATATTCACACAGAGTTGAGCCTTATTTTTAACCTTTTTCATGCTGCTCTTTATAAGATTTATGTGTATTATATCGTGCAAGTTTTTCGGAATAATTTAAATGGTTAGATTTTTCAAAATGATGTTAATTATAATTTCTCAATGTTTTGATAGCGATCTCCCATTTAATTTTGGAATCTATATTATTTAAATTTCACACCATGTTTTTGTGCTAATCAGATTTAGTTATTCTTTTGGGGGGGGGGGGTGATATCTGTGCCTTTTATTGTCAGTCAAATGTATCTGCTTACTCCAAAGCTTGTTTTTTTTTATTTAAAAAGACACATAGTCAAGTATGAACTTAAACAAAAAACACATTTATTCATGGTTATAACTTAAATAAAGAGAAGGCAGCGCTGGAGAAGCTGCTGCCATTTGTGCATCCCAGGGACCCCAGAGCACACAGCAACCCTGTGTGGACACTAAAATTGGGAGCTTGAGAAGGCCCACATTTCTGAACACAATCTGATGCTGGCCTCCCAGAGGTCAGGAACAGCAGCAGGTGAGATATATGTCCCAAGTGTGTGGTACTACAACAGGCTGCCTTCTGTCCGACCACAATGAAGCGAGGCCATCACTTCCTCTTCTTCCTGGCAACCTTCCCTGAAGCCTTTCCTGAAGCCTTTCCTGCAGCCTTTCCTGCAGCCTTCCTTCTTCGTTTGGCTGGAGGCTGGCCCACTGGAGGGGTACTCCTGTCAGGAGGAGGAGGTGGAGGTGTAGCAGAAGGGGGTGGGGCAGAAGAAGAAGGTGGAGGTGTAGCAGAAGGGGGTGGGGCAGAAGGTGGAGGTGTAGCAGAAGGGGGTGGAGCAGAAGGTGGAGGTGTAGCAGAAGGGGGTGGGGCAGAAGGTGGAGGTGTAGCAGAAGGGGGTGGGGCAGAAGGTGGAGGTGTAGCAGAAGGGGGTGGGGCAGAAGGTGGAGGTGTAGCAGAAGGGGGTGGGGCAGAAGGTGGAGGTGTAGCAGAAGGGGGTGGGGCAGAAGGTGGAGGTGTAGCAGAAGGGGGTGGGGCAGAAGGTGGAGGTGTAGCAGAAGGGGGTGGGGCAGAAGGTGGAGGTGTAGCAGAAGGGGGTGGGGCAGAAGGTGGAGGTGTAGCAGAAGGGGGTGGGGCAGAAGAGGAAGGTGGAGGTGGAGGTTGAGGTTGGGTCAGTTGGGCCACCTCACATATGGCGGTATTGGGGGTAATTTGCTCCATCACCCCCTTGTTGAGCAAGGTGATGAGCAGGGGCTCGCATAGGAGGCGTTGCTCCATGCTCATCACCTTGAACTTAGCCTCCACTAGGCCGGCAATGGCCTCTTCAGGGGATGTGGGCTCCTTGAGGGTGGCATGGGCCTCTTTAATAAGGGCCATTGCTGCCTCACTGGTGGTCCTGTCCCTCCTGCCTCTTTTGTGAAACCGGATGGGAGGCACCTGGGATCTGGTGCTTCTCCTTTGCCCTGCCACCTCCTGTCTGCCACTGGGCCCTGCCACCTCCTGTCTGCCACTGGGCCCTGCCACCTCCTGGCTGCCACTGGGCCCTGCCACCTCCTGGCTGCCACTGGGCCCTTCCTTCTCCTGCCTGACAGTTTCCAGACCCTCCTCCTGGCTGATTTCATCCTGTGTATGAAAAAGGAACATAGTTTAATATGTTGGTTTAATCTTTGCATCAAACTTTGTAATCCTGATGGAAGCAATTAGAATGTAAATGAATAAATCCTTGCTTTAAATTTACCACAACATCAGCTTGACTATTTCCCACACAATTAAGTGCAGAAGAATGTCTACAGATCCTGATTTCACTTGTGTAATACAAAATAATGTATGTTTCTCATCCTGACATATTTGGGAAACATTAATTTTATCCCAATACATTTTCAGTTAATACTATACCTGGCTCCAGATGGCCAAATCAGGATCATCCAGGATGGCTGCCTCCTCTTGCTCCAGAGAAGGCTCAGGTTGGCTGCAGGGAAGTCTGGGGGGAAGAGTGGAGAGTGATGGCCTTGTCTCAATGTGGTCATCCAGGAAGGACATCCTGTTGTAGTACCACAAAATCGGGACATAAACATCATCTGCTGCTGCTCCTGACCTCTGAGAAGCCAGCACCTTAGAGCGTTCAGTCCTGTAGGTACCTCTCAAGCTCCCAATTTTAGTGTCCACTTGTTTTGCTGTGGCTGTGGGCACCTTGGTATGCACAAATGGGAGCAGCTTCTCCAGCGCTGCTTTTCTCACCCCTTTTTTTTATGGATGGGGTTTTTCGTCTCCCACAGAGCCGGCAGCTCCCTTACCCGGTCAATAAATTCCGCCAGGAACTCTTTGTCGCTAATAATAGGATTTTTATAACAGCTTACCTGTAAAATCCTTTTCTTGGAGTACATCACGGGACACAGAGCGACATAGTCATTACTAATGGGTTATATAGATACCGTCAGGTGCTGGCACTGGCAACTTCCAAAACCGGAAGTACCCTCCCCTATATAAGCCCCTCCCATCCGGGAGCACCTCAGTTTTGTAGCAAAGCAATAAGTGTCCCCAAAGAGGGGCGGGAGCTCTGTGTCCCGTGATGTACTCCAAGAAAAGGATTTTACAGGTAAGTTGTTATAAAAATCCTATTTTCTTTCTCGTACATCACGGGACACAGAGCGACATAGTCATTACTAATGGGATGTCCTAAAGCAATGCCAAATGAGGGGGGGGGATACACCATATATAAGCTGAGCGCTATCAGACATGAGGATCTTTTGCGGCCTGCAACACACTGCGCCCAAAGGCGACATCCTCCTGACTTCTAACGTCCACCTGGTAGAACCTAGTAAACGTGTGTACTGAAGACCATGTTGCGGCCTTACAGATTTGAGCCAGGGAGGCCTGGTGATGCACTGCCCATGAAGTTCCAACTGCTCTCGTGGAGTGCGCTCTAACTTTGAACGGAGGCGGTCTCCTTCTCAAGCCATAGGCTTGTATTATGACCTGTCGAATCCACTTGGCTAAAGTAGATTTTGACGCTGCCTGACCCTTTCTGGGGCCTTCCGGCAGAATAAACAAAGTATCCGTTCTGCGAATCTGAGCAGTGGCTTTTAGATAAGCTTTAACTGCTCTTACTACATCCAAAGAATGCAATAACTTTTCCTCTACCGAAGTAGGTTTGGGGAAAAAAGAAGGAAGAACCACATCTTGGTTCAAATGAAAACTCGATACCACCTTAGGAAGAAAGGCTGGATGAGGACGTAACACTACTCTGTCCTTATGGATAACCAGATATGGCTCCTTACAGGACATAGCTGCTAATTCCGATACTCTTTTAGCCGAACAAATGGCTACTAGAAAAATCTATTTCCTGGTGAGAAGCACCAAGGAAATATGCTGTAATGGTTCAAATGGTTGTTTCTGTAGAACCGACAGAACCAAGTTTAGATCCCATGGACATATGGGAATATTAACCGGAGGACTAATACGCATCACTCCTTGTATAAAGGCTTTGACTAGTGAATGCGAAGCCAAGGGCCTTTGAAAAAATATTGACAAGGCCGAAATCTGACCCTTGATAGTACTCAAGGCAAGCTTCCTATCTACAGCCCATTGTAGGAAGTCCAGAATCCTACCTATTACGTATTTACGTGGATGCCATTTCTTGGCCTCACACCAGGCGATGTACGCCTTCCAGATTCTATAGTAGATCTGCCTGGATACCGGCTTCCTGGCATTGATCATGGTAGATACCACAGAATTAGAGAGCCCTCTCTTTTTTAGAATATGGGCTTCAATAGCCAGGCCGTCAAACCTAGGGCTGGTAAGGAAGGGTGGTATATCGGTCCTTGCGAAAGCAGGTCCGGACGATGTGGGAGGGTCCAAGGACTCCCCACAGACATTTTTACAATCTCCGCGTACCATGCTCTTCGGGGCCACGCTGGAGCCACCAGAATCACTGGTTTCTTTTCTACCCTGATTCTGCGGAGTAATCGAGGTAACAATTGTGGCGGTGGGAATGCATATATCAGCTTGAACTGATCCCAAGGGAACACTAGGGCATCCGAGCCGCACGCTAGGGGATCCCTTGTCCAAGAGACAAACCTGTCCACTTTTGTGTTGAATCTGGATGCTAGCAGATCTACATCCGGTGTTCCCCACCGCTGACATATTGTCCGGAAAACCTCGGGATGAAGGGACCATTCCCCTGGGCATAATTGTTGGCGACTTAGAAAGTCCGCCTTCCAATTCTCCACTCCTGGAATGAATACCGCAGATATGGCTGGGACATATCTTTCTGCCCATCTCAGGATGTAATTTACTTCCCTTTGGGCTGCACGACTCCTGGTGCCCCCCTGACGATTGATATATGCCACTGCTGTGGCATTGTCTGATTGAACTCTGACAGGGGACCCTTGGAGTTTGGATGTCCATGCTACTAGGGCATACCGGGCTGCTCGTATCTCTAAGAGATTGATGGGCAGGGCCTTTTCTGCTTCTGACCACTTGCCCTGGAGAGACCATTGCTCCAGTACTGCTCCCCAGCCTATAAGGCTGGCATCTGTAGTGACCACCTTCCAGGAAATCGGACTGAAGGATTTCCCTCTTTCCAGATTCTGGGGAACCAACCACCAGCGGAGGCTCTTGCGAACGGAAGGGGACAAGGACATTGGTAAGTCCAGAGCCTGAACTTTTTTGTTCCAGGCTGACAGTATGGCCCTTTGCAATTTCCTTGAATGGAATTGACCGTAGGGTACTGCTTCGAATGATGCCACCATTTTTCCCAGCAGCCTCATGCACAGGCGTATGGATGGCTGTCTTTTTGAACCCACTAAGTGGATCAAATCTCTCAAAGACGACCCCTTTTCTTGAGGCAAGAAAATTTTTCTCTGGTCTGAATCCAGCCTTAGCCCCAAGTATTCCAGACTTTTGACTGGTTTTAGGGCTGACTTGTCTCGGTTGATAATCCAACCGTGATATTCCAGAAACTTGATTGTCTCGTGAACAACCACTTCTAGTTTTTCCACTGAGTGGTCTATCAGCAACAAGTCGTCTAGATATGCCATTATCGTTACACCTCGTGTCCTTAGATTGGCCAATAATGGGGCCAGAATTTTTGTGAACACTCTTGGTGCTGTGGCCAGACCGAAGGGTAAAGCTCTGAACTGAAAATGGCGCCCTTCTACCGCAAAGCGTAGAAATTTTTGGTGGGCTGGAAAGATGGGAATGTGCAAATAAGCATCTTTGATGTCGATCGAGGCTAACCATTCCTCCCCTTGTAGGGCAGTGGCTACCGATCGGATCGACTCCATCCGGAAAGTCCTGATATGTAGGAATTTGTTTAGCCCTTTTAGATTTAATATGGGCCTCACGTCCCCGTTTGGCTTCGGAACTGTAAAGAGGTTTGAGTAAAACCCGAACCCCCATTCTTCCAGGGGAACCTCTATAATTACTGCTTGGAGCAATAATTGTTCCAGTGCCAACAGGAGGGATCCTCTCTTCTGGGGATCCCTTGGCACGTTTGACCTTATAAAGCGGGAAGGAGGGGAGTTTTTTAACTCCAATTTGTATCCCAGATTTACTGCGGAGAGCACCCATCTGTCTCGGATCGTGTCCCGCCAGGTCTCTGTGAACAACTGAAGTCTTCCCCCCACCCGATTGAGTGGGGGCAACCCTTCATGCATTTGACTTTGGGGGAGGTTTTGTACCTCTCCTGCTCCAGGGCTTCTTGTTACCCTGCAACTGTCCCTGATTTTTACCTCCGGGATTTGACCGAGGAGGCCGTCGGAAATTCACAGCCGATGTCCTAGGGACTGGAGAAGCCGGCCTCTTAAAAGAGGGACCTCTAACTCTATTTTTAACTGGCAAAAGTGTACTTTTACCGCTGGAAATTCTCTGGATATACTTGTCCAGGTCCTCCCCGAATAAGCGCTCACCATGAAATGGGAAGCTGACCAGCAATTTTTTACAGGGAGCTTCAGCAGACCAGTTTTTGAGCCATAGAAGCCTGCGCATATGTACTACAGACAGCGTAAGGCGGGAGGCCTGATGGATTGAATCCTTTATGGCGTCCACCGCAAAGCATAAGGCTCTAGGTAGATCAGCTAGGGCAAGAGCCTGCTGATCTGGCAAGTCCCTTAAGACCTGTTTCAACTGATCCTTCACTGCTTGGCAGACCCCAATAGCTGCCACTGCTGGTTTTGTCACCAATCCTGCTGTAGAAAAAGCAGATTTTAATAAGGACTCCAATTTTTTTATCTATTGGGTCCTTGAACATTTGGACATTATCCACCGGACATGTCAGTGATTTATTCACACACGAGATGGCTGCGTCCACTGTAGGGACCTTCCATTTTCTGATGAACTTATCCTCCATGGGATAGACCACCGGAAATCTCTTAGGGGGAGTAAATATTTTGTCAGGATGCTCCCAATCCTGGTAAATGAGCCCTTCCAGTAAAGGATGGATCGGAAAGGAACAAACAGTCTGGGGAGCTTTTAGCGACCCCAACGAGGAGACAGAAGTGGATGATGGCTCCGCAAGTGGCATTTTAAATGCTGATCGGACCATATTAGTCAGGGACTGAACCCATAACCTTTCAGCATGTGATGCTGAGAACGGCTCTTCCACTGTTGATTCCTCTACAACCGAATCGATCTCATCCTGATCCCCTTCAGGTAGGTCGATCCCTGTATGGGACTGTTGCTCTGTTAACAGGCACTCTGAGGGAGGAGACGGAGATCGGCGCTTTTCTCCTGTGACAGGGAAGCCGCGATCAATGCTGACAATCTCTCTTCCAGCCCTCCCAGAGCTGAGGAAAAAACCTCCTCTGTTACATACACAGGAGCAGGTGAACTGAGGACAGCCACAGTACCAGGTACTCCTGAGCGTGCTCTACGGTCACTAACCTCTGATTCTTCAGGGGAGACTGGTGCAGCCAAAGCATGCCCAAGATCCTCAGAGCCCGATGGAGACCCCCTATTCCTCCTGGAATTTCTAGTCCCGGAGTTTTTAGACGGCATATTCCTAAGCCACAAAGCTGAGGTATTCCAGCCGAAATACACCAGTTACTGACAATAGTCTAGCATAAATGCTGCTATAAGAAACAGTTGGTGTCTACTAATGTGCCTTTCTAGGGGATGCCTGTATCAACCGCTTGCTGTATGCCCTTTTTTAAATGTTGCCAGCTCTGTCTCTGTACTTCATAGCCAGCTCACCACACAAAATTGTGATTTTTAACATGCTGGGACGCCCGCACATGCGCAGAAGCGCTGCGGCGCGCACAGAGCATCATCCCCCAGGCTCCGCCCCTTTTTCCGGCTCACCTCTATATATAGAGGCGCGTGCACGCGCGCGGCCACGTGCGCCTTTGGCGCTAATTTCGAAAAATGGAAACTAGGGACAAGAGCCAGGGCCCCTCTTTGCCGCAGGCCGGGGGATGGACGAGCATTGCAACATGGCAGAGGAAGCAGTTTCCCATAAGAGAACTCACCATCTGCCTGGACTTGCTCTGCTGAGAAGAAACTAGTCCACATGACAAGAAAACATTCCACAGCGGCCTCTAGTGGACAAACACAGGTACCGCAGTCTAATATATTAAATATATAAAAAAAAAAAAAAAAAAATTTTTTTTTCTTGACCACCATTAAAAATTATTACATTTTTTTAGTAGTTACAGGCATGCACAGAATTTTGCGGGAATACCATTAGGTAACAGACAGAAAGACAAATTAGGCTTGGGGGTCCCCCAATAGAACCAAGTTCCTGGGGGCCCCCACTTACCTGTTCCCCGCCGCAGGACTTTGTTTGGTCCACAAAAGCCCAAACTTCACCTATCACGGCAGGCATTGTAATCAAACCTTCAGGGACCGGGTTCCCAAGGATTCCACTCCCCTGGACCTGTATAGCACCCTGCACAGAAAACATCTTGGTCGTGGGTATGACCAGAGCTCTGGATCCCAGGGTCCAGCTCTCCTAAGAGAAGCATTACAGGCAAAACCTTGCTCTTCTCTGCAAGGCCCGGGTACCGACCGTTTAGCTATGAAGCTTTTTTGGTCGGATCCGGAATAGCTTACTGAGGCCCAAAAGAACCTGTACGCAAGCTCAGTGAAAAACACATGTTTCTTCTTGGCCAACACCTTAGACACTGGCAAAAAACTGAGGTGCTCCCGGATGGGAGGGGCTTATATAGGGGAGGGTACTTCCGGTTTTGGAAGTTGCCAGTGCCAGCACCTGACGGTATCTATATAACCCATTAGTAATGACTATGTCGCTCTGTGTCCCGTGATGTACGAGAAAGAAAAAGACATTCATATTGTATCTGCAAGTAAAATAAATTATATTAAAATAATGTGAGGCAAACAGTCTAACCTCCTTCACATCCTAGTCACCATATATATCCTACAACAATCTCAAGACAGTATAGGCCAACAATTTTTAAAAGTCACAAAATCACATACCTTCATTCGCACGTCCGTCACTTGAACTCCTCTCTCCGCACACCGAACGTACTATAGTCACATGTGTGTTTGCTATATACACACCACGCATGCGTCAAAATTCGAACACGTCGCTCCGCACACGTCGCCCGCCCATGACGTTCTAACTTACATCTTTTCCCCGCCCCTTCTCTTTCGGCGCGCAGACAGATATGGCGGAGTTACAGCAGGTGTCTGATAATTCCGCAACTAGCGAGGAGACAAGCCCGGAGACTGAGGACACGTCACGATCAAGGAGGAGATTCAAGGCATCGAATATGTCTTTGGCGGAGATGGCGGCGATGGTGGACATCTTGGTCAAGGCTGATTATGATGCCAAGCATGGGCCGTATAGCAAACCAAATAGAAGGAAGGCCAAAATCCTCACTAAAGTTGTGAAGAGTCTGAGGGCGAAGTTCGGGGTGAAACGCTCAAATGAGCAGCTCAGAAAGAGGTGGTCAGACCTCAAACTGAGGGAGCCAGACCAGTTGGAGCATAAAGAGGATGCTCGCTAAAAGTAAGTAAAATGACAACGTTTCTGCTATTAATCTTTTTATAAACTGACATGTTTTTTTTTTTTATCATATTGGACTCACTTCCAAAATGTCATATTTTGAACTAGGTTGTGCACAGTAATCGTTCGTTACGTTACCGACACTTCGTTCGGCCACTATCCGCGGTTTTGGCTTATTGAAGAGTCACAAAAGTAATTAGACATCTGCCATTTTTGATCAAGTATTGTTGATAATTTTTTAGTCTAGATGATGTGTTTGTAAGGAGAATGAAATGCAAACTTTTAACAGTGTAAAGGAGAGGACACTCAGCAGCTGCTTCCACATCTGTACTTTGGAGCACTATAGTGTGGGCCCACAGACCCGCCTATTTTGGGTGTCCCACACAGGTGCATCAGAGTTTATTTGTGGTGCCTCCATGTTCCAAAAATTACATCCAAATGTGAATACTAAACATATTTGGGGTCATAAATAATGCATTCTTCTTTAAATTCCGCACAAACACACACTTGTACACCACTTCCAAACAATTTATCCTTTTTTTAGTTTAACAATGAGATTTAAAGTGTGATAAATAGACCTTTTGTTTTATTCTCATAGGGGAGAGAAGACTGGGAGGAGGACACTCCAGGGAGAACATGCACCCCACAACTTCCAAACAACACCAAACTCCCAAAGATCCACAACCAAAAGATGTGCAGGAAGTTGAGGTGGAGGAAGGAGAAGTGCAGGAAGGAGAGGTGGATGACGTTGTGGATCTGGTCACCACAACAGGTCAGTATCTGACACCACAGCTTAAGGTAAGCGAGGTAGGCCTGCAGAGTTATAATACCTTTTGTTATTTTTTTTTTAGGGGATGTAAATGTTGTGAAGGATAGCACACGGTTCTCTGCTGACAGTGCCCTTCGCCTCATCCAGCAAGTGATGGAATGTAGCACGGAACTGGACCTAATTAAACAAAGAATCCATGTGATGGAACAAACATTTAAAGACATTCTCGATGTTTTGGGGAGAATTCAATAAGCCCTCCAAACACATTTGTTTTTACATGTTTGTTTTTAGATTTTTTTCTCATTTTTTGAGTAACAAACCAGCCAAAAATTGAATATGCACACAGTGTGTGAACATGTGCTATCTGCCATCAGGGGATATCCATGTACGTCTTTTGTGGGTGCAACCCCTTCCTCGTATCAAAAGTCGGTGAACTGAGGAAGGGGATGCACCCCCAAAACACGTCCATTGAACACCCCTGATGGCAGATAGCACATGTTGACAATAGGGATCAGGATTGTAAACTTCCTATATGCAAAAACTTAAAAATGTGTGCATATTGAATTTTTGGCTGGGCAAGGGGTGGCAGGACCCCATATTAGGACGGGCACATAGAGACATAGTTTGTGTAAGTGAATGTCTCCGATTGCTCAGAGGTATCCAATGTTGTAATTTTAGAAATGCAAGTGATATTTTTGTATTTTCATAAGCCAAAATTTGCCGGGTTGTGGCCAGGCCAACCCCAAAGTAAAAACAAAAAAACAAAAAAGAAGAGAATGTGCACAGAGTAAAATATTTGACCACAAACAACGTGTAGCTTCTTTTTATAATACTCTCTAAGCTTATTTGGTTCTTTTGTAAGGTAACATAGTGAAATTGGTTGTTATTTACTAAAGTAAAATACACTTGCCACTACAAATGTACAAAGACAAACTAGGAGACAGGAAAGAACAAATAATTAAAGGTTTAAACAAGATTTTTATTGGGATACTTAGACATAGGCTGGCATAGGAATTGCCCCCCTACCCGTGAAATACTCCATGTATTTGTCCCGAACCACACAGGCATTTTGGGGGGGCAAGCCAAGACGGGCAGATTCCAGGCCCGGAAGGGGATTTGCAGGGGAAAGTCCAGCCTCTGGCAAAACTGAGGCCATATAGGAAATTGATTTTTGGCTCAGAAAGTTGTGTAGCACACAGCAGCATAACACTACATAGTTTATTTTGTAGTCCGCCAAGTGGATGGAAGTCATAAAAAGGCGGAACCGGCTGGCCATTATGCCGAAGGCATTTTCAACGACTCTTCGGGCCCTGGCCAGCCGGTAATTGAACACACTCTTCTCTGGGGTCAGGTTCCTCTGTGGAAATGGCCTCATAAGATGCCGTTCGAGTCCGAAGGCTTCATCAGCCAAAAAAACAAAGGGGAGTCCTTCAATATTCCCTGCATCCGGTGGCAATGCAAGGTCGTCACTCTGGAGACGGAGGGCAAACTCTGTCTGGATAAAAAATTAGATATGGGATATACTGCGCTGTGCAATGAGTGAACACAAAAATTAGCTGCCAACACAGCTGAGACAAAGCAAAAACTGGTGAATATGAAAAAGTGTAGCGCTTATTTTTGTGAAAGAGTCAGTTAACAAAACATAACAAATGTTGCAAACATGCATATATATTAATTTCAGTGACACCAAGTGACTGAGTGTGATCCGTGAAAAAAAAAATATTATATGTAAATAAATCAGAACAAAACAGTCCTCTATTGTGACCACACACAAATAACAGTCCAAAAGTGTAGAAAAAACTGCAAGGTTGAAAAAAAGAGTCCCACATGGATATGACCCTCTCTGTGAAAGGATAGAGACACCACCACCGATTATAAGGAGGAGGCTTACCAGATGGTATTGACTTGGTAAGGTGTATACCACCCAAGTCAAAACAGGCTTAAATAATCAGTCAGCAAGGTGTATCCAGCTGGTCCTGAATCCGCATATCAGTCGGCACCGCAAATTCCCGTAAACACCAGGAAGTGTGAATACATATAGTCTTGTTGGAGCCAGAGATACGGTAACCACATAACATGCGTAATGGGGAAAAAAACTCACATAGTGTGATACCGTACAAGGAAGTATTTATTTAAAAAAAGATTAAAAAATGTACACTCACATTTGGAAGAACATCATAGGCATATCACAAAATGCAAGAGCGATGTGTGTAAATGGGTCCACCCGACGCGTTTCAACTAAAAAGTCATCATCTGGTCATCAGATGATGACTTTTTAGTTGAAACGCGTCGGGTGGACCCATTTACACACATCGCTCTTGTATTTTGTGATATGCCTATGATGTTCTTCCAAATGTGAGTGTACATTTTTTAATCTTTTTTTAAATAAATACTTCCTTGTACGGTATCACACTATGTGAGTTTTTTTCCCCATTACGCATGTTATGTGGTTACCGTATCTCTGGCTCCAACAAGACTATATGTATTCACACTTCCTGGTGTTTACGGGAATTTGCGGTGCCGACTGATATGCGGATTCAGGACCAGCTGGATACACCTTGCTGACTGATTATTTAAGCCTGTTTTGACTTGGGTGGTATACACCTTACCAAGTCAATACCATCTGGTAAGCCTCCTCCTTATAATCGGTGGTGGTGTCTCTATCCTTTCACAGAGAGGGTCATATCCATGTGGGACTCTTTTTTTCAACCTTGCAGTTTTTTCTACACTTTTGGACTGTTATTTGTGTGTGGTCACAATAGAGGACTGTTTTGTTCTGATTTATTTACATATAATATATTTTTTTTCACGGATCACACTCAGTCACTTGGTGTCACTGAAATTAATATATATGCATGTTTGCAACATTTGTTATGTTTTGTTAACTGACTCTTTCACAAAAATAAGCGCTACACTTTTTCATATTCAAACTCTGTCTGGATGAAGGATCCCCCATCGGACATCCGGCCATTTTTTTCCTACATCAACATAGAGGAATTCATACCGTGCTGACACCACCGCCATCAGCACAATGCTATGAAACCTCTTGTAATTGTAGTAGTAGGACCCAGAACGGGGTGGCGGCACGATGCGGACGTGCTTCCCGTCTATGGCACCACCGCAGTTGGGGAAGTCCCACCGCGTGGCAAACTCCGATGCCACAGTCTGCCATTCCTGTGACGTGGAAGGAAGCTGTGGAGTGAAACAAGATGAAATAATATTAGAAAACCAAAGGCATACATTACAAGGAAATTCTATCCCAAAAAATTAGAGACCAACATCAATCTAATTATACGTTTATTAAGGTGTGTAAAAAAAGTATAATGGAAGGCTCATTTATCATATTCATCACCCCCTCTGATGGGCCATTACTAAATTATTTTGGGGGGGGGAGATGTGTTTGGCCACAGGATAGCATTGCAGTGGCGGTGCGTCCAGAGTGGGCGCTGGAGCACTGCCCCCTCTCTCCTGTGCCCATCACTCAGAACAATACATAGGTTCATGCGTTGCATGAACCTATGTATTGTCTATGCCGCACACTATTCAGGTGGATGGCCTCTTGTAAAGCGACCGACATATGATTATTTGCGGCATTTAGGGGGTTAAAATTGCAGAGCAGAAACAGGTATTAAAATAGTCTTGCAAATTACAACATGAGGGATGTAATTGGCTTCATCAAAGAAAAATAGGGGACGCAAGGAGGGGGGCATTCCTTGTGTAAACACTGACAGGCTGCTCTGGCAATCATGTTCACCAAGTCTGTTTAATGGTAACATGATTGGCTGATGCAACATGAAGGGAAGGAGAAGACATCAAGGACAGAAGAAGGATGGCGCTGACCACAAGAAGGTAAGTGCAGGGCTGGGGGGAAACTGGCTGCATTAGAGGGGACTAAATGGCTGCATTTGAGGGAACAAAATGGCTGCATTGGAGGGGACAACTGGGGGCGTTTATTAGGCAACAGAGCAAAAAAGGAGGAAGTTTATTTCCTAAACTGGGGTTTGAACCCCCCAACATTTGGAGCAACAGGCACCCCTGCTGGAAAAGTTAGTGAGGGGAAATATTTATGGAGGAGAAAAAAGGGGCAATCTAAAGCTTCCAACATGCATGGGGACAAAGGGGACATTCTCAGCATATTACAATCATGGTAATTAGGGAAGGATTTTCGACATACAATACATTAGCATACATGTAATACCTAAAATGTGATGTTAAGGGAGAAAACTTACCCTAATATAGTCCTCCTGCAGGACTTGGATGATGGCAGAACAGGTGTCTGGGATTATGAGGCCCAGAGCCTGGGGGGAGATGCCTGTCGTGAACTTCAAGTCATGAAGACTTCTCCCTGTCGCCAGGTAACGCAACGTGGCGATGAGCCTCTGCTCAGCACTGATGGCTTCCCGCATAACGGTGTCCTTCCTGGTAATATAGGGGGACACCAAAGCCAACAGTTCCTGAAAAACGGGGTCAGACATCCTGAGAAAATTCCTGTAGTCCTCAGGATTATTCTCGACTATCTCCCGCAGCAGAGGCATGTGGCAGAATTGGTCCCGCTGGAGCAACCAATTCTTGGTCCATGAACTCCTCCTCACACCATTCATGGACTGGTCTTGGTCCAAAACAAGCAGACCAACACCAAGCGCACGCACAGCACGAACTCGACGACGAGAACGTCCAGGCGACATGGCTAGGAAACGGTCGTCTAATCAGAACGTACAGAACAGAACGCACTTTAGAACAGCAAGGCCTATGAATAACGAACTGAAAATCAGAAACGAACAGGCAAGAACGCACTGTAAAACAGATACGACCTGCCTAGACGCCCTGAAAGTCAAGATACGAACCCACAAGCACAAACTGAACCGCAGAAAACGATCTGAAAAGTACGAAGACTGAAAAGCGCGAATCGTCTCTTCCCAAACTTTTACTTCACACGCGATAACACGAGATCAGCAAAAGCAGCCCAAGGGGTGGCGCCAAGAAAAAAGAACTTCCCCTTTATAGTACCGTCGTACGTGCTGGACGTGAGCGCAGAGAACCACGAGAAAATCGACAAGCTTAACAAGAATCTCGTCGAAAAAAACGACGTGTTTTTTACGACGAGAAAATCGGTCGTGTGTACGAGGCCTGACCCCTGTGATTTTAAGAATTGTGCCTCTTATGGAGAACCAAAAGTTTTGTAACTTCTGGTAATTTCAGAAACCAATACTTTTATTTTAATAAAACGTCATGTTTTTTAGGACACGTTTTAAATATTTTTTTTAGATAAATACAGTTGCAGCTATCTCCGCATGGTTTTGTTGATAATCAAAACTGTGTTACTAACATGGCTTTACTAACAAATCATATATCATCACTAAGGCTGCTTTCACACTGATCAGTTTTTTTTCTGTTTTTGGATTAAAAAAAAAAAGTGTAAGGAAAAACACATGACCAATAAATCCTATGGAACTCTTCACACTGGTCAGTTGTGGATTGGTTGCATTTTTCAAAGTCCTACAAGCTGCACTTTTGGTGCATGTTTGGTGTGGTAAAAAATCAGCACCAAAAATGCACCTCCCCTCTGAAATGAATAGAAAACGGATCCAATATGCTCATCCTTCTATATCTACAGTCAGTTATGAGCTGCTATAGGCACTTGATATTTTGGCTAGGGTGTTCCCGATGTCCTCTACCCTCTCTTTTCTTCACCTCTTTACACTTTTCCCCTTTCTATTCTCTTCGGCCCTCTGACTATGCATTTCTTTGTTCTCCGCATAGCAAACGTAAAACATTTGCATCTAACACGTGAGCACATATTACCTTGTTACTGGTGCTCAGTTCCTGTTTTTATATACATTGTTAAATCGTTATTGCACTATTAACGTGTACTTATTGCTCGGCCTTTTGTAACTCCTTTTCCACTTGATGTATGATTGCTACTGTTTTGTAAGTCGCTGATACTTAAATGTTACTTATATACTTGTATAAAGTTATACGTTGTATTTTTTTAAATCTTTAATAAAAACCTATTAACCACTTGTCCACCGCCCACCGTCGATTGACGGCGGGCGGAGGACACTCTCGTTCTGACAGGACGTCATATGATGTCCTGCCTTTAAAACGAGCTAGGGGGCGCGAGCGTGGCCGCCGCGTTACTAGGGAACCAATGCGCGTGCCCGGCGGCCGCGATTGCCCGGGAACCGAGCAGGAAAGTGGATCTGTGTGTGTAAACACACAGATCCACGTCCTGTGAGGGAAAGGGGACCGATGGTGTGTCCCTTGTACATAGGGACAACCATCGGTCACCTCCCCCAGTCAGTCCCCTCCCCCCACAGTTAGAACACATTGAGGGAACATATTTAACCTCTTCCCGCCCCCCTAGTGGTTAATCCCTTCCCTGCCAGTCACATTTATACAGTAATCAATGCATTTTTATAGCAGGGATCGCAATATAAATGTGAATGGTCCCAAAAATTTGTCAAAAGTGTCCGATGTGTCCAATATCGCAGTCACAATAAAAATCGCAGATCACCGCCATTACTAATAAAAAAATATATATATATATATAAATCTATCCCCTATTTTGTAGACGCTATAACTTTTGCGCAAACCAATCAATACACGCTTATTGCGATTTTTTTTTACCAAAAATATGTAGAAGAATATGTATTGCCCTAAAATGAGGAAAATGTTATAAAAAAAAAAATGGGTATTTATTATAGCAAAAAGTAAAAAATATTGTGTTTTTTTTCCAAACTGGACGCTTTTCTTTTGTTTATAGCGCAAAAAATTAAAAACGCAGAGGTGATCAAATACCACCAAAAGAAAGCTCTATTTGTGGGGAAAAAAGGACGCAAATTTCGTTTGGGAGCCACGTCGCACGACCGCGCAATTGTCATTCAAAATGTGACAGCGCTGAAAGCTGAAAAATGGCTTGGGCAGGAAGGGGGTTTTCGTGCACAGTAGGGAAGTGGTTAAAAGAGAAATGAATGGAAAACACATCAAAAACATGGCAAAAATGCAACAAAATTTAACCCACAGTTGCGTTCTTGGTGCGTTTTCGAGTCACGTCCACTTTCCCAGGTGTAAAACGCACAGGAAATACGACAAAAACTTGGCAAAAATGCAGAAAAGATACATATAGCCTTAGAAAAAAAAGTGATGTCATTCTTTTTTATAAGGAAATTCAGCGTGAGCAATCTGAATGACTACACTTGAGGCTAATTTTGTCAGTATTGCAGAGTAGTAGTGAAATCACTTGTTTATCCCTACTTAGGCTATCCTTTCACACCAACTAAATTAATGGGGCCAGTGTTATACTCCAGAGTACAATTACATTAAAACTGGCCTGCAAGTTAGAAACCATTATATGAATTCTTTTTTACAACACGTGCATTTAAAAAAAAAAATTGCATACTGTATTATGACACATTTATTATCAGTTTTATTTTAGTTCATAATATCAAAAACCATGCCGAGCTTAACAAATAAATATATCAAATATGCATACATGAAAACTAAAAAGTAAGAACATTTAATTGGGATAAGTACATGAGGTATAAAAGTCCAATGTGCAAGTGAATCAGCAATCCTCAAAAGTAGACTTAGAAATTATCCATATACCAGCAAAGATGAGCAGTCTGACACCAGTGAAGATACATCCTTATAATCAGGTAGGAATCTCTGTAGCTTTAAATCATCTCCAAATGTGAAACACCCCGTGCTCATTCTAAACAATACAGATATGAGCTTAACAGAATGTACCTGACTTTCATTATGTAAAGAGTCAAAACACATTTGCACATATATGACCACCTTGTAGCAGTATGTGGGGATCCACCATCACTCCTCCGCTCATATGCACCTCACTGATCTGATGATCCGGGAAGACAGAAAGAAAGAGCACCAGGCTTGCATAGTGTAAAATCCTCAATTTTCTACAGGAATTTATTAAGGTTAAAAGCACTTACAAATTCATGAGCAGTAATCAGCATCCATTAAAACTACAATTCCTATCGTGCATGTGTGGTGACGTCACGACTTCCAACCCCACCCTACGTGTTTTGTCAAAATGATGGCATCAGGGGCACGGGATCAGGGGATTTTTGATTTTATGATCTAAGGTGTGTGTTATCCTACACATGTTTGCTGCAGTTTAATTTTAACGCTTTTTACACAGCCAGTTGTACTGTATTATTTGTTCACTAGTTTTATTTTAGTGACAGAGTCGCTTCAAGGGATGCATGTGTTCAAAAAAAGTTATTTTTTTATTTGAGCAGACTGGTGATCCCACTGCAAAAACAGATGTACACGGGTTGATTTACTAAAGGCAGGTGAGCTGTTCACTTTGCAAGGGAATGTTTGCTTGCCTACTGAATATGGCAAAAAAATCACTTTGCAAAGAATACCCAATGATGTGCAAGGAGAATAAAGAAAAAATATGCATTTTTGTTTGCGCAAGATTTGATAAGTCAGCAGAGCTTCACATCATTGACTTAGCTAAGGGAAAATTACAAAGTTAGAATTACCTTGCACAGGAGATTCGAGACTAGCATTTTACCATGACACCACCTGTATGGAGTGCGCATATTCTCCATGTTTTTGCCTGGGTTTTCTCTGAATACCTCAGTTTCCTCCCACACGCCAAAGACAGGCTCTAGTATGTGTATGGATGCATGTGAGAGGGGAACCTTAGACTTAAGCTCCTTGAGAGCAGGGGCTGATATGAATGTACAATATTTGTAAAATTGTTAGTGCTATATAAATACCTGTAATATATAAATAAATAATCATATAATTAAAATCTGAACTCTAGGCAAATAAAAAACACTGGTGTATGCAGGTACAGTATGTGTTCTAATAACTAAACTAAATAAAAAAAATAATTCTGTGTGCTCATGCATGTCCTCTAGCATGCACAAGCAAATTACTGTGATCGCACTGTCCAATGGACAGTGCAAATAAAAGAAATAAGGTACAGAGCCAATAATAGTGGCTCTGTACCAGCTGATCGCTGTGACCAATAACAACATCACACAATGTAAACAATGGCTGCGGTTAGCAGATGGCTTTCCCTTTCAGTGTGCAAGAGGAAAAAAGCGTCCTGATCACCAAGCTAGTGTAAACTAGTACCAGTGTCGTACAGTATCAGAAACAGTGTAATCCAGTACCAGTGCTCCTTCATCCCCCCACAGTATGTGACCTGTACATTTACCCCTTCAGCCCCTGATCAATCGATATATGACCTATATCTTATGCACCACTACTGAGCTCCATGTCTTAACCTACTTAATACTAGCATGTTTCTTCATTTCCAAAAAGTTGTGGCACAAACTGAGATCTCTTTGGCTTGTCTACTTTCCAAAAAGGGGCACTTTTGTTTTGTTTTTTGTAATTTCCTGGTATTTTTTTTAATGTTTTGTAACAGAAATTAAGGTTAACATTATATTTTTAATGTTTGGTCTTTTTCCCTCTTTATAGTAAAAAGTATAGAACAAAACTGTGGTTATTAAATGCCACCAAAAGAAAGCACAATCTGTAATGCCTTAGTCCTGACCTGAACTAACCCACCCTACTCCTTCAAAAATGTATACTTATGAAGGTCTGAGGCCCAGTCCTCTCTCTCCTAGCCACGTATGCATATTACAGCACAATAGATGTCTTCTGGATTATTTATCTCTTCTCTTGGCTGGGATAGAAAGGTCTTGAAGCTATGGCTGTAAACAATCCCTGGAGGTCTTTGGCAATGGGTCTCTGTAACTATGCATCTGTGGAGGGGGAGGAGGGGATCAGTTAAGTTAGGGCAAAGAGGCAAAACTAATAAGTGTACTTTGTTTTAAAGTGCACTTATCTTTTAAAGTGGTTGTAAACCTTGCTTGGTCATTCTACTGGTAAGCCTATAATAAAGCTTAACTGTAGGTAAAATGAATACAGTGGAACCTCGTATTGCGAGTAACGTGGTTAACGATCGTTTCGCAATACGAGCACTGTATTTTAAAAA
The DNA here is from genome assembly GCA_029206835.1 of Rana muscosa. Lineage (NCBI taxonomy): Eukaryota > Metazoa > Chordata > Amphibia > Anura > Ranidae > Rana > Rana muscosa. The sequence continues at coordinate 588,888,004 of CM055117.1, forward strand.
CTCGTGATTCGGTTTGCGAGTGTTGTCTCGCAAAACGATCATGATTCAGGCCAAAGCGGTGTACAGTACTGCTTTTGGCCTGAGGTGGGGGGCGCCGGAGCCGAGCAGAGCCGAACATCGCCGTTCACAGCGATCAGCGCCGTTCGTAAATGCACGGAAAGGCCCGAGGACAGCACAGCTTTGATATGCGAGTACTTTGGATTACAAGCATTCTCCTGGAACGGATTATGCTCGTAATCCGAGGTTCCACTGTATCTCCTAAACATGCACCGTTTAGGAGATATTCACCCTGCATACAGCCAATGACATCACTGGTGAATGTGTTCTGAAGGTCCAGCATACCTTGCCAGAATTTCAGAGCTTCTCACCGGAACTGAGGGCATTGTGGCTATGACCATTCACAAAGCCAGAGCTTGCGAACCCGGAAGAAAGACAGGGGGAACATGTCAGCCCTCTCAGCTGTGACTTTTTCAGCGCTGGAGAGCTTCGTTCCAAGATGAGCATTTCATAATGTACTGGTATGCGATTCATACCAGCACATTATGCAATTGCCTTGCAGGTTTATTTTTATTTTTTTAACATCCGCGGTTTACAATAGCTTTAAGACATTTGTTTATCTCTAATAAATGTATATGTGAATTTCCTTACTCGGTTATGGTTCTGGTTTCTTCAACTGAGTGTTAGTAAATTTTTTGGCTTTTGTCTCTGAAATAAAACACGTTAACCAGTATAACCATGAAAGCAATCTTGAGGCACTTCAGACAAAACCACTCGGACAGGGGTCCCTGCCTTCTTCTGGCTTGCAATCAGTATGAATGTAACTTAGGCATACTAAATATAGGGTTTCATTTACTGAAAAGGTACAAATTGTTTAATCAGCAATTTGAATGTTTACTTTCCAAAGTGAATGCTCACTGAGCTTAGTAAACAAGGTGCAAAAATAAGATTCAATAATGTGCAAAAAAAATGTTTTTAATTGTTTCTTGCATATGATTGGGTAATCACAGTGAACACAGCGTTACCTTATCTAATAGCTGCAGTGCATTTTCACATTTCAAAGTGAACTTTTTCTTCTCCTTTTATTGTCCAGTTACAGGCTGTTGGCAGGGCCCAAACCTTGTTGTATTACTACACTGCAGCAGAGAAAATTCTAATCTCCAGGCTACCTGTACTATGTGGCAGAGCCATTTATCCCTGGAAAGAATGGACAAAAATACAAATCCTTTGGCATTTAAAACTCCCTTATATGTATTCCATCTGTGTATTTAGTGGTTTGTCTGGAGTTCAGCTTTGAACATAAAATCAATCCAAGCAATTGGATGAATACACAAGACTTGGAGCAGATTTCTCACCAATAGTGTTGAATTTCAAGGATAGGTTTTGTATTGCATTACTGAGTCTCATTTCTTGATTCTGTTCTGTGGGTAACATGACTTCTAGAAATACTGTAAGAAACGACCTAAAACAAAAATTGCTATACAATCCACACTTGCTTGAAGCTAAAATTCTGATAAAACATTTGAAGAAGAAAATAGAAAACAAAGGCATGAAATTAATAACCATGAATAGGAGAACTTGCATACTATTCCAAAGCAATTTATATTTTTTTTTCTAAAATTGACTTTGAAGTTCACCAATTTGTCTGCTGCATTTATAGCTATATACACAATTGTGTTACTATTTGCTGTTCCTTTTAATAAGAGAAAGTTCATATTTTTAAAGAAGGAACAAAGTTGGATGAAAAACCTTTATATGCTTTAATAAAAAAGATAAACTTTAAGAATTGAAATAACGGAAACATCGTTTAAGCTAATTGAACCACTCCACTCCTGTGCATGTTTATAAATCAATCCAACAAACCATTTTTTTTGCAATGGCTGAATGCTTACTCTCTTAAAAGCTTTGAATTAAATAACAGGAGTGATCTAATATATGTAATATATATATAGAAATGTTCTGTTAAAAAATGTGACTTTGTGCTTGTAAATGTAGATGCCAGTGAAATCCAGATTTATTCATCTCAAATTGATTTATTATGCAGAGACTTGGCTTATTGTAATGCCGTGTACACACGATAAATTTTCCCATCTGGAAAAATGTAATTTTTTCCTTTGGATGAGAAAAACGATCATCTGTGGGCTTTTTGCAGTTTTTCCCGAAAGGAAAAACGGCATTAATCACGACGAGAAAAATTAGAACATTCCTGTCATTTTTTTCCGCGGCAGTTTTCCCATAGGGAAACACTGCGCAGAGCCTACACACGGTCGTTTTTCTCGCCAAGAGAAAAAATGATGGGAAAAACGGCCGTGTGTGGGGGAACAAGCCGTTCCCTCGTTTTTCCTGTCGTGATTCACGTCAGTGTTTTCACCGCCGTGAATCACGATCGTGTGTACGCGGCATAAGACTCAGAGCTGTTCTTGACCTGGATGTTCACTTTTTTCAAATAGTTTCTTAGCCATACACAGAAAATTACCATGGTGCAGCTAAACATGTAGTATTGTGGTTCCATTGCTTTTGAGTGGCACCCCAAAACATATAGCGAGTGGACAACAACACATGGACATTTTAGAGCAGCACAACACACATACATTTTTAATTTTTCTTGCACATGATTGGGTAATTCGCATTTCAAAATTACCTTTCACTTTTCTGTCACGTGATTACAATATAATTTTTGAAACCTTCCTAGAACACTGAGAATGTCCTTATTCCTGACTTAGAACCCTGGCCATCATTTATTACACAAAGATATTTTTTTAAATGTATTTGATCGTTATTTGTAATGTTCTTGGGTATAGGAATTGCAATGTAATTACTACATCTTGTTATAGCTTCAAAATGAATGTTTCATAAATATAACTGGATGGGGTCTAGTTAGTAAGAGCATACAGACAGGTGATTAGGGAAGAGCAGTTTGTAATTACTTTTCAAAACCATAATGATCCACTTTAATTAGACAGGAATTTACTTAAGCGTTAATTAGAAAAGGTACAGTTTAATCACAGCCTATTTTTTTCAGCTAAGGTAGTTGGTAATAGTTATAGCAACAATATGTAAAGTTGTAGCCAATACAAAATGCTTGAAGGTGAACCGTAGTTTCAACAACTTTATATAGCTGATGGCTATTTTACAGCTCCCCTTATTAATCAGCACTCCAGAAGACTATGAGGCCATCAGGTGTAGGTAATGCCTGGCTAAGGAGCAAGAATGTCCTATTGGGAGTCCTACAGCAGGGCTTGACAAATTTGCTTGGAATCTAGGAGCCAGCTAAAAAAGTTAGGAGCCAGGTTTTTTTTTAACGACCGATGTGTGCAGAAGCGAACGCATACGTGAGTAGCGCCCGCATATAAAAGCGGTGTTTAAACCACACATGTGAGGTATCGCCGCAATCGGTAGAGCGAGAGCAATAATTCTAGCCCTAGACATTCTCTAACTCAAAACATGCAACCTGTAGAATTTTTAAATGTCGCCTATGGAGATTTTAAAGGGTAAAAGTTTGTCGCCATTCCACGAGCAGACGCAATTTTGAAGTGTGACATGTTGGGTATCAAATTTACTCAGCGTAACATTATCTTTCACAATATAAAAAAAATTCAGCTAACTTTACTGTTGTCTTATTTTTTAATTTAAAAAAGTGTATTTTTTCCTCAAAAAAGTGCGCTTGTAAGACCGCTGCGCAAATACGGTGTGACAGAAAGTATTGCAACGGCCGCCATTTTATTCTCTAGGGTGTTAGAATAAAAAATATATATAATGTTTGGGGGTTAACTTCTAAATAAAGGGAAGGAGATGGGCGGGCAGTGAAACAGGCAAGCATTGCTAGTTGTCTTGTCATACCAACGGCCACCACAAGAGGGCACCAGATTACAGAATGAAGCATAGGCCTGCAGAAGGCCGCAAAGCCGCGGCCTCAATTACCGGCCACGCGGCCCGACGAAATTGCGCGATCGCGGGCCCACGGAGACACAGGAAACCTCAGCTGTGCTGCCCCAGGCGCCAGGTCGCTAATTCTAGTCGCATTTGCGACCTGGCGCCCGGGGATTGTCGAACCCTGTCCTACAGTATATGTGCCTCAGCAACTTTTTTACTCCTGAGTCAGGATAAAGGATAAATGCAGCCATTTGAAGAACAATCTAGTAAACAGACCTCCAGTCTACCAGTCTATGGAATTAGAAACTGGAGCAAAAAATATAATGTATAGGACTCGATTCACTAAAGAATATCTCGTTAGATAATTAAATCCCGTGACACATTTTTTCCGATTATCTCATGAGATATCTCATGAGATGCTGAAAATGTCAATTCACTATAACCTTATGTGTTATTTACCTCGCAAACCAAACAAAAGGGGTAAATAACTCATAAAATGGCATTAACGTCAATTAAATAAAGGAAATAAATAAATAAATGTGTGCATTAAAAAAGTAGAGGTCCTGGCATGAGGTATTTAGGGATTTAATATAATATAATATAATATATATATATATATTAATAGCCAATTTGGAGTCGTCTCTCTCAACAGGGATGCATAGAAACCTAAATATGGAAAAGCACAGCATCATCTGGGCTGATTTACTTAAAGTATTACTAAAACCCAAACTTTTTTTTTTAGTTTTGAATAGAGTGGAGATGGATTAGACACCCTGTCAGGTTTTTATCGCTGCCTGTGTCCCCTTTAGGGAGACTAACCCTCTCTCTATTTGTCCTGTTTACCGTTATCATTGAGTACCCGTCATATGGGAACTTCTGTGTCCCAATGTCCCACATCTCTAAGACTTCCAACTTCCGTAGGGGTAAGTGTTTCAGATAGTTGTCATAAACTTCCTGATACAGTAATGTCACTTGTGCATCCGTATCCAGCAGAGCCTTGGTGTGGAAAAGCCTCTACTTGGATGGGAACTAATGGTGAGGGACCCACTAGCTGTTCAGGAAACATGCTGGATGTAGGCTTGGTGGCTCGGACTTGCACATTCCTCAAACTTTGTTTCTGCTCCCCTTGCCATGCTGTGTTGAACAAAAACCCCAAATTTGGGGTTCTCCCTAGAAAAGTAATAGAACGGACATCTTACAATGGTGACACAAGTTCTGGTGACCTGGGGGGCCCAAGTGATTATTTTAATCTGTAGGGATGTCCTCTCATTTCCTGTTTTGGCTATGGGATAGTAAGTGAAAGAAAATCTCCCAAATGGCAAAGTTGTCTTTTTTTTGGATGCAAGAAGGGTACTTATATATGTGTGTGATTTTTGATAATATTTTAATTTAGTATTTGACATTTATAAAGATATTTTTTATTGCGTTAATTTAACTTGTTGTTTTTGATACCCCACGTGTGTCCTGTAAAAGCAGCTTCCCTTTGACAGGGATTCTAGTCACCTTTTTTCTTTTGTATTATTGTATATTGTATGTTGTAAGGAGCGCACTGATTTAGCGAGTTGGCATATGTCTACAGTGTAAACCATTTTACCTCTTTATTAGCACTAAAAACTGACAGGAGTTCCTTGACTACTGTATCCATCCCACTGCAAATCGCATGAGATAAAATACTGCATGGTTTTATGAGTAAAATACCTCACATTTTGACGAAATAACTCATGCTTTATTTTTGTAGCAGATTTTCATGTCAATTTTAAAAAATGTTTGAGAAAGGCCATGAGTTATTTTTCCTCAAATTTTAGGCTCCATACGTACTAGCATTTTTTTTTTTTTATCTAAAAAAACGCTGGAAATAACACTGGATAAAAAACGCAGGTAATAGCTTTTTGTAATAGCATTTTATCAGTGTTTTAGGAGCGTTTAGAATCGTTTAAAAGTATTTAGGAGCGTTAGCATTTTTTTAGCGTTTTTGAAGTAAAAGAAAAAAAAAAGCTCAAAAAATGCTATTAGTAGCGTTTAGGAGCATTTAGCAGTGTTCCTGCTGGAAAAACGCTCCAAACTTTTCTGCTCCTAGATGCTGAAGCTCAAAAAACACTAATAGCCTAAAGTACTGTGCATGGACACATAGGATAACACTATTTAGCTTCTAGGAGCAGGAAACATGCTAATAACAGTTTCTAGGATCTTAAAAAAACACTAGCGTGCATGGAGCCTTAAGAGGAAAATAATTATTTGTGATTTGAGCCCAGTGCCACTAAAGATGATCAACACTGTACATAGACCTAAGCGAAATCTTATCACTAAAATCTCATATAATGTATTAACATAACTTTAAAAGGAGTTTTCAATACTTTTAAATTAAGATACAATTTGGTGATTCTGACATAATGCACTTTTTGCTATAGGCTGACAACACTTTCTCCTTGTCTTTCATTCGTGCTCTTACATTGTCACCCTATCTATCCCTTGGGCTTGCAATGGAGATTACAAGTGTCTGTTTTAACACTCACATGCAGATGTGGTTCCCTCTTGCCACCATCAGAAAACCCAGGAACAAATATGGTTAAAACAAATATTTTATTTAAAAAAATGACAAGGGTTTAATGACACACAGGGGTTGATTAACTAAAAATTGGGAAGGGCAAAATCTGGTGCAGTTCTGCATGGAAACCAGTCAGCTTTGTCAAAAGCTAAATTGAACAAGCTGAATTTAGAAGCGGATTGGCTACCATGCACAGCTGCATCAGATGTTGCACTCCAGTCTTAGTAAATTAACCCCACAGTGCTGAAAGGTTAAGTTCACTTTAAAAAAATAAATAAATGCACATTTTTTTGCAGGTAAAAAATGGGCATTTACTACGTTATTTTTTAGGAGCCTGGAAAAAATTGCTACAGTGGGAGCTTACAGAGGACTGAGGGATAAAGTGATTATAAAGGCTACCTTTGCGCATTCTATACACAAAGGTAAAAAATCTTCAGAGCCACACTGTGTGTGTCAATAGACGCACACAGTGCAGCTTGGTATCGAGCCAACACAAGTGCCCCTCATATCAAGTGGCTTGCAATGGGGGCACTCAAAGAAGAGAAGGACCCTGGAGCGCCAGCGGGAACCCCAAAAGATTTTGTTTATTTTTTGCTATTTCTAACTTTTTTAAGTACACCCTCAAATTGTATTATCAGGAATGATATGTATACAGGTGAATTCTTCACCACTTCTGTTTTATTCTATTTTACTCCACATAACATCAGAGATGACTGATCTATCGTACCACCCTAATAGTATAATTCATTGTTTTCAACGGAATACTATTATGATTAGTATTGTAGTTTTATAACTGTATGCAATTAACATAATTGTATATACATTGCAGTTATATACCGTATTTATCGGTGTATAACACGCACGCTAACTTTAAGAGGGAAGTTTGAGGGAAAAAACTTTCCACAGCCCCCTGCGTATAACACGCAGGCACAGTTTACCCTCTATTTTCAGGGTAAAAAAGTGAGTGTTATACGCCAATAAATACAGTAATTATAATATGTATAAATAAATCTATGCTTGGAATAAACAACCTCCAGGGCTGTGACGAAGTCGTAATGACGAAACGCGTCAGTGCGTGACCATACGGCAACTGTGTCACGGACAGAGAGTTACAACCAGCACGATGGATGGTGCATTCCCCTACTGACAGGTGATAGCACTTTGTTATATTACAATGTTTGCATATTATTGATAAATGTAAGTGTGTTTTCAAGGGGGGGGGTTTATACCAATAAATGTGGATGAATGGGATCACGCTATGTGGAGTTTTACTTTTGCATGGCTAACTATCCCTGGAGTGAATATTAGTTTAAGAGACCCCCGTGAAACGGATGACACTGTGATAACTACAGTTGTGTGAAAATGTATTTGCCCCTAACTGATTTTTTATTTTTTTTGCATATTTTTCACACTTAAATGATTCAGATCATCAAAAAAAAATTATATTACGCAAAGATAACCCGAGTAAATCCAAGATGCAGTTTTTTAATTATTATTTCATTTATTAAGGAAAAAGGCTGTTCAAACCTGCCTGGCCCTGTGTGAAAAAGTAATTGCCCCCTCCCATGCTGAATCATGAATGAACTGTGATTAACCACAATTTTTTGGAAAGCTGAGTTTAATTTCACTTGCCACACCCAGGCCTGATTACTGCCAGACCTGTTGAATCAAAAAATCACATAAATAGAAGCTGTCTGACAAAGTGAAGCACGCTAACAGATCACAAAAAGCCACACATAATGCCACAATCTAAAAAAATTCAAGAACATATTAGAAACAAATATGTTCGGTCTAGGAAGGGTTTCAAAGCCATTTCTAAGTCTTTGGAACTCCAGTGAACCATGGGAAGAGCCATTATCCACAAATGGAGATAACTTGGAACAGTGGTGAACCTTCCCAGGAGTGGCGGTCTACAAAAATTACTCCAGGAGCATGACGATGACTCATCCAGGAAGTCAGAAAAGAATTCAGAACAACATCTAAAGAACTGCAGGCCTCACTTGCCTCGGGTAAGATCATTGTTCATGATTTAACAATAAGAAAGAGACTGGGCAAAAATTGCATCCAAGATCAAAGCCACTGCTGGCCAAAAAGAACACAAAGGCTCATCTCACATTTACCAAAAAACATCTTGATTATCCCCAAGACTTTTAGCCAAATATTCTGTGGACTGATGAGACAAAAATGTTACTTTTTGGAAGGTGTGCGTGCCGTTACATCTGGCATAAAAGGAATACAGCATTTCATAACAAGAACATCATACCAACAGTCAGACATGGTGGTGGTAGCGTGATGGTCTGGGGCTGCTTTGCAGCTTCAGGACCTGGACGACTTACCATAATTGATGGAGCCATGAATTCTGAGCTTTACCAGAAAATCCTAAAGGAGAATGTCCAGCCATTAGTTCGTGACCTCAAGCTCAAGTGCACTTGGGTTTATGCAGCGGAACAATGATCCGAAACACAACAGCAAGTCCACCTCCAAATGGTTCAAACAAAGCAAAATGTAGGTTTTGTAGTGGCCTAGTCAACTTAGTCGACTTAAATCCAATTGACCTGTATCATGACCTTACACAGGTCACTCATGCTGGAAAACCCTCCAATGTGGCTGAATTAAAACAAATCTGCAAAGAAGAGTGCGCCAAAATTGCTCCACAGCAATGTGATAGACTCATTGCCAGTTATCGCAAATTCTTGATTGCAGTTGTTGCCACCAAGGGTGGCACAACCAGTTATTAGGTTTAGTGGCTAATTAATTTTTCACATAAAGCAGGTTTAGACAGTTTTTCTGCCTTAATAAATGAAACCATCATTTAAAAACTGCATTTTGTATTTACTATGGTTATCCTTGTGTAATATTAAAATTTGTTTGATGATCTGAGTCATTTAAGTGTGACAAATATGCAAAAAAAAAAAAAAAAAAAAACAGAAAGGGGCAAATACTTTTTCACACAACTGTAAAGGCCTGTGATATTTATCATGATGGTGAGTTTGAACCCCTGGGGGAGTGTGACCCATGTGGTGTAGATCTTGGTGTATGGTGCATGATATTCAACATTGATTAGAATCACTACCTTCTAATAAGGTAGACTTCAAACGTGATGACGTGCTGACGTCATCACATTTGAGTTCAGAGCGGACGGGTGTTTGCTAGCCGGCCGGCTAATTGTTACTATTTCGCTGTTTTTATCTACATTTGCTGTACCGTATTTATCGGCGTATAACATGCACTTTTTTCCCCTTAAAATCAGGGGGAAATCGTGGGTGCGTGTTATACGCTGATCCCCGCTGATCCCCCGCTGATCTGAGCGAGCGGAGCCAAGAAGTACACTCGGCTTTACTCGGCTCTCGCAGTCACGCCCACCTCCACTGATTGCGAGCGCCGCTGACATACAGAAAGCCGAGTGTACTTCAGCTAGTCTCGGCTCCTCTCGCAGTCCCGCCCCTGACTGTGAGCAGAGCCGAGTCTAGCCGAACTACACTCGGCTTTCTGTATGTCAGCGGCGTAATCAGTGGAGATGGGCGAGACTGCGAGAGGAGCCGAGTCTAGCCGAAGTACCCTCGGCTCCGCTCGCTCCTCTCCACAGCGGAAATCGGCGCCAATTTCAAATATCGAAAGAGACTGGCAAGGCTGCAAGGACACTGGGCAATGCTGCAAATGCATTGGGCAAGGCTGCAAGGACACTGGGCAAGGCTGCAAGGACACTGGGCAAGGCTGCAAGCACACTGGGCAAGGCTGCAAGGACACTGGGCAAGGCTGCAGATGGACACTGGGCAAGGCTGCAGATGGACACTGGGCAAGGCTGCAATGATGGATGGACAAGGCTGCATTTAAATGTAAGTTTTTTTTCCTTGAACTTCCCTTCTAAAAGTTTTTTCCTTAAAATTCCCTCCTAAACTTGGGGTGCGTGTTATACGCCGATAAATACGGTAAGTGCTTTTACCCTTATTAAACCGTCTTGTTACATTGGATTTACACTATGGTGAGCCTTTTTTATTCTTGGTAAAGACCGTTTTCCCTGCACGATAATACCAGCACCCAGTCTTCCTTCTATTGCTCCTGTGAAGCTGTCTTCTACGAGTACCCGGTCAAAGGCCCTGGCTGGGGTTTGCAGCCGCTAGCTCAATTTTCTTGCCATGTGGTAAGCGTGCAATCCTTATGGTGTCAGCACTTTTTAGTGGTGGAATTTGTTACCGATGTCACTCATTTATTCAATAATTTTTGCTGTTTGATCTTCACTCAATATTGGACTTTTTATTGAACATTTTGCATATTATGGTCTAATATTTCACATTACTTAGACAATTGGTTCAGCAATACCTTTTTGATATCATTACACTTGGTGTCATATCACTGTGTACCCTCAATGATAATTTTTGTATGCGGGTTATAATATTATTTTTACAGGTTGGGTTATAGCGCGGCTACACTTTTTGCCACCTTCTAACAAGACTTTTAAATCACAAGGTGTCAGCTATCAATTCTCATATGATTAACATATGAACGCCGGTCATGTTTTTTAACCATTGACAGGAGCGCGGCTATCAGTATTGGATTTGTCATAAGACTGAGCTTTTGATTTTATTCATTACTATTGTGTAGTATTATTTTGATAGCTTATTACAGGGGTGTCCAACCAGCAGCCCACGGGCTATGAATGCGGCCCAACACAAAATTGAAACTTACTTAAAAATGTTGATTTTTTTAAAATATTTTTGTAAAAATGCATCTACACTTAGCGAATACATGTGGCCAAAGAAAAAATTGTCAGTGTCTCTTTACTGGACTTTTATACATTTTATGTTCCCAAATGAAAATATACCACTCTTCACAATTATGCCTTATTCATTTCATCAGTTTTCAGCAGCACCTATATTTATGAGTAGAGATGTGCATGACAGATCATATTCTTTTGTTAAATTAATTATTTTCTTTCATCATACTCATTATGTTAGAATGATTCATTTTCATAATTAGTTTCATATATTCAGATTCGCTGCTTATATTAGTTATTTTCAAATCGATTAGAAATTAGAAATCCGAATTTCGGAAGACGGCTGTTTTTGTTCTATTTATTTCTATTCTATTTTTTTTTTCTATTCTATCATTTAATTTTCTAATCTATTCTATTATTTTATGTTATGTTCTATTCTGTTTTATTCTATTTTATTCTATTCTGTTTTATTCTATTCCATTTTATTTTATTCTATTCTATAAAGCAGCTTACGTAGGAATCTGCATCTTATTTCACTTTTATACTTTACTGTATTTTTTCAAATTCAAAATAATTTTTCGAATTCAAATTCATTTTCTAATTTTCTAATTTGTTTAGTTATAATTTACTTCAGATTCGTTGAAATTCGTTACTATTGTTCAAATTTTTGTAGCAAAACAAATCACACATGATTGTCTATTTGTGAGCAACTATTTTCAAAGATGAAGCACACAGAGGACAACATTGGAATCAAAATATCTGAGAGCCCCAGTTGAAGTACTTTTGTACGAAACATGTCGGGTTTGTAGCCTGCTCAGCTCTATATACCACGCTTGCTTTGGATTTACTTGTAAGCACGATTTGTACACATCTGATGCGATGTCTGTACCATTTTGTACAAATTGTTTTATTTCAAAAAAAATTTAAACATTGGATTCACCTGCAATGTGGAGGCCTTCTTTTTTCCTATGATCCATAATGTTTTTCGGATGTAAGGAGCACCATTTCCATCAGGAACACCGTTACTGAAGTCCACGTCTTTGGGCCACTCTTGACTTTATGGATGCAGGGAAAGGCGCATGTCAGTTCTTCTGCAGGAGAGCCAGGTCGGTGATCGAGTTCCTGATGACCATTCATGCTTGTCTGACACTCCGCCGCTGGCGTGTGTGTCCACAGCTTAGGGTAAGAGGACCTATTCCCCCTTCCAGGTGTTGGATGCAAACTCCCGGGTGCTGTGTGTGAATATTACCCTGTATATTCCAGGTTTATTATCATACTTCATGAAAGTCAGCACCTTGTGATTGTGTTTAAGTGATTGAGCACGTTAGTTCAAAAACTTGCATTTCTAAGGACTCCTATGTGGCCATTCATGTTTTTTCAAATTTTAACATGTTCTTGTAAATTTTAGAAAGTTTTTTCCAGTCATTTCATGTGCAACTTATTCTGGCCAATTTATGTCTGCATAGTCTGCCTGTGTTGTTGCAATACCATGAAAGTTTCTGTTTCATTTACAGGATTATTCTTCGTATATACATGCACATAGCACTTATATTACAATTTTTCATTTTGTATGTTCTATATCTTCAGGATTCCTACTTGAATACACGTATATGTAGTTCTACATACAGCACTTTATATTGTACACCCACCTCTGGATATTTATCTGGGGTTCACGTTTAGTTTCTAGCGCTGCATCGCTTTTTCCCAAAAATCTAAGAGCACATTTAGAATTCATTGAGAATTGCAACTACATTCATCAAAGCAAATATTGATGCATTAGCTTATCAAAAACAGTGTCAAGTATTGTACTAGTTTTATGTTGCCCTCTTACTTTTATAATTAAGAAAAAAAATTAAAAGTTTTATTACTCAGACAGGTACATTATCTTTATCAGTGATCGTTAACTTGTGATCTCCCTAACGTTTTCTGCTCATCAGCTATCCTTATTGTTAGTGTATTTTATGTGTGACCCAAGACAAATCCTCTTCTTTCAATGTGACGCAGGAAGGTCAAAAGGTTGGACAACCCTGGCTTATAGCGTCTTTTTGCATGTAGGTACTCTGAAACAACAATTGCCTTTTTACTATAAATATTATGTGGCTTTCATTAAATTTCTACTAATTTTAAATATGAACATTTATCATCAAAGTGATCAGTGTTCTCTAGAGACAGAACAGAAACTATTATAATATCAGCATAATGTTATTATTAACATATTAGAACAGACAGTGGAATTTGTGAATGTGAACTCACCTTACTAGCACCAGGAAGTAAATGTAATTTTACATATGGGTCTGCCAGTCCATTGTGATCCATTGGCTTCAGGCCCTAAAATATAAAGCAGACAATAAGAATATGTCAAAAAGTATATTTAAACACCCAGTCAATTAAATCAATCATGCACATTTCACTTAAAAAAATAAAAAATTCTCAAATGCTTGACCTTGAAAATCTTTTGTTTATTCTAAGAAAAAAAAATTCCAACATGTTCATTCATTTTTGATCATGGAAATCAACTGTTGCAGTAAGTACACTAACCATACAAAAATCTAATGATTGGTCTACCAACTTGATTTTACATTTGAACCTTCTCCACTCTATGCAAAACTAAAAACAATGGCTATAGATACAAAAAGGGCTTTGGAGTTAGTAAACAATTACTGTATTTATTGGCGTATAACACTCACTTTTTTACCCTGAAAATAGAGGGTAAACTGTGCCTGCGTGTTATATATTATATATATTTTTCCTGAAACTTTCCTTTTAAAGTTAGGGTGCGTGTTATACGCCCGTGCGTGTTATACGCTGATAAATACGGTACATTTAGGTTTGCATGTTAATGCTGTATATTTCACAAGACAAATTTAATAAACCAAAATTTGCCTACCTCTGGATGTAGAGATTTTTTGTCATTTGGATTTTAAAGAAAGTAATCACTACTTATGCAATTTTTCCTCATATGCTCAGTTTATATGGCCATGTAACAGGTTAACATTAACATACGTTGATTAAATTGAGTTTTCAACACAATACAAATTGCAATTCAACAGTCAGCATTATAAAAAGGAAATGCGGCACTGAAAAAGTAGTTGTTTGCTACATAGATGTAATTAAATAATGTATTGATTGCTGGCCAAGAAACAAAAGGATATTATTTACAATTAGTGACAAGTTAAAGTGTTACTAAACTGAGGACCCTGCATTCATTATATCTGGTCTTCCACAGTAAACAGAACATGGAAATGCAATTATTTTTGTACATCTAAACTGCTAAATACCTTTTCTCATCAGCAGCATATAGCAGTCTTGTGACATTTATCAGTGTCTGTTTACAGCTTGTAGGAAGAGTTTTCATTTAACTCTGACTGTCCTATGAGGCCACATGATCCCTAACCCTCTGTCTGGACAGTGCTGATTGGCCCTGTGCCGATCACATGCACCCTCCCAAGAAAAATAAATAAATAATTAATTGGCCAGAATAAATCATTTATTCAATCAAGTGTTAGCTTTCAGGCTATTAGCCGCATTTAGCAACTTTTACCAGCATCAAGAATTTTTTCTGCCCAAACTCTGGTGGTCCTGGATGCACTGGCAGTGTTTTTTTCCTGCCTCTAAAAGCCCCTACCACTAAACACTGCTATAAGCCTATGTGTGCATGGACACATAGGCTAACATGCAGGGGAGTTTAGAGGCAGGAATAAAACGCCAGATGCCCCTGGAGTAGCTGTAAAAACATCCAGTGTGCATGATGCCTAATTACCGTATATACTCGAGTATAAGCCGAGATTTTCAGCCCTTTTTTTTGGGCTGAAAGTCCCCCCCTCGGCTTATACTCGAGTCAGCAAAATTGAATATTGTAAAATTTACCTGAAGGTTGTGGCGTCCATCGTTTAAAACTCGCGGGCTCTTCCTGGTCCCTTCCGTGATAGGCGGAACTGTGTCTGCTGAGAATCGCCTATCACGAACGTTCTCTCATCCTCATTTTCCCAGCAGACGTCCATGATTGGCAGAAACTAAACACAGTGTCTGCTGGGATGGGTGAAGATGAGAGAACGTTCGTGATAGGTGATTCTCAGCAGGCAGTTCCGCCTATCACGGAAGAGACCA
Organism: Rana muscosa; assembly: GCA_029206835.1. Lineage (NCBI taxonomy): Eukaryota > Metazoa > Chordata > Amphibia > Anura > Ranidae > Rana > Rana muscosa. Next base: position 588,903,240 of record CM055117.1, read on the forward strand.
GGAAGAGAGCGCGAGTTTTAAACGATGGACGCCGCAGCCTTCAGGTACAATTTTACAATGTTCAATTATATTTCCAGGGAAACAGTGAGGGTGGGCACAGTGAGGGTGGGCACAGTGAGGATGGGCACAGGTGAGGATAGGCACAGGTGAGGATAGGAACTTGTGAGGATGGGAACAGTGAGGATGGGAACAGTGAGGATGGGAACAGTAACGTGGCAATGGGCTTAGTGAAGTTGCAATTGTTGACCCTCGGCTTATACTCGAGTCAGTAAGTTTTCCCAGGTTTTTGTGGTAACATTAGGTACCTCGGCTCATACTCGGGTCGGCTTATACTCAAGTATATACGGGTAGCCATCAAAGCTTTGCAAGTAAGTAGTTAGGACTCTCTGCCCACTGGACAGGTAAGTATTGATCTTCTTTTGCAAGTTTGCCCATTTGTTCACTTTTTGCTTTTACGTTTCTCACAAGGTGCAAAATAGATGTATGCCATTCACTACCTTTATTAAAACATTAATTTACATATGGATATTTACTACAATATTATTTGACTTTGCTGCTTTTCTGTCATAACTAGCATCAGGATAAACAAATAATATTTTTCACTTTTAGAGTAAAATCAGTTATGAGAACTTCGCATTTTGGAACATTCAAAAGCAGACTCAGTACACAGGATGGCAATAAAGTGGATTTGGAAACATCAAATCAAGGTTCTTATTTAGAAATGTGGCTTTAGAATATAATGAGTTCCATTATAATTTTAAGTTCCATTGTTAAATGGCTTTAAAATAGATTCAGCAAAGCGGATGTTTGGCATTCTGCCATTACTCACTGGAATTCTGACTATGTTGCTGTTATTATATTACAAAGAATGTAAGCTTTCCTTTATTTTCTTCTTTTAGAAATAATAATAGTTAATAAATAATGTTTAGAGCTCCAGTGAAATGATTGTGTCTGCTCCAGGACATAGTCTGTATGCCACCCTAAAGGACAAGAGCAAGACAGTACAACGAATATAGCTAGCGATGAGTACATTTTAACCCTTTTGCTGACACAATGTTGTTATTCTCTAAAGACTGTTGAATCTAATTTAAGCTATGTAACTATGAAAAACTGTATGTATATAAAGAGGAAGAGAATATATTATATTTTGTAGATAGCTTTTCTTACTAAAGGGTCCATTTATTAATGTTTTAATCCAAGATTCACAAATTCTTCCCCAGATTCATACACTTTCCAAAAATGTATTAATTAGGAAACATTTTATAATATTTGGTAATAGTTACAGTGGGGCAACAAAGTATATAGTCAGCCACAAATTGTGCAAGTTCTCCCACTTAAAAAGATGAGAGAGGCCTGTAATTGTCATCATATGTATACCTCAACTATGAGAGACAAAATGTGGAAACAAATTCAGACAATCACATTGTCTGATTTGGAAAGACTTTATTTGCAAATTATGGTGGAAAATAAGTATTTGGTCAATATCAAAAGTTCATCTCAATACTTTGTTATATATCCTTTTTTGCCAATGACAGAGGTCAAACGTTTTCTGTAAGTCTTCACAAGGTTGTCACACACTGTTGCTGGTATGTTGGCCCATTCCTCCATGCAGATCCCCTCTAGAGCAGTGATGTTTTGGGGCTGTCGCTGGGCAACACTGACTTTCAACTCCCTCTAAAGGTTTTCTATGGGGTTGAGATCTGGAGACTGGCTAGGCCACTCCATGACCTTGAAATGCTTCTTACAAAGCCACTACTTCGTTGCCCAGGCGGTGTGTTTGGGATCATTGTCATGCTGAAAGACCCAGCCACGTTTCATCTTCAATGCCCTTGCTGATGGGAGGAGGTTTGCACTCAAAATCTCACGATACAGTACATGGCCCCATTCATTCTTTGATGTACATGGATCAGTCGTCCTGTTCCCTTTGCAGAGAAACAGCCCCAAAGCATGATGTTGCCACCCCCATGCTTCACAGTAGGTATGGTGTTCTTTGGTTGCAACTCAGCATTCTCTCTCCTCCAAACACGACGAGTTGTGTTTCTACCAAACAGTTCTACTTTGGTTTTATCTGACCATATGACATTCTCCCAATCCTCTTCTGGATCATCCAAATGCTCTCTAGCAAACCTCAGACTGGCCCAGGCATGTACTGGCTTAAGCAGGGGGACACGTCTGGCACTGCAGGATCTGAGTCCCTGGCGGCGTAGTGTGTTACTGATGGTAGCCTTTGTTACGTTGGTCCCAGCTCTCTGCAGGTCATTCACTAGGTCCCCCCGTGTGGTTCTGGGATTTTTGCTCACCGTTCCTGTGATCATTTTGACCCCACAGGATGAGATCTTGCGTGGAGCCCCAGATCGAGGGAGAGTGGTCTTGTATGTCTTCCATTTTCTAATTATTGCTCCCACACTTGATTTCTTCACACCAAGCTGCTTGCCTATTGCAGATTCAGTCTTCCCAGCCTGGTGCAGGTCTACAATTTTGTTTCTGGTGTCCTTCGACAGCTCTTTGGTCTTCACCATAGTGGAGTTTGGAGTGTGACTGTTTGAGGTTGTGGACAGGTGTCTTTTATACTGATAACAAGTTCAAACAGGTGCCATTAATACAAGTAATGAGTGGAGGACAGAGGAACCTCTTAAAGAAGAAGATACAGGTCTGTGAGAGACAGAAATCTTGCTTGTTTGTAGGTAACCAAATACTTATTTTCCACCATAATTTGCAAATAAATTCTTTCCAAATCAGACAATGTGATTGTCGGGATTTGTTTCCACATTTTGTCTCTCGTAGTTGAGGTATACCTATGATGACAATTACAGGCCTCTCTCATCTTTTTAAGTGGGAGAACTTGCACAATTGGTGGCTGACTAAATACTTTTTTGCCCCACTGTATGTGAAGCTTGGGTGAAAACACTCATAAATAAACTACTAAAGCTGGCCATATATGGCTCAATTATTTTCAAACAGCCAGCAGGTTGATAAAAAAAAAAACTGAACGAAATTCCTCATCCACACAAGCGAGATGGATGGGGGAATCCTCCCTGCTGTGTTATTATATTCTGATTCCTCTGCCATCAGAATACACTAATAAAATCTTCAACTTATTGGCTGCAGTGGTGATGAAACACACATTTTCCAACAAGCCTGTTCATGAGAAGTTGATCATTAGATTGACTTCTCACAAACAGGAACAGCCATAGATGGATCGAAATTCAACTGGTCTCTGCTGAACCATCCAAATTTTGATCCATCTATGGCCAGTTTAAGCAATTATCCCAACAGCATACAGGTGAAACTCGAAAAATTTGAATATCGTGCAAAAGTTCATTTATTTCACTAATGCAACTTAAAAGGTGAAACTAATATATGAGATAGACTCATTACATGCAAAGCAAGATAGTTCAAGCTGTGATTTGTCATAATTGTGATGATTATGGCTTACAGCTCATGAAAACCCAAAATCCACAATCTCAGAAAATTAAAATATTACATGCAATGAATAAAACAAGGATTGTACATAGAACAATATCGGACCTCTGAAAAGTATAAGCATGCATATGTACTCAGTACTTGGTTTGGGCCCCTTTTGCAGCAATTACTGCCTTAATGCCGCGTCTCTTTTCAAATGACAATTGCGTGGTCATGTTACACTGTACCTGTATCATTTTGCTCCCACAAATAGAGCTTTCTTTTGGTGGTATTTGATCACCTCTGCAGTTTTTATTTTTTGCTAAACGAATAAGAAAATACAGAAAATTTTGAAAAAAATAAGTTTTTCTTTGTTTCTGTAAAATGTTGTAAATAAGTAAGTTTCCTCCTCCACTGATGGGCACTGATAAGCTGACGGGCACTGATAAGGTGGCACCGATGAGGTGGCACCAATGAGATAGCACTGATGAGGTGGCACTGATGGGCACTGACGATGGGCACTGATAGGCGGCACTGATGGGCACTGATAGGCGGCACTGGTGGGGGACATTAATATGCAGCACTGATGGGCATTGATAGGCGGCACTGATGGGCACTCATAGGTGGCACTGGTGGGCACTGATGGGCAATGATAGGCGACACTGATGGGCACTGAAAGGCTGCACTGATGGGTACTTATGGGTGGCACTGATAGACGGCACTGCTGGACACTGATAGGCGACACTGATGTGCATTGATGGCTGGCACTGATAGACTGCACTGATAGGCATCACTGGTGGCACTGGAAGGCATTTTTATTTGCCACTGATTGGCAGCTGCATGGGCACTGATTGGCATATCCCTGGTGGTCTAGGGTAGCATATCTGGTGGTCCAGTGTGGTGGCCTTCCCTGGTGGTCCATTGTGGCATCCTGGTGGTCCTGGGCGGGCATCCGAGGGGGGCTGCGCTGATAAACAATAAGCAGAGACCCCCCTGTCAGGAGAGCAGCCGATTGGCTCTCCTCTACTCGGGTCTGTCAGACGCGAGTGAGGAAAAGCGATCAACGTCTCTTCCTGTTTACATTGTGATCAGCCATAATTGGACACAACTGATCACGTGGTAAAGAGCCTCCGTCAGAGGCTCTTTACCAAGTTCAATGTAGCAGTGTGTCAGACTGACACACCGCACCACCGATCACCGCGATGTGCGCCTCCACAGGCGCGAGGCGGCTGTTATCCTACTGGACGTCATATGACGCCCAGTCAGGATAACTGAACCACTGCCCAGCTGTCATTCTGCTATAGGCCGGGTGGGAAGTGGTTAAAGGCCTCATTTCTTTTTCTGAAAACAGTGGAATGATGAGCATTACAAAAAAGCTGTCTATCCACTGAACATTCTCCCAAAAGGATTTTGGCTTCCTCAGGTAAGTTCTGACAAACTCCAATCTGGATTATTTATGTTTCTTTTTCAGCAGTGGGTCCTCCTGGGTCTCCTACCATAGCTTCCCTTTTCATTCAGATGGCGACGAATAGTGGGAGCTGACACAGTTGTACACTGTGCCTGAAGTTTAGCTTGAATTTGTCTTGAAGTTTCTCGAGGTTCTTTATCCACCATTAGAATAAATCCTTTTTTGCAATTTTTGATCAATTTTCCTCTTCCGTCCACATCCAAGTATGCCATGGGCTGTAAACTTCTTGAAAATGTTGCGCACAGTGGACAAAGGAACATTACTTCTCTGGAGATGGATTTGTAACCTTGAGATTGTGCATGTTTTTCCACAATTTTTGTTCTCAAATCCTCAGACAAATCTTTGCTGCTCTTTCTTTTCTACATGCTACGTGTGGCACACAGAGACATACAGCAGGAAACTTGAGTCTATTTTTCACCATTTTAACTGGTTGCCGTGTGATTTCTATATGGTAAGCACCTGTTAACTGATACAGGTGAGTTTAATTAAAAATATAATAATTAAAAATGTCATGCTGGATAGCTATACTGATATGGACTGATCAATGTGTTAGGAACGAAAGGATGCCACATCATTTGATGGAAATTAAAATTATTAACCTACAGAGGGCTATATTCAAAAGACACCCCGAAAATCAAAGTGAAAAATTATGCAGCAGGCTAGTCCATTTTGCTGCAACTCAAAATGGTACTCAGTAGTTTGTATGGCCCCTATGTGCTTGTATGCATGCATAACAACGTTGGAGCATGCTCCTAATGAGACAACGGATGGTGTCCTGGGGTATTTCCTCCCAGATATGGACCAGGGCATCACTGAGCTCCTGAACAGACTGAGGTGCAACCTGGCGGCGTCGGATGGACCGAAACATAATGTCCCAGAGGTGTTCTATTGGATTTAGGTCAGGCGAGAGTGGGGGCCATTCAATGGTATCAATTCCTTCATCCTCCAGGAACTGGCTGCATACTCTGGTCACATGGGGCTGAGCATTGTCGTGCTCCAGGAGAAACCCATGACCCACTGCACCACCGTGGGGTCTGACAATGGGTCCAAGGATTTCATCCGGATACCTAATGGCAGGCAGGGTGCCTTTGTCTAGCCTGTAGAGGTCTGTCCATCCCTCCATAGATATGCCCCCCCAGACCATTAATGACCCACCACCAAACTGGTCATGCTGAACGATGTTACAGGCAGCATAATGTTCTACATGGCTTCTCCAGACCCTTTCACGTCTGTCTCGGGCTGAACCTGCTCTCGTCTGTGAAAATCACAGGGCGCCAGTGGCGTACTTGCCAATTCTGGTCTTCAATGGCAAATGCAATCGACATCCACGGTGCCGGGCAATGAGCACAGGGCCAACTAGAGGACCCTCATGAAGTCTGTTTCTGATTGTTTGGTCAGAGACATTCACATCAGTGGCCTGCTAGAGGTCATTTTGTAAGGCTCCGGCAGTGCTCATCCTGTTCCTCCTTGCACAAAGGAGCAGATACCGGTCCTGATGATGGGTTAAGGACCTTTTACGGCCCTGTCGATCTCTCCTAGAGTAGCTGCCTGCCTCCTGGATTCTCCTCTATGCTCTTGAGACTGTGCTGGGAGACACAGCAAACCTTCTGGCAATGGCATGTATCGATGTGCCATCCTGGAGGAGTTGGATTGCCTGTGCAACCTCTATAGGATCCAGATATCGCCTCATGCTACCAGTAGTGACGCTGACCCTAGCCAAATGCAAAACTAGTGAAAAACTGTCAGAAAAGATGAGTAGGGAACAAAAATGTTAGTAACTTCCGCCTGTAAAACCATCCTAGTGTACCTGTTGAATACAAATAGATGTGTTGTATCACCTCACAGAGTGGTAACTGTGAATACAACATAAATAGCAATGTGCCACATCCTAAAGATATTGAAAAATGGGGAATTTTTGGGACTTGGACTTTTTAGGCACAGTAATACAAAATGATTAAAAAAGTATAAATTTATTAAGCATAGATACAAATATAAACAGACTTGTTAAAAAAAGGCCCACATGATTGGATCAATACAACAATACCGCCATTGGATAAAGGAAACCAAAGTCCTCAATAGGAAGATGAAGGAATTACAAGATTATTCCATATACAGTAGTAGACATTCCACAAAATAGATGAGGTAGAAGTAGTGCGGTATGAGTTGTTGAATGAGATGTTGCATTCGCTCGACAAGTTCCGCGTGCAGTCACACTTCTTCAGGAGCACAGCATGTAGATGTGGGTTATAAAGTAATATTCCTAAAATGATAGCAGCCAATAATTTAATAATATAGATACACCTGCAGGAGGACAAGAGACGCTGAAGCAATGGGGATAAATGGGTGTTTGCTAGTTAGAAAAATTAACGCCACGTTAGTTGGTCATAATGGTTCCAACTGTTGTAGCCATATAGTAGGGTCCTAACCAACTGTGGAGTTGATATAGCGCGAAAACAATGGTATATCCCATAAGAACTAGAAAAATGTTTGACCTGATCAAGTATCCCCATGTCCGCAGCGCTCAAAATAGTAAACCATCCTGCAGTGTTGGCTGTATAACACTGCATGATGACGTTGACATGTTTCACCCTCAAACACACGTGAAAAAACATTTCAGAATCAGTGCAGCATGTTTCTAAAAGCCTGAGACAACTTTGATTTGAGCTTGCAGCTATCTTGATTGGACGTGCTCCAAATCCACATGAATGTTACACAAAGTTAATCTGAAACACTACTAATTGGTCTATTTATGTTTTAACTGTGATATTTGACTGAACCTCCCCAAAGACAATCATTTATTAATTTGAATGGTTATGGTATCTTTGTTTACTATAGCACTGTACAGTATATATTATATACTGGGGTTAACAGAGCTTTATAATTCTCTTATGAATTGTTAATTCAGAAGCACAGTTCACTTAAATGAAACTAATTATCTCGATGGTACCTGAGAGAATTACAAAACAAGACTTGTATCATTCATTGCTAATGTGTCCTGCCACATGTAAGAGTAAAAAATGTAACATTCAGTCCGCTGAGGCTTGTGCCACTTCTTTCAAGCATGACTCCTCTTATACATAAAAATTACAGCTTCTTATCCACTTTAGAAAGGTATTACATTTTAACAGTTTTATACAAGTTTATGCTATTTCATAACTATTCTGTAGTAAAATGCACTACTGCCCATTTCCAGGATGCTTTGACTATAATTTATTGTTCCATAGACATTAAATAATACACTATTTTAGCATGTACCAGCAGCTATAATCTCTTAGGGCCCATTCACACCAATTACATTGGGTGGCACTGGACAGCCTTGCCCAGCCTTGTCAATCTGAGTTCTATGAATTGCACTGCAGTGCTGTGAGCTAAAAAAAAAGTGGGACATGTTGCATTTTTCACACTGCAATGCACTACAGTGCATAAAGCTGAATAAAATGCAATTTTGTGAAATTTCAAGAAAGTTAAAAAGGGTAAACAGTATGATGCAAAATTAAAATGCATCAGCACTGCTAGCTTCACAGCATACATCAGCGACCGTGGTATAATGCAACTGCGGGTGTCAACTAACCCTTAGGGCCCCTAGCAGTGAAATTGCTAATGGGTTAGCTGATCTTTATACAACTGCATCTTTACCACCATTTATGGCTCTCAATATTTGGTTAGCTTTCTTTAACCTCCCTGGCGGTAAGATTATGTCACATTTTTGATGCTGAAAGCAGTACTATTATTTTGCATGGAAATTTGGCGTTTTATATTGTAGGCCTGTAATTCTTAGTAATAACACGCTTAAATCTGTCCAAACAGGAGTCTAGTAGACATCCCGGGTATGATAAAGTTTGAAACACAAAATCATAAATTATAATATAATAACTAGAAATAATTAAAAAAAATAATAATATAATAATTATAATAAAATGAATTTCCCCACTATTCACTATCGCTCAATCAAAAGTTTTCTTATTTACTATCGCTGTTTTCTAGCTGGTCTCAAACCACTTTTGACATAAAAGGACACTTATTGGTTGCTATGGACAAACTCAAGTTTTCAGGCAGAAAGAACAGTATATATAATATAAAAGTGCATGCAGGGCACTGGACAAAACACTAGGGACAAATGGGATATGAAATGATTTCATACAGTAATGTAATCTGTAAGATTACAGTGTACTGCATGTATTATGAATTTTGTCATTTTTGAACTTGCTGCCAGGCTCCGCCCCCATGCGTCGCAACGCTCACAGGGAACGGAGCCTGGCACACAGAGGCATCGGGTGGAGGACACAACCCGCGGACATAGCGGGGGGACATCGCAGGATCCTGGGGACAAGGTAAGTAACCTGTACCAGGATTCTGCAATGCAATCCTGAGTGTGGCTCGGAGGTTACCACTAATGGTACTGAAATCTCACCCCGAGCCACACTCGGGAAAACCACCAGGGAGGTTAAACCAATGTTGATGTGTAGTTCTTGGTAAGTGTCATTGGATGTTAGATCGCAGATGATCGCATGAGGGGAGATTTATGAAAACTGGTGCATACAGAAACTAGTGCAGCTTTGCATAGTAACCAATTAATGCCTAACTTCATCTGGTTCAATTAAGCTTTGACATTAAGCCCACGTTCACAGTGGGTCAATTTGGCATGCGATTTTAAATGTCAAATCGCACGCCAAATCGGGTTCCTATTGCTGGCAAAGGCATTTCCAAAAGTAGTTCCTGCACTACTTTTGGCGACTTCGGTAGCCAGCACTAATGGGCAATGATAGGCAGCACTGGTGGGCACTGATTGACATCATTGGTAGGCACTGATTGGCAGCACTGGTGCCAATTTGCTTTTAACTAGTAACTACTAAAAATAAAATAAGATTAAATTAACATGGCATTGATGGGGAAAAGCCAGGAATTTGGAGGGATATATTCCAGCCAGAGCTCCAGAAAGCACTCACTGTAGTCGCAGTTCCAAAAATGTATTCATACAGTAATAGGAAAGTGCATACATATCAGAAAATGATATGTCTAGTATATATTTCTAAAGTAAGGTGGCTGGAACATAATGATATATTTTAATATATGTGTCAGAGCCTAAGAAATAACTGCACTTTTCTAACTTATAATGTAAAATGTTACTGTAAAAAATGATCCATGTGTTAGGTTTCTATCATATTTTTAATCAAATAAGTTGATTTCAATTGCTGTCTATTCAGTTGCATTCAATGATGAAAACCACTTGCTTTTTCAGCAAACCTCTTACAACTGCCAGCAGCAGAAAGAATGCCAGTTTTGCCTTCCCACAGATCTGCAAAGACTGACGTGCAAGCAAGGAGAAGATGAACTGTGCATTAAAAACATCTAAACATTAAAGGGCAAAAACTAAATAAAAAAATAGTTACATGGGGAATGTTTTTAGGCTTTATTCTTTCTTAGCTTGCACCTCATATATGCAGTTATTTTAAAATGGTTTGGAAGCTTCACCTTCTAGTTAAAATAAATGTTTATTTTTATGGCTGTACAACAGTGATGTGTAGCTAGAAAAAAAATGTCATTGTATAAACAATAATGCTGCCTTTCCGGAGCTTAGAAAATGAATATATGATTCAAGCCCAACGTGTTTATCACAAGTAGGCTATAACCTCAATCAGTATTCCAGCAAGAGGGCTCCGGAGATCTAATTGAATTGTTACACCTGCAAAATGGAACAGGATGCTCAACTTACAAAAGGCATATTCATTCTTATCTCCTGATTCCTTTCCGGTTGACTTTTCCCAGGTGGTGTTATGTAATTTCACATATGACCCCAATTACACTACAGGATTATCTTGTGCATTGGATCCTTTTAAATGTAAGAGATCAGGGTTAAGATGTACAATACATTCTATGATGAAATCACAATGCTGTTTTTTTTAAATTTATTTTCTATTGTTATCCCTAGACTACATATAAACCCAGAATTATAGATTATGAATGGAGAAGAATGAATAAATTAAATCAACTGCACCAAATTAGCTTTTATTTCTCATCCTTGGAAAAAATTCAATTCCCAGGAAATAGTGAATTTATAAAAACTGTAATTTAAGAAACTTAGTGCCCATTCACAAATACTTGCCTTGTTTTGGCACACATGCACTTCACGTTTTGAATGGGCCCATACCCCAAGAACAATTGCTCCTGCTCCATTTTTTGCATCACAGAGCACTCAAATGTACATTGTGCATTGTAGTATGTTGTAACAAAGCTGCATTCTGGAGATGCACTGGGGTTCCATTCAAAATGAAGCAGATTCCAGCCTCCAAGCAAACTCCAGCTTTGCGTAAATTAGTCAGATTTGCTGTTAGTTATGATTCACTGCAAACCGAACTACACATCTCCACTTAGAATCATATAGGCTAAGATGCCAAAGGTTGTGTCTAATGGGGCATACTGCCAGAGTTGCAATATTATCAGGAGTTCCATATTTAAAAAAAAAAGTATTCTACTTCAGATGATTTACTAATTCACATGGACCTTTGCTCAAATTTTAAAGTCCAACTCTGGCAGAAAAAAAAAAGATCCCTTCCAGTGGGGCTGTGCTCGCACTGCAAGACTTAACAGGTTGTCTTTTTCCATTAGAGAGGAGAAACAGTTTTACTTGCCTGATCCTCCATTCCCCCAGCAGATGGTGCTCCCCTAAGATGCAGTGGTGGACTATCCCTTGATGTTCTTTCATTCAAAACAGTGCCCTGGTGTTGATGATGCCAGGACTCTAGATTGCTAGAGTGCTGGGTGGCAGAATCTGCGGTGACCCGTCTAGTATATATTTTTTTGTTCCCCTTGACCAGTGGTCTCCTAACTGTGGCCCGACGGCCGGATGTGGCCCTTTGCTTGCCTTTGTCTGGCCCTTGAGGCACTATTCATCCTACTGACACTAATGATGAGGAACCATTGATTTCACTGACAACAATGATAAGGCACCATTGCCTTCACTGACACCAACAGTAGGGCACTATTCCTCCCACTGATACCAATGATGGGGCACTGTTCCTGCCACTAATATCAATGATGACACATTATTCCACCTCCTACTGCCCACCAGGCCTGAGACATTGTGGACTCCTATTGATGCTCAGGCATTTTCTACTACCATTGGCCACAGTCCAGCCCTCCTAAAGTCTGAAACACAGGAAACTGGCCCTTTGTTTAAGAAGTTTGGAGAGCCCTGCCCTAGACCAAAACGAGCAATTAACCCCTGCATATGGGCCCCACTGCAAGGTAACATTTTTTTATTTGTCTGGAGTTGGGCTTTAACAAAAAAACTGCGTTAGCAAACTTGCTGGGTTGGAAATATGACCAGTGTTAGAGAAAGCTGGAAATCTTTGCTAGGCAAAAATGCAGCTCTGACTTATTGAAGCTAACATCAATATCTAAAGATTTATATATTGTATTTATTGGCGTATATACCGTATATACTCGAGTATAAGCCGAGATTTTCAGCCCTTTTTTTTGGGCTGAAAGTCCCCCCTTGGCTTATACTCGAGTCAGCAAAAAATTTTACATTGAAAATAGTACCTGTAAAGACGTTGCGGCTGCGGCGTCCATCGTTCGAATTCCGCGGTCTCTTCCTGTTCCTTCCGTGATAGGAGATTCTCATCAGACACTCTCAGCCTATCACGATCATTCTCTCATCCTCAGTTTCCAAGCAGACGTCTGTGATTGGCGGAACACCCAACACAGTGTCTGCTGGGAAACTGAGGATGAGAGAATGATCGTGATAGGCGGAGAGTGTCTGATGAGAATCGCCTATCACGGAAGGAACAGGAAGAGACCGCGGAATTCAAACGATGGACGCCGCAGCTGCAACTTCTTTACAGGTACTATTTACAATGTAAAATAGCGAGCTAGGGAACAGTGAGGATAGGAGAACAGTGAGGATAGGAGAACAGTGAGGATAGGAGAACAGTGAGGATAGGAACAGTAAGGATGACCCTCGGCTTATACTCGAGTCAGTAAGTTTTCCCAGTTTTTTGAGGCAACATTAGGTACCTCGGCTTATACTCGCGTCGGCTTATACTCGAGTATATACGGTACTCACTTTTTACCCTGAAAATAGAGGGTAAACTGTGCCTGCATGTTATACGCAGGGGTCTGTGGAAAGTTTTTTTCCTGAAACTTCCCTCTTAAAGTTAGGGTGCGTGTTATACGCCTGTGCGTGTTATACGCCGATAAATACGGTATATAGCTGAACAACACATCGATAATTTAGCATATGGGCACAAGATCCTATGCACAGACCATTTTTTCCAAATACACTTAGCCCAGGAGTGTCTGCAAGCTCCCCTGCAATTTTCAGGAAAAGCTTTTAATCTCTTGTGTAAACTGACAATCAACCTTATATTAAAATCTGCATAAATAACTATAGTTTTTTTTTGTGATTAATCAAAACTCCATTATTAATACACTTTGGTAGAGTGGCTGACAACAAACAGAAAATCAATTGAGCCAAAATTAAATATGAACTTGTTTTCAGTGTTGTTTAGCAGTATGACTGTGCCCTATTGATCTGAATGATTTTATTATGCTGCTAATATTAAACCGGAAGAGTTCTAAAATATCACAGGACCCTGCCTGCAGCAAAAAATTACCCACTAAGAATACATTTTATTCACAGCAAAAAATACACTGTATAAATATGGTTTGATAACCTACATTATAAATATATGAAATGAGCACATTTTTCTTATAAGAAAATCAAGATACAAAATACAGTGAAAAGCTACAGGACATACTTGGGAAGATAGGACTAAAACAAGGTTGAAAATAATGCCATTAAAACAAAGTATACTATTGAAAAGAATGACTATATGAGCATCTAACAGAAAGGGTTCCTAAGAGGAACCTAGAGTCTGTGATCGCTGACCTCTTTCTGAAAATGATAGCTGCCTGTCAGTAACGATGACCTTCTGACCTCAATACATTCTGAGATACTGACCCAGAATGAATATATAGCTGATAATGTCAGAGTGAAGTTGGTGATCTGCATGCATGTTGCAGGTCAGTGAAAGAATTGAAGACATACGATTAGGCTAGCCAGGTTGCTGGAATTTTCAGAATAAGAAGTCAGTAATGGTAGTTAGGGATGAGCTTAAGATTTGGTCAAAACACAAGCTGAAACTGAACCTTGGTTGTTCAGGCATTTGGACAAATGCCCAAACATTTGCTTTGGCATGTATAAAAACATTTGTTTGGGCATGTAAAATGTATATGTATAATGTAATGTATTACTACCACTATTATACATGACAGCATTTTGCTGTCAATGGTGGCTAGGGACGCCGGAGGGTGCAGGCACTGTCAAGTCTTTAACAACCAATGATGTCATCAGATGGGAATCCCTGGCCATGTAAGCAAAGGAGCTGGGGATAGTAAAAAAAGAAACAAACAAAAAAACTAAAATAAGGAGAAGTGTAAGGTCTCCCCCAAAAAATCCATACCAGACCCTTATCTGAACATGCAACCTGTCAAGGAAGGGAGGGGCACCCCACTTCCTGACCCATACCACACCACATACTCCGAACACAGGAAGGGATACCTTGACAAGGAGTGAGAACAAGGGCCTCTTCGGACTTGTCATTTTAAGTGGCTGGATCAGATGTGTTTTGATGGTCAACTGTTTTTTTTTCTCTCTCACCTTGCTTGACAAAATATACATCACGCTGGATGATGTGATTGCTGGAGGATGTACATCATGGAGTTTTTTTTAATAAAGGACTTTTATTTAGAATGTACAGTTTTTTTGAGAATTATTAGGTGTACTATGTATAATTTACATGGGGGGGGTCACAATATGGGGAACCCCTTATTAATAAAGTGGGCTTCCAGATTCAGATAAGCCCTGCCCTCAGACCCTTACAATTACTGGGCATGGGTTGTGGGAAAAGATGCCCTTGTCCTCATCAACATTGTGACATGGTCCACTGCCAGGGGGCTCCTCCTTTTCTGTCCATCAAGACTGCATACATGGATAAAGGTCTGGTTTGGATTTTTGGGGGACTTGGGGAACCTACTGTACATATGATGACATGCTAAGCTTGCTACAAATTTTTTAGCACATTTTCTGGTGAGTGCTCATTTTACGAGGTGGTGGCTGAAGCTTCTTTACACTGGGAAGAGTATGGCAGCAATCTGACTCGTTGGTGGAGGCATTGTAATACACAATTGTTTTTTGGAATATTCAGGACTCTTTTGCACTTTATCTGTACTTTATGCACTTTTATACATACAGTAAACCCCCGCTCTATCGCGGTTCAGTTTTTGCGGTCTCGGTATATTGTTCTATTTTATTTAGGACCTATTAATTCTGATATTGCGGTAATATTTCGCCATCTTGCGGTTATGTAGCGGTGAATCAGTACTGTACAGTATACTGTTAGCACAATATTTTTGTGTTTTACAATGCTATTGCTCTCTCTCTATCTTTTATGTGTTTCTATTGCTTAAAAGTGTGTTTAAAGACCTTTAAATGCTATTAAAAAGTTAACAAAACATGCCTAGGGTGTATTTAAATAGGGTCTTTCTATTTCGCAGATTTTCACTTTTCGCGGTTGGGTCTGGAACGTAACCACCGCGATGGAGGGGGGTTTACTGTATATACTTTATTTTTATTGTGAAATTACACTGCACTTTAGTATTGATCTATTTATATTTATGTTGGTGTTTGCACTTTATATAGATATGTGACTAATGTTGCACTTTGTAATTAATTGTTGTACTATGATTGTGTGGCGCTAAAGGTGATTAACTTTATCTTTAATGCTGGCCTCTAGGTTTCTCCCAACACAATTTGACTACCCTTATCAGAAGATGGTCATATATTAATTGAGAGTTGAATAACTGAAGACCTTTTTTCTTTCCACATTTACTTTAATGTTTGTATCCATTTGATTATCAAGGCTCTAGGCCAGAAATGTTTTCCTGTTTGGTTGAAATTATCATTTTAGGCCGTTTTAGATTACTTTTTTTACAAGAGAATGCTAGACAGGAGATGTGTGTATTGTGTATTAAAAATGAATGCATTTATTTGTAGATATTATTCTCTTAACAATAACCCGACTGCATACTACTTTACCCAATCTACTTACTGCACAGAATTTTCCAATATATCTGGGCTAACAATTAACCAGGAGATGTCCAAAGCGCCAAATGTAAATCTGCTGCAACATACCGTATCACTTCCTAAACAGAAGTTCCAGTTTATTGGCATAAACCTTATAGTCAGATTGAACTACCCAAAAAAACATAAAATACTACCAAGCTATACAAATCACACCTACTATCTTGTCCACAACCACGCCCCGCTTTGGACTCTTTTAGAGTTACCTAACTGCAACCCTACCACTATACAGGTCATATTGTAGCTGCATCCACCCAATAGGCAGACTGATCTAAGCTCTTTTAAAACATAACCTAAGAATATAAGACTTAGAAAAATCATCTCAAAGCCCCCTCCAATTCTTGCTTTCTTTCTCACCAGGCCTATACAACCATGGATCATTAATTTGGTGGTCAGCAAATAAATAAGATGAGATAGGGCAGGGTGGGACAAGGTAGGGTGAGGTAAGATGGAGGGTAAGCCCACAATAAACCTTGTTGGATGACTCTTATATCTCCTGTTCTTTTTCCTCTCAAATTCCCCTAAATCTCTCCTGCTAATTTACTGTCTTTTTGGACAGCCTATGATAATCCTGCAATATAGCCTAAGTAGACATGTACAATATATTTACTCCCTTTAATATATAACACAATAATTTTTTCCTCTCTTTCCGCACCACCTTAGATCCTACTTCATTCTCCAGGGAAACTAGCCAACATATGTAAATTATTCATGTTATCAATGTAATCTAGTTGCATTTGTGAATTTACCCATTGTGTTGTACCCTACTTTGTGATTCTTTTGTAAAATGAGCTAGCTAAGGACATTGGGCATGCTACACGCACCCAAAAAACGACATCAAAGTACACAGGGCAGGTGGACTACACCCAATCCTTCTGCCTTGCTGCTGTGACCTCTTCTATTCCCCGGCAATTCTTGGCTAAGATTAATCAAAACTGGGATTTGCAGTAAATATAGAGCAGCTCCAGCTTTCAACAACAAAAAAGGATTCTGACTCTGACTTTTGACTTTTTATCAACACAGCTCAGCAAAATAAAGGGAAGCAAAGAAGTAACATTGTTACTTTTTATCTACTCTGTTTCATTCATCTGCAATTCAAAGGGATGAGCTTTGATGTGCAGGTGGTGACAGTTCAAGCAAGCTAACAAGTTAAAAATAAATTATTATTTTTTCATTAAAAATGTTCTCTATTTTACCATTTGTTAATCTAAAGTTTACCCTGATCAGCCCTAATTGACTTCTTTATCTCCTTCTCCTTTCCACCAATAATTTCCCGCTTTTTTTGTTTATTTCTATTTTATTAACCATTAATATTTAAACATGTCTTTTCTTTTAAATTTGTTTTGTTAATTATTTTTTTTAGTGTCATTTAGAAAAGGGCAACGATGTAAAAAATTATTCTGTATTTAATATGTAAACTGCAATGCGTTTTACCAGTATCATAATTTGATTTTAAATGAAATCAAAGGGCAAATTACTGAATAAAATGTATACTTTTTAAAAATCTTTTTTCACCCACAATGAAAAGCACTCTATGAATGGAAGATGGGTGTATAAATTAAAGGTCCACTTCCTCTATATACATAGCACTTTTCATTGTCAGAGATGATAGTATAGAATACATTATAATACAATACAACACATTACATCACAAGTCATATTCTGTCATACAAGAGTGAGGTCTAGGTCTAGCACACTAAGCTCTAGGTCTAGGACATTGTTCTTAACCCATTTTTTTACCTTAATGCAGGGTATGCATAAAGGTAAAAATGTGTAGCCTTTACTGTTGCTTTAAAGAATTATATTTAACTATCACTGTATTTTTTAACAATACTCCACAGAGCTCTCCTTGGAGCTAAACTCCATCTTTTGGTATTCTTGGCCCAAATGAACTATGTCACTCACTAACATGTGAGGCCGCTGCATGTGCAGTATAAACTGTATGTAACTGCGGCTACATACAGCATACCGCACTGTGTTCCGGGTTTGAGCCAAGACTTCCAGTCTAATACACAGAACACAGTAGAGTCTATCATAGCAGTGCTCAGCCATTCAGAGTAAGCAATGTATTCTATCAATAAATACAAAGCTTCCTCTGGTTGGCTGAGTCAGTGGTTGTGACATCATCAACCGCCACTCTGACTTAGTCAATTAGAGGAAGCTTTGTATTCATTGATAGAATACATTGCTTACTCTGAATGGCTGAGCGCCATTGTGATAGACTTTAATGTGTTCCGGGTATGAGACTGGAAGTCTCAGGTCGAACCCGGAACACAGTGCGGTATGCTGTATGTAGCCTCAGCTATATACAGTTTATACAGCACATCCAGCAGCCTCACATAATAGCCCTTTCACACTGGCACCACTCCGAGTTAGCGGTAAAGCGCAGCTAGTTTTAGTGGCGCTTTAACGTAGTTTTAGCAGTGCTTTTAACCCCCGCTAGCGGCCGAAGAATGGGTTAAATGTGCCCAAAAAGCACCGCTCCCGAATCGCTTTGCAGGCGCTTCGGCAGTGGTGCCCATTCATTTCAATGTGGAGGAGCGGTGTATATATTGCTCCAAAGATGCTGCTTGCACCGCTCCAGTGTGAAAGCACTCGGGCTCTCACACTGGGGCTGCAAGGGAGGCATTTTTCAGGCGCTTCACCGGCGCTATTTTTAGCTCTTTAGCGCCTGAAAAACTCCTCCAGTGTGAAAGGGGTCTTAGTGAGGGAAGCTGGACCAAACAAACTATATAAAGTGTATAAAAAATAGAGTCCAGCTTTAAATGTACAGGTGTACAGTAGGTGCCACCGACATTGTATATCCATTGCGATCCCATCGCGGAGATTCTCGGCGACAGGGTGCCGACATCACGGCGTCAGGGTGCCGACATCTCGCGCTCGCGGCAATAGCGAGAAGGAGACGCAACACTGTATTGAACGGGATCCAACGTGGATTCCCGCCAATACCAAGCACTGTGTTTGGTATGAATCCTGAGCGGGAACTCCACGCCAAATTTTAAATAAAAACCGGCATGGGTTTCCCCTCCAGGAGCATACCAGGCCCTTCGGTCTGGTATGGATTTGAAGGGGAATCCCCTACGCCGAAAAAATGGCGTGGGGTCCCACCTCAAAATCAAAACCAGACCCTTATCCGAGCACGCAACCTGGCAGGCCACAGGAAAAGAGGGGGGGACGAGAGAGTGGCCCCCCTCCCTCCTGAACTGTACCAGGCCACATGCCCTCAACATGGGAGGTTTGGTGCTTTGGGGAAGGGGGGCGACCTGCGGCCACCCCACCCCAAAGCATCCTGTCCCCATGTTGATGGGGACAAGGGCCCCGTCCCAACAACCCTGGCTGTTGGTTGTCGGGGTCTGCGGGCGTGGGCTTATCGGAATCTGGGAGCCCCCTTTAATAGGGGGGCCCGCAGATCCCGGCCCCCCACCCTATGTGAATGAGTATGGGGTACATCGTACCCCTACCCATTCACCTGGTGAAAAAAAAATGTCAATAAAAAAACACACACAGGTTTTTAAAGTAATTTATTACACAGCTCCGGGGGTCTTCTTCCGACTTTGGGGGTCTTCTTCTGCTCTCCGGTGCCTTTTTCCTTCTGCCGGGCTTTTCCGCTATCTTCTTCCAGCTCTTTTGCTAGCGGAGAGGCTCGGTCTTCCCCGTCGTCTCGTCCAGCTCTCCGTTGTCCTTCTGCCGGCCCCTCCGCTATCTTCTTCCAGCTCTTTTGCTAGCGGAGAGACCTGGTCTTCCCCGTTGTCTCGTCCCGCTCTCCGTTGTCCTTCTGCCGGCCACTCCGCTATCTTCTTCCAGCTCTTTTGCTAGTGGAGAGGCCTGGTCTTCCCGTCGCCGTCGTCTTCTTCCCTCTTCTTCTCCTCGATGTTCACTCGTCGCTTCCTCCCGCTGTAATGCTGGGTGTTCGGTCCGCAACAATTTATATAGGCTTCTCATGATGTCACAGTCACATGCTCCCATGACGTCACAGTCACATGCTCCGGGGCCACCCGGAGCATGTGACTGTGACGTCATGAGAAGCCTATATAAATCTTTGCGGACCGAACACCCAGCATTACAGCGGGAGGAAGCGACGAGTGAACATCGAGGAGGAGAAGAGGGAAGAAGATGCTGACGGCGACGGGAAGACCGGGCCCCTCCACTAGCAAAACAGCTGGAAGAAGATAGTGGAGCAGCCCGGCAGAAGGACAACGGAGAGCGGGATGAGACGACGGGGAAGACCGGGCCTCTCCGCTAGCAAAAGAGCTAGAAGAAGATAGCGGAAAAGCCCGGCAGAAGGAAAAAGGCACCGGAGAGCAGAAGAAGACCCCCAAAGTCAGAAGAAGACCCCCGGAGCTGTGTAATAAATTACTTTAAAAACCTGTGTGTGTTTTTTTATTGACTTTTTTTTCCACCAGGTGAATGGGTAGGGGTACGATGTCAAGCCAGGCTTGTCGGGACGAGGCCCTTGTCCCCATCAACATGGGGACAGGGTGCTTTGGGGTGGGGGGCCGCAGGTCGCCCCCTTACCCCAAAGCACCAAACCCCCCATGTTGAGGGCATGTGGCCTGGTACAGTTCAGCAGGGAGGGGGGCCGCTCTCTCGTCCCCCCCTCTTTTCCTGCGGCCTGCCAGTTTGCATGCTCCGAGAAGGGTCTGGTTTGGATTTTGAGGGGGACCCCCACGCCATTTTTTCGACGTAGGGGATTCCCCTTCAAATCCCATGCCAGTTTTTTATTTAAAATTTGGCGTGGAGTTCCCACTCAGGATTCATACCAAACACAGTGCCTGGTATTGGCGGGAATCCACGTCGGCTCTCCGTCCACCGGCCTCTATGGCAGCAATGCGTGTCGCTCATTGCGAAAGGAAAAACTAAATTTTTCCTTTCCCGATGACGAGACAGCTCGGCGCTGGCTCTCGCGACGGGGCTCGTAGGGTGTCAATCTTGCCGCTAGAAGAGGCGAGATTGACACAAAATCGGCGGCACCTACTGTATCTCATAAAATTTGAATATCATCAAAAAGTAGTCATATATTTTATACAGTATAGATGAGTTACACACATGTGATACATTTTTAAGCATTTCTTTCTTTTAATTTTGATGATTATGGCTTACAGCTAGTGAATACCCAAATTTCAGTATCTCATAAAATTTGAATATTAGAATTTCACATAAGACCAATAAAAAAAAGGATTTTTAATACAGAAATGTTGGCTTACTGAAAAGTACTTGGTCGGGGCTCCTTTTGCATGAATTACTGCATCAATGCGGCGTGGGAGGTGATCAGCCTGTGGCACTGCTGAGGTGTTATAGAAGCCCAGGTTGCTTTGATAGCAGCTCGTCTGCATTGTTGGGTCTGGTGTCTCTCATCTTCCTCTTGACAATACCCTACAGATTCTCTATAGGGTTTAGGTCAGGCAAGTTTGCTGGCCAATCAAGCACAGTGATACATCATTAAACCAGGTATTGGTACTTTTGGCAGTGAAGGCAGGTGCCAAGTCTTGCTGGAAAGGGAAATTAGCATTAGCATAGGAAATTCTAGAGCACTTCATGTTTCCCTCTGCTGACCAGATTTATGGTCATTTTCCAGTAGGACTTGGCACCTGCCAGCACTGGGGTTAAGTACCAATACCTGGTTTAATGATCATGGTATCACTGTGCTTGATTGGCCAACAAACTCACCTGACCTAAACCCCATAGAGAATCTGTGGGATATTGCCAAGAGGAATATGAGAGACAACAGACCCAACAATGCAGATGAGCTGAAGCCACTATCAAAGCAACCCGGTCTTCCATAACACCTCAGCAGTGCCACAGGCTGGTCGCCTCCAAGCCACGCCACATTGATGCAACAGGAGCCCCGACCGAGCATTATGTGCATACTGTACTGTACATAGTCATACTTTTCAGTATGCCAACAATCCTTTTTTTTATTGGTCTTATGTATTATTCTAATTTTCTGAGATACTGAATTTTGGGTTTTCGCTAGCTGTAAGCCATAAAAGAAATACTTGAAATATATCCCTCTGTGTGTAACACATCTAGGAGTTTCACTTTTTGAATAGAATTACTGAAATAAATTAACTTTTTGATGATATTCTAATTTTATGAGATGCACCTGTATATACATGGCTCTGCAAATATAATTTTTTACGAAGAGTTGTGTGCTGCGTACCAATTACAGGAGTTTGCTAAATCCTAAATAGAATAATACAGGCACATTTCCTAAATACATTGTATAATCACACACAGAAAAGAAAGAAAGTCATGGACTTGAGGCAGAGTGGTATTAGTCACAGGCACAAAGATAATAAAAGAATGAGACAGGCCGTTTGTTAGAGCTTGTTACAAACTGATCACTAACAAAGTAAAATCTTTACTCAATAAATTCCTGCAAACATAGCACAAATCATTCCATGATTTGTCTTCATTCTATCAGGAAGAAGAAACATCCACTCAGCCAAACAAGTTCTTTTATGTGTATACACATATATACCAGACAAGCTCTTTATTTTTCTGCTGAGACCCGGGGTATATTTTTAAATCATACCAGATATAAGTGGATAAAATATACGTGTACTATAATAGGTATGCTCTAACCTCAGCCAGTAGATATATGCTTATATTATAGGGCTTGTAAATGTTATGTCTATTATGAAAATAATTACTCCTTTAAGTGAGCCTGTAAGGGAAAAAAATATGGAACTGCTTTAAAAAAAAATAATAAAAAAAAAATATTATCCTGGCTTTGCTATTTAGTAAGTCCCAGACCTAGAGCATGTTTTTGGGATGAGAGTTCAGACATTTCAGACTTTACTAAGGGCATGCTTGTTCCAAATCAGTGGTTCACTAGGTCAATAATCCAGGATCAGGCTGACAGACTTGTGCCTTTCTAAAAAGCTACTAGTAGCACTCACATTTCTGTTTTCCCAGGTACAGTTTTCCCAGGGATATCACAGTGTTGTACAACAGTCTGAGACACCCCAGAAGTCTTTTTGTTTTGTTTTTGTTTGTTTTTTTATTTAAATTGGTATCAAACCCAAAACCGAAATTTTTTATATATTGCAGCTTACCAATCATTAGATGTGGTGGCTGTATTACTTTTCTTTGTTTAGGCTTTTTCCCCTCTGTTTTCACCTGGTGATCTGGCCAGTAACACACCTCCTCTATTAGAGTGCCTTCCCTCTGGGCAAATGAGCACAGGAGGCACTGCTGTACAGCAGCATTGTCAGTCTGGGAGGAAGGGAGTGTTAAATGTACTAGCAGATTTAAATACACTGGCAAATTAAAGCCAAATTCCAGATAACACTGCAACTAAGCAAGCAGTTACAGCAACAGCTTTTCTTTCTTTTGGGATAAAGGTTTTACATCAATAAATAAAAGCTGATCATTGTGAGAAACCATGTCAGAAGTGCCGGGACAAGGGGCGGGCAGGAGGGACGGCAGCCCTGGGCACTGTGGTATCATGTGCAGTGGGGGGGACCACAAGGAGATTGGGGGAAGGAGGTTTATGTTGGAAGGGGTGAATTTGAGGGGTGGCGGGGGGAAAGTATTGTTCTTGGAGGGGAATTTGGGGGGGGGGGTGCTAAGAGTGATGATTTCAGGATATTTGTGTTGGGAGGGGGGGATTTCAAGTGTACCAGGATGGAAAATTTTAGGGGTAAGGGAATTGTGCTAGGAGAGGAGAATTATTTTTTGGAGGGGGAATTTTAGCTCAGGGGGCAAAGATTTGTGCTGAAAGGGGGCATTTCAGCAAGGGGGCAGCTATATACTTGGAGGAGGGGGAAATTATGCCTAGGGGGTAAGCATGCAGATTAATGCTCAGTGTTTTTGTGAGGGGATTTTTTCTAACTCCTAATGCTCATACATCTTGGGGGGGGGGGCGCAGTTTGGCACGTTCGCCCTGGGCACTAGATGACCTTTTCCCGTCATAATTGGTCTATGTCAAACCTGTAACTGCTACATCTACAGGACAGCATGTTCTGTTGAAAAACAGCAGACTTACGGGCCAAATCAGCAGGTTAAACTGTGGGTATGGAATTGGGTATATGGGATTGTACGATATTTCTTTTTTTTTCTTTTCTTTCTTTTCTTTATTTATTTTATGGTTGAACTGGATGGACTTGTGTCTTTTTTCCACCTGACTAACTATGTAACTATGTAACTATGTAACTATGTTACAATAAAATAAAGAAAGGCTAAAAAACAGAAAACAAATGCAGCCACCACATATAAGAAATGGTAAGTTGCAATATAATAAATGTTTGCATTTGGGTTTAATACCGCTTTAGGTTTCTTTTACTAATAATCAAGCAGTGGTAAATCTGTGACTTTGGTACTTTTTAACAAAGCATTTATGTGCTTCTTATGCCGCGTACACACGATCATTTTTCACGTCGTGAAAAATGACATTTTTTGTTTTCAACAAGAAAAACGACCGTGTGTGGTCTTTTTGTCATTTTTCACGACGTGAAAAACGGCATTAAAAACGACGAGAAAAATTAGAACATGTTCTAATTTTTCTCGTCGTTTTTCCTGACATTTCTTCCGCGGCAGTGTTTCCCATAGGGAAACACTGCCGTGGAGCCCATAGACGATCGTTTTTCTCGTCATTTTAAAAAATTACGAGAAAAATGACCATGTGTGGGGAACAAGCTGTTCCCTCGTTTAAAATGTCATTATTCACGGTGGTTTTTTAACCGCCGTGAATAAT
This sequence comes from Rana muscosa, assembly GCA_029206835.1. Classification (NCBI taxonomy): domain Eukaryota; kingdom Metazoa; phylum Chordata; class Amphibia; order Anura; family Ranidae; genus Rana; species Rana muscosa. Next base: position 588,927,951 of record CM055117.1, read on the forward strand.
GATCGTGTGTACGCGGCATTAGAATTGATTTTACTCCTTGCAGCAAAAAAATGAAAATATTAAAAATAACTAAAATTTTTTGTTTGAAGCTGACTTACTGCTACACTGTGAATAGCCTGTGTGTTAAATTGACCTGAATAGCATGAGATTTTACATACCCAGATGAACCAAAGGAGGGACATGACCCCTCCATTTTACTTAGCAGAAACAGCAAAGTTTTTTCAGTTTACCTACAGTAGGTTGACAAAAATCAAGTAGGCTGTCTTCTGTAAACTGTGTGTCTACAAACATTCTGTAATCATCTTTCTTTTTTGTTGAAAGAAATATGACATACAAATAGATCAAAAAGATCCAAACCTATTATTCGTCTTCATTTCTGTGCCTGGATACTGCAGATAATTAGTTGAATGCTCCCACAGTGAATTTTGTATCACATTGTAATTAGTTTGAAAACTGACATAACTGAGAAAATATGTTCTTTGGTCTATTATTATCTGCATGCTAGTTCTCGGCATTTCAAACCCAGTTTCTTACATTACATTCACTGTACTTAAATGTATCTATCACTATGTACCTATCACACTATTAGTCCTCCTAACCTTATTTACCTATCTTCTAAAATTGACTCCTAACACTTAGCCTTCCTACTAACACTGGAAATTTACCTATTATATAAAACAAATACTTAACCTACTCTAATGCCGCGTACACACGATCAGAATTTCCGTTGGAAAAAACCGTGGATGGTTTTTCCGACAGAATTTCCCTCAAACTTGGCTTGCATACACACGGTCACACAAATCTTGTCGGAAATTCCGACCATCAAGAACGCGGTGACGTACGACACATACGACAAGCCGAGATCAATGAAGTTCAATAGGCAGTTTGGCTCTTCTGCTTGATTCTGAGTGCATGCATGTTTTTTTTGCGCGTCGGAATTGCATACAGACGATCGGAATTTACGATGGGAACTTTTCCTGTTGGAAAATTTGAGAACCAGCTCTCAAATTTTTGTTGTCGGAAATTCCGATAGAAAAAGTCAGATGGAGCCTACACACGGTCTGAATTTCTGACCAAGAGTTCACATCGAACTTTTCTTGTCGGAAATTCCAACCGTGTGTACGCGGCATTACACTTAAAGCCCCACTCTGGATCACTGAACTCTAGGTAACCTCCTACCTTTTTTCTGTCCTTTTACCACAGTTTTTAGAAGTATTCTTGGTTTAGCCTTAGACGAAGTGAGCATTCAGAGACTTTCTCTTCCCCATTTCCTGTCTATGGGTCCTGGCACATGTGACTGCTCTGTGGGAAACCAGATGAATAGTCCCCTCAATGCCACTCTATAATTATAACAAATCATGCTAATGTAACTAAATCAGCATGAACTGAACAACTGAGCATGTTAATTGTAATGTTTCTTCACACCTGTCTCCAACCAGTTCTACCCACAGCATCCCAGCTTCATCCACACCGATCAATTTGTGCTTCTTCCCACAGCACAACATCAGAAGTCACTGCCCACCGCAGTCTAGTCCTGCCCATCCTTAGCCTTGTCTGCTTCTTCTCCCAACACAACATCACTAGCCATAACCCACTTCAAGCCAGTGCCACCAACCCCCAGCCTCATGTCCTTCTTCCCTCAGCACAAAGTCACCAGTTAGCACCCGCAGCTCTGACTACAGAATTATAGGAGATATATTTTTGTGAGCCAAGCCGAGAGCCAGGTTTAATGACGTAAGGCACCTCCTCCATGTCAGCTGAATATTGCTGCAGGGATTGGGGAGAGCTAGTGGTGTCAAGGCAACTTAGATATAGATTTTCTCAGAAATTATGTGGTCAATTCATATAGTTATTTCGGAAGTTTGATAAAACGTTTATAAAGGAGTTCAATTACAAGAAAACTTCTTTATCCTGGAGATCAGCTTTAACACTAAAACTAACATTTACAATTAGGTAAAAAGAAGAAAGGTCAGCGCTTGAAGACAGAAGGCAGCTACCAAATACAAAGGTCAATATATGAAACCCTCTTAGATAAATGGATAATGAATGCAGCGCCACAAATTAAAAGATGTGAAAAACAATCAATGTACTGTAATCCGTGTCTGTTCTCCTATGACAATTTCTACTATGTGTAGCATGTTAATAAATGTATAAAATACCATTAACTTGTCAAATATGTACAAATTATGTAACCCAAAGAAATAAAATTCAATTAATTCATTCATTATATATGTGCAAATTATATAAATAACTAAAGTTCATAAGTGTGCAAACAATTCAGGCTTTCACCAATTCATATGTATTCTTTCCCGTGAGTAGATATGCTCCAAATTGTTGGCATCACCAAACCACTACCAGCAATCCACCATCAGAAATGGCTGCACAATGATAGGCAGTGCTTTATAAACCAATATATACAGATTATCCTTCTCAGAGAGGCCCCAGTCCCATTAAATAACAGCCAGCTTAAATGGACTTCTTGCCAGAAATACAATGTTGTTGTCACTTCCTGTGAGTTTTAAAGAAAGAACAGACATTGTTTTTTTCTCTTTTGTAAACTATTAGTCCCATCATGCCACCATGTAATAGACATGAACAAAGGAGGACATGCTTGAAGTCCAGTTGTCTGTGTGACATGGGACTAGAGACAAAACTCAAATGTTATTTTAAATCTGTAAATATATTGAATATAATAAAAACTATTAGCCTTAAAATTTGATATATATGATGATATATTGCCAATAATAACCAATATATTATGACGATAAAACATTTTGAATAATCTTACATAAAATATCATACCAGTGATTCAGCTTTAAAAGCTTGAACCAACCATTTTATAACAATAAAACCACTATATGATCTTGCCACCACGTTTCACGGTGAGGATGGTGTGTTCAGGGTGATGTGCAGTGTTAGTTTCCGCCACACACAGCATTTTGCTTTTAGGCCAAAAAGTTAAATTTTTGTCTCATCTGACTAGAGCACCTACTTCCACATGTTTGCTGTGTCCCCCACATGGCTTCTTGCAATTGGGACTTCTTATGGCTTTCTTTCAACAATGGCTTTCTTCTTGCCACTCTTCCATAAAGGCCAGATTTGTGGAGTGCACAACTAATAGTTGTCCTGTGGACAGATTCTCCCACCTGAGCTGTGGATCTCTGCAGCTCCTCCAGAGTTACCATGGGCCACTTGGCTGCTTCTCTGATTAATGCTCTCCTTGCCCGGCCTGTCAGTTTAGGTGGACAGCCCTGTCTTGGTAGGTTTGCAGTTGTGCCATACTCTTTCTATTTTCAGATAATGGATTGAACAGTGCTCTGTGAGTTGCTCAAAGCTTGGGATATTGTTTTCTAACCTAACCCTGCTTTACACTTCTCCACAACTTTATCCCTGACATGTCTGGTGTGTTCATTGGCCTTCATTATGCTGTTTGTTCACTAAGGTCTCTAAGAAACCTCTGAGGGCTTCACGGAACAGCTGTATTTATACTGAGATTAAAATTCACTATTTACTAATTAGGTGACTTCTGAAGGCAATTGGTTCCACTAGATTTTCGCTAGGGGTATCAGAGTAAAGGGGGCTGAATACAAATGCACGACACACTTTCACATATTTATTTGTAAAGAATGTGGAAAACCATTTATCATTTCCCTTCTACTTCACAATTATGTGCCCCTTTGTGTTGGTCTATCACATAAAATCCCAATAAAATAAATTTATGTTTTTGGTTGTAAAATGACAAAATGTGGAAAATTTCCTTGTCAATAATATTTATTGGTTGCATAATAATAAATACATACTTTGGCTATTTATGCAAGGATACAGATAAATAAAAATTACATACAAATATTCTATAAGTAAATAATACATAACATAAAATATTTAAATTAAATTAATTAGATCTTCACTAACTATATAGTCGGTGGGTAACATTGTATAAAATGTTGAAAATTTCAAGAGGTATGAATACTTTTTTCAAGACACTGTAGTATGTATATACATAATGTAAAAGTCTAACAATTTATTAAGATAATTTTGCAGATTGGCACCCTTGCCTCTAAAGTTTTATCAAAATATTTTCAGAGACCCTTAAAACTATTTTGTGCAATGAACTAGTAATATCTTACAAAACAAATTTTTTAAAATAAGCCTGCCATGCGAGAGTCACAGGGGCTGCCATGGCTGACCTACTTTTTATAATGTGAGTGATTCGGCTGTTATTTTGACCCACTGGCTCAATAGTCACAAGTGAAGTGAGACTGAATTCAGAACTCCTGATTTTCCATTTGCTCCAAATGAGTCCCTTAAGTACTAAAGTCAACACAATAGGTAAGTAGGATTTTTAGGAAAGGTCAGCAATGGAAGGCTCAATGTTTCTCTAATGAAATGTTTTATTTAAATGTGTAGAACTACAATAGTTTCTTTAAATGTGTAGAACTACAATAGTTTCCTTAAATGTGTAGAACTACAATAGTTTCTTTAAATGTGTAGAACTACAATAGTTTCCTTAAATGTGTAGAACTACAATAGTTTCTTTAAATGTGTAGAACTACAATACAGTAGGTGCCGCCGATATTGTATTTCTATCGCGCTCCCATCGCCGAGATTCTCGGCGACAGGAGTGCCGAGATCTCGGCAGCAGGGTGGCGACACGTGTCGCGCTCGCTGCAATAGCGAGGAGACGCGACACTGTATTGAGCGGGGATCCGACGCGGATTCCAGCCAATACCAGGCACTGCGTTTGGTATGAATCCTGAGCGAGAACTCCACGCCAATTTTTAAAGAAAAAAATGGCGTGGGCTCCCCCTCCAGGAGCATACCAGGCCCTTGGGTCTGGTCTGGATTTGAAGGGGAGCCCTACGCCGAAAAAAACGGCGTGGGGGTCCCCCTCAAGATCCAAACCAGACCCTTATCCGAGCACGCAACCTGGCAGGCCGCAGGGGAAGAGGGGGGGACGAGGGCGGCCCCCCTCCCTCCTGAACCGTACCAGGCCACATGCCCTCAACATGGGGGGTTTGGTGCTCTGGGGAAGGGGGGCGACCTGCGGCCCCCCCACCCCAGAGCACCCTGCCCCCATGTTGATGAGGACAGGGCCTCTTCCCGACAACCCTGGCCGTTGGTTGTCGGGGTCTGCGGGCGGGGGGCTTATCGGAATCCGGGAGCCCGCTTTAATAAGGGGGCCCCCGGATCCCGCCCCCCCACCCTATGTGAATGAGTATGGGGTACATCGTACCCCTACCCATTCACCTGGTGGAAAATAAATGGAAATAAAAACACAACACAGTTTTTAAAAGTATTTTATTGCACCGCTCCGGAGGTCTTCTTCCGACTTCGGGGGTCTCCGGTGTCGTCGCCGCGTTCTCCGGTTCTTTCTTCTGCCGGGCCTCCGCTAACTTCTTTTTAGCTGTTTTGCTAGCAGAGGCCCGGTCTTCTCCGTCGCCTTCTTCTTCTCCCGCTCTCCGGTTCTTCTCCCGCTCTCCGGTTCTTTCTTCTGCCGTGCCTCCGCTAACTTCTTTTTAGCTCTTTTGCTAGCAGAGGCCCGGTCTTCTCCGTCGCTTTCTTCTTCTCCCGCTCTCTGGTTTTTCTCCCGCTCTCCGGTTCTTCTCCCGCTCTCCGGTTCTTTCTTCTGCCGGGCCTCCGCTAACTTCTTTTTAGCTCTTTTGCTAACGGAGAACCCGGTCTTCCCGTAGTCTCGTCCGGCTCTCCGTTGTCCTTCTGCCGGCCCCTCCACTAACTTCTTGTAGCTCTTTTGCTAGCGTCGGCGTCTTCTTCCCTCTTCTCCTCCTCGATGTTGACTCGTCGCTTCCTCTCGCAGTAATGATAAATCTTCGGTCCGCAGAGATTAATATAGGCTTCTCATGACGTCACAATCACATGGTCCCATGACGTCACAGTCACATGCTCCGGGGCACATGTGCGCATGTGACTGTGACGTCATGTGCACATGTGCCCCGGAGCATGTGACTGTGACGTCATGTGAAGCCTATATTAATCTTTGCGGACCGAAGATTTATCATTACTGCGAGAGGAAGCGACGAGTCAACATCGAGGAGGAGAAGAGGGAAGAAGATGCCGACGGCGGCGACGGAGAAGACCGGCTCCTCCACTAGCAAAAGAGCTACAAGAAGTTAGTGGAGGGGCCGGCAGAAGGACAACGGAGAGCCGGACGAGACGACGGGAAGACCGGGCCTCCGTTAGCAAAAGAGCTAAAAAGAAGTTAGTGGAGGCCTGGCGGAAGAAAGAACCGGAGAGCGGGAGAAGAACCGGAGAGCGGGAGAAGAAGAAGGCGACGGAGAAGACCGGGCCTCTGCTAGCAAAAGAGCTAAAAAGAAGTTAGCGGAGGCCCGGCAGAAGAAAGAACCGGAGAGCGGGAGAAGAACCGGAGAGCAGGAGAAGAAGAAGGCGACGGAGAAGACCGGGCCTCTGCTAGCAAAACAGCTAAAAAGAAGTTAGCGGAGGCCCGGCAGAAGAAAGAACCAGAGAACGCGGCGACGACACCGGAGACCCCCGAAGTCGGAAGAAGACCTCCGGAGCGGTGCAATAAAATACTTTTAAAAACTGTGTTGTGTTTTTATTTCCATTTATTTTCCACCAGGTGAATGGATAGGGGTACGATGTACCCCATACTCATTCACATAGGGTGGGGGGGCCGGGATCCAGGGGCCCCCTTATTAAAGGGGGCTCCCAGATTCCGATAAGCCCCCCGCCCGCAGACCCCGACAACCAACGGCCAGGGTTGTCGGGAAGAGGCCCTGTCCTCATCAACATGGGGGCAGGGTGCTCTGGGGTGGCGGGGGCCGCAGGTCGCCCCCCTGCCCCAGAGCACCAAACCCCCCATGTTGAGGGCATGTGGCCTGGTACGGTTCAGGAGGGAGGGGGGGCCGCCCTCGTCCCCCCCTCTTCCCCTGCGGCCTGCCAGGTTGCGTGCTCGTATAAGGGTCTGGTTTGGATCTTGAGGGGGACCCCCACGCCGTTTTTTCAGCGTAGAGCTCCCCTTCAAATCCAGACCGGACCCAAGGGCCTGGTATGCTCCTGAAGGGGGAACCCACGCCGTTTTTTTCTTTAAAAATTGGCGTGGAGTTCCCACTCAGGATTCATACCAAACGCAGTGCCTGGTATTGGCGGGAATCCGCGTCGGATCCCCGCCTATCGGCAATGCGTGTCGCTCATCGTGAAAGGAACATTTTTCCTTTCCCGATGACGAGACAGCTCGGCGCTGGCTCTCGCGACGGAGCTCATAGGGTGTCAATATCGCCGCTAGAAGCGGCGAGATTGACACAATATCGGCGGCACCTACTGTAATTTCTTTAAATGTGTAGAACTACAATAGTTTCTTTAAATGTGTAGAACTACAATAGTTTCCTTAAATGTGTAGAACTACAATAGTTTCTTTAAATGTGTAGAACTACAATAGTTTATTTAAATGTGTAGAACTACAATAGTGTAGCATTACTACAAAAATGTGTGTTTTGTCAATGTATCTTAGTATCTGCCTTCAGCGGAAATCCTTCATCACACTGTCTGGCCTCTCTGGCATAGTCTTTACTTCTGCTCTGGAAAACATACATCCAGGTGGGATAGACACCATGCAAGGATAAAAAATTATAGAGTTGTTCCTACCAATGGAAAATAGCAAACTTAAGCCCTGTACACACGATCGGATTTCCTATGGTTTTTAATCCGATGGATTTTTCCATCGGAAAACCGATGAAGATGACTTCCATCAGTCTTGCCTACTTACCATCAGTCAAAAAATTGATCGCCCCAAAATCCGTGTCGTAAAACACTCTGACGAGCCAAGAAAAATGAAGTTCTATGCTTCTGAGCATGCGTCGACTTGATTCTGAGCATTCGTGGGTTTTTTATCCGATGGAGTTCCCCACAGACGATAGTAATTTGCTATTGTTTTTTTTTCCATCGGATAAATTTAAAACATGTTCTATTTTTTAACACCAATGGAAAAAAGACCGATGGGGCCCATACACGATCGGTTTGTCCGATGAAAAAAGTCCATCGGAGTGTTTTCATTGGTAAAACCGATCGCGTGTACAGGGCTTTAGCCTCTCTGTTCTTTGTTCCTTCGTTGGTGCCTGTCCCTCTTTAATGAATGACAGCTAGAACCAATGTAAACACTGAAACATTTGATCATTGTGACAATAGATTTTTTATCTGTAAATATACTGTAAAGTTCTCCTTACTCCAGAATTTGATGTAGTGGATCATTTATTTTTTATTCATTCACACTTTCCCTGTATAACCTAAATGTTTTTAAATAAAAAAATGTGAAACTTCAAGTCTGCTGTGATTTACTGTAGTTTATAATTCAGCTTTGCACTTTAAGATGTTAAATATGCAAAAAAATACATATTTTTTTCAGAGAACAGGCCCTTTCTTCCTTGAGGTCATAAACAGGACAACTCTTCTAATTCCAATGGGGAACAGGTAAAAGACTCTCCACAGAAATTCCCTTCAGACTGCATGCCTAAATGTATTTTCATATTAGATTATAATAAGGCAGAAATAGGGCTCATGCACACAAAAAAAAACGCCAAACGCCTAAAAACGCCCGTTGTTTCGCATTTAGACGCATTTTTACATTAGCGTTAGTGCACAGTTTCCCACGTTTTTTCACGTTAGCGTTTTTGGGTGTTTTTTCGTTAAAAACACTCCAAATAATGTAAAAACAGCTGAAAACGTACAAAATGTGGCTAAAAGCATTTTTGTTGCTTTTCGCTTTTACAGCTCATTTTTATTGCTCCTGCAAGCCCCTAAACGCTTATGCCTAGAAAAGCCTTTGACAGTTTATGTTTGCATGGACACATAGGCTAACATGGAGAGGCTTAAGGCTGGGTTCACACCAGTCCGATGCGAATTCCTGCTCTGTTCTCTGTGCGAAGAGAAGAAGCAGCTGTTCAGCCCTTCCTCTGCGTTGTAGCTGCGGATCAGATGAGCAGGGAGAGGGGGAGGTGTAGTGAGCAGGGGGAGAGAATGCCTGATCACAAAGGAATGCATCTGCGAATCAGATGCGTGTCCATAGAAGATAATGGGCCTGAATTCGCACCTGAGCCAGAACACATTGCCTAGAATGCGCACATGCTTTTTCTGAACTGCACAGTGCGGAGTCCCTGTAGATATGTGAACCAGCCTCATACAAATCAATGTATTTTAAAATGTCTTGTGAATTGGATGCGTTAGAAGCCGCATCCAATTCACATAGGTGTGAACCAAGCCCTAGAGGCAGTTAAAAAAAGTCAAACGCCCCTAACAGCAGCTGTAAAAACATCCTGTGTATATGAGCCCTCAGAAGATATTAATTATATTTTTGACTTAAAGTGTTACTAAACCCAGGAGGACCCTGCATTCACTATATCTGGTCTCCCACAGTACACAGAACATGGACATGCAATTATTTTAGTAAACATAAACTGCTAAATACCTTTTTTGATTAGCAGTCAGAGCAGTCTTGTGACTTCCATGACTGTCTGGGTAAAGCTTGTAGGAGGAGTTTTCACTCTCTCACGATTGCCCAATTAGAATGCAGGACCACTGACCATCTATCTGAACAGTGCTTATTGGCCCTGTGCTGATCACATGCACTCTCCCAATAAAAAAATAACTCTCTAGCAATACACACCAAACTTAGCATGTGCAGCCTGACTCTAGTAACTCTGTCTTATCCGGACATGTTTTGGAGTCAGTGGAAGAAGGAGATAATCAGAGAAGACAGGATCAAACAGCCTTTTTACACAATGCAGATGATTAACCCCTTAGGTTCCACAGTGAGTATAACAAGCATGCTTTACTGCATATACAGACTGATTTTAATGTTATATGTTTAGTAACACTTTAAACTTATCCCCCACTGAGGCAGTTACTCATATAACCTTCTAATACACTTTTCTACTTTCCTTAAGGGAACAAAGTCATGTCCCTTACCTTTTTGTAGCAAACGCTTGGCAGCTTCCCTCATCAAAGAGCACATGGTAAGGGTGAAATGTGAGCAAGGGGATGGGAGGAGACAAATGGGACAGGGAGAAATGAAGAGAGAAAGCATGAAATGAGCTGTGACACAGTAGAATGAAGACATGATCACCAAACAAAGCTATGAGTTACAACAATATGGTTATAACAATACTTATGGTAAAAAAAAACTAATACAGAGTCCTTAGGCAACCCTGTGGTTATTTATCATTAGTCATTCCTTACAACTGTAGTTCAATATGTTCATTTATTAGTATAGCACTGACTTCTGTACAGCATATTCAATGGCAAAATCATTCACAGAAAAACATTTATTACACTGTTGTAATTTTCCCTTTGACTAATTGTTGATTTGTTATTAACCAAGACAGTTCCCTCTATGTGTACTGCACTTATGCATGTATATCATATTGACTGACCAAATACAATAAAGGCCAGACAGATGATGGAAAAAAAAATCTGCATGTACACACGATTTGTATATACATGTATGGTAGTATATGAAGCATGCAGCCACATCACACTGTTGTATTAGATGAACAGCCTATTAGTCTCAAAAGCCCTGCATTCTCCAATGGATGGTGATTGGAAGTGTGTGCTGTAGTCAGAGGGTAGCATTATTGCTTCCTACTCCTAACTAAATATAGCGGGGCTTTAAATCTAAGGGAATGTTTGAGTGGTAGTTGTTCTCAAACACACTATTTGATAGGGTTCTGTAAAACCCATTTTTATATTACAGGTGGGATGCTGGTGTGTAGTTCCCTGTGGCCTATTGATGGCGCTGCCATCGGAGGCTAGGGTTGAACCGCTGGTACAGTGCTGCGTCTTGGATGTCCCCTTTCGGCGGTATGGTGGGCGTGTCGGCCTGCTGTGCATGCCGGAAAAGGATATAAAAGGGGCAGACCCTGTCTGTAAGGGGTGAGTTCCCGGGGGTCTGAACCCGGGAGTGTGTTGTCCTGTTCGTGGCCACCCCAGGCACCTTTAGCCCTGGGGTGGAGTTCCTGGTCCGGTACATTGGTGGATCAGCCCCAGGCATCTTTAGCCCTGGAGCTGCAACTGAAGGCCTTGGGTCCAGCACCTTCAGCTGGAGCCCACGGAGGGAGGAAAAATCCCAGGGTGCTTCCTTGCGAGGAGACCCGTATCTAGAAGAGAAGGCCGGGGGAGGACCGTTCAGAGGGACTGGTGAGAGATCACAGTGAAGGAAGGGGCCCGGTAATTCTCTGGAGGGATGTTATCTTCCTGTTAGAGGCCTAATACCAGAACCATCGTTCACCAGGTCTGTGGCAGAGACCTAATGTCCATCAGGTCTGTGGCAGAGTTTGTGCAGAGACTGTGTGTAATCTAATTCGAGCATCACTCCGGCTGCTAGGATCCACTCTAATGGGATGAGCTGAGACTACCTGAAGATATGGGTAGTGAATAAGTATTCGTTTGTGCCTGGACCTACTCCAACACCTCTTGCTTTCCTGATCTTCCTCCAACCTTTCCTGTCTTAATGACTATGCATAAGAGAAAACTAAACTCTACGTTAGAGTTGCAATTGGTGTGGACCTTGGAGTTATTGGGGAATAGAGACTTGTCTTTATTGCAGTGAAGGGAACCATTCTCTGGAGAACCTGAACATAGAGACCCAGGTACATTACACCGCTCAACCTCTTCACACAGGAGGGTACGAGCATGTGGCATGGTGTGCCCCTTTTCCTACAAGTGAGCCAAAAGTAAGGAATAGGGGTGTGTGTGCTACATAAATATGAAGGATCAAGCAATAACTATATAACATTCCTGGGGAACCTTTATAGATAATGCTGGACATTTTAGGAGAGAATGCCATGGAGACTGGAGCTAGTAAGTCTTATATGCCCCTTCATCTTTGCCATTCATTTTGGCACCCTCCTAACTTTTCATTGTTCATCATTAGTACCACCATTTCACTCATTCAACTCCTAATAGGGCTTAAAGCGGAGTTCCACCCAAAATAACATCCATATATGACCACACTCCTTACACTACAAACATGTACAGTAGCCACTTTTTTTTTTTTTTTTCTGTACATACCGTAATATTGTCATTTCAATTCCGGCTTCCGGGTTCTCACTCCCGCGGGAGTAGGCGTTTCTATTCTCCTGCAATGTAATTTGGGAGTTCGCCCAGATGTGACATGTCCTGCAGAAAAAGTTCCCCGGCGGATAAGGTCCCCCCCCCCTGTACTGCGCATGCGCGGCACGAACCTCAGCGGAGTTTCCGAAAGTAGCCGAACATGTAGAGCTGCGAGTCGGCTCTACACGGCGCCTGCGCAGTCAGCTCTACATGGCTCCTAGTCATTGCGCAGGCGCCGTGTAGAGCTAACTCGCAGCTCTACATGTTCGGCTACTTTCGGAAACTCCGTTGAGGTTCGTGCCGCGCATGCGCAGTACAGGGGGGTGAACCTTATCCGCCGGGGAACTTTTTCTGCAGAACACCGTCCACCGCTACCAGGAAGTCAGTGCTTGTGGGCTTCACAATGCCCACAAGCAAAATGGAAAATTCTGACGGCTGATTTTAAAAGTGCATTTTTTGCCAGAAAAAAGACAGGCGAGGTTAAAAATCACCAAACACGTGAGTACTAATTGGTGATCTACAAATACTTTGCATGCAAGCTAAAAAAAAAAAAAAGATTTGCCGCGGAACCTCCGCTTTAAATGCTGAGTAGTCCAGTTCACACATACATTTGTCCAGACACAAACTTAATCTCTAAGAATTTCAATATTTTTTGGCAAACTGTGTGACATTACTTTTTCTGTGTGCTCCATGTTCCCAGTCCTATATGATCAGGCAGGACCATTTTTAAGGCAGGGCAAAAGGGGCAGCTTCCCTGGGCCCCATCATTGTTGTGGGTCCCAAAGCAGCTGCCTCATACTTACCAATGATCTCTGCTTAAATTCCCTTGTCCCTTGAAGTTTTAGTCCTGTGCTGTGTCTTAATATCTCTGTGTGAAGTTCTGTTACTAATGCTGCTCAGCTCTGTTCTATTGCCGTGAACAGAGGACTCACCTGCAGACCCTGTGTTTACATGTAAATAACCTGCAATAATATGTAAAAAGAGGCAACTTTTTTGATATGTAAATAGCCAAAGGCATTGATATGTAAATAGCCGAAGGCATTGATATGTAAATAGATGCAGCATTTATATGTATATCATGCCCCCCGAGATCATATTCACCATCACTTCTGCTGAATGCTGCCCACTGGAGAAGTAAAGGGGCATGCTGGGAAGTCTTGCCTACAACTGTAGTCATTAAGCCTAACATCAGCCTGTTCTGCAAAGGTTAGCAAATTGGAGGTGGAACACTTTTTCAAAATAAAATGGTGCCACAGCACCCTGAATTTTGGTGCATGTGAATACACACATCTCAGCAGATGCACGAGGGTGTCATTAACAATAATGCCTTTTTTTGTTTTCTCTTTTTTGCATTACTTCCGATTTGATTACAACGAAAGTTTGATGAATTATTATATAGTTTAAAGATAATATAACCTGGTATTTGTAATAGTAAAGCCCTGTACACACGATCGGATTTCCTATGGATTCAAATCTGATGTATTTTTCCATCGGAATTCCGATGAAGCTGACTTCCATCAGTCTTGCCTACACACCATCAATTAAAAATTTGACCGTCCCAAACGCTGTGACGTAAAACACTCCGATGAGCCAAGAAACATGAAGTTCAATGCTTCTGAGCATGCGTCGACTTGATTCTGAGCATGCGTGGGTTTTTTCTCCAATGGAGTTCCACACAGACGATCGGAATTTGCTATCGTTTTTTTTTCCATCGGATAAATTTAAAACGGCTAGCGGCCGAAAAAGGGTTAATACCGCTGGCAATGCGCCTCTGTAGAGGTGCATTGCCAGCGGTATTACCACGGTTTCCCATTGCTTTCAATGGGAAGGAGCGGTGTAGGAGCGGTAAACACACCTCTCCGATCACCGCTCCAAAGATGCGGCTAGCAGGACTTTTTTTCATGTCCTGTTAGCGCACCGCTCCAGTGTGAAAGCCCTCGGGCTTTCACATTGGAGAGGCAGCAGCCGCTGTTTAGGCTCGGTTTGCAGGCGCCATTTTTAGCAAAATAGCGCCTGCAAACTGCCCCAGTGTGAAAGGGTTCTGACTGTCTGCAGCTAGCACAATCACCTGCCTGCCTGTCACAGTATAGAGACTAACAGGAACGGATCTATCTAAACTCAATACAGTATATAAATATATATACAACACCTAGGATGCATATATATCCTCTACACGCTGTAACTGCAGATAACTGACTCGCCTGCCTGCTCTATCTAACTCAATATAAATGACACAGCCTATCTCTCTGAAACTGCCTCTTTCACAAACGCCAACACATTACACAAGGCCAACTTCCAGGCGGCCTTATATAGTGTGGGGCGTGTACTAAACCCCCTGAGCCATAATTGGCCAAAGCCACCCTGGCTTTGGCCAATTACGGCTCTCCGTTTTTTCCGCGCTGTGATTGGCCAAGCATGCGGGTCATAGTGCATGCTTGGCCAATCATCAGCCAGCAATGCACTGTGAAACCTCCAGCAACCAGTGAGCAGTTTTGATGTACAGTAATCTCTAGCAGCCAATCAACAAGCAGAAGTCAAGTGCTGTAATCTATAGCAAATTATCAGTGAACCATATTGTGTGCTGTAACCTCTAGCAGTCAGTCAGTGAGCAGTAATGATACAGTGTAACCTTTGGAAACCAATCACAATCGCTGCCTGATCTGATTCAGTAAACTGATTTTGAGTCTTGCTGCTATTTATTGTATGTCTCAGAGCAGGTGGAGAGCAAAGTTGAATGGGGAGGGAGTCCAAGAAAATGTTTGCCCAGGGTCCAATCAATATTAAAGATGGCCCTGTAAACAGGTGAAAAAATATATGAGGATAGCCATGAACAGCGTAATGGCAGCAAAGGTGCAAAATATTCTAGACTCTTCCATAATGTGTATGGGCTAACATCAAAGTGATCATGAACAGTCTCACAATGGCTTACAAAGATTTTCTATTTTACTGATATAATTCTACATGACTAATGTTCCATCATTACCTTTAACATGATCACTCATCACTATACAGTGCCTTGAAAAAGTATTCATACCCCTAACATTTTTCACATTTTGAAGTGGAAGGAAAATGATAAACGGTTTTCAACATTTTTTACAAATAAATATCTAAAAATGTGGCATACATTTGTATTCAGCCCCCTTTACTCTGATACCTCTAACTAAAATCTGGTGGAACCAATTGTATTCAGAAGTCACATAATTAGTAAATAGTGTCATTTAATCTCAGTTTAAATACAGCTGTTCTGTGAAGTCCTCAGAGGTTCATTAGAGAACCTTAGTGGACAAACAGCATCATGAAGGCCTAGGAACACACCAGACAGGTCAGAGATAAAGTTGTGGAGAAGTTTGAAGCAGGCTTAGGTTATAAAAAAATATCCCAAACATTTGAACATCTCATGGAGCACTGTTCAATTCATTATCTGAAAATGGAAAGCGTATGGCACAACTGCAAACCTACCAAGACATGGCCATCCACCGGGCCTGACAGGCTGGGCACGGAAAGCATTAATCAAAGAAGCAGCCAAAATGCCCATGGTAACTCTTGCAGAGCTGCAGAGATCCACAGTTCAGGTGGGGGAGTGGCAAGAAGAAAGCCATTGCTGAAAGAAATCCATTGTTGAAAGAAAGTCCCATTTGCAGTTTGCGAGAAGCCATGTGAAGGACACAGCAAACATGTGAAAGAAGGTGCTCTGGTCAGATAAGACCATAATTGAACTTTTTGTCATAAAAGCCAAATGCTATTTGTGGCAGAAACTAACACTGCATATCACCATCCCCATCTTGAAACATGGTGGTGGCAGCATCATTTTGTGGGGATGCTTTTCTTCCGCAGGGACAGGGAAGCTGGTCAGAGTTGATGGGAAGATGGATGGATCTAAATACAGGGCAATTTTAGAAAGAAAACCTGTTAGAGTTTGCAAAAGACTTGAGACTGGAGCGGAGGTTCACCTTCCAGCAGGACAATGACTTTAACCACTTGCTTACTGGGAACATATACCCCCTTCCTGCCCAGGCGAAATTTCAGCTTTCAGCACTGTCACACTTTGAATAAAAATTGCGCGGTCGTGCGATGTAGCTCCCAAATAAAATTGACGTCCTTTTTTCCCCACAAATAGAGCTTTCTTTTGGTGGTATTTGATCACCTCTGCGGTTTTTATTTTTTGCGCTATAAACAAAAAAGTGCGACAATTTTGAAAAAAAAACACAATATTTTTTACTATTTGCTATAATAAATATCCCAATTTTTTTTTCTCAGTTTAGACCGATACGTATTCTTCTACATATTTTTGGTAAAAAAATATTGCAATAAGCGTATAGTGATTGGTTTGCGCAAAAGTTATAGCGTCTAAAATATAGGGGATAGAATTATGACATTTTTTTTTTTTACTAGTAATGGCGGTTATCTGCAATTTTTGTCAGGACTGCAATATTACGGTGGACACATTGGACACTTTTGACACATTTTTGGGACCATTCACATTTATACAGCGAACAGTGCTATAAATATGCACTGATTACTGTATAAATGTGACTGGCAGGGAAGGGGTTAACACTAGGGGGCAAGGAAGGGGTTAAATGTGTTCCCTAGGAGTGATTCTTACTGTGGGGGGAGGGGACTGACTGGGGGAGGTGACCGATCTGTGTCCCTATGTACAAGGGACACAGCATCGGTCTCCTCTCCATGACAGGACGTGGATCTCTGTGTTTACACACAGAGATCCACGTCCTTGGCTGTGTAACGGCCGAACGCGGTTACCTGGCGGACATCGCGGCCGCCAGGCCCCCCCAGAGGCCGGAGGATCCGAGGCCATCAATAGACGGCCTCCCGGACCTGAAGAGCCACAGTGTGGCCGTCATTTGTCAATGGCCTGGGCTCCAAGAAGTTAAACATACAGCCAGAGCTACAATGGAATGGTTTTGATTAAAGCATATTTATGTGTTAGAATGGCCCAGTCAAAGTCCAGATGTAAATCCAATTGAGAATCTGTTGCCAGACTACAAAATTGCTGTTCACAGACGCTCTCCATCCAATCTGACAGAGTTTGAGCTATTTTGCAAAGAAGAATGGGCAAACATGTCACTCTCTAGATGTGTAAAGCTGGTAGAGACATCACCAAAAAGACTTGCAGCTGTAATTGCAGTGAAAGGTGGTTCTACAAAGTATTGACTCAAGGGGGCTGAATACAAAAGTACGCCACACTTTTCACATATTTATTTGTAAAAAATTTGGAAAACCATTTATCATTTTCATTCACTTCACAATTATGTGCCACTTTGTGTTGGTCTATCAGATCCCAATAAAATACATTTACGTTTTTGGTTGTACCATGACAAAATGTGGAAAATTTCAAGGGGTATGAATACTTTTTCAAGGCACTGTACATTGTTGGTAAATTTTAGGTTTAGTCAAGTTGTGGAAAATGATGAGGCAGGTTCAATTAGTGAGAGATTCAAGCATAACTTTGCAGCTCTTAATTCCCCTAATGAACTATATGTATTTATGACTCTCATGTCATCTTAGGTGGTCCACTCCACATACAGAAGAAATCTCTATTAACTTGTATACCTTGATAGCTACGGTATTAAAAAAATATATAAATTCCTGCAGTATATATTTACAAAAAAAAAAGTCATACAAAAACATTTACGGTAATATATACTGTATCCTATCTCTAGCTATTTTTTATTTTATTTTTTTTACTGAATACACAAAGCATAAGCAGCTAAATATCAGTTGTAAACATCTGAAGCATTTTAGTTTGTTTTGACTGTGTTGGCTGGCTTGGAACTAGGTGATGGATTTGTTCAGATCTGGCATTTTATATTTGCCCTAAGGAGACAAGGAAAACTACACGGGGTAAGCAGCCAATAAATCGCTCATTAATACTTGCCATTACCTCACACAGCAAGAAGGCATTAGAAGTAAATTTTTGTCTTTTTCACGCTGTAGTAGTTTATCTTGATCCTTGTTTGCCTAGCTTTACTAGCCTTATATTGACAGGCCAAACAGGAGTTATTTATCTGGCATAAAATATACTGATGTTGCATGGTGCTGTTTGTGTTTTCTCATCAGGTTACCCAGTTTAAGAAATAACAGCTTTAATGTATTTGATTTACAGGTTTATACCAAATACACGATTTCCTAAAAAAATATCAAATAAGTGTCAAAGTTTAAAAAATATATTTTCAGAAAAATCCTTAAAACAGTGCGATATATATATATACCTGTATATACAATATATATATATATATATATATATATATATATATATATATATATATATATAAATCATACCCTTGGGTACATGAGAGAGTTGTAACCCTGATTACCGTATATACTCGAGTATAAGCCGAGTTTTCAGCACATTTATTTGTGCTGAAAATGCCCCCATTTGGCTTATACTCGAGTCACCTTTTTGCGCCTGATCTCCCAGATTTTGGGGGCCCGGTACCGGCCGGCCGTAGGTCTCCTGGACCCCAAACTTGGCACACATGTAGCCTTCTCTCTACAAGTGTGCAAAGTTTGTTGTCCGGGGGACCTACGGTCGGGGAGCACCGATTTTTCAAATCCGGGCACCCCTTCCATAGACTCCCATGTTAAACGGTCATTTCTCCGGTGACTTTGGGGACCCGGTATTGGCTGGTCGTAAGTCCTCTGGACCCCAAACTTGGCACACATGTAGCCCCACTGCAAAGTTTTTTGTCTGGGGGACCTACGACCGGGGAGCACCGAGTTTTCAAATCCGGGCACCCCTTCCATAGACTCCCATATTAACCCTCAGTCT
The DNA here is from genome assembly GCA_029206835.1 of Rana muscosa. Taxonomy (NCBI): domain Eukaryota; kingdom Metazoa; phylum Chordata; class Amphibia; order Anura; family Ranidae; genus Rana; species Rana muscosa. Next base: position 588,946,816 of record CM055117.1, read on the forward strand.
AGTCATGGACACAGTGAGGCATGGGCACAGTGGGGCATGGACACAGTGAGGCATGGGCACAGTGAGGCATGCAGATGGACACAGTGAGGCAAAGTGAGGCACAGTGAGGCATGCAGATGGACACCCTAGGCTTATACTCGAGTCAATACGTTTTCCCATTTTTTTGTGGTAAAATTAGGTGCCTCGGCTTATATTCAGGTCGGCTTATACTCGAGTATATATGGTATGTATCTGGACCAACTCATTGAATTTCTCTTAGATGCACCAAACCTGTTAGATAACATGCTTTTATGATAATATAAGAGCTTTCAGTGGCTTTAAGAGCATGGCTGTATATGATTGAGCTATTGCAGTAAAAGTATTTTTCTGTATCTATATATATACTTCAGTGCATTCATAGAAATGAATATAAAAAGGTCTAGGACGTTAATGATTGTTTAGACCACACATTGTACATTTTCAGCATAATAAGTATTCAGACAGCAGAGTCAAGCAACACTCTAAAACTTTTTTGAATTACAGATAACCTTTCTATGTCTTCATGGAATATGTTCCAAGTGTTACTTTTTATATAACAAAGGATATGCACCAGTCTGTTCGGTTGAGTTCATTAAGTCATTTCTGCAAAGTTACTAAAGTCAATGCACAAAATCATTTTAGATTTTTTTTTTAATTCCTAGAATAGCTACAAAAAGTAAAATATGTTAATAAGCATTATAGCAAACAGGCTAACTTAAAGTGGAAGTAAACCCTCCTATCATTTTCAGGCAAGGAAGCTGCCATCTTGGTCTCTGTTTAACCACTTAACGACCGCTCACTGTATATATACGTCGGCAGAATGGCACCGACAGGCACAATCACGTAGAGTGTACGTGATTGCCTTTGTATAGTTGGGGGGTCCAATCGGACCCCCCTCCTATACAGTGAGCGGTGGCTAAGTGTCCGGGAGCGTTCCGGGATGAGGGGGCAGCCATTCATTTCTGGCCACCCCCTCGCGATCGTTCCCGGCGAATGGAAATGCCCCCTCTGTCTGTGTCAGACAGAGGGAGCAGGAGGAAGTGATGTCATCTCTGGTGCGGCGCTCACATATACCGAGCGCTGTACAAGAGAAGACATCAGGTCAGTGCACACAACACTACACTGACACCAGGACACATAGGGACATATATCGCCCCCCCAGGCCCCCCCAGACACCCCCCAGATCACCCCCCCAGCCCCCAGTCACAGTGTCACTGATTGCAGTGACCATTTATTTAGTGATCACTGCAATCAGTGACATTTGTGACTGTAAAAGTGTCACCAAAGTTTAGTCTTAGGTCCAGTGTAGCCCCTAAAAGGTTTAACCCCCTGATCACCCCCCAGATAACCCTTTCACCGCCTATCACCACTGTCGCTAAGCGATCATTTTTCTGATCGCTGTCTTAGCGTCAGTGATGCCGATCGGCAGCCAGTAATTTTTTTTAGGTTCGCCGCATGTTTTTATAGCGTCAGGTACCCCAATATATTATCTAATAAAGGTTTAACCCCCTTGATCGCCCCCCAGGTAACCCTTTCACCCTCTATCACCACTGTCACTAAGCGAACGTTTTTCTAAACGCTGTCTTAGTGTCTGTGATGCAGATCGGTAGCCGGTAATTTTTTTTAGGTTCGCCGCAGGTTTTTATAGCGTCAGGTACCCCAATATATTATCTAATAAAGGTTTAACCCCCTTGATCGCCCCCCAGGTAACCCTTTCACCCCCTATCACCACTGTCGCTAAGCAATTGTTTTTCTTTTTTTTAATTCTTTTTATTAATGCTTTTTGTACTGTTGAATTACAAAACAAGGCCATAGGGGCATACCCCAGCCAAACATTGCGCATAACCACATGCACAACAAAAGAAAATACCATCACACCCTAACGCTAAATACTTCTAGCTAAACACAACATAAACACCTCTCAGGTTACCCATGATAGGATTTTAGCAGGAGTTATTGTTTCTTGTAGGACCTCATCTCGTTCCTAACTGCCTGTATAGAACTGTACTGGAGCAATTAGGAGTAGGCACGATCATCTTTTAGATTATGCTTACACCTCCGTTTACCTATTCGGATTAGGACCTCAGTGCCAAGCACCCCAGGTGGGTACCCAGGAGATCCATCTAAGTCACTCCCCCTGCGGCTGGTCATCAGTTGTGGATTCAGAGTCAGTCCACAAATGCCAGACTTTTTCATATTTTTTGGGGCATCCTCGAGACAGATATGTCGCTTTATAGAGGGGTATCATTGTGTTAACTAGCTGTTTCCAAGAGGTCAGGGTGGGGGGGGTGTTTGACTTCCACTTTAATACTAAGGCTTTTCTTGCATAAAAGAGAAGGATACCTATAAGGGTACGTGTTGCTTTGGACAGTGCCAGTTGCTCCACCAGGCCGAGAAGGCAGACACTAATTGTCAGGGGAATAGGAATGGTAGTTAGGTTGTGAATAAATTGAGTTACCTCCCGCCAATAGTCCTGAATCTGTGGGCAGTCCCAGAATATATGTGTGAAGCCCGCAGGAGTAGCAGAGCATCTCCAACAGTCAGCCGACAGGGCTGGGTATATGCGATGAAGGCGTTGGGGCGTGTAATAGATCCTGTGGAGGATTTTGAATTTGATCAATTTGTCTCTAGTTGCGACCAGTGGCTGGAATGGATAGTCCCACATGTCCTCCCAGTCTTCACTGTCCAGCTCCTGCATCTCCGCCCGCCACAGGCCGCGCAGATCATCCAGTCCAACCTGGATGGACGGTAGAAGTGCACTATAAATTTTGGATAAAGGTTTTGGAAGCTCGGCATCGTCTAGCAGAATCTCCAGGTCATCAAGCTCCATCCGAAGCTGAACCGACCCGAACCGCGAATTAAAGGCGTGGCGGAGCTGCAGGAACCTGAAGAAGAAAGAGTTCGGAAGCTGGAATTTGTTCTTTAGCCTATCGAATGTAAATAACCCCAACACATCGCAGATATCCCTCAAATACTTGATGCCCTTACCGGCCCACAAACCCGGGTCCTGTAGAGAGTGGAATTCCCGCAACCTTGGATTACACCAAAGTGGTGTATTAGGGGACCATCTGGCCCTTGCCAAATTAGGTTTAATCACTACTATGTACCATGCCTTAATAATCGCTTTCATAGCCGGAGGTAAAGGTACCGGGGAGCCCCCCGACCCCCTATAAAGTGCGTTGCGAAGGGCCTCAAAGGATCCCAAGCATGCTGCCTCTAGGACGACTGATGCATTGGTGTCGTCCGAGATCAGCCAGTTATGTGCATGGGTGAGCATTGCTGCTAAATAGTAGGTGTGAAAGTCTGGGCAGGCAAGTCCCCCCTGTGTCCATGGTCTACGCAAGATCTTTTTACTGAATCTAGCCGGGCGTGATTGCCACAAGAAGGAAGCCACTGAGGAGTCTAGCTGCTGGAAAAGAGACTTGGGGATCCAGACCGGAGAATGCCGCAGGATATACAGCAAGACCGGGAGTAGCTTCATTTTAATTAAGTTAATTCTCCCTATAAGAGATAATGGGAGGTTCGACCAGGCCTTCAGTTTTGATTTACACCACTGCAGCACCGGGGACAAATTAAGTTTGAAAAAATCCTGGGTGTTGGGAGAGATATTAATTCCTAGGTATCTAATGGTATCTGCCCATTGTAGAGGTGAAGTAGGATCACTCAGCCTCCTTGCCCCGGGATCTATGGGCAAAATTAAGGATTTGCTCCAGTTGGTTCGGAGGCCAGAGAGAGTCGAAAAATGATCCAGAAGCCGAAGCGCCCCGGTGAGCGAGGGACCAGGGTCCCGGAGGAAAAGGATTAAATCATCGGCATACAATACCAGCTTCTCGGTCACCGAGCCGACCCGCACTCCAGACACCTCGCTCGACCTCCGCAAGGCCTCAGCTAAAGGCTCCATCACCAGGGCAAACAGCGCAGGTGATAGAGGACATCCCTGTCTTGTCCCCCTCCTAATCGGAAAGGAGGGTGAGAGCCTACCATTTAGTTTGATACGGGCAGTGGGGGCCCTATATAGTAAGCCGATCCATTTCCGGAAAGTTGGGCCAAAGCCAAAACCCTCCAGAACCTGCATCATATAAGACCATCTAACTGTATCGAAAGTCTTTTCGATATCGAGAGATACCAGGACCCGGGAGGCAGTCTCCTCGGGTGGGAGCTGGAGATGGGTAAAGACTCGTCTAATGTTAATGTCCGTGGACTTGCCAGGCATGAAGCCTGTCTGATCTATATTGACAAGGGATGGTAAAACTGTCATGATTCTATTGGCTAGTGCTTTGGTGAGTATTTTAAGATCGGAATTCAGCAACGAAATGGGTCTATAGGACGAGCAGCAAGTGGGGTCCTTCCCTGGTTTGGGCAGCAGCACTATATGTGCCTGGTACATGCTATCCGGTATCCTATCGGATTCCAAGCAATCTGTGAACAACTGTGTCAGCTTGGGGGCCAGTAAGGCAGCGTGAGTTTTGTACCAGTCCCCAGGTAAACCATCGGGGCCCGGGGATTTATTGTTGGGCAAGGAGTAGATTGCAGCTTCTATTTCCAGACGTGTCAAGGGCTTATCTAGCGCGACCCTGTCCTCCTCAGAAAGAAGAGGCAAAGTAATTCCCCCTAGTTCCTCTAACCCAGCAGCAGCTGAGCCAGAGAATGGGTCATCATACAATTTGCTATAAAAGAGATGAAATTCCCTCAGTATACCCTCGGGGTCAGTAACCTGGCAACCAGTGGAAGTCTGAATTCTAGGGATTACCGTTTGGAGCGTGGGTTCTGCCACTAGGTTGGCCAGTAGTTTGCCATTCTTGTCCCCTGACTCGAAAAGCTTGGCTACAAACTTCCGCGTATCAGAGTGCACCAGCGAGGTGTAATGGAGCTTCAGATCTCTCCTCGCCTGGGCTAGAGCAGAATAATTTTCAGGTGTCGGATGCCCCGTAAAAAGTTCCAGTGCCGTTCCTTCGTTCTGTTCCAATTGAGTGGTCTGCGACGCAAAGCCGGATCTCACTGCCTTAATAGAAGAGATATATTCCCCTCGGGCATAAGCCTTGCCCGCCTCCCAGACCACATCAAAGGAAGCCGACCCCACATTTGTTAGCCAGTAGTCTACAAGTTTGGGCTCCACCAACTCTTGGATTTGAGGATTGCCTATCCAATGGGACGCTAGCTTCCAACATCCCGGCTCGCGTGAGGTACCCAGAGTCAAGCCCAGCTCCAGCGGTGAGTGGTCCGAAAGACCTGCCGGGAGATAGGAGACCGCTCCGACCTGAGACAGAGCAGAAGCCGACCCAAATATGAAGTCTATGCGAGACCCAGACCTATGCGGTGCCGAGATGTGTGAATACGTCCTATCCTCCGGATGCTTCCACCGCCAGATTTCCTGGAGACCAAAAGTGTCCGCCCAGAGGGCCAAATCAGGGGGGGCAAGTCTAATGGGATTTGTAGTGTCTCTGTTATGATCTAGGATGGCGTTAAAGTCCCCTCCAACTAGAATATTGTGGACCTGGAGAGGGGCTATTTTTGTAAGGATGGTGTACAGGATGGAGGAATCAAACGGAGGAGGGATATATACATTGACCATTGCCCAGCGTTGGGCATACAGTTCAAGAATTAGGATGAGGTATCGTCCCCCTGGATCCATGAAGACCTGTTCCACCAAGTAAGGGAGCGACTTGTTCAGCAGAATAGTCACGCCCCTCGCGTAGGAGGAATATGTGGCATGGAACCCTTGTTTAACCCATGCCCGTTTAAGTGTTAGAATTTTACTGCCCGTCAGGTGAGTTTCTTGAAGAAACAGAACGTGAGGTTTGTGAGACTGCAGAAATTTAAACAATAATGACCTTTTCACCTTGTCATTCAGTCCTCTAATATTCCAAGATATCAACTTCAAATCTATACCCATTTAGAATAGGGAAGCTCAATAACAACAGGATCATAGAAGACCCACATCCAGTAGCGTCCTGGCCATAGGCCCGCTGCGGAGGCAGTTCAGAAGATGCAGTAGTCCAGTGAGTCTGTAGAGAAAAGAGGTGAACAGGAGAAAAGAACAAGATGAAGACAACGTAGTCCAGCAAGAAAAATGGTGCGGAACCTGAGCAGGTGTGGTAACTAAACAAGAGTACATGTAACGCCCTACCGCCTGGCATAACCCCAACTGTCGCCAAGGCAGTTTCTTACCCTAAACTTTAATAGTAGATGTCTCCTTCTGGAGGCTCAAAGTTCCTGGGATAACCTCAGCGTGAGTTCAACCTATAACAGTAGACGAGGTTGAGGGAACCTGCATCCCATCGCAGTGTGGGGGGACCTGGCAATCTGGAGCAGTAGTATAGTCCCTCCAGGTCGCAGGAGTGCCCCAGGTAGAAGTAGGCTACCAGGTTCTCCGCTCTTCAAGAGAGCAAAAAACAAAAACAAAAAAAAAAAAACCACCCCAATGGGGGGGGGTCAACTGTGGTAAACTTGTAGAGGTACATTTGGGGTAACTCCGGTGCTTACAGGGATAAAATAGGATAAAGCAAACCAGGATGAAGAAGAATCGTGCATCACATGGACTAATGAGAAGAATCTTTCACCGCAAGGTGGTTAGCCAGCCATCAGCATCCGCAGGGTTGTCGAAGAAGCGGACCGTTCCGTCATGTTGGACTCGCAGACGGCTGGGGTAAAGCATGCTATATTTAATGTTCTTGTCCCTGAGTCGTCTGCGGACATCATTGAAGGTCTTTCTCTTTCTTTGCAAATCTGCTGAAAAGTCAGGGAAAAGAAGAACTGAGGTGTTGCAATATTTGAGTGTGGGATGTTTGCGGGCCTCGGAGAGAATCTTGTCCCTGTCCCGGTAGTTGAGGAAGCGGACCAGGAAAGGCCTGGGAGGGTTCCCCGGGATGGCTCTGCCCGTAGGCACTCGGTGGGCCCGTTCAACAACGTAGGTGGGGGGAACATCCGTAAAGCCCAGGAGAGTTTTGAAGAACTCCTCCGCAAATACAGCAGGGCGATCCCCCTCCTCTCCCTCAGGCAGACCAATGACTCTGACATTGTTGCGCCGCAGCCTGTTTTCCGCGTCATCTGACTTTGCGACAAGGGACTGCACTGTGCGTTGTAGCTCAGCAATGGAGGTGGAATGAGTGGCCGTTAGATCCTCAGTGGCCGATACTCTCGATTCAGTTTCGGACATCCTCCCCCGTATCTTGTCCAGGTCATTACGTATGAGAACGCACTCCTCAGCAAGGTGGTCAATGCGCACTAGCAGCGAAGTCCTACTCTGCTCGATCGCAGCAAGGATTATGGCTGTGCCGTCAGGAGATGGCGGGGCTGGCCCCTCTGCCGCTGGGGCCTCACAGGGATCCATTTCCAGTTCGGCCAGCAAGGCCCGGTTTCGCCCGACCAGTATGGGGTCCGTTTGCGGGGAAGGGGGCGATGGCACCTGGAGCGGTGCGGTCACCTTAGCGGCTCTGGAGTTCCCCTTTCCCTTTTTGAAAGAGGAGGGCATCAGGCAGGTCACCCAGAGGGAGGATATGCAACCGTGCCCAGAGGAGCGTCCAGGAGACAAGCTAGCCGCAGTCGTCAACCACTGGGGACCACCAGGCGCCTGTCCCTCAGCAGCAGGCACCCAACTGACAGGTTAGTGGGGATGCAAGGATGGAGGTACAAGGGTGGAGGTGGCCCAGGTTGGTGGGGCAGGGATAGACTGGTGGCAGAGGACCTCTGCAGAATAGGCAGTCTCTACAGGGCTGTACACCAGGCCAGGGCAGTGGTGTGCAATGATGGGCGGGCGGATGGATGAAAGCAGCCAATCTGAGTCCCCGGAGTTCGGCTGCGCCGGCCGCAGCTCGCCCCCGTGGGGTAGCGGCTCAGGAAACTCCGGTGCTCTGTAGGCCTCACTAGGCCGCACTAAGCCGCGGCCGCCGCGGACACCCCAAACGGCCAGACAGGCCTCCGGATCGTGCTGGATGGGCGGATGGGCAGGCAGGAGGGAGTGGATGACCTTCCTTACCTCCAGGCAGGCCGGGATCCGAGCTCCAGAAAAAATCACAGGCCGGCAAGATGGCGGCGGCCGCGGGAGGACGGAGCTGTGCCGGGCAGGCGACCCCCGGGAGCTCCGCTGCGAGATGTTGGCCCAGGACACTTGAGGGGACCAAGAGGAACAGGCTGGCAGGTAAATCGGCGTGGATTAGACAGAGTGATGTACGGATGGCGACGGATTAGGATCAGGATTCCCGGAGCTCCCCACAGACACGTCCGCCGCTGTTCACATCAGGACACGCCCCCAGCAATTGTTTTTCTAAACGCTGTCTTAGTGTCAGTGATGCAGATCGGTAGCCAGTAATTTTTTTTAGGTTCGCCGCATGTTTTTATAGCGTCAGGTACCCCAATATATTATCTAATAAAGGTTTAACCCCCTTGATCGCCCCCAGGTAACCCTTTCACCCCCTATCACCACTGTCGCTAAGCGATCGTTTTTCTAAACGCTGTCTTAGTGTCGGTGATGCAGATCGGTAGCCAGTAATTTTTTTTAGGTTCGCCGCATGTTTTTATAGCGTCAGGTACCCCAATATATTATCTAATAAAGGTTTAACCCCCTTGATCGCCCCCCAGGTAACCCTTTCACCCCCATCACCACTGTCGCTAAGCGATCGTTTTTCTAAACGCTGTCTTAGTGTCGGTGATGCAGATCGGTAGCTGGTAATTTTTTTTAGGTTCGCCGCAGGTTTTTATAGCCTTTCACCAGTGATCACCATATAAGTGTTACGGGTGACGCTGGTTAGTTAGTTTGCTTTTTATAGTGTCAGGGCACCCGCCGTGTATATAACCCAATAAAGGTTTAACCCCCTGATCGCCCGGCGGGTGATATCAATTAGGTTTTAGCGTCAGAGAGGGTCTGAGTCACACCCCAGGCAGCGTCAGGTTAGTGCCAGTAACGCTAACACCCACGCGTGAAGCATACACCCCCCTTAGTGGTATAGTATCTGAACAGATCAATATCTGATCTGATCAGATCTATACTAGCGTCCCCAGCAGTTTAGGGTTCCCAAAAACGCAGTGTTAGCGGGATCAGCCCAGATACCTGCTGGCACCTGCGTTTTGCCCCTCCGTCCAGCCCAGGCCACCCAAGTGCAGTATCGATCGATCACTGTCACTTACAAAACAAAAACACACATAACTGCAGCGTTCGCAGAGACAGGCCTGATCCCTGCGACTCCAGTGCTGTAGGAGGTGATTTCACCACCACAGTTAAAAAACAAAAGCAAATATGCCGAAGCATTGGGGCAGCAGGGGCGGAGGAGCGATTTTGCTCCTAATGCCGCGTACATACGGTCAAAATTCCAACGGAGGCTTGCCCGTGGAAAAGTCCGACCATGTGTGTGCGGCATAACTTTTTTGCGGGAGGATGCCCCCATGCTTCGGCATATATAAATGGTGCGTGTATGCCCATCATTGGAAGTGGGCGGATGAAGGGCGGTATTCTAATGGTGAGCATACCCACCGATCAATCTCTTTTTTCGTTCAGCCAACTGGCTGCATGAAAAAAAAAGATTACAATACATGTCCACCAAGGACCAGCAACGTACTGGTATGTTGCTGGACTTTGAATGTTTATACCAGAATGATGCCTGCGGGTTTAGGTATCATCTTGGTATCATTCTTTTCAGCCTGCGGCCGGCTTTCATGTAAAAGCAATCCTAGCGGCTAATTAGCCTCTGGACTGCTTTTACAAGCAGTGGGAGAGAATGCCCCCCCCGGATATAAAAAGCGCCATTGGGAAATTGGGAAAGCATTTTATCACACCGATCTTGGTGTGGTCAGATGCTTTGAGGGCAGAGGAAAAATCTAGGGTCTAGAAGACCCCAGTTTTTTCAAAAAAAGAGTACCTGTCACTACCTATTGCTATCATAGGGGATATTTACATTCCCTGAGATAACAATAAAAATGATAAAAAAAAAAAAATACTTGGAAGAAACAATTTAAAAATAAAAAAAAAAGCAAAATTAATAATAAAAAAAAAAAGAAAAAAAAAAAAGCACCCCTGTCCTGCCCTGCTCTTGCCCAATGGCGAACGCAAGCGTCGGTCTGGCGTCATATGTAAACAGCAATTGCACCATGCATGTGAGGTATCACCGCGAAGGTCAGATCGAGGGCAATCATTTTAGCAGTAGACCTCCTCTGTAAATCTACTGGGGTAACCTGTAAAGGCTTTTAAAGGCTTTTAAAAATGTATGTAGTTTGTCGCCAATGCGCGTTTGTGCGAAATTTTAAAGCATGTCGTGTTTGGTATCTATGTACTCGGCCTAAGATCATCTTTTTTATTTCATCAAACATTTGGGCAATATAGTGTGTTTTAGTGCATTAAAATTAAAAAAAGTGTATTTTTTAACCCAAAAAATGCGTTTGAAAAATCGCTGCGCAAATAGTGTGTAGAAAAAAAAAATGCAACACCCACCATTTTAATCTGTAGGGCCTTTGCTTTAAAAATATATATAATGTTTGGGGGTGCAACATAATTTTCTTGCAAAAAAAAATGTTTTCATGTAAACAAAAAGTGTCAAAAAGGGCTTTGTCTTCAAGTGGTTAGAAGAGTGGATGTAAGCTTCCTAATGTTGTGTATAAAATGCCAGAACAGTTCAAACCCCCCCCCCCAAATGACCCCATTTTGGAAAGTAGACACCCCAAGCTATATACTGAGAGGCATGTCGAGTCCATGGAATATTTTATATGTTGACACAAGTTGCGGAAAAAACGACAATTTTTTTTTATTTATTTTTTTTGCACAAAGTTGTCACTAAATGATATATTGCTCAAACATGCCATGGGCATATGTGGAATTACACCCCAAAATACATTCTGTTGCTTCTTCTGAGTACGGGGATACCACATGTGTGAGACTTTTTGGGAGCCTAGCCACGTACGGGACCCCAAAAACCAAGCACCGCCTTCAGGCTTTCTAAGGGTGTAAATTTTTGATTTCACTTCTCACTGCCTATCACAGTTTCGGAGGCCATGGAATGCCCAGATAGCACAAAACCCCCCCAAATGACCCCATTTTGGAAAGTAGACACCCCAAGCTATTTGCTGAGAGGTATTGTGAGTATTTTGCAGATCTCGCTTTTTGTCACAAAGTTTTGAAAATTGAAAAATATATATATATATATATATATTTTCTTTCTTCATTTTCAAAAACAAATGAGAGCTGTAAAATACTCGCCATTCCTCTCAGCAAATAGCTTGGGGTGTCTATATTCCAAAATGGGGTCATTTGGGGGGGTTTTGTGCGATTTTGGCATTTTATGGCCTTCGAAACTGTGATAGGTAGTGAGGAGTGAAATCAAAAATTTGTGCCTAGAAATCCTGAAGGCGGTGCTTGGTTTTCGGGGTCCCGTACGCGGCTAGGCTCCTAAAAAGTCCCACACATGTGGTATCCCCGTACTCAGGAGAAGCAGAAAAATTTATTTTGGGGTGTAATTCCACATATAACCATGGCATGTGTGAGCAATATATCATTTAGTGACAACTTTTTGTAATTTTTTTTTTCTTTTTTTGTCATTATTCAATCACTTGGGACAAAAAAATAATTCAATGGGCTCAACATGCCTCTCAGCAATTTCCTTGGGGTGTCTACTTTCCAAAATGGGGTCATTTGGGGGGGTTTTGTACTGACCTGTCATTTTAGCACCTCAAGAAATGAGATAGGCAGTCATAAATTTAAAGCTGTGTAAATTTCAGAAAATGTACCCTAGTTTGTAAACTCTATAACTTTTGCGCAAACCAATAAATATACGCTTATTGACATTTTTTTTTACTAAAAACATGTGGCTGAATACATTTTGGCCTAAATGTATGACTAAAATTGAGTTTATTCGATTTTTCTTATAACAAAAAGTAGAAAATATCATTTTTTTTCAAAATTTTCGGTCTTTTTCCGTTTATATCGCAAAAAATAAAAATCGCAGAGGCAATCAAATACCATTAAAAGAAATCTCTATTTGTGGGAAGAAAAGGACGCAAATTTCGTTTAGGTACAACATTGCATGTCCGCACAATTTACAGTTAAAGCAGCGCAGTGCAAAATTCTAAATTCACCTCTGGTCCTTTAGCTACCAAATGGTCCGGGGCTTAAGTGGTTAATCTTAAACTGCCATGATGCTGCACATGTGATCAGTTATGACACCAGCCATTGGATGGTTTGACAGATTGGTTGAGAGTACCACCAATGTGACAGTTGGCATTCCCGGCATGCCGGGAATGTAACTGCTTTTTAAAACTGTTAAATCGATGGGTTTACTTCCGCTTTAAAATTGTAAGCATTTGTTTATTTTGCGTACAATTAATTAAAGTGGAACTATAGTCAGAAAAAAAAAGTCATGCTAGATCACTTCAGACCGTCCCCTTTTGCAGGTATAGCATGTAAAACATAAAAAAAAAGTCCCTATACTGTTTAAAATCCAGTAATACACGGTCTCACCCTGTTCTGCACATGCTCAGTTGCTCTCCATTTTTAGCCATTTTTAGGCTGAGTTTGTAGAGGCCGATCTGCTGACAGCCTTAAAGTGGAATTAAACCCTCCTATCATTTACAACCAAGGAAGCTACTTCTGTTTAAACTGCAACTGCCATGGTGCTGCACATGTGATCAGTTATGACACCAGACATTTCATGGTTTGACAGTTTAGGCGAGGACACAATCAAATAAATGTTTTTTGAAACTGGTAAATCGATGGGTTTAGTTCCGCTTTATGATTTACAGTTGGGGCTTTGAGCTTCAGCAAAATGTATCTATGTGGTGGTTCACCTTATCTAGATATCTCAAGGAGTGCTCTTTTTTTTTTCTTTCTTTTGTATTATTGATCACCTTTTTGTCTTTCAAACCAGCGAGGATCGTACTGTATTAGTCACAGGTGCTAACTTGTTAATATGAATGTTTATTTGTTTTGTACAATGCATATTAACAACAAATACAAATAATTTTGTGCAAAAAAGTTGCATGTTTACATTATATTAAATATTGACCCAAAACGAATATATATGGTGTAGAACCTGAAACGTGTCACCATAGTAACCATCCAAACAGGAAGTGCAAGCTCTCTAAGCTAAGGACACCAAGAGAACAACTGACAGGTCTGCTTTGTGCACCATCCATCAGGAACCTAGGACAGGCTTTCCTCACTACATAGCTTCTTTGGTGGCCAAATAGAGCTGCAGCATTACTTCCTAAGCAGCACACCACAATACATAGTAGTGCATTACTATGCATTGTGGTGTGCTGCAATGCCTATATGTTGAAGAACCATTTGGGGTACCATTAAAATGCACCACACTGGAGTGGTGTATATGTACAGGAGCTTTTTTATTTTAGGGACACACTTTAAAGATTTACTGGGTAGTCTATAGATAACAAAAAACAAAAGACAATGGTGGCAAAAAATGTGTACAGCTGTGGCCAGAAGTTTTGAGAATTATACAAATATTAATTTTCACAAAGTCTGCTGCTTCAGTGTTTTTAGATCTTTTTGTCAGATGTTACTATGATATACTGAAGTACAATTACAAGCATTTTATAAGTGTCTAAGGCTTTTATTGATAATTACATTAAGTTTATGCAAAGAAGATTTGCAGTGTTGACCCTTCTTTTTTAAGACCTCTACATTTCACCCTGGCATGCTGCCAATCAATTAATGGGCCACATCCTTACTGGTGGCAGCCCATTCTTGCATAATCAATGCTTGGAGTTTGTCAGAATTTGTGGGTTTTTTTTTGTTCACCTGCCTCTTTAGGATTGACCAAACGTTCTCAATGGGATTAAGGTCTGGGGAGTTTCCTGGCCATTGACCCAACATTTCTATGGTTTGTTCCCCAAGCCACTTAGTTATCACTTTTGACTTATGGCAAGGTGCTCCATCATGCTGGAAAAGGCATTGCTTGTCACTAAACTGTTCTTGCATGGTTGGGAGAAGTTGCTCTCGGAGGATGTTTCTGTACCATCCTTTATCCATGGCTGAGGTCTTAGGCAAAATTGGGAGTGAGCCCATTCCCTTGGCTGAGAAGCAACCCCACACATGAATGGTCTCAGGATGCTTTACTGTTGGCATGACACAGGACTGATAGTAGTGCTCACCTTTTCTTTTTCGGACAAGGTTTTTTTCCGGATGCCCCAAACAATCGGAAAGGGGATTCATCAGAGAAAATGACTTTATCACAGTCCTCAGCAGTCCAATCCCTGTAATTTTTTCAGAATATCAGTCTGTCACTGATGTTTTTCCTGGAGAGCAGTGGCTTCTTTGCTGCCCTTCCTGACACCAGGCCATCCTCCAAAAGTCTTCGCCTCTCTGTGCATGCAGATACACTCACACCTGCCTGCTGCCATTCCTGAGCAAGCTCTACATTGGTGCTGCCCTGATCCCACAGCTAAATCAATTGTAGGAGACAGTCCTGGCACTTGCTGGACTTTCTTGGGCGCCCTGAAGCCTTCTTCAGAAATGCAGTGGAAATGTGTTTTATGGGATTAACTTCATTTTAAAGGCAAAGAGGGACTTTGCAAATAATTGCAATTCATCTGATCGCTCTGCATAACATTCTGGAATATATGCAAATTGCCATAAAAAAATGGAGGCAACAGACTTTGTGAAAATTTATATTTGTGTCATTCTCAAAACTTTTGGCCATGGCTGTAGAATGGAATATAGTATTCTTTGTCTAAATGCATGTAAGCAGAATATGTAAAAGGTTATGCTTGTGCATTGAAAACGTGGTATAATCTCTACCATGAACTGTGGATACAGATTTACAGATTTAAAAAAGCTTTCAATACTGGTTTCAGTTTACTGGTAGCTGGTTATACAAACTAAATTAAAAAGTGGGTTCCACTGTTATATGGCTGGCTTCCTGAATTCAGGGGGAAAAGTTTAGCCTCTGGTTTGTTCAAGAAATATAAGAAGCTGAAGTGTAATTCACTCAGTTGATATCTACCCAAAACTAAAAGAACAGTTCTGGGCTAGATTTAAACATATTTTTTTCTAATATTATGTTATGTTTTGGTTTTAAAAATATCAAAAGAAGAACACCAGAGCTCAATTTAAAAACTATAAGTGGCTCCTTTTGGTTTTAAAATGCCATTTATTCTGCAATCTGTACAAGAGCTGCTTGTAACGTCAAGAAAACACAGATGAAGCCTTTATTGTTCTCTCAGTCTTTGTTGAAAAATTAACCTGTAATGACCTCATATTGAGCACAAGACCCTCTTTATATTCTTTTCACTGCAGGATTTTATGTTTTCTTGGGATAAACAAGCCACTTATCTTCATGGGGTCTAGAAGGTGATGTGTTTACTAGGTTATTCCTTTCTATCTTCTTGCAATAAAAAAGCAGAGATACTAGCACTGTTTATTTTGTGCAGTAGTTATATTCGAAGATACCATGCAACTTCATTATAATTGAAGATATGTTTATAACATTTTCCTCAGAAACATGAATTCTTCACATAAATACCACAACAGTGAATACCCTAAGCTTTTTTTGATAAACAGCTTTAAAGATATCAAACATCTAATCAGGGCTGGGACAAGGGGTGGGCAGGAGGGGCGGCTGCCCCTGGCGCAATGGTTTATTGCAGGGATGGGGGGCACCCTGACCCTAACCCTAAGGGAAATGGGGGGCGCAGTTTGGCATTTTTGCCCTGGGCGCTGGATGACCTTGTCCCAGCACTGCATCTAATGCATAGATAGGTTTATCTGTTTATTTGAAAGCATAATAGTTTAGAGGAGTAAATAGAATAGGACTAGAGCTACTCTCTTTTATGTGATGGGGAACACCTAGGCCCATTATTCATGATCAACTCTGAACTGATGACCTGTATGGGCTTTTAAAACGTTGCCTATAGAAAATATACATTACCGAAGTGTGTCAACATTTTGCGGGCACAGATTTAACAGAAAAGGTTTTTATTTCGAAAAAATAGGATAATACAACAGTGACAGAATAAAGTCTCAGACATAATACAGAGTTAGCGGGCACAGATTTAAAGCTGAATATTCTGAGTATCTATTTACTGTACACAACCTCATCTTTTATATTTTACCAAAAACTGGGTAATATATTGTGTTTGTGTGCCCTAAAATTAACTTCCGTGTGTTTTTTACAGAAATTTTGTGCTTGATAAACCGTTGTGCAAATATTGTGTAACATAAAAAAATAGGATTTTTGTACTCACCGTAAAATCCGTTTCTCTGACGTCCATGGACCGACGCAGCTCTCATACTGATTACATGTGGGTATATGTCCCTGCTCGCAGGAGAAGACCTAGGCAGAATGTTAGAGGTTAAAACATTCTAGAACAAGCCAGAGCTGAACAGCCCCGCCCAGGGGGGCGGTCCCTCCGGACATTACCCTTCCACCTGCAGCTAATCAGCCTCAGTTTGTAACAAAGCAGTACAAACTTAAAAGGAAGGGTGGGTGCTGCGTCGGTCCATGGACGTCAGAGAAACGGATTTTACGGTGAGTACAAAAATCCTATTTTCTCTTATCGTCCATGGACCGACGCAGCTCTCATACTGATTACATGTGGGACGTCCCAAAGCAGTATAAGAAAAGGGTGGGAGCAAAAAAAGTAAGGAACAACCAAAACTTCACTCCAAACCAGCAGAGCCCCTCAACGGAGGAGTTGCAACATTAGACAGTGGCCTGCAACACTTTGCGGCCGAAGGAAGCATCCAACGATGCAGCCACATCAACCTTGTAGAACTTTGAAAAGGTATGAACGGACGACCAGGTCGTCGCCTTGCACACTTGTGCAACCGACGCTTGATGTCGGAAGGCCCGGGAAGCACCAATTGCCTTGGTGGAATGCGCCGCAACGGGAAAAGGAGGTGCCCGCCCCTTAAGGGCAAAGGCCTGTATGACGGTCTGCCTGATCCACCTAAAGACGGTGGCAGACGACACCGCTCGGCCCTGTTTTGGACCAGACACAGATTTCCGAATGGAAACAGTAGCAGACAGGTACACTCGTAAGGCTTGTACCCATCTTAATGCAGGAAGCGCAAACTCAGGGAAGCGATGGGTGAGGACACAAGGACGGAAGAACAATGTCCTTCTTAAGGTGAAAGGCCAAGACCATCCTTAGAAAAGAAGGATGGTCGTGGGCGCAACACCAACATATCCTTATGGAGGACCAAGTAAGGCGACTTGCCAGACAAGGCTGCCAACTCAGACACCCGTCTAACCGAAGCAATGGCCAATAAGGCCAACTTCCGGGACAAGGTCAAGAGAGGAATCTCTCTGATATTCTCAAAGGGATGTTCTTGGAGAACCGAGATGCATCAAAATCAGATTCCAAGTAGGGAGAGGAGGCTTGACAGGGGGGACCACATGGCGAACCCCCTGCCCAAAAGGTGCTAATCAAGGAATGGCCCGGCAGCGGTCGTTGAAAAAGACAGTCCGGGCCGAAATCCGACCCTCAAAAAAAAAGGTATGCAAGGCCAGCTTTTGGGTCACACCACGCTGTAAGAACAGCAAAATCCTGGGAACAGAAAACATCCGAGGATGCCACTCAAGTTCCTCGCACATAGCGATGTAAGCCTTCCAGGTACGGTGAGATATCTTTCTGGAGGAAGATTCCCGTGTCAACAACATAGAAGAGATGACCGAATACGAGAGAACTCGGTCCTTTAGCACCTGGCTTTAAACAGCCATGCCATTAAAGCCAAGGACTGTAAAGCAGGATGAAGTATGCTCTGCGAAGCCGGCGAGGCAACAACAGTAGCAAAGGGTAAGCATATATCAGGCGATACTGCCCCCACGGGCTTCCAACGCGTCTAACGCATCCGCCCAGGGGTCCCTGGACCTGACCACGATCTTGCCACCTTGCGAGTGAGTCGAGAGGCCACAAGGTCCACTTCCGGTGCCCCACCTCCTGTAAAGAAGGTGGAAACACCTCCGGATGCAAGGACCCTTCGCCTGCAATGCACACGGCCGACAGGACCGTCTTGCAGCGAGACATATGAAAATCCCAAAGAGACTCCGCAATGTATCGGAGAAGGGAGGCCCCAGTGTACAGGGTGCCTCAAATGTTGGCCAATAAAGGCAACTTGACGGAACTTCCCTAGAAACTCGGTCAGAGGACTAGTACCTCAGCCTCCACAGGTGGCGCAAACCCACCCCGGGCACAGAGACCCTAAAGGCTAAAGCAGTTGTAGTGCACCTGCTAGACAACTGATGAATGAAGCAGAGGCCTTTGCCCAGTCATTGATCCACAAAAAATGCCAGAGACGCAGCCACTAACGGGCGCAACGCCAACCCCAGCCTGGCGAACACAGTCCAAGCCAGCGCTTCTGATCACCACTGAAAGCAGGTGGAAAGTGATACCCCTGAAACCAGGGATCCTTGTGACAATGCTCCATTCAGCAGCTACCCATGGATAGGTGCTGATTGTGCAAACACATAGTTTATACTATGTATTGCGTCAAACGCACAAATGGAGAGTGTGGGAGGAAACCCACCCAGCCACAAAGAGCATAATACCACCACATACGGCGTATGTAGTTTAGTATTTGTGGATAAACCTATTAAACGCGTATATACTGTGCCAGCGACGAAGGCGCGCACATCATCGGGGCCTGGACGTAAACCAGCCACACAGATTGCGTACACAACCGTGTAGGTATGTTAGCCTGCGAATAAACAAATTGCACATGTTTATACTGTGCATAGCGCTGAGAATGCGCACACCATTGGAACGCAGGGGAGAAACCTGAGCACCCGGATGAAACCCATGCAGACTGCATACGCATACCGTGTATGGTATTATAGTATGTGTGCTAAACATTTTGCACAAGCCCATGTGTGCATAGCACCGAAGGCGCGCACACTGTTGGCGCGTGGGAGGAACCGAAGTACCACACGCATACTCAGAGAATGCAATACCTACAGCTACTGTAAATGTATTTAGTGTAGTGTATAGACATAATGTGTATGTTTACACCGTGTATTGCACCAAAGGCATGCATGTCATGTAGCATGGGCAGAAACCCACGCAGACTGCATACGCATACCGTGTAGGTATTATAGTGTGTGCTAAACCTTTTGCACAAGTTAATGTGTGCAAAGCACCAAAGGCGCGCACACCGTTGGCGCGTGTGAGGAACCGAAGTACCCCACGCATACTCAGAGAATGCAATACCTACAACTACTGTAAATGTATTTAGTGTAGTGTATAGACATAATGTGTATGTTTACACCGTGTATTGCACCAAAGGCATGCATGTCATGTAGCATGGGCAGAAACCCACGCAGACTGCATACGCATACCGTATAGGTATTATAGTGTGTGTGCTAAACCTTTTGCACAAGCTCATGTGTGCATAGCACCGAAGGCGCGCACACCGTTGGCGCATAGGAGGAACCGAAGTACCCCACGCATACTCAGAGAATGCAATACCTACAACTACTGTGAATGTATTTAGTGTAGTGTATAAACATATTGTGTATGTTTACATCGTGTATTGCACCAAAGGCATGCATGTCATGTAGCGTGGGCGGAAACCCACGCAGACTGCAAAGACATACCGGGTAGGTCCAATCGCACAAATTTAGACTGTGCATAGCGCCGAAGCGCCCACTCGGAAGAACTCCACGCAGACAGCACACAGATACCGTGTAGGAATGATAGCATGTGAATCAACATAATATTGCACATGTTTATGCTGTGCATTTCCATTGGAGCGTGGGGGGAAACCGGAGTACCCGGAGGAACCCCACGCAAACAGTATACCCATACTGTAAACATGTATAATATGTGCAATAAACATATTGAACATGTCTATACTGTGCAGAGAGCCGAAGCGCACATACCATGAGAGTGCGGGAGGACACCGGAGCCCCCGCCAGCCCAGAGAGTATGATACATACATATACTGTGAATGTATCTGGAGTCGTGCATAAACATATTTTGTACGTTTATTTCATGTATGGCACTGAAACACAGCATTGGAACGTGGGGACAGCCACGCAGACACAGAGACCAATAACACATACATACACTGTGAATGTATGCAGTGTAGAGGTATAGGATGAGTTTAAATTATGGCGCAGAGGCGCAATAATCTTCTCTGTATCATTCCAACCTGCTTGACTGTGCTGCTGAAGCAGCATACAGGTAACAGTTAACCTCTGATCCTCAGACCGTGTGTCTGTCAGAGCTCAAATCATTCCCCAGGAAATGGCGGGAAATGTTACCTCAGGTATCACACACAAGGCTCACAGGGATTAGAGACATAAATGAATAAAGTCCTCCCTCATCCATGCTGCTCTTGAGGCAGTGTGTGAGGAAAACTGTGAGGAAACTGTGTAAAAGAAAAGCTTGTCACAGCAATTTCAGCCTGAGTATGATTCTCACATCATCAATGAGATCACTTACAAGCGCCCTGTCATACACTGACACAGAACTGGAGTCTTCCTCACAAGGGAATGTCCTGTTCATAAACATTAAATATTCAGAGGTAGGGTCCTGAGCCCAAGAGCTAGGCCCATATCTGACTCAGAGCACTCCTTCACTAAAGATTTTTGTGGGGGGAGGGGGCTTATAGCTCCTTTTGCTCGCACACCGCTTCCATTCTGACAGGAATTATTCCAGGACTGCTGACAACTGGTCCATAAGGACCGCAGGTGCAGGAAACATATGAACATGTTTAACTGTGCAGCACTGCCAGTTGCCCCAGGCAATGTGGAGAGCAGGTGTATCAGACTCCATAACGCCACCCTCTGAGACCTTATACACTATACAGTGAATATACAGTCCACCCACTGGCTACGCTGAGGAGGGGATACCCGGGAGGACCCACCAACCCTTAAGGACAGCTCAGTCTGTGAGGAGATTGTGAGGGGATTCGCGCCGCCGCCAGAAATAAATGCGCGGCGGCCACAAGAAAATGGCCGCCGTCCGCAGCCATAATTGTGCCACTAAACGCCAAGATGGCCGCCGAGCGCAAAATTCAAAGCTCTAATGCGCGCCAATGGTGCACGCAATAACCACCTCAAACAGCGCCAATGGCGCACGCAATAATCACCTCATACACCAGAAAAAACTGCAGACATGAGCGCCCAACCAGGCCAGAGTGACCCCCAAGCACCCCACAGCACAGCACCAGTACAGGGTGCAGAGAGCAGCATAACAGGGGGGGGACAGGGAGAAACCCCCACACACAGAAACACAGCCAGCATGTACTCACCTGCAGTAGGAGAGACTACTTACCCGTCCCTTTCAGGGACCCACTGGCTTGTTTCAGACAGACCTATCACAGAGTCGTACTGCGTAGCTGTCGGCCCGGTCCACCGCGAGAGATACAGTCAGTCAAGTACTGTTCAAATCTTGAGAGGACCGCGGGAGCATGAAAGCAACCCGGCCACCCCTGGAGTCATGGGGCATGTCGTGAACTGAGTCTCACGCACGCAAGGCGAGGATCAGCACGCTCGATGGTCGGACAGGGAAGACTACGAGGATACTAGTGTACCCAACCTGTTGCCCAGCCGACAGTTGATTGAAGGTCTCAAAAATAAAATAATAAAATTCCCAAAGGAATAAAAATCAAAAGTAAAATCTTCCAGGAGACTGGCTCCTGAGAGCCACGTCTTCTCCTTCTGCTAGGCAGAAAAAAACTGAGCTGATTAGCTGCAGGTGGAAGGGTAATGTCCGGAGGGACCGCCCCCCTGGGCGGGGCTGTTCAGCTCTGGCTTGTTCTAGAATGTTTTAACCTCTAACATTCTGCCTAGGTCTTCTCCTGCGAGCAGGGACATATACCCACATGTAATCAGTATGAAAGCTGCGTCGGTCCATGGACGATAAGAGAAATTGGAACTACCACCATTTTATTCTACAGAGTGTCTGCTTTCAGAAAATATAAAATATTTAGTGGTTTCAACTACTCTTCAGGCCTAAAATAATTTGTAAACATGTATGCAAAAAAAAAGGCAAAAACTGCTTTGGCAGCGAAAAGGTTAAAGTGGTATTAAATCCAAACGCAAATATTTATTATAATGCAGCTTAACATTTCTTAGATTTGATGATTACATTTGTTTTATTTTTTTAGGTTTTCGTTCCTTTATTTTCACTTGGCGATTCAACCAGTAAAGCCTCGTACACACGATCGGATATCCTATGGATTCTAATCCGATGGTTTTGTCCATCGGAAATCCAATGAAGCTGACTTCCATCAGTCTTGCCTACACACCATCAGTCAAAAAACCGACCGTTCCAAACGCGGTGACGTAAAACACTCCGATGAGCCGAGAAAAATTAAGTTCAATGCTTCTGAGCATGCGTCGACTTGATTCTGAGCATGCGTGGGTAGGGCTGGGCGATTTTCCCCCCCAAAAAAATCTGCGATTTTTTTATAAAAAACTCGATTTACGATTCGATTCGTTTTTTTTTATTATATTAATTAAAGTGCATCAACAAACAAAATTGCAAAGGCAAACCCTTTCTCTAACTGCAAAGTCAGTGTGCAACAAACACACAATATATTCCAGCGCTCATGGAACATACATTATTAACTATTGAAAACTCTTGAAACTCTGTGTGTGATTCCTTCTGTCCCAGCCTTGCTGCGATCCTGGCTCTGCATCCTTTTGGGTTGGAGGGCCCTCCACACGCTGGTCTGCCTGTTGTCCATCATTCAAGGTACTGTGCTCACACTGAGATCATGCCACAGGCTTTGTTTTGACTTTTTTAACCCCTCCTTGCTCCACGGATGTCACTGCAAGTTTAACAAGTTTGTCACCACTGGCAACTGGAGAGTTAAGATTCATTTGCCCTCTGCACATTTGGGATTGGATCCCTCTCTTTATTGTGATAAATGGACTAAGCTTTTTTATCAATTCTTCAAGAGTTTTCAATAGTTAATAATGTATGTTCCATGAGCGCTGGATTATATTGTGTGCATGTTGTGTATTTTGTACTTCTGGGTACGGATTTTTTCTTGCTGCGCTGGATCCTGTTTTTTCCCCCTTTTGGATACTTTGTACTTCCCAAAATATTTGGGATTTTTTTCTTATTATTATTATTATCATCCATTATATTTTTTTCTTTATCCACCAATTTAGCGCTTGTGACCTTTTGTTGTTTTTTGCAGTGTGCAACAAAGATTGTTAAACATCCAAATTATTAATACTGTATTTGGATTTAGCTAATAAAACAACAAAAAATCCTGAGGTTACTCTTAGTTGAATTGAACTGTGTCCATGCCTCACTGTACCCTTGTCTCACTGTACCCTTGTCTCACTGTGCCCGTGTCTCACTGTGCCCGTGCTTCAATCACTGTGCCCGTACCTGATGCAGATTTTCATGGTATATGGATTTTACTGCTACACCGGTGGCCATTCCAGTATTCAAAAGCCGCGCCTCCTCCTCGTCTGTGATAGGCGGAACACTCAATTTCCCAGCATTCAGTGTTCCGCCTATCATGGTCATCCTCATAACACAGACGAGGATGAGAGGATGTCCGTGATAGGCTGAATACTGCCTGCTGTGAAATTGAGTGTTCCACCTATTACAGACGACGAGGACTCGGGAGGCTCGGCTTTTGAACACTGCAATGGCCGCCGTCTGTCTGCATGACACGCTGATCAGGTAGGCAGACGGCGGCTGCAGCGAGTAGATGTAATTGGGGTAACGCTGCCCAGTGCCATTCCGGATACGCCCCCTGCAGTCCTGCTACGGAAACTTTGAAGGAAAAAAAAAATAATTATTTTTTTTTTTTCAAAAAAAAAAAAATCTAAAAAAATCGATTTTCTTCAAAACTGAATCGATTTGAGCTCAAAACTCGATTCAAGATTAAAATCGATTTTTTTCCCAGCCCTATGCGTGGGTTTTTTATCGGATGGACTTGCCCATAGACGATCAGAGTTTTCGATTGGTTTTTTATCCATCGGAAAAATTTAAAACATGTTCTATTTTTTAAAACCGATGGAAAAAAGACCTCACGATCGGTTTGTCTGATGAAAACAATCCATCGGACGGTTTTCATCGGTTAAACCGATCGTGTGTACAGGGCTTAAGTCTGCCATTTTTCAACAGAACAAGCTGTCCTGCAGATATAGCAGTTAGATTGTTGGGACAAACTTTTTAAAACTGGCATGGGTGATTACAATGATAACATTTTATTTATTTATGTAAAGCCTTTTTTATCTCAAAAGTAAAAAAAAGTGTCTCTGTGCTTCTTCATCCAGAGTGTAGGGTCTCTAATACAGGAGGTATGTTACTGGCCAGATCACCAGGTATAAACAGAGGGAAAACAGCCTAAAAAAATAAAATTAATGCAGCCATCTAAGGATTGGTAAGCAGCTATATATTAAACTTTTGGTTTTAGGTTTAATAGCACTTAAAGCGGAGTTCCACCCAGATTAACAACTTTATATTATCCCCTTCAGCACACTGCCGACATGTTCACTTGACAAATCTTTTTTTTTTCTCTCTGTAAATACCGTAGTATTGCTGTTTCCAGATTGACTTCCGGGACTTGACTCCCGCGGGAGTAGGCGTTGCTACTGTTTTCCCCGGCGCCGCGATGACTCTTGGGAGCTTGGTGTCATGCTTCCCAAGAGTCATTGCGGAACGCCGTACTAGGATTTCCATCACAACGGGGCGTGAACATTCAATGACGCCGCCTGTTGTGATGGCAACCATCAGCATACAGGAAATTATTGCTTGTGGGCTTCAACATGCCCACAAGCAAAATGGGAACTGCTGTGCTCGCATTTTCAAAGTTCTTCTTTTGCCGGAAAACGGACATGGGATATTTCATGACATCAAACGAGTGAGTATTTATTTATAATGCGAAAACCTATTGAATACCAGAAAAATAAAAAAAATATTTGCCGCAGAACCTCCGCTTTAAACATTAATATAGACCATGGATATGCAATTAGCGGACCTCCAGCTGTTGCAAAACTACAAGTCCCATCATGCCTCTGCCTCTGGTTGTCGTGCTTGCTGCTGTCAGAGTCTCGCTATGCCTCATGGGACTTGTAGTTTGGCAACAGCTGGAGGTCCGCTAATTCCATATCCCTGATATAGACCACCACAGGTTAATGCATACCCAATTGAAAATTAGGCAACAAATCGAAAACTTAGGTATACCTATTACATCATTCCTATTGGAAATTTTCAAATACCCCCCCCCTCCCAATTGTCCGCAACCATCTGAAGGTACCTTGAGTGATGGCTTGGAAACTTTCAGAACTGGTTCGGGAGGAGTAGCATTTTAAAAATAAATGTCCTCCTATGCCTGTTATACTGCAGACTCTCCCAATACATATTCCTAGCTAATTCCTGCACTCTGCGAGGAGTTTATGGGCACATAACTGGAAATTAATCTCTCATTACCTTCTTCTACTACCAAAAGACTGGGTGGTATTGGTTTCCTGGACCCAGGAAACCAGTGGGCTGTTCACCTCTCTAGAGTACTGGATTGGTAAAAACACCAGTTTGGTAGACCAATTGAGTAGATCTGTAACAAGATATTATAGACTTATCCTTCCCCACCTTTCCATGGCTGCAGATATACATTCCCTCTTTTATTAGGTCACCCAGTAGTAGGGAATACCATGTCTATAATTGCCAAAGCAAACTGCATTTCAAAGCAGCCAGCACTTACATAATTTATGATCCAGTAATAACTACTCCAGTCTTTCCCATACAAGAACTATAGAATAAACTGTTCATCACCTCAAATTCCCTCTGTTTTGACAAAGAAATTTCCTTCCTCTGGAGAATTGAAATCCATCTCTGACATGAGAACCTGTTGACTTCCCCTGGCAAACTTTGCAACATTTACTGACCAAAATAAACTACACACACCAGGTATAACTGACTATGGGAAACTCTGTCTGGGCTCAAGTACGATACGGTATGCACTGTCCTTTGTGTATAGCATCCTTAGTTGCCCTGACAAGGAATTAGTTATTGGGTTAAGCCTTACACAGAAACTGAGGTAGTCTATACTACTCTTTGCACAAGATTCTTCTATTTCTAGTAACATTCAAAATCAGGCTACAAAGTTTTGAGCAGATGGTACCGGGTGCCTACGCTTAATAATAATATAAAGCGCTAAATAAAATATACCCTACAGTCTTTCCCATGTGCAAGAGATGGAATAAGGCACAGGGAACAATCCTTCACAGTTTTTGGGAATGCCCAGTGATACATCTATTTTGACAAGACATTAAAAGATTGACCACTCACTTAACAGGGATCTCTCTTGGGGACAACCCCACAGACCTTCTTTTACATCTCAGTTTATTCCCTAGGAAGCATATAAAAAGTTATTTACTTATTCATTTTCTAAATGGCCCCAAGGCCTGCATACCCTAAAAGTTGAAAAGCACTGATCCTCTCTTTATCAGCCAATGGATGGATATCTGTGGTCAATGAGCTCCACTGTATGGAAAATCCTACAGTTTTTCTAAAGCAGAAAGAAAATAAATTCCTGGATAAATAGTTCTAATGGAACAATTTCAAATTCACCCAGGAATATCAGTCACGTATTCCGTAGAAATATAACACACTCCTTAATACTCTCCCTAAATACTTTGTTTAGTCCGTAACTTTCTTTCTAGGACATTGAAAGAGATGCAGACAAGGGACTATTACCTATCACTAATGTTCCCACTAGATATAGATATGCTCCCCCCCCTTTTTTTGCTCTCTTTATTTGCCACGCTTCTTCCCCACCACCACCACCTTCAAAATTAATTTTCAAAATGTTGATATTGTAGATATATGTCACATACACCTGTTTTGTACAACCTATCTTGACATGCATTGTATTAAGAGATGCATGGAGTGACCAAATAAATAAAAAATATAAAAAACAATTTTGAAGTCTTAGGGAACTCTAACTCAAATAAAAATGATTATATCTACAGCTCACTGCACATTAGCTTGATGAGTACATTTTAGAAAAAAAAAACAATTATTAAAAGAATGACATATTTAGCTAATTTTACACCTAGATTGGAGGATTTTAAACACCACCCTATCTTATCTGGCAGTGTAGAAATAAAGTGCCGCTCTACATTGGTGGTCAGTAAAGTAGGGTCCTCTTACATTTGTGAAATTGGTGATCATGAAGAATGCCCTATTACATTGGAGCTCAGTAGTTAAAATCAGTGGCGGCCCGTCCATAGGGGGCACACGGGCACTGCTCCCCCCATCCATGCGTCCGGCCCCCTGATCTACAAGCAGGGGGCCGGATGAATATTCACTATTGTAACACTGATTCTCCTCCTGGGTCAATCAGGAAGCGGGTCCTGAGACTGGTCACCCGATTGGCCAAAAAGAGATCTGATCAGATTGGCCACCAGTAGGAGGAGGGAGGAGACGCAGGGGAAGCAAGGAAGCAGCCGCCTGCAGCCCAGAGAGAGGCTGCTGCCGCCTGCAGCGCTGCCCGTGAGATGGGGTAAGTGCAGGCCCCGACTACTGACTGACTGACTGGGGGTGCTGCCCATAACCCCCGTGTCCAACCGGGGGGTGTGTGCTTGCCGTCTGTGACCCGACCGGGGGGGTGGTGGTGGGTGGATTGTTCCCCCCCCAAAAAAAAACACCAGCCGCCACTGGTTAAAATACACTTACTTTGGTAGCAAATAAGAAGAATGCCCCCCCCTTACAGACAGATAAAAAAGATGATTGGCTATGTCATGTGATGTTGGTTCCCAAACTATGCAGGCAAGAGATCAGTTGGCAATTTCTCAATGGAAGGAATCACAAACTCTGGAGGAAACCACAATTTGTACAGCACCATGGTTAAAAAAAGCCTGATCTAGTGCATGCAACCCACTTTAGAGAACTTTCTTTTTTAAATCTGATTTTATTTTAGATTTTTTATAAACACATAAACATAGAAACAAAAGACAAAGAAAGTATGTCACAAAGAATAATATCAGGTCTGAAACAAACAAAAAAAACAAAAAACATTATAAACATTGCAGATGGGACCTATTTTGACAGCACACCTATGTTTGAACTGGCCTATACCCTAGCTTGATCCCAAACTCATGTGGGCTAGCCACAGTGACCAGAGTTGAACCTCTTAGATAAGTTTCTAAGAAAAAAATATGTCTCTCATAGAAAATGCACCTATTAAGATTGAATACCCAATCAGATTTGGTCGGGGAATGTGGGGAAATCCGAGCCACAAACAGCGCACGTATGACAGTAATCTGCAATAAACAGTCTTGGTTTGGTTGAACAGTCAACATAGCCCAGTAAACATTTATGAGGAACCACTCGAAGGTTCACATCTAAAATTCCATTGAGTGTGCCAACAACCTCCCCCTAATACCTCTGGAGTTTTGGGCAGCACCATAATTGGTGTATCAGAGACCCCAAAGCCGAATCGGCTCTTAAGCCAACAGCACACAGAAATTCCGTGTTACTATACATCCTATGCAAATTTATAAAATGTCCCACAATAATTTTGACAAATGCTAATAGTTTCATATAATTGGCTGAACAAGATTACTATCTGTTTAAATTTTGCAGCAGTCTCAATAATAGTTGTATCTATTTTATTTGGATTACATTTATGTTTTTTTATGGACCCTTCTCAGTACTGCAGTATTGCCTTTTTTTTTACAAACCAAGAACATTGCCTATTGACATATGAAGATAAAACATTTTAAATGTATTACAAAATGTGATGCTTAAATAAAATTATACAGTAGCAGATTGTGCTGTGATACCTTACATATCATTTGAAATCAGAGACAATCATATGAAACTCCTAATTTATGTTGGTTTATTACAGCAATTCAGTGCATCTGCCTGCAGATATGTAGTTTTGAATGCATTAGCCCAGTCTTGTCTCACTTTTATAGTTAGGCATCTACAGTATATTACTCACTACAAATGGATTTGATTCTGTACAGAACGTAGCTTTTGCAGAGGTTTAGTAAGTGACTCAAAGAAATAAAACAAAATGTTTTTTTTTTTTTAAATATACCACAGGTTGCTTTTAAAGCAAGGGTTCAAAAGCTACATGCTTTGGCTTTGGATAAGGCTCGGTTTAAACTACTGCAAACTGAAAGTCACGCTACTTACGGTGTGACTTTGCCAGGTGACTTCATGGCCATTTGCTGGTGACTTGAGTACTTTGATGTGACTTGATGTGACTATGAAGCGACTATGAAGCGAGGGAGGGGCTACACCACAGAGAATGCCTGGGTAATCTTCCTGTAATGTTGGACCCAAATCTGATCAATATAGATGAAGATCGGACTTGGAGAAGACTTTCATTAAAGTCCATGGGCACAAGTATGATAGAAGTCGCCATAAAGTAGTACAGTAACCTTTTCTAAAGTCGGAGCGACTTTTAGGAATACTAATTAAGACAGCTCTCATTGACTAACATAGGATTTCACATGTCACGTGACTTGGGGTCTCACAAGTCGGATCCCAAGTCACGGCAGTGTGAACTGACCCTAATTGAGTATAACTCCAGCAAGCATTCAGCTTGTAGTATTTTTTTTTTTTTAATCACGGTAAAATTTTATTGAAAGTCAACAAACAAGGAAAAAACAACGATCCAGAGAGTCCATACAGGGTAACGCTCATCATCAGAGAGTGACTACATAACAATAGTATGACAGTTACATGTACATAGTTCAACAATCAAAGATTTGCTTCACGCATAGTACATTACAAGGAACAGAAGCACACTAAAGGAACTCCTGCTTCACATTTCCCCATCCTCACCATTAAACCAAAAGTTCTTGTCACTAAGGCCGGGTTCACACTGGTGCGACAAACGCTCCGACATTGGGAGCTCATGTCGCATGACATGTGAAAACCAATGTTTCCCTATGGGAGCCGTCTTAACTGGTCCGACACAATTTGGTCCAACTTTTAAAATGCTCCCTGTACTACTTTGGTCCGACTTTGATCCTACTTCAGCCCATTAAATATCATTGAAGTCGGATCGAAGTCGGAACGCCGTCTTGCATGCTCCGACTTTGGCATGCGACTTGTGCTCTGCTGATCTTGAGGGGGAACTCCAGGCCAAATTTTTAATAAAAAAACGGAATGGGTTCCCCCCCAAGAGCAGACCAGGCCCTTGGGTCTGGTATGGATTTAAAGGGGAACCCCTACGCCGAAAAAACGGCGTGGGGGTCCCCCCAAAATCCATACCAGACCCTTATCCGAGCATGCAGCCCGGCCGGTCAGGAAAGGGGGTGGGGACGAGCGAGCGCCCCCCCTCCTGAACCGTACCAGGCCCCCTCATCCATCCCCCCTTTCGTGACTTGGCATAGAGTTCCCCCCCAAGATTCATACCAAACACAGTGCCTGGCATTGGCAGGGATCCAAGTCGGAGCCCCATTCATTAAAAGTCGGACGTATGTCGGCTTCAAGACGCAGGGCAAAGTCGGATCCAAAGTAGGACAAGTGTCGTGTCGCAGTAGTGTGAACCCGGCCTAAGGGCCTAATTCACTATGAATAAGGAGAAAAAACAGTCGCTCTATATTTAGACACTCCCAATTAAACCAATTAAGACCTCAACTAGGCGAACATGTGAATGAAAATTAGCGTAGAAATACACGAATATACATTAGTAAAATCCGAATCGGCATAGTAGCAGTTACATAACTGCCAATTGCGAATACATTTTCTATATGGAACTGCACTGCAGTATTTAGCTATGATCATGTGTGTACATGTATGCCAATAAACTGTTCTTATATGGGATGTGCTCTACCTTCTATGCGGCTATTTATTTATATTAAAATTATTGTGCGTATTTTTTATTTATTTTTGCTAACAAATGCTGTTCCAAATGATTATTACAGAGAAATGTCTGCTATTCGGTAAGGTTACATGTATTATAAATTTACAGTTACATACTGTAACGGCACCCCAAATACGAAAGGGGTTTAAACGCTGTTTAGATCTCTTCCCTCTCCTGGACACAAATTCACTGCCGATACTCCACAGCCAGCCGACCCCTTCCCATAGGAATTAATCCTTCTGGAAGAACGAGACAACACACTCTGTATCTTTCCAAAAAATAGACTGACTTTATTGCCAAAAACATTGAAACTCTTATACACATCCAATACTGCATTAACCTGAATGAACAATGGTCCGGCTCCACCCAGAACATAACGAGCCCCAATACACATTATTTTGACGTCTGCTAGGAGACAACAGGTCCTAATCCCCTTTATGTTTAAATGACTATGCATGACCTTTATATTCACCAGACTGTCTGATACTTTACAATACACACAAGTACAGACTTAATTAACACAATGAAAGATCCTTAGACGCCATCCTAGATTCATTTACATCACACAGGCAGGTAACACATCTCCCAATTAACCTGTTGAGTTCAGGGTAAAACATCCAGTACATATTGTGGACTAATATTACTATTTCAATTTTAAGCAATCCAAGCCATATTCTTAATGTCCATGGTTTCCTGGCTCACCCTGTGTCCAAAGTGACCCCTCTGTCACACATCTTCCCTTTCGGCAGGAGACTAACACAGGAGGTGACCCCAGACGGGTTGACTCCAAAGTTAGTCCATAGATCCATTCTTCTAATGCCGGTATCCACACAGTACCCCAAATAAATTGCTCCAAACAGAGCATTACTTACCCAGCCAACCTCTGCCTCTCTCAGAGAACGTACCCGCCGCTGGGGAGAAGACAGGGTGACTGGGCTCAGTCCGTCATGCTGTTGGGGATCTGGGCCGACTGCCCAGCATCCCTGGGGTATACAAGTGGAGACTGAAGTCCCATCCACTTGTGGTAGGTAAAAATCCCCCAGTGCTTGCAAAGCAAGGCTGACATCCTCCTGTCTCAGTGTCACACCATTTTCTGGGGTTGGGTCAGTGAAGACCGAAGTCCCATCCAGTACCACAGGAACTCCCTCTTCTGTTAGTTGAGAGCAGAGGCCCGCGGCACTCTGCTCTGTTGCCAGCTCTTCTGCTGGGTTGCTGTGAGTGGAGACCGCAGTCCCATCCACTGATATCAGCTCAAGTTGCAGTTGTGTGCAGCAGCCAGTAGCATTCTGCCCTGCTGCCAGTGATTTAGCTGGGGGTAAAAGCTTTACCACCTCAGCTTGTTGCTGGAGAGAGGGGCCAACTGCCCCAGCTCCCTGAAACTCCACCGTTGTTTCCGGTGCTCGGCAGAGGTTTCCATCCCTCTGTCCTGTTGCCAGCACTTCTGCTGGGGACTCCACACCATCTGCTCTGGCTGACTGTTGGGGAGGGAAAAGGGCTGCTTCTCCTCCCTGCATCTCTGAAATCCCCTGGGAAAGAGGAACCATCACCTTCTCACCTCGGGCCTCCAAAACTGCCACGGGTGTAGAGCAGGGGTCTGCAGTACTTTGTCCTGCTGCCAGTACTTGGGCAGGCGATGCATAATCCATAACATCCTCTGAACAGTCCATTAATTCTATACATTCTGTAATCTGTGGCTGGGGAGATGAGCCAACTGCCCTAGCTCCCTGGAACTCCATATCATCCACTTCGGCTTTAGGGATGGCAATCTTCAGATTTTCCACTGCCGATTCTTCAGCCAGGCTAGCTCCCTGGAACTCCATATCATCCACTTCGGCTTTTGGGGTGGCAATCTTCAGATTTTCCACTGCCGATTCTTCAGCCAGGATTTCAGAGTTGTCCACTGGCATTTCCTAATCGTCCCAGGCAAGGGTAGCCCCACCCTGCTGCTGAGCAGATTCTAGCAGCTGTCTGTAGGCGATCTCCAATTGCTGTATTACCGCCATTCTCCTCTCATGTTGTCGCTCTAGTTCTCTCTTTTGTCGCTGTCGTTCTCTCTCTTGTCGCTGTCATTCTCTCTCTTGTCGCTGTCATTCTCTCTCTTGTCGTGCATCCTGCAGCTGGATGCCTTTAATGGCTTCCTGTATGGCAGTCTCTGATGGGTTAGCACCATATAATGCCAACCGCTCTCGAACTCGTTGCTGAAACAAGTCTTCAACTGACCGGGGTCCTGCATCACAATCCTTTGGCTGCATAGCTGGTCATTCACTGTGGCGGTTTGGAGTGTCCCAGGAACTGGAGGGAAAATCCCACTGCTGCCACCAATGTAACGGCACCCCAAATACGAAAGGGGTTTAAACACCGTTTAGATCTCTTCCCTCTCCTGGACACAAATTCACTGCCGATACTCCACAGCCAGCCGACCCCTTCCCATAGGAATGAATCCTTCTGGAAGAACGAAACAACACGCTCTGTATCTTTCCAAAAAATAGACTGACTTTATTGCCAAAAACAGCTCCACCCACAACATAACAAGCCCCAATACACATTATTTTGACGTCTGCTAGGAGACAACAGGTCCTAATCCCCTTTATGTTTAAATGACTATGCATGACTTTTATATTCACCAGACTGTCTGATACTTTACAATACACACAAGTACAGACTTAATTAACACAATGAAAGATCCTTAGACGCCATCCTAGATTCATTTACATCACACAGGCAGGTAACACATCTCCCAATTAACCTGTTGAGTTCAGGATAAAACATCCAGTACATATTGTGGACTAATATTACTATTTCAATTTCAAGCAATCCAAGCCATATTCTTAATGTCCATGGTTTTCTGGCTCACTCTGTGTCCAAAGTGACCCCTCTGTCACACATACCTGTTCTATGTTAATTTATTTTTATGTTAAATGTATCTTTTATGAGACTATAGAGTTCTAATAATCTACAGTATGTTGATTCTTGAATCATACTAAACTATTATGCAAGTCTAATAGTACTCAGCACAATGGCTTAGTGGTCTGCACTCAAACAGGGCAAGGACCCCACATACTGCTCATCATATAGGCCGATAGTACTTCTTAACGCTCATCTCAAAATACTCACGAAGGTCCTGGCCACTAGGTTAGCCACGGTTCTCCCTGCCCTGGTGACTATTGATCAAACTGGCGTTATGCCGGGGAAATCTACAGATACCCATCTCTGCCGCTTATTTGCACATCTTCAGATTTCCCATAACTAAACTGGGACCAGGGCAGTGGTGTCCCTAAATATGGCCAAGGCTTTTGAGTCGGTTGACTGTGGGTACATGGGAATGGTATTACAGTTGTAACCTGGGGGGCAGGTAGCGGGTACAAAAACTCCCTGGGATGAGCAGGCACAGATACCAAGTCCATTGGATCAGTGAAAACAGTGTTGTTTATTGGTGCTATATACAAAGTCTAATGACAGGTGCTGTACAGTGTGCTGAAAACAAACAGAAGAAAAAGTAGCTAACCAAAAGCCTAGCCGTGTCTCGGCTCTAACTACACAGTATGTACAGGCCCTCACTACCAGGCTGGACAAGCCTAACACTTGTCAGCTTCCACATACACAGGGTAACAAGTTTTACCAACCTTCTTGCTCTCACAAACCAACGTTGTCTGTGTCTCCCAGGCTGAGCAAAGGCTG
This sequence comes from Rana muscosa, assembly GCA_029206835.1. Classification (NCBI taxonomy): domain Eukaryota; kingdom Metazoa; phylum Chordata; class Amphibia; order Anura; family Ranidae; genus Rana; species Rana muscosa. The sequence goes on from CM055117.1 coordinate 588,981,248, forward strand.
TCTGCTCAGGTGAGCTTTTAATTAAGCTGGTGGAGAGAACCAACACCTGAAGTGGATCCTGGCTCAGAGATCCCTGAATGTATATGAGAGGAGCCTGGGAGATGTATAAACCCCGAATAGGACTTTCCCAGGCTCTCTCTGGGATGCTCTGTCACACATCCTCCCCCCTTGTTTCAACCCCAGGGTTGGAACACCTGTAGCCCAACAGGAGTGAACACGGGAGAGGGCATCTACATTCCCCATCTCAACACCTGGCCTGTGTTTTACTGTAAAGGCGTAGTCTTGTAGGGCCAAAAACCACCGGTTCACCCGCCTATTAGTCTCCTTCTTTTGGGCCATCCATTTCAGGGGAGCATGGTCAGTTATCAACTCAAACTGGCGCCCCAACAAGTAGTACCTGAGCGCGTCCATGGCCCACTTTATGGCCAGACACTCCTTTTCAATGACTGCGTACTTCTTTTCATGGTCATTGAGCTTTCTGCTTAAGTACACCACAGGGTGTTCTTCCCCATTGTGTACCTGTGAAAGTACTGCCCCGATACCCACATCAGATGCATCCGTCTGGACCAAAAAGTTTTTGGCGAAATCGGGGGAGTATAGGATTGGCTGTGCACAAAGAGCCTTCTTCAGTACTTGAAAAGACTCTTCTGCTACTGGAGACCATTTCACCATTACGGAGGCTTTCCCTTTTGTAAGGTCTGTCAGTGGGGCAGCTATAGTTGCGAAATTTGGGATGAATCTTTTATAGTACCCCGCAATGCCAAGAAAGGCCCTGACCTGCTTCTTGTTTGCAGGACGTGGCCACTCCTGGATGGCTTCTATTTTATTCACCTGGGGCTTTATGACACCCCGGCCAATAGTGTAGCCCAAATACCTGGCTTCCTCTAGCCCAATGGCACATTTTTTGGGATTTGCCGTAAACCCTTCTTTGAAAAGGGAATCCAGGACAGCCTGGACACGGGGCAAGTGAGACTCCCAGTCAGTGCTATGCACCACTATGTCGTCCAGATAGGCTGCAGCATACTGTCGGTGAGGTCTTAGGGTCCTGTCCATAGCCCTCTGAAATGTTGCAGGGGCATTTTGTAACCCAAAAGGCATTTTCTTATACTGAAACGACCCCTCCGGGGTCACAAATGCAGTCTTTTCTTTGGCCCTACCAGTCAGGGGTATTTGCCAATATCCTTTGGTCAAGTCCAAAGTGGTCAGATAACGGGCCTTGCCAAGTCGGTCTATAAGCTCGTCTACCCTGGGCATTGGGTATGTGTCAAACTTTGTTACCGCATTAAGCTTCCTGAAGTCGTTACAAAACCTCCAAGTGCCATCCGGTTTTGGGACTAATACAATGGGGCTAGACCAGTCACTATTGGATTCCTCAATAACATCTAGCTCCAACATCCTTTTAACTTCCTCACTGATGTCCTTTCTTCTAGCTTCGGGAATTCGGTATGGTTTGAGCTTGACACGGACCCCAGGTTCAGTAACAATATCATGCTGAACTGCTGAAGTCGTGCCCGGCAACTCTGAAAATTTCTCTTTATTCCTTATCAGGAACTCTCTAGCTTCCTGTTTCTGGGAACATGACAGGGTGTCTGGAATCGTGACCTCAGGGATCAGAGGGGATTCAGTACCCTTAAGGGTTACCGGGAGAGACCTGGCAGTTAATGCCAGTCTATCCTTCCAGGGCTTTAACAGGTTTATGTGGTAAATCTGTTCGGGCTTCCTTTTACCTGGTTGATACACCTTGTAATTGACCTCCCCAACTCTTTCAATTACTTCAAAGGGTCCCTGCCACTTAGCCAGGAATTTGCTCTCAACAGTGAGAACTAACACGAGGACCCGGTCACCAGGGGAGAAAACACGAAGTTGGGCCCCCCTGTTGTATATCCTCTGTTGGGCTGCTTGGGCCTGCAGTAAATGTTCTTTTACTACCGGCATGATTGCTGCAATCCTATCCTGCATTTGAGCGATATGCTCAATAACACTTTTGTGAGGTGTCTGCTCTCCCTCCCAAGTTTCCTTGGCTATGTCTAAGAGTCCCCGAGGGTGTCTCCCATAAAGCAGCTCAAATGGAGAGTACCCCGTAGAGGACTGGGGAACTTCCCTGATGGCGAACATCAAGTAAGGTATCAGGAAGTCCCAGTTTTTCCCATCCTTATCAACAACCTTTTTTAACATACTCTTTAATGTCTTATTGAAGCGTTCCACCAAGCCATCCGTTTGAGGATGGTACACTGAGGTACGCAACTGCGTCACCTTAAATAACTTGCAGAGCTCCCTAGTTATTCGTGACATGAATGGGGTACCTTGGTCTGTAAGGACTTCTTTCGGGACGCCAACCCGACTGAACACCATAAACAGCTCTTTGGCAATGTTTTTAGCAGATGCAGTGCGTAAGGGAACGGCCTCGGGGTAACGGGTAGCGTAATCCATGATCACGAGGATATGTTGATGACCGCGGGCAGATTTGGGGAGTGAACCCACCAGGTCCATGGCAATCCTTTCAAAGGGCACTTCAATAATGGGCAAGGGCACTAACGGACTTCGAAAGTGGGGTTGGGGGGCTGACATCTGACATATAGGACAGGATTGACAATAATTCTCGATATTTTTCCATATCCCAGGCCAGTAAAACCTGCGCAACACCCTTTCAGTGGTTTTCTCAACCCCTAAATGGCCTCCTAACAAATGCCCATGGGCAAGTTCCAACACCACCCGTCTGTATAGCTTAGGGACTACCAACTGTTCAACCACTTCATCATTAGTTTTACATACACGATACAGTAAATCCTCATTGCTGCAGAAATATGGAAAACAGGGCCCGTCCCCCGGTTCGACAGGTACCCCATCAACCACCACTACATTTTCCCAGGCCCTGGCAAGGGTAGGGTCTTTTCTCTGTTCCGTACCAAAATTTTCCTTGTGCACATTTAGATCGGTAAACTCTAACGTAGGCTCAGATTCAGCAGACGGCTGTCCAGCTCTACTGGTTGTGGGGACTTCTTCAGGCTCCCCCAGCTCTCCTGCCATAACTGAGAAAGGATCACCCGGAGAGCCCTGAGAGCAGTCCCCTGAACTCACAAGGTCAGTAATGTCCATGAGTTCTGGCTCTGCGGCTGAGTTAGGTACTGCGACTGGGTCGGGACAATCCCACAGTTCCCAAAACTTAGGGAAGTCCCTACCAATGATAGCCTCGTGCACCAAGTGGGGCACCAGTCCGACCGAATGGGTCACCGTACCTAAGCCAGTTTTAAACTGAACAGTGGCTATTGGATACTCGCGGGTATCCCCATGTACACAGATCACAGCAACTTTTTTTGCATGAAAATTCACAGTTTCAACCATCTCAGCTGTAACCAAAGTAACTAGACTTCCTGAGTCCAGCAAGGCCGTAATAGGCTTATTATTAATAGCCACTTGACATATGTGTTTTCCCACATTTGGCACTGCAGCGCATGAAACGGCAGCAAACATAGACTGCCTTCGAAAAGATAGATCACACTGCATTGGTTCATCTGTTAATGGACAGTTTGCTGCAACATGTCCCAGTTCTTGGCAACGAAAACACCTGATGTTTCCCCAATCTGGTTTGCTGACAGGCAGTGGCTTCCCTTGCTTGGGCCGCCACACTTCAGTCCTGGCACCAAAATTCCTCCCCCCTATTTCCTTGCCATGCTTACCACCCACTTCCCCTGGAACAGTCTTACCGGTTGCCTGGGGAGACCGTGGTTTTGGATGGAAAGTCCGTGCGGCTGTAGGGGTGGTGACCAGGTTCTCTGCAGCAAAGTACCTCTCAACGAGCTCCACCAGGTTGTCTGCTGACTTGGGGTCTCCTTGACTCACCCACTTCTGCAGGGGAATTGGCAGTGACCTCAGGAATTGGTCCATGACCACACGCTCCACTATTTGTGGCGCAGACAGGGACTCCGGCTGTAGCCATTTCCGCACCAGGTGGATCAGATCAAACATCTGCGATCTTGGGGGCCTCTTTTCTTGGAAGAACCAGCTGTGGACCCGCTGAGCTCGAACAGCTAAGGTAACGCCAAGCCGTGCCAGGATTTCCCGCTTGACCTTCTCATAATCTCCCGCTTCTGCTGACTCCAGATCATAGTAGGCCTTCTGCGCTTCTCCAGAAAGTAAGGGGGCGATCAGTCCTGCCCACTGGGTTTGGGGCCAACCTTCCCTCTCAGCGGTCCGTTCAAATGTTAGAAGGAAAGCCTCTGGATCATCATCTGCCGTCATCTTTGAAAGAAAGCGACCCACATGGATGGTTGAGGGCTTGTCTCCAATATCCTTCATTATCGCAGGTGACCCCTGTGCTAGCGTCTCCATAACCTCAGTAAGGGTTTTCCTATCCGCTTTTGCAGCAGTGGCAAGCTGTTCAAACAGCCTCTGCGATTGCTCCTGTACAGCACCAATCTGTTGGAACAGCACCTTGGTTTGCTCCTGTGCGATAGCGTTGGCTTGCTGTTGTGCAGCGTTAGTTTGCTGTTGTGCAGCGTTTGCTTGCCGCAATTCAGCGTTAGTTTGCTGTTGTGTAGCGTTTGCTTGCTGCCATGCAGCGTTAGTTTGCTGTTGTGCAGCATTTGCTTGCTGCAACGCGGCATTTGCCAACACCATTTGTTTGAGGAGGTCCTCCATGTTGTCACTTTAGGTACTGGCCTTTTAAGTAGTAACTTACTACAGCTGGTCGCAGCCCCCACCATATGTAACCTGGGGGGCAGGTAGCGGGTACAAAAACTCCCTGGGATGAGCAGGCACAGATACCAAGTCCATTGGATCAGTGAAAACAGTGTTGTTTATTGGTGCTATATACAAAGTCTAATGACAGGTGCTGTACAGTGTGCTGAAAACAAACAGAAGAAAAAGTAGCTAACCAAAAGCCTAGCCGTGTCTCGGCTCTAACTACACAGTATGTACAGGCCCTCACTACCAGGCTGGACAAGCCTAACACTTGTCAGCTTCCATATACACAGGGTAACAAGTTTTACCAACCTTCTTGCTCTCACAAACCAACGTTGTCTGTGTCTCCCAGGCTGAGCAAAGGCTGTCTGCTCAGGTGAGCTTTTAATTAAGCTGGTGGAGAGAACCAACACCTGAAGTGGATCCTGGCTCAGAGATCCCTGAATGTATATGAGAGGAGCCTGGGAGATGTATAAACCCCGAATAGGACTTTCCCAGGCTCTCTCTGGGATGCTCTGTCACACAGTGTATGGGTTTTGGGTCTCATTATTGTAAATGTGTTTCACTACTGTATAGTAAACCCAAGATGGCTTTAAAAATAGGGTCCTCCATATCCAAGTTTTTCGATATTGGCATGGGCAACGAGCCAGGGATGCCCGCTGTCTCCCTTTTTGATCTGCCTGATGATCGAGGCTTTGGGGGTGGCACTGCGCTCCTCTCCTGAGGTGGTTGAATTTGAAATTGGCTCCATAAGAGAATGCCTAGCGCTTTATGCAGATGACATGTTGTTATTTTTGAAGGATCCAGGTCCATCCCTTCGTGCGGTTTTCCATATCTTGAAAGGTGGTGGTCTTCTCGGGCCTCTGAGTGAATTGGGACAAATCTATACTCCAGATGGACCCTGACACTGAAGCCACCGCAGATGTAACACTGAAGCTACAACGGGTCTCCCAATTCATGTATCTTGGAATCCATATAACGGCGAGAGACGTGGACTATCACGCACTGAACCTGCACCTGTTATTGGCCTTTCTTAAGAGAAAGACTGAGGCCTGGAAGAATCTTCCATTGTGTCTATGGGAATATTTAACCATTCTTCCAGAAGCACATTTGTGAGTCAAGCACTGATGCTGGATGAGAACGCCTGACTTGCAGTCTCCGCTCTAATTCATCCAAAAAGTGTTCTATCGGGTTGAGGTCAGGACTCTGTGCAGGCTAGTCAAGTTCCTCCACCCCAAACTCGCTCATCCACACTATATTGCCAAAAGTATTGGGCCACCTCTCCAAATCATTTGGCGGAAGGGGGATTATGATGTGGGGTTGTTTTTTAGGCGTTGGGTTCCAGTGGAGGGAACTCCTAAGGCGTCAGCATGCCAAGACATTAAATACAATTTCATGCTCCCAACTTTGTGGGTAGAGTTGGGGATGGCCACTTCCTGTTCCAACATGACTGCACACCAGTGCACAAACAAGGTCCAAAAAGACATGGATGAGCGAGTTTTGGGTGGAGGAACTTGACTGGCCTGCACAGAGTCCTGACCTCAACCCGATAGAACACCTTTTGGATATATTAAAGCAGAGACTGCGAGCCAGTCCTTCCCGCCCACATCATTGCCTGACCTCACAAATGCACTTCTGGAAGAATGGTCAAACATTCCCATAGACACACTTCTAAACCTTGTGGACAGCCTTCCCAGAAGAGTTGAAGCTGTTATACAGTAGCTGCAAAGGGCGGACCACCTCAATATTGAATCCTATGAACTGCCTTTAAAGCTCATGTGCGTGTATAGGCAGGTGTCCCAATACTTTTGGCAATATAGTGTATGTCTTCATACTGTTGAAAAAGGTCCATATTCTTTGGAAAACCTTCATAGGTTTCTACATGTGAAGTTAATAACATGTTTTCCTTTACCAAATCAAAGTCTTTATATTTTGTACATAAGGCACAACAGGTGTTAAACGTACAGTGAAATTTAATATTTTGAACTATCTAGACAGTACTATTATTCATTTTGTTAATTCGGTATTTTCTCCTGGGAAAATGAGATTTACTAGAGTAATTAGAGATATTAAAGTGGGCATAAATTAATCTGGCTACTGGAGGCACAACTGACATATTTGATTATGAAGATAAAGGGAAAGGGATTAAACATTCTGTGAGCTGAGCAAGCCACTTTGTCAATATTGTATGCAACTGTCCTTTGCAAGGCTGATGTTGATAGCATCAGCACAACAATCTGACAGGTCAGTGGTCACATATATTGCTATGTGTGCTTTCCAGTCAGTGTGACACCGTAAAAAGTCATTTACAGATGTTTCCTTTGATCAGAAGGAGAAGCATTGCTGCATTAACACAATCAAAATAAAAATCATATCAAAAGTATAGAATGAAAAAAAGGCATAGTCCACCCTTGTAACAACAAAAAAAGAGATCAGGCGCTTGCTGAGAACCTTATGTGGGGTGATTAGTTACCGTCCTGAAAGTCTCAGCAGCTGGGAATGTCTCCTGGGAGGGGGAGAGTAAAGCCTCATACACACGACCGAGTTTCTCGTCGAAAAACGACAAGAAACTTGCTGGCAGAGCTCTCTTGTCGAGTAAATCGGTCGTGTGTACGCGGCTATCAGGTTTCTCGTCAAGAAAATCGTCAAGAATCTCAACGAGAAAAATAGAGAATCTGCTCTCAATTTTCGCGTCGAGATTCTTGTCAGCATGTTTCTCGACGAGAAAAGTGTGTGTGTGTACAATTACCTGTCCTCCGGGAAGCCCGCGCATGCTCGAAATGACTTTGACGCATGCGCGGTAGCTTCCTAGGCATAGGTAGGGTGTAGCAAGATAGCGGCGACGGCATTGAATGTGATGAGCGCATGCTCGTCGTAGTAAATTACGTCACCGCGTTCGCTCCATTCAAAGAACCGCGGGTTCTTTGAAAGGAGCGTGTGTACACTCGACCAGGACAAGTTTCTTGTCCAAGAATCTCGTCAAGAAAAACGACAAGTTTTTTCATGACGAGATTCTCGGCCGTGTGTACGAGGCTGTAAAGATTGCAACAAATGTTCCATGAAGCACTTGGACTCAGGTGTATTGCTCAGTGACAGTGAAAGAAATTGGAGCTCAGTCTCAATGATTTAAACAGCCTCTGTAACTGAATTAATAAAAGTAAATTAGTGATACAAAAACTGCAAACTTACATGGGAACTGTCATCTCCTAGAGCCAATGTTCCTCGGTGTGTCACAGGGTGACCTTGGTGTGTCTCAGAGAAACCCAACGATGTGGGTGCAGGTGTTGATTAGCCCCAACGGAAGGGTGGATAGTAACTGGGGAGCCTAAGGGGCCTCTGCTCCGTTTAGAGGATGATGTTAACCCAGCCACAGGGTCCACTGGTGTCTCTGCAGAAGCACCATACAGTCGCGGCATCTGGTGATGATGTCCCTCGCCTGCGCCAAGGGACCAGGTGAAGACCAATGGGAGAGGTGGAGGAAGAGGAATGCACAGGGAGGCAGTCCGTGTTCGTAGTCCCATCACCTTGACGACAAGTTTCGCGTCCAGTGCTTTGTCAAGTCATATGACGACACAGACCAATGGGGGTGAGAAGTATCCAAACAAAAGGAAATAAACTAGGAATCGGGCTGTGAGCACACCTATGATCCTTCCCTCCAGAACTGCATGGGAAAGAAAAGAGCCCTGGACTGCCGCACTCTGTATAAACGATTTATTTTCAAAATTCCAAAATTAAAATCCAAAGTTAATCCATAGATTCAAAAGTCCAAAAACAGACGAAAACAGAAAACTGACATGCAGGGGTGGATAGCGTTTCACATCAAAGATAGATGCTTACTCATAGCTCCAGAACCGCATGTTGAGATGCTGATGCTCTATATGTAAATTCATATTAAAACAATGACACCACTAATCACATTAGTCTTCACCTGGTCCCTTGGCGCAGGCGAGAGACGTCATCGCCAGACGCTGTGACTGTACGGTGCCGTCACATGGCTTGACAAAGCACTGGATGCGAAACATGTCTTCACGGTGACGGAACTACAATCACGGACTGTCTCCCTGTGCCTCCCTCTTCCTCCACCTCTCCCATTGGTTTTCACCTGGTCCCTTAGCGCAGGCGAGTGATGTCATCGCCAGATGCCACGACTGTACGGTGCTTCAGCAGGGACACCAGTGGAGCCTCCGAACGGAGCAGAGGCCCCTTAGGCTTCTCAGTTTCTATCCACCCTGCTGTTGGGGCTAATCAACACCTGCCCCCACAACATCGCTGGGTTTCTCTTGGACACACCAAGGTCACTTCCATCCAAGGACAGGCACGGCTGAGTTCTTCTCATTGCAGCATTCTATATTCTTATGAATTTGGCACAGCTGTACGTGACTCTGCCCTTACAGTCACATCATCCATTTACAGTCCCTTTTGTTTTTTTGGGATCTGTGAACAGAAGGCTACAAGCTCTATCTGCCACTGCAGCAGAGGGAGCCATAGACCTCAATAGAGCACACGTACAGTGATATCACTTGAAGTCCATGGATTACTTCTTCCAGCCCCAAAACAGTAGGTCTTATCCTGTTTGAACCTGTATGAACCTTGGGCTAGGCAAAGTTTCTGCAGGAGCCTGTGCCAGGGATGCCTTTAATGCGGGGCAAATGGGTCAGATGCCCTGGGCCCAATATTCCTTGGGGGGCCCAAAGCAGTTGCCGTGGGACCCTGCACTGCCTGCAAAAAGGGGGCCCGATGATAGCATTGCAGAGAAAATGGTGGAAGGAGGACACAGGAGGTAGCACCGTATACTATAGCCAGCCAACCAGCAGAGAGGGGGCGGGGCTGGGGCGGGAGCTCCATGGATGCTATGACCCTGTCCCATGCAGCCTGTATGCTCAGGAGAGAGCGGCTGCAGAGAGAGCAGAGATTGGAGTGGGAGCCCCACCCCCTGGACCACTGAAAGTATATGAGTGTGGCTGGCCAGGTATGTCTTACCCACCAAAGAATGCCTCTCCTGAAACTCTGAGCGGTGTTATTCAATTGTAAAGCTGTGCATTGCTGAAAGTTCTCTGGTCATCTCCTGTAGCATGTCCGCAGTTTTTTGTCATCTCTTGCAATATGTCCACAGTTTCTGGTCATCTCCTGTAATATGTCTGCAATCTCTGGTCATCTCCTGTAGCATGTCTGCAGTCTATGGTCATCTCCTGTAATAGGTCTGCAGTCTCTGGTCATCTCCTGTAGCATGTCCGCAGTCTCTGGTCATAAACTGTAACATGTCCGCAGTCTCTGGTCATCTCCTTTAACACATCTGCAGTCTCTGGTCCTCTCCTGTAACATGTCTGCAGTCTCTGGTCATCTCCTGTAACATGTCCGCAGTCTCTGGTCATCTCCTGTAATATGTCCGCAGTCTCTGGTCATCTCCTGTAATATGTCCGCAGTCTCTGGTCATCTCCTGTAATATGTCCGCAGTCTCTGGTCATCTCCTGTAATATGTCCGCAGTCTCTGGTCATCTCCTGTAATATGTCCGCAGTCTCTGGTCATCTCCTGTAATATGTCCGCAGTGTCTGGTCATCTCCTGTAATATGTCCGCAGTGTCTGGTCATCTCCTGTAGCATGTCCACAGTCTCTGGTCATCTCCTGTAACATGTCCGCAGTCTTTGGTCATCTCTTGTAACATGTCCGCAGTCTCTGGTCATCTCCTGTAATATGTCTGCAGTGTCTGGTCATCTCCTGTAACATGTCCGCAGTCTCTGGTCATCTCCTGTAATATCTCTGCAGTCTCTGGTCATCTCCTGTAGCATGTCCGCAGTCTCTGGTCATCTCCTTTAACACATCTGCAGTCTCTGGTCATCTCCTGTAACATGTCCGCAGTCTGTCCGCAGTCTCTGGTCATCTCCTGTAATATGTCCGCAGTCTCTGGTCATCTCCTGTAGCATGTCCATAGTCTCTGGTCATCTCCTGTAATATGTCCGCAGTCTCTGGTCATCTCCTGTAATATGTCCACAGTCTCTGGTCATCTCCTGTAATATGTCCGCAGTCTCTGGTCATCTCCTGTAACATGTCCGCAGTCTCTGGTCATCTCCTGTAATATCTCTGCAGTCTCTGGTCATCTCCTGTAGCATGTCCGCAGTTTCTGGTCATATACTGTAACATGTCCGCAGTCTCCGGTCATCTCCTTTAACACATCTGCAGTCTCTGGTCATCTCCTGTAACATGTCTGCAGTCTCTGGTCATCTCCTGTAACATGTCCACAGTCTCTGGTCATCTCCTGTAATATGTCCGCAGTCTCTGGTCATCTCCTGTAGCATGTCCACAGTCTCTGGTCATCTCCTGTAATATGTCCGCAGTCTCTGGTCATCTCCTGTAGCATGTCCACAGTCTCTGGTCATCTCCTGTAATATGTCCGTTGTCTCTGGTCATCTCCTGTAATATGTCCGCAGTCTCTGGTCATCTCCTGTAATATGTCCGCAGTCTCTGGTCATCTTCTGTAATATGTCCCCAGTCTCTGGTCATCTCCTGTAGCATGTCCACAGTCTCTGGTCATCTCCTGTAATATGTCCGTTGTCTCTGGTCATCTCCTGTAATATGTCCGCAGTCTCTGGTCATCTCCTGTAATATGTCCGCAGTCTCTGGTCATCTCCTGTAATATGTCCGCAGTCTGTAAGAAGGCCATAATCTAAGGAAATGTGACAGATTGTAGATGCAGAGAATACAGCTTTAGTCAAATATGCTGCTTGTTGTGTGCCTGAAATAGAGCTAGAATCGGATGTTGAGACTGGTGTTAGAGCCGGTTCTTGCTAAGTTCCAAGGGATGCATCTTCAATCTGAGTGTTGTACAGACCTTCAGCAGTGCGAATGTTTGCCTGTTATTTTGCATTGACTCCATTTTTCCTTGTCTCTGCCATAGCTACAATGGAAGGTATTTCTCTATGGGGTATTGACAGAATAGGTTGGGGAGTATAGGGTACGTGTGTTCATAAGCAGTATGTTGTAATCCAGGTGCAGACCATCCTGTACGAAATCTTCATGGTTAAGCGAAGGAGAAATTCCCCATATACCTTATAAAGGCTCTAGATAGAAGTGGCATTAAAGTGTGCGACCACTGTTTGTATGGATGATATCTTCGAACTGACCAATTTAGCTTTGTGTAACTGCTCTCTGTAGTGCAATATGTTTCTTCCCCTATTGTTATGGCCATACTGCTAAGTTGTTTGGTGTCATTCTATTATGTGTGATAAAGAAATCCTTGTTTAAAAAGAAAAAGTGTGCAACCAGTGGTGTGATGTAACGCCTGGTCATCCACCTGAGACTGGACATAGCAGGGTGATCCTGTCTTACCTGTCCATGTTGCTAGACTGTATATAAAGTCCAGGCTTTTCCCCAATCACAGTGGGCATACCCCCAAAGGGGTCTTCAGGGACAGGGTTTCATAGTGATGGACCATGGCCCTGGATCTGTATAGCACTTTGCAGCTAACTTAAAACATTGCACCAAGTTCCAAGGTGAGCACCCATGCAGGATTCAGTGGCCAAAGCAATATTACAGGCTGTCCCCACTGATGTCTCGGGTTTTACCGAGTTTGAGCCAATCCAGATACACGGCTTCTATGCTGGCATTGGAAGACAGAGTGTGTTTGAATGAAGAGTCGGAGGATAACATAAAGGAAAATAATAAAGACAAATAATAAACTAGTTAGGCTAAGGTTGATTATTTATGTGAAGGATCACCTTCAGAAACTAGCACAAAACTGAGGACTCACCGAGTGGAGTATAGGATAGGCACCCTGCTTCACCAGTGTCCAATCACCTGAAGGTACACGCTTCTAAGCCACGGTGTATGAATACTCTGCCTGTGTCATGTACTGTACGATTAAGACAAAAATAAATAAACTAGACCTACACTTTAATTGTAACTATCCAAGTGCTGAAACTATACATAACATTTCAGCACTATGGACAGCTCACCAGCTGGATTTTAAACTGATATAGCAGCTTACTGTACAAGTGACATTTACTCACCATTCACAGACTGTCATATCCACCAGGTACATTCTTATTGTACTAGAAATATAGTGTGTGTGACTGCCAAGTACAGTATGTGATGAATGTCAATAAATGTCTTAGTGGTGTGCTAAAAAAATATATTCAGGGTGATGTACTCAATTTTTTTTAGCCATAAATAGCAGCTATTAGTATCAGATTATCAGTTCCTGAGCCTAAGTTTGGGAACACATTCAAATCCAGCCACACAATTTGTGAAACAGTAATTTATTTCACCAAATAGTGCATGTTTCACTATATTGTGATTGCAAATTGACTGTCAGCACATGAAACGATAGTAATGAATGTGTGTATGTGCTGCCCCGAGCCTAACACACACGACTCTCTCCTGACTTCTCCATTCTTACACAACACATGAACTTCAACCTGCACCTGAGTGCATGACAGGCTGATGCAGGAGATAAGGAAGCTGTTTTTTGATGTTAGGGAGGCCTATAAGGAGACCTGCCAATGTATCAAAATATGCAGACATATTGACATCACCGTGGGGCTCCCTCCTCCTTCCCCAGCCACCGGGCCAGTAGAAGAGAGGAGCGGGCCTTGTGCATGAGCAGTAAGGTTCCCGGCGTGAAGCCAAAAGGCTACACTGCCGGGTTCCCTTACCTGCAATGGCGGCGGTAGCACCCGACAGCTGATGGAAACATCAGCTGCGGCTGCCGACATCGCTGGACTCCAGGAGAGGTAAGTGTCCTATTATTAAAAGCCAGCAGCTGCAGAATGTGTAGCTGCTGGTTTTTATTTTCTTTGGGCGGAACACCGCTTTAAGTCTCTCTGTTATATGTATTGCTTTAGACCCCTTTCACACTGAGCCACCCATAGCGTCGTTGATTTCAATGGGCAGGATCGGTGGAAGAGCGGTAAACACACCGCTCCAAAAGATGCGGCTAGCAGGACTTTTTTTACCGTCCTGCTAGCGCAACGCTCCAGTGTGAAAGCCCTCGGGCTTTCACACTGGAGTGAATGTAACAGCTGTTTAAGGGCGGATTGCAGGCGCTATTTTTAATGCTATAGCGCCATCAATACGCTCTCAGTGTGAAAGGGGTCTTACACTTCTGTATTACACACAATACCTAACACTTTTAATCACATGCAATGTCACATAACTCTTTTTCAATCAGTGTCACATGCTTCTTTTATATGCCTTCTGTAACACTTATGTAACACAAAGTGCCTACATCCACACCTACCTACATGCCATACCTTTCTGTTACATTTCTCTCTGTTACATACAAAGGATTTTTCTGTGCCTCTTTAACATACAGGCCTTATTTGTCTCTTTTGAGCACAATGTATCTTGGATCTGTGTTGCACGCAGCACCTTGTGTCTCTTTATTACACACAGTGTCCCACACCTCTGTATCAAATCATATCTCTATAACACGTAGCGCCTCATATCTCTGTAGCACATGGTGTCATATGCCTTTCCTACACGCAGTGCCTCATGCCTTACATGCAATGCTTCACAGACATTTGTTACACGCAGTGTCTAATGCCTCCACTGCATATACAATGCTTCACTCCTCTCACCTCTTGCCTATTACAACCATAAATTTCCTTTTGCTTATTTTCTCCATGCAGTGTCCGATATTACTATTACAGACAGTACCACATACTAAAAAATAAAACACGATGTTTCATACCACCATTACATGCAAAGCTTTATACTTCTCGGTTTAATGCAGTGACTCATATCTCTTAGGCCCCTTTCACATTGGGGCGGGCAGGTGCGGTGGCGGTATAGCGGCGCGATTTTCAGCGCCGCTATACCGTCGTTATCACCGCGGTATGCGGCCGCTAGCGGGGTGAATTTAACCCCGGCTAGCGGCCGAAAAAGGGTTAATACCGCCCGCAAACCACGGCTATTGCCGCGGTTTGCGGGCGGTATTACCGCGGTGTCCCATTGATTGCAATGGGCAGCCGCGGTAAAGGAGCGGTGAACACACCGCTCCTTCACCGCTGTAAAGATGTGGCTAGCAGGACTTTTGGAGGGGTCCTGCTAGCGCACCGCTTCAGTGTGAAAGCCTTCGGGCTTTCACATTGAAGAATACAAGGCACGATTTTTTCAGGCGGTATAACAGCGCTAATATTAGCGCTAAACCGCCTGAAAAATGTGCCAGTGTGAAAGGGGCCTTACTGCCCCCTTGCACCTTCTCCTCTTTCCAAGACTTCACAGGAGAGTTACCTAAGCAATACTGAAACACTTAATTTCCATGTGGGATAAAGTGATATTAAGATCTTGTTTTTTTTGTTTAAAAATAACAAACATGATATCTTCCTCTTCTCTGGTCCCCTGCCGGCACTCCTGGCCCTTCCCTTCTGCCGAGTGCCCCAACAGCAAGCAGTTTGCTATGGGGCACCTGAGCCAAACCGCTACTCTGTGTGACCATTAACCACTTAAGCCCCGGACCATTTGGTAGCTAGAGGACCAGAGGTGAATTCAGAATTTTGCACTGCGCTGCTTTAACTGTAAATTGTGCGGACATGCAATGTTGTACCCAAACGAAATTTGCGTCCTTTTCTTCCCACAAATAGAGCTTTCTTTTAATGGTATTTGATTGCCTCTGCGATTTTTATTTTTTGCGATATAAACGGAAAAAGACCGAAAATTTTGAAAAAAAATGATATTTTCTACTTTTTGTTATAAGAAAAATCGAATTTTTTTTTTTTTTCCCCAAGTGATTGAATAATGACAAAAAAAAAAAAAATTACAAAAAGTTGTCACTAAATGATATATTGCTCACACATGCCATGGTTATATGTGGAATTGCACCCCAAAATACATTCTGCTGCTTCTCCTGAGTACGGGGATACCACATGTGTGGGACTTTTTAGGAGCCTAGCCACGTACGGGACCCCGGAAACCAAGCACCGCCTCCAGGATTTCTAAGGGCGCAAATTTTTGATTTCACTCCTCACTACCTATCACAGTTTTGAAGGCCATAAAATGCCAAAATAGCACAAAACCCCCCCCAAATGACCCCATTTTGGAAAGTAGACACCCCAAGCTGTTTGCTGAGAGGCATGGTGAGTATTTTACAGCTCTCATTTGTTTTTGAAAATGAAGAAAGAACATTTTTTTTTTTTTCTTTTTTTTTCAATTTTCAAAACTTTGTGACAAAAAGCGAGATCTGCAAAATACTCACAATACCTCTCAGCAAATAGCTTGGGGTGTCTACTTTCCAAAATGAGGTCATTTGGGGGGGTTTTGTGCCATCTGGGCATTCCATGGCCTCCGAAACTGTGATAGGCAGTGAGAAGTGAAATCAAAAATTGACACCCTTAGAAAGCCTGAAGGCGGTGCTTGGTTTTTGGGGTCCCGTACGCGGCTAGGCTCCCAAAAAGTCTCACACATGTGGTATCCCCGTACTCAGGAGAAGCAACAGAATGTATTTTGGGGTGTAATTCCACATATACCCATGGCATGTTTGAGCAATATATCATTTAGTGACAACTTTCTGCAAAAAAAAAAAATATATATATTTTTTCCGCAACTTGTGTCAACATATAAAATATTCCATGGACTCGACATGCCTCTCAGTATATAGCTTGGGGTGTCTACTTTCCAAAATGGGGTCATTTGGGGGGGTTTTGAACTGTTCTGGCATTTTATACACAACATTAGGAAGCTTACATCCACTCTTCTAACCACTTGAAGACAAAGCCCTTTTTGACACTTTTTGTTTACATGAAAACATATTTTTTTTTGCAAGAAAATTATGTTGAACCCCCAAACATTATATATATTTTTAAAGCAAAGGCCCTACAGAATAAAATGGTGGGTGTTGCATTTTTTTTTCTACACAGTATTTGCGCAGCGATTTTTCAAACGCATTTTTTTGGGAAAAAATACACTTTTTTTAATTTTAATGCACTAAAACACACTATATTGCCCAAATGTTTGATGAAATAAAAAAGATGATCTTAGGCCGAGTACATAGATACCAAACACGACATGCTTTAAAATTTTGCACAAACGCGCATTGGCAACAAACTACATACATTTTTAAAAGCCTTTAAAAGCATTTACAGGTTACCCCGTTAGATTTACAGAGGAGGTCTACTGCTAAAATTACTGCACTCGATCTGACCTTCGCGGTGATACCTCACATGCATGGTGCAATTGCTGTTTACATATGACGCCAGACCGACGCTTGCGTTCGCCATTGGGCAAGAGCAGGGCAGGACAGGGGTGCTTTTTTTTTTTCTTTTTTTTTATTATTAATTTTGCTTTTTTATTTTATTTTTAAACTGTTGCTTCCATATTTATTTATTTTTATCACTTTTATTGTTATCTCAGGGAATGTAAATATCCCCTATGATAGCAATAGGTAATGACAGGTACTCTTTTTTGAAAAAACTGGGGTCTATTGGACCCTAGATCTTTCCTCTGCCCTCAAAGCATCTGACCACACCAAGATCGGTGTGATAAAATGCTTTCCCAATTTCCCAATGGCGCTTTTTATATCCGGGGGGGGGGACATTCCCTCCCACTGCTTGTAAAAGCAGTCCAGAGGCTAATTAGCCACTAGGATTGCTTTTACATGAAAGCCGGCCGCTGGCTGAAAAGAATGATACCAAGATGATACCTAAACCCGCAGGCATCATTCTGGTATAAACATTCAAAGTCCAGCAACATACCAGTACGTTGCTGGTCCTTGTTGGACATGTATTGTAATCTTTTTTTTCATGCAGCCTGTTGGCTGAACGAAAAAAAAAGATTGATCGGTGGGTATGCCCACCATTAGAATACCGCCCTTCATCCACCCACTTCTAATGATGGGCATATATGCCGAAGCATGGGGGCATCTTCTCGCAAAAGTTATGCCGCGTACACATGGTCAGACTTTTCCACGGGCAAGCCTCCGTCGGAATTTCGACCGTATGTATGCGGCATTAGGAGCAAAATCGCTCCTCCGCCCCTGCTGCCCCAATGCTTCGGCATATATGCTTTTTTTTTTTTTTTTAACTGTGGTGGTGAAATTACCTCCTACAGCACTGGAGTCGCAGGGATCAGGCCTGTCTCTGCGAACGCTGCAGTTATGTGTGTTGTGTTTTGCAAGTGACAGTGATCGATCGATACTGCACTTCGGTGGCCTGGGCTGGACGGAGGGGCAAAACGCAGGTGCTAGCAGGTATCTGGGCTGATCCCGCTAACACTGCGTTTTTGGGAACCCTAAACTGCTGGGGACGCTAGTATAGATCTGATCAGATCAGATATTGAGCTGATCAGATACTATACCACTAAGGGGGGTGTATGCTTCACGCGTGGGTGTTAGCGCTACTGGCACTAACCTGACGCTGCCTGGGGTGTGACGCAGACCCTCTCTGACGCTAAAACCTAACTGATATCACCCGCCGGGCGATCAGGGGGTTAAACCTTTATTGGATTATATACAGCGGGTGCCCTGACACTATAAAAAGCAAACTAACTAACCAGCGTCACCCGTAACACTTATATGATGATCACTGGTGAAAGGGTTAACTAGGGGCAATTAGGGGGTTAAAACCTTTATTAGGGTAATATATGGGGGTACCTGACGCTATATAAAAACCTGACGGCGAACCTAAAAAAAAATTACTGGCTACCTATCGGCATCACCGACACTAAGACAACGATCATAAAAACGATTGCTTAGCGACAGTGGTGATAGGGGGTGAAAGGGTTACCTGGGGGGCGATCAGGGGGTTAAACCTTTATTAGATAATATATGGGGGTACCTGACGCTATAAAAACCTGCGGCGAACCTAAAAAAAATTACTGGCTACCGATCAGCATCACCGACGCTAAGACATCGATCAGAAAAATGATCGCATAGTGACGGCGGTGCTAGGGGGTGAAAGGGTTACCTGGGGGTGATCAAGGGGGTTACACCTTTATTAGGTAATATATTGGGGTACCCGATGCTATAAAAACCTGCGGCGAACCTAAAAAAAATTACTGGCTACCGATCAGCATCGCCGACGCTAAGACATCGATCAGAAAAATTATCGCTTAGTGACAGTGGTGATAGGGGGTGAAAGGGTTACCTGGGGGGGGCGATCAAGGGGGTTAAATCTTTATTAGGTAATATATGGGGGTACCCGACGCTATAAAAACCTGTGGCGAACCTAAAAAAAATTACTGGCTACCGATCAGCATCACCGACGCTAAGACATCGATCAGAAAAATGATCGCATAGCCACGGCGGTGCTAGGGGGTGAAAGGGTTACCTGGGGGGTGATCAAGGGGGTTAAACCTTTATTAGGTAATATATGGGGGTACCCGACGCTATAAAAACCTGCGGCGAACCTAAAAAAAATTACTGGCTACCGATCAGCATCGCCGACGCTAAGACATCGATCAGAAAAATTATAACTTAGTGACAGTGGTGATAGGGGGTGAAAGGGTTACCTGGGGGGCGATCAAGGGGGTTAAACCTTTATTAGGTAATATATGGGGGTACCCGACGCTATAAAAACCTGCGGCGAACCTAAAAAAAATTACTGGCTACCGATCAGCATCACCGACGCTAAGACATCGATCAGAAAAATGATTGCTTAGTGACAGTGGTGAAGGGGGGTGAAAGGGTTATCTGGGGGGTGATCAGGGGGTTAAACCTTTATTAGGGGGGGTTAGGGGGCTACACTGGACCTAAGACTAAACTTTGGTGACACTTTTACAGTCACAAATGTCACTGATTGCAGTGATCACTAAATAAATGGTCACTGCAATCAGTGACACTGTGACTGGGGGCTGGGGGGGGGCTGGGGGGTGATCTGGGGGTGTCTGGGGGGGCCTGGGGGGCGATTTATGTGCCTATGTGTCCTGGTGTCAGTGTAGTGTTGTGTGTACTAACCTGGCATCTTCTCCTGTACGGCGCTCGGTATATGTGAGCGCCCCAGGAGAGATGACATCACTTCCTCCTTCCTGGCAGGCAGGGGAAGCTCTCTCATTCGCCGGGAGCGATCGAGAGGGGGTGGCCGGAATCGAACGGCCGTCCCCTCATGCCGGATCGCTCCCGAAGGTAAAACGACCGCTCACTGTAAAGAAGGGGGGTCCGATCGGACCCCCCAACTATACAAAGGCAATCACGTATATATACGTGATTGTGCCTGTCGGTGCCATTCTGCTGACGTATATTTACAGTGGGCGGTCGTTAAGTGGTTAAGAGAGAGCCCACTCTCTCTCCTCATTGGCTCACTGATTTTGATTGACAGCAGCGGGAGCCAATGGTGCCCACTGCTGTGTCTCAGCTAATCTGGAGGGGGAGTACTGGACAGCCGAGGCTTTCGTGCACATTGCTGGATTGAGATGGGGCTCAGGTAAGTATTAGGGGGGATGAGGGGGGTTGCTGCACACTGAAGGTTTTTTTATTTTAATGCATTGAATGCATTGAGATAAAAAAACCTTCTGCCTTTAGAACCACTTTAAACTCACCACAGAAATTACAGACTGTTTGCACAATCTACTAAGGCTGGGTTAAATGCTACTAAAAATGTAATATTTAACAGGAAAAATGTAAGCAAATCACATTAAAGAAGATACTGTAAGTTGCATGCCCAGTGTTAAGATAATAAGTCATACAACATTTACAATGTTTTCAATTTCTCTTTATTAATTTATAAAAGATGTTTACAATTATACAAAATTCATAAAAATATACATTTATTTAATCTCCCATGTATTAATGAAGGACATTGATTATTATCTATTAATTCCCTTGTTCCTGTTCTTTTTCTTAAGAAATTCTACTTTCTCACTCACATACTTCAACTATTTTCCATTCCCATTCACCCTGCCATTCCGCATCCGAACAAAACTTTACTACACTAAAAAAAAAAAAACGTAATTTCCCCCTTTATATCTTCCATTCCCTCTTTCTTTTCCTTTTATATCCCCTTAAGGGGTTAGATGTTACTTTCCATTTATAAATATTCTATCATACTTATCGAGGACCGAAATTCTTCCCATTTTTGCCATATTCATGGCAATTGTTTTTTTTATGTAACCTTCTTCTCTTATCTGTCTCTCTATATTGTATTTCGTTCATTTCACATATCCATTCTGTTATCGTCGGGGCTTTTAGTTTCTCTCCATTTATGGGCAATTATTGTTCTGGCTGCCGTTGTCATATGGTGAAGAATATCAGTTTTTATTCTCTCTGTTGAATCTGACATCAGAGACAATAATGAAATATCTATACTTGGATTCCTTTCCACTCCAGACACTTTCTGGTATATCTAAAATATTTTATTCCAAAAATTCCTCACCAGATGACATCCATACCAGATGTGGTCCATAGTCCCCCTTCCTACCATACATCTCCAACAGATCTCTGTATTTCAATTATTTATTTTATTTAAAACTACTGGACTCCAATACCATCTCATTACTATTTTGTAATTTCTCTCTTGGTGTTTAATCGCTGTAGATCTTTTATGTATTGTTACAAATATTTTCTCCCATTCTTTCTCTGATATTGGTTTTTCTATTTCCTCTTCCCATTTTTTCATTCCTGTTAGCT
This sequence comes from Rana muscosa, assembly GCA_029206835.1. Lineage (NCBI taxonomy): Eukaryota > Metazoa > Chordata > Amphibia > Anura > Ranidae > Rana > Rana muscosa. The sequence continues at coordinate 589,002,478 of CM055117.1, forward strand.
CTCTAAGAGATCCGGAAGGGAGTAATAATTCATATATCTTAGATAGTTTTTTAGTCGGTTTTTGTTCTTCTGTTAGTATTTGTTCAAATTTCGTTTTTGATCTATTTATTAAATCCACTAGGATCTGGGTCACCCTTGCGTTCTCCAACATTTACAATGTAAGTGCAATCACCTTTAGATTTAACAGCTATTTATTACCAAGCCCTACCTAAACAGTTACTTCGCACTGCGAAGTAGACAGTAGACTTCGCACTGGGTATTAGTATTTTTAGGTCATCAGCACATTTGTCTGTGACAATTAAAATAGAGGGGCAAAAGATAGCAATAAGGACAGATTTATCACATAAAAAATATGCTAATAAATGGTTTATAAATTGGAACACTTTTGTTTAAACCCCACGTACACCTGGGACAAGACCATTTTCATTAAAGTATTTACATGTTCTTAACAAACAGTAAACAAACTATAAAACAAGCCATCCCTGGGCTCTTTAGCTTTTAATGTGAAGTAATTAATTCCCCAAGTTCTTCAAAGATCAAATCAAAGACTCTAATTCAGATTTCAGTTCGTTCCTCAAAGCTTAGAAACTACTTGTAAGTTTACTTAGTTTACTTATGCCATATTTGCGTTGTAAATTAAAAAAAAAAAAAAAGCTAAGATTTCAATGCCTCTGTTCTGAAACTTCATGATGGATTTCTTTGCAATGCCTATAGCTACAGAGGTGAACAAGGACTTGTTTTATTGTGCTTTTACCCCTTGATCGGAATATGTAAATACTTTAGTTTGCATAGTCTGGGCACAGGTTCACTTTTCCTCAAGACAAGATTAGAAAGTAAATAAAAGGTTTCTGGGTTTATTGCACCTTATACTACTTACAGTATGTATGAATTGTTAAGCCCTAATTTTGGAACCCCTTATAAAAAAAATGCTGCAATCGCACCAGGGTGGGCACTTATTCAGACACCTAAATAATTCCAACTAACATCAAAGAGTGACCCATATGTACATTATCAGTGTCAATGACCCCATATATAATAAACAACTCAACTAACATAAAGATTAGTTGTGATTTTCAACATATTTGTCATTTGATATGTCATAATGTCAGCCTGCTAGTTTATTCCATTTTAAGGATTTTATACAAATACAATATTTTTGTATTTTGTCTAGATTTTTGGGTACCATTTATAAGTGCCTAAAAAGTCTAAATATTTCAGATAGTTACTTAAGTACAAAAATGGCATTTGTGCAGAAGTACTTTTTTTCACTTTGCAGGGGCTTATTCACATTAAAAATGTCTACTTTTGGTAAAAGTCACCACAGTATTTGATCCTGACTAGAAAAACCTGGGAACTGTTTTGTCTGGTTTCCAGCAAAAAACACAGCGTATGTTCAGTATTTTTATGCAGATGTTTCAGCAGTTATGGTAATCACATGGCATTCATAGAGATTTAAACAAATAATGCTGCTATTTGTTTTGAGTTTATTTGTACATTTATATTGGGAGTGTGTTACTTGCTGCTTGCATATATCACTCAGATTGTATTTTAGTTGCTCGCAGGACTACCTATTATATTTATAATTCATAGAGATTTACCATTTTTTTCCCTATTCCTCTGGTTCATGCAAAGTGTACAATACTGTATTATTAGGTTACCATTAACTGTAAACATGAATCTATAACATTTTGGAAAGTTTGGTTGTCATCCCCTATCCTTTGCTGAGGTCCTTTATATATAACATTTCCTATTTATAAATGTTCTCAATCTTTATTCCTATGAAAAGAATACTGATCAGTGTAATTTTTTCAAATTGACGAACTATTAGATCCGCCACCCGCTGACTTCAAAGTCCTTTTTGTGCTTGCAAATTGTCAGTGCATAAGAATATCTAATTCTTCAGAAAGATAAATTATATTTATTGAAAGGCAGGATGTAAATAGGTACACCAACATTAACATTGTAGTGTCATTTTAAGCTTGGATAAAGAATCAAATCTCTCACCAATTATATTTTGTTTAAACATATATAATAATTAATGGGGCTAAATACAACTATATTGGCTTTGCAAACTATTATAGACTCAGCTGGGCTAATTTACTAAAGGAAAAGAAACTGTTGACAGTGTTTGTATCTACAGCTTTACCTTGCTTGTGAACATTCACTTTTCTAATTGACTTTGCTTTATCCCTTTTAGTATATGTTTAATAAACATAACATTGTATTAATATAGCCTCGTATTAATCACAGGTGTCAGACGGAGAACTAAAATACATTATTGCTTAGGCCAATGCATATTTACACACTCATGCATCTTTCATAAGAAATATTTACTTTTTAAAGTAAAGTATGAGTTCATGTTAATGTTTGCTTCTAGTTTATGCAATATCACCAGCCATTGTACACTCTACATCTATCATAGGACACATTCCTACATGCTTTTTCAAAAATATATGACCAAAGTTCCCTAACAGCATGAAGTATTACAAAAACTGGTGTGACATGTACTCTAATAATAACTAGACATGTGCACACTGAAATAATTTGTTTTGGAATTTCGTTCGTCCAAAAAATTAATTTATTATTACTAGTCAACCAACATTAGAATTCTTCTATAGCCTATGGGTGGAGCATTTTACCGTAAATGTCCGCTTGCGGCGATCGTATGTTTTTAGCTGCTTCGTCGAATCTTTATATCTCTATAATGTCGAATCTTTTCTCTCTATGTTGAATAATCTTGGACTAATAGAGTTAGGTTAGGCACATTCAACCGCCCGTTCGATAGACACAGATCGCTATTGTCACCGTCATGTCGAATCTCCTATCTATATCGAACTGTTGTCGCAAAAAAAAGAAAATAAATCCTTTTTTTCTTTCAAACCTTTCGAATTTCGGATTCCTCGCATTCTTTATCGTTTGTTAAAACTAATGGAAAAATCCCAGAAATTCGGACGAAAATGGATTCAGACAAAAACGAATGCACATGTCTAATAATAACATTGGGAACATGTCCCATTTTTAAACTTGCTATTGCAAAAGGTATAAATACAGTTTACAGAAAAGCAAAATAATGAAAACAGCTTGTCTCACAGCCGTAGAGACCAAACAACAGTAAAGAGGTCAGATATATCAACATTTGAGATCAATGGGTGCATACATAGTCGTACAATGGCTATAATTGAAACAATTGCAGTTACCAAGTCTGGGCACTAAAATCACAGTAACATAGTATATTATTTTATACAGTCAGAGTAGAAGAGCTCCAGATATCCCAAAATATGTTATATTTTTTAGGACATAATAGTAATTTCTCATTGGGCAAAATTTGGTTGACTGATTGTATCCAGTGGTGCACTGAAGGAGGAATAGGCTGGATCCATCTAAGTGCTATGGATTTACGGCCAGAAAGAGTGTTTCTCAAGTAATATTATCATATATCGGGGCCAAAGCTCCTTGTTAAGGATACCTAAAAGACACAACTCTTGGGTTAAGGTATGGACAATATTGTATACAGAACATTTAATACCTTTCGCCAATAACTGGCAATTACTGGGCATAGCCAAATGACATGGGCGAAGTCCTCTCTGGGGCAATCGCACCTCGTGCAGTTTGAGGAGGGTATAAGGTGCATAGCATGTAATCAGACTGGGGTCAAATAAGACAGTGAATCACATACAGTTGGGACAACTTATTATTAACAGCAGAGGACACATACAAGTGGAAAGAGCATGCTTTCTCACCGTCTTTGTCAGAGAGATTAGAAAAGAGCGATTGCCACTTATTGCAAACCTCTAGCAATAAAATTCCTATTATCAGACAGTTCGAAAATCTGCTACCAGTGCTGCGAAATTGTGCATGTAATGCAGGACAGAGATAGCTCTAAAAAGCAGTGCGTGCTAACTCGTATTTACCCTGCAGTTCTGCAAAAGAGTCTATAACGTTATTCTCATACACTTCAGACAGAGTAAGCAAACCCTTGCTTTCCCAAAAGTGGTGGTCTAAATATTGTCCTAAATGCGGGAACATTGGATTCCGCCAAATGAATATCTTTAAACTCATCTAAACGTTTAGCTTCCCTCCACACATGAGCCAGGGTTAGTATCTGTATGTTTCTCCAGGGAGGAAGTGCTACAGGTGCTTCAGAGACTATCAAAGAGTGGTTGAGCTTTAATACGTGTGCCAAATGAGATTCCACTACCAGTGATGTAACAGGAACAACCCAGTCAATTAGGTGTCTAGGTTGACCGGCAAGGATGTATGAGCATAATTTAGGAATTGCCTTACCTGCTTCCACCTTTGGTCTTTGCAGAACAGATCATTTTAGCTTACGTCTATTGTTGCCCAAGATAAAGGTGGTAAATAAAGCATCCAGGGTTTTAAAGAGGGATTTATGCAATGGGACTGGCATATGCAACATAATATAAAGGCATTTAGGTAAGAGAATCATCTTAATTAAATTGATTCTGCCAGCCACGGACAGTGGAAGCTTAGCCTATTTAGTTAACTTGATTTTAATTGTTTGCAGAAGCGGATCTAACTTAGCCTTTAAGGCTTGAGAGGGCACTACTGTTCTAATGATTCCTAGGTATTTAAAAGACAAGGCCACCCTAATAGGTCCTGGCATGAGAGCAGATTTTTGCCAGTTGATCTTAAGGCCCAAGTAAGATCCTAACGTATCTATAATACACATGGCCTCCTGCAAAGAGGCCCGAGCATCATTAGGATAGAGAATTAAATCATCAGCATATAGTCCAACAATGTCAGTCCTATTGCCCAATGTGATGACTACAAGAGAGGGGGACTGCTGGAGCCTTAATGCCAGGGCCTCAATAGCCACCGCAAACCGCAGTGGGGATAGAGGGAAACTCTGGCGTGTGCCTCTGTGTAGCTGTAAAGGACGCATAGTAGGTCATTAACTAAAGGGTATGAAGTAGGGTTGGCGTGAAATATGGCAATCGACTTGCAAATTTTTTTTTCAAAACCAAACGACTGGTGGGTGGCTTGTAAAAATGGCCATTCAATGGAGTCAAAGACATTTGCCATGTCAAGGGAGGTCAACGCACAGGTGTCTGGCAAATGGTCTTTAACCACTTAAGGACCAGCCACTGTATATATACGTCGGCAGAATGGCTCGTACAGGCACAATCACGTACCTGTACGTCCCCTTTAACTGCCCGACATCAGGGTCGCGCGCGCGCAGCTGGCGGCGCACTCGCGTCCCCCCTGTCTTCCCGGTGAGTCGGACCGCGGGTCCCGCGGACTCGATCGCCGCGGGGATCCCCGCGATTGTCTCACGGAGGCATGGAGCGGGGAGATGTTAGTGTAAACACAACATCTCCCCGATCCCCTACTGACAATGTCACGATCTCCGCTCTGTGTAATCAGAGCGGAGATCAGTCACATGTCACTCGTAGCCACGCCCCCACACAGTAGTAATCACTCCCCTAGGCACACATAACCCCTTCAGCGCCCCTAGTGGTTAACCCCTTCACTGCCATTGTCATTTTTACAGTAACCAGTTCATTTGTATTGCACTGATCGCTGTAAAAATGACAATGGTCCCAAAAATGTGTCAAAAGTGTGTGATGTGTCCGCCATCATGTCGCAGTCACGAAAAAAATCGCTGATCGCCGCCATTACTAGTAAAAAAAAAAAAAAATCATAAAAATGCCATAAAACTACCCCCTATTTTGTAAACGCTATAACTTTTGCGCAAACCAATCAATAAATGCCGATTGCGATTTTTGTTACCAAAAATATGTAGAAGAATACGTATCGGCCTAAACTGAGGAAAAAATATGTTTTTTTATATATTTTTGGAGGATATTTATTATAGCAAAAAGTAAAAAATATAGATTTTTTTTCCAAATTGTCGCTCTATTTTTGTTTATAGCGCAAAAAATAAAAAACGCAGAGGTGATCAAATACCACCAAAAGAAAGCTCTATTTGTGGGAAAAAAAGGACGTAAATTTTGTTTGGAAGCCACGTCACACGACCGCGCAATTGTCAGTTAAAGCGACACAGTGCTGAATCGCAAAAAGGGGCCTGGTCTTTATGCTGCGTATTGGTCCGGGGCTTAAGTGGTTAAGTTGTGCAATGATTTGGGTTCTACGGAGATTAATAGAAGTAGACTTCCCCGGCATAAATCCAGTTTAAAGTGGATGCATAATGCTAAGTATCACGGAGTTCAAATGTTTGGTCATAATTTTTGTGAGTATTTTATAGTCTATGTTCAATAACAATATAGGGCGGTGAGATGCACAGTCAGATAGATAATTATCTGGTTTAGGTATGATAACAACTATAGCAGAGTACATTGATAGTGGCAGTCTCCCTCCTCCTAAAGCAGCAGTCATGTCGCATTTTTATCGCGCAGGCTAGTAAAATAATCACACGACGGCAACCCAAACATAACCCCAAAAATAAAAAATGTGTGGTATTTACTCATGCTTAACCCGTAAGTATTGGTTGTTTTAGTGAGAGCACAAGCACAAGGCCTGATTGCATAATACTAGATTACTGGGTAAACCATTTCCCTACAATGCAAAATCTTTTGAGCTACATTAAGTATTATTTTTCAAATAATGTCAACTACTGGTGACTATATGGACAGTGTTTTTCCAAGTCTAAAGCCTAGTACACACCGCCAAGAATCTCGTCAAGAAAAAACACGTTGTTTTTCTTGACGAGATTCTTGGACAAGAAACTTGTCCCGGCCGAGTGTACACATGCTCCTTTCAAAGAACCCGCGGTTCTTTGAATGGAGCGAACGCGGTGACGTAATCGACTACGACGAGCGTGCGCTCGTCACATTCGATGCCTTCGCCGCCATCTTGCTACACCCTACCTATGCCTAGGAAGCTACCGCGCATGTGTCAAAGTCATTTCGAGCATGCGCGGGCTTCCCGGAGGACAGGTAAGTGCACACACACACACTTTTCTCGTCGAGAAACCTGCTGACAAGAATCTCAACGAGAAAAAAGAGAGCAGGTTCTCTATTTATCTCGTCGAGATTCTTGACGGTTTTCTTGACGAGAAACATGATAGCCGCGTACACACGACCGATTTACTCGGCAAGAAAGCTCTGTCAGCAAGTTTCTTGCTGGTTCTTGCCGAGAAACTCGGTCGTGTGTATGAGGCTTAAGTATGGTGAAGTAAATTAAAACATATTTTTGGCAAGGGAAAACATTTAAGAGTATGTATAGCACAATAAACATACGGGTGTTCTAGACATTGCCTAATCTATCCAAAACTAAAACGTTTTAGCTAAATTTATACTTTTTTTTTTTTTTTATTCTTTATTTATAACAGGGGAACTGGTCCACATGGACTCCAACAGTAGACAGTCATTGCATACATCAATACAACAAAGCAGTGTGAAACACAGAAAGAGCTATACCCCAGAAGCACTAGGTGCCTAGTAGGTCCCATAGAGGCGTGTCCCCCCAGAAAGGGGGGTCCACGATAGGGCTGTGATGAGTCTAACTGTGATAGATGTGAGTACGCATGTCTGTGGGAGGAGGGTATGAGAAAGTTCGAGTCCTGTGGATACAGGCTCCCCTCTAGTTTTCACATTTACTCATAGGAAAGAAAGAAGAGAAGAAATTACAGTAATAAAGAGTTTAAGTAATCTGAAGAGAAAGAGAAAAAGGAATAATATGGAAGAAATAATACAAAGTGTGGCAGGGGAGGGGGAAAGGGAAGGGGTAGGGTAGGGAAGAGGAAGGACTAGGAGAAAATCAGGGTGTGGGTGATTACCCCATGGGGGTGGTGATAATACCCCTATATTTCGCCAGAACGTCGCAATTCGCCAACTATCAAGCGTTTAGGAGGGTAAATGTCGGGTAGAACGTCATGTGGGTGGCTTGATCCCCCTAAAGGATTGTCCTTCGTCAGAATATTTGAATATATTCCACAGTCTCCACGTCCTGGTGTAAGTTTCCTGTCTATGTTGGCTGGTGAGAATTAGGTCTTCTATGTGGTTAATGTCGTCTACTCTGCGGAGCCATTGGGCAATTGACGGTGGGTGTGGAGATTTCCAATTGAGGGGAATGCAGGCTTTGGCCACGTCAAGAAGGTGGCGGACTACCGACTTTTTATATACCTTTGCAGGTGTGTCATTCGCATGGAGGAGGAAATATGCCGGCTCGTCCGGTACAGTGCGGTCTGAGAAGCCCTGGGTAATGCGGCGGACCTCACCCCAGAAGTTCCACAGCCGCGGACAGGACCAGAAGATGTGCAGAAGTGTGCCCTCCCCCTCCTGGCATCGCCAGCAGCGGTCAGTGGTTGTAGGAAACAGTTTGTGTAAAAGGGAGGGGGTCCTATACCAACGCGTAAGGAGTTTGTAGTTGGTTTCCTGGGCTCTGGTGCACAGGGAAGATTTGTGGGTGAACCTAAGTATGTGCTGCTTCCTATTGTCGGAAAGGTGGCAGTCTAGGTCTCTCTCCCACCTAGTGAGGCACGGAATTTGATAGGGTCTCAGTGGTTCATTCAACATAGCATAGGTCAGTGATAGCATATGGTGTATCGTTCCCGACTCCATACACAGGCCCTCCAGAGTCGTGACGAGCTGATGTGAGTCATTAGGGGGTGGCGTAAGGCTAGTCAGGAAGTGGCTGAGCTGTAGTGCCCTCATGAAGTCCAGTCTGTAGGGGCCTCCCTGGTCTGACAGTTCCGCGTGTGTCCTCCACCTCCCCTGCACACTGTAGTGGGATGCCCGGTAGAGCCCAGCTTCTCGTAGCATGAGGAATTTCCTGTCATGCAGTCCCGGGGTGAACCGGGGGTGGCCAATCACCAGTCTCAGAGGTGACGTTGGAGATGAAAGGGAGGGTCGGGTCAACAGTCGAGAGCAGACATTCACGGTGTTGCCTATCAGGGGATACTTTTTAAGTGTCGGCGGCAGTACAGAATGGCACCAGGGAGCGCCGGGGAGTGGTATGTCACTCTGGTCCTGTTCGAGGCCTACCCACAGTTTGGTGTCCCTGTGTCTGCACCAGTCCAGGAGCCTGCCTAGATGCATTGCCTGGTAGTATGCGCGGACATCTGGCAATGCCAGGCCCCCGTGCATCTTTGGCAGTGAGAGTATACTCCTCTTTAGGCGTGGACGCTTCCCGGCCCAGAGGAAACGGGTGAAAGCCGCATGGCCTGCCTGAAATAGCTCCCGGGGATTGATATCGGGAGGGCCTGTAAGAGGTATAAGAATTTAGGTAGTACTGACATTTTGAGGATGTTACAGCGGCCGATCCACGAATGGAGGCCGCCATCCCATCCATCCAACAGTCCCTGGACCCTCCTTAGAAGGGGTGGAAAGTTAAGAGCGAACAGTTTGGACAACTTCGCAGGCATAGCTGTGCCCAGATATTTCAAAGCTGTGTCAGTCCATTTTAAGTGGAAACTGTCTCTGAGGAGCTTAAGTTGGTGTGGCGCTATCCCTATGCCCTTTGCCTCCAACTTGGTGAAGTTGATCTTTAGATTTGATAGGCCGCCATAGATGTCAAAATCTCTCAGAAGGTTTGGAAGGGAGATTGTGGGGTTTGTAAGGGAGAACAGCAGGTCATCTGCGTAAGCAGATACTTTATACTGCGTACCGTTGACCTCCACACCCGTGATATCCGAATTAATTCGGACGTGGCAGAGGAAGGGCTCTAAGGTCAGGGCAAATAATAGGGGTGATAGAGGGCAGCCCTGCCTGGTCCCATTTTTAATCGGAAATGTCTCAGATAGCACCCCGTTCGCTCTCACCCTGGCCCTCGTGGTCGTGTAGGCAGCAGTCACCCAGTTCAGCATTGTCTCTCCCAACCCTATGTATCTCAGCGTAGAGAACAGGAAGCTACAGTTAACCCGGTCAAACGCCTTTTCCGCGTCAGTTCCAAGGAAGACACACAGCGTTTTGCTTTGATCTGCTATGTGGAGGAGATTAAGGACTTTGGTGGTATTGTCCCTAGCCTCCCTGGTAGGGACGAAGCCCACCTGGTTGAGATGAATTAGGGTTGGGAGGTGCCGCTGTAGCCTGGAGGCCAGTATCTTGGTAAAGATCTTGAGGTCTGCATTTAGAAGGGAGATCGGACGATAGCTCCCGCATTGGCCCGGGTCTTTACCCTCCTTCGGTATGACCGAAATCTGAGCCATCAGCGTGGAGTCATGAAAGTGCGTCCCCGAGCCAACACTGTTAAACGAATTCACCATATGTTGGCCTAGAGAGGGTAAGAGGGTCTTATAGTACATGACGGTCAGTCCATCGGGACCAGGGGCTTTGCCTGGCTTAGTATTTTTCAGGGCTTGTTGCACTTCAGGTAATGTAATGGGCTCCTCCAGCAGAGCCCGTGTCTCTTCTGGGAGCGAAGGCATTAGGGACCGATCTAGATAGTCCCCAGTGTCTCCCAGGGTGGACGGCGTGTCAGGTATATTATACAGGCTGCTATAAAAGGTCCTGAATTCTTGTGTAATATGTTGGGGTAAGCACGCCTTCTGCCCGGCAGCCGTTTGGATATGTGGTATGTACGAGACCACTCGCTGTGCTTGTAGTGTTCGGGCTAGGAGTCTCCCACATTTATTGCCCGATTCGTAGGACTTCCTGCGACAGATTTGAATCGCCGCTTTGGCCTTAAATTGGAGGAGGTCGGTTATCTGCAGCTGGACGGTGTTAAGGTCCAGGCCCAGCTGTCTGGATGGGGTCGCCTTATGCGTCGCTTCCAGTGATTGTAGTTTGGCAAGGAGCAGATCTAGCTGCACCGTCTGTTCTCGTTTTAGTCTCTCGCCATGTTTGATAAGAGATCCCCTGATCACTGCTTTGTGAGCCTCCCAAACCACCCCGGGGTCGCTGTCAGGGGTCCTATTCGTGGCAAAATAATGTCCCAACTCCCTGTCTATATCAGCCAGGACGTCTGGGTTCTGGAGGAGGCCTCCGTTAAGTGTCCACGGAGGCCGTTGTCCCGTCAGGGCAGCAGATAATGAGTATCGAAGCCCTATCGGAGCGTGGTCTGACCACATTATGGAACCGATATAGGTCTCTGTGATTGCGTGCAACTGCCCGTGGGGTATCAAAAAATTGTCTATACGCGAGTACGTCTGATGAGGTTTTGAAAAGAAAGTGTAGTCGCGTTCACCCGGATGCAGAAGACGCCAGGCATCCACCAAACGCGCAGAGTGTAGTGCGGTCCCGATACGTGTACGTGTGTCTCTGGAAGCGGAGGACCTCCCGGAGGAGGTGTCCTCTGCCGGCAGCAGCAGCATGTTCAGGTCACCCCCCACTATGAGTTGTCCCTGCGAGAAGCGCATGAGATGTTCCATGCGCCGGCCTGAGGAACACATCCTGATGGTCATTTGGGGCATAAAGGTCCGCCAAGGTGACCCTCCTGTCCCCAATCAGGCCCTTCAAAAAGAAGTATCAGCCTCCGGTGTCAGTCTGTGAGTCTAAAAGTTTCCAGGGTACCCTGGCAGAGATAAGGATGGACACCCCTCGCGACTTTACCTCCGTGTATTTAGAGTGATAGGCCGTGTAGTAATGCCTATTCTTAAGTAGCTGTAGATTATTATCCCGGAAGTGTGTCTCTTGTAATAGAACTATATCCGCTCTCATGCGGCGCATGTCATGCATCAACATCCGACGCTTCTCTGGGGTGTTAAGACCCTTGGCGTTGAGGGATATTACGTGAATATCACCCATAGTTAGAATGTTCCAAAAATAAATGGGGGGGGGGAATAGGAGGGGGAGGGGGGAGGGGGGATAGATGAATAAAAAGGTTTTGGATAAATAAGAAAGGGAATACAGTAGAGAAATACAGAAGGATAGAGGGGTGAGACCCCTAAAAGAAAAAGAAAAGAACAAGAAGAAGTTAGGAGGCTAGCACCAGAGGGTGCAGCAACTGGAGAGAAACTAAGATAGCCCTAATGGCAGAGGTGCTCCCCAGGGGTAGCCTGGATGTGGAGCACAAACCTATGTGGGGTGGTGGACAGACAGGGCCAGTGGATAAGCCCCCACCCCTTCCCCCATCACCCCGGCAAATTAGTAATATAAGATAAACCATGAACCGGTAAAGCAGTGCAAATGAAATGAGATACCAAATGAACATGTAATTAGGCGTCAAACAAGAAACAGAACATAGAACAGTGCAATTAACTAGGCAGTGCAGACTTCTGTGAAGCGTGAGCCTCATATCCCATCCCCAACCCGCGGCAGTGCAATCCCCGCCCCTCTCCCCAGCGTCAGTATGCCGCCATTTTCAGTGAAGTCCAGAGCACGCATGTCCCAAGCCCCTTGGAGGTGTTCATTTTGGCCTGTTGTGGCCAGGGTAAATATAAGAGGGCAACAGTGTCGTTCCAAAATGGTTGCAAAATGGTTGCTCCGCCAGAACACCCACGTTGCCGTCCCCCACCCCCTCCCCAGGGCTGAAAAAGAGGATACTTCCAACACCCCCCACCCCCACAGGCAGTCCCAACCATCTCCTCTCCCCCCAGGTCCCAATGTTTCCATAGGCATATCAGTGCCGGCAATGTAGTGATCCAATGCTGTTAAGTTGCAGGTGCACTGCAGGGGGGGGACACAAACATGTGCGTGGGGGGTGATGCCAGTGCAGAGTGTAGGGGACATCCAGGCCGTGGGGAACTATCACATCACCTCCATGTCATAAAGTGCTGCCAGGCAGGGGGGGGAGCAGCCCCCCTCAAAACTATGGCTTGAGCCTTCCAGCATCCATCCATGACCGAATGTTCCCACTGCTATATCCCCTGTGTGTAACATCACATGTGGGTCAGAGGGTGAGGCGGGGGGGCATCTCCCCCCAGGCGGGCCGCAGTCAGAGCTACAGGCTCGGTTCTCTGTCACGCAGGGGACAGTGTCTAAGGCAGCTGCTGGATCGGGCAATGTGGGGAGGATCAGGGGAGAGCGTGCGTGTATGGATCAGGGAAGTGTGGCCCAGGGCCTACTCACGTGGCTGGTCCCCAGAGGCGGATCGGCATCTCCGTCTACCTCTCTGTCGGCGGGGTGGCAGCGGACCGTGCTGTGCAGAGATGCCAGATCTGCCCATCTGGCGCGGGAGGATCTGGAGCCAGTCATGGACCTGAATCGGCGCCACCTTGAGGAATCAGAAGAGTGCAGGTAAGTCAGCGGTGTTCTGCAGGGTAAATGTCCCGGAGTCCCCGCGAAACGACACCGACAGAGGATAGCCCCAACGGTAGGAGATCCCCTTCTGCTTCGCCGCTTCCAGCACGGGCTTCAGTAAAGCTCTTCTCAGCAAGGTCGCCCTCGATAGGTCCGGCAGTATACGGACCTGTGCTCCGGCCAAGTCGACATCTTCATGGTCCCAGGCTGCCCGCAGAACCGACTCTTTCTGGGTATATCTGTGGAGCCTGCACACCACATACCGCGGCCTGCTAGGATCGGTAGGCCTAGGGCCTAGAGTTCTGTGAGCCCTGTCCAGGAGTATGTCCGCGTCTGGGTTGTCTAGAATGATTCGGAAGATCTCCTTCACCGCAGCTCCGACATCCTCCACAGATTCGGGGATCCCTCTGAGCTGCAGGTTGCAGCGTCGGCTACGATCCTCGATGTCCTCCAGATGCAGTTGGAGAGCGACCGCTGTGTCTCGGTGTTGGTCCCTCGAACGCTCCAGGGCAGACACTCGGTTTTCGAGGGAGGACAGCGAGGCTTCTCCCGACCCGACTCGATCAGCCAGGGTGGACACCTCACCTCTCACTTCTTGTATGTCCCTCCTGTGTGTCTCTTCCAGCCGGAGGATTAGGGCTTCTATGGCTGTCTGGGTCGGGAGGGCCTGCAACATCTCCCTGATGTCCTGATCTAGGGCCAAGGCCTCTGGCTGTTGTGGGGATGCCATCTCGGCTTGCTGCTGCTCAGCAAACAGGTCCTGAGAGCAGTCGGAGGGTGCCGGGGTCTCGGGAACACGGTACCCTGTTGCAGACGCCTGGGCCTTCTGAGGGGTGCCACGTGTTGAGCCTCGCGCCGCAGCCACAGTGGCTCCGGGGGACGACTCCTGTAGGCTTTTGAAATATTTGTGGATTTCGCCGGAAATCTTGCCCGATGGGGTCCCCCTGGTAGCTGCTCGCGTCCTGTACTTGTTCGTTGAGTTCATACCGGTGTGAGGTCCTATTTTATGCCGGAGAGTGAGGGTTCAGGCCGGGAGCTCAAAGAGAAAGCTGCCTCACTCAGCCATGTCCAGGCCACGCCCCCTAAATTTATACTTTAAGTCCAAGTGCTGTGTGGAGGTAGGTGGTAAATGACTAACTTCTCCGATGCTATATTTAACAATCTTACACTGGAGTTTAGTAATACCCTGTACTTTGGGGTATGGAGGACAGCAGAAGTGTTGTCAGATGGATGGTAGGTGATTGTGTACAAGCCTATGTAAGCTGTTCTGCTATTTGAAACTTACATTGAAATATTAAGCGGACAGGCAATGAATCAGGGTGTCAGCAGAAAAGGTATAATGTGAAATGGTAAATTTTTTTCATCATTAGTTTTATATTTGAATTAGAATTTCTATTTTAACTGTAAATTTATTTTAATCATAGTTAGCAAAGGTAAGAAAATATATTTTAATTCAGGCCTCCACTTCATTGTTTATGGGAATATTGACATATGGAGTTGTAAAACACTTGCAAACAGCCTGTCATGGCTGTTATTTTTAGGAAAATTGATGTGATGTGACATTAAAAACAATTTTCTGCCAAAATAACAAGAACATCCAAGTTATTTTTATTACTTTATTTTTGTCTTTCCATATGGAGAGAGGTATAGCAGCATAAATAAATACAAAATACGATGAATGAAGATACAACTGAGTTTTATGAAGGGAAAAAATATTACAGAGACATTTCTTTTGAGTTATTTAAACTTAGGAATTGCAATTGAAACATTGCTGGTGTCCCTTTATGGTTCTATCTTCCCCTTACAATTCATAAAGCTTCACACACTTGACTGACTTCAGTATAATTTTAGATTACTTCAACAATCTATTTGTAGGTATTTATAAAATGATAAAGGTGTCAAAGTTTA
This sequence comes from Rana muscosa, assembly GCA_029206835.1. NCBI lineage: Eukaryota > Metazoa > Chordata > Amphibia > Anura > Ranidae > Rana > Rana muscosa. The sequence continues at coordinate 589,017,486 of CM055117.1, forward strand.
TTTTCATCAGTTTTATATAAAACATCAAATTATTGTAAATATGTCTCTATTGTAGAATGAAGAAAGCTACAAAAGGAGGGAGGCAGGCCACAGCAACCCTTGTCAACGAGAAAGCGTGAGAGAAAGGGTGAGTGATATTGGAGATGTACTTGTAGCGGGGTGCCGATTTGCAGTGTGTTATAAAGGACTGTGGTTATCTTGAGAATATCCTTGGTTCCCTCCGGAGTCTCCTTAAGATATTGCAGCAACTGTTGTTTAATCATATGGAACAATGCATTGTGGAACTTATGGTACAGGGAGAAAGGGACTTCATTGTCATGGGTAACTAATAGACTATGGTACCCACAGTGCAGCTGTACTCCCAAAGTGCATTGCATCCCCGCACAGCTTTCTGGGGGAGGTTACTTAAAGGAAGGTAGGAGCTACGCTCGCTCTCTCTGGACTTCGCCTTCTATCAAGCAGGAAGTCTGTGTGAGGCCTGCTGCTGGAGCGTCTAGGCCTAAAGCCTGGGCCTACGGCTTTTGCGGAGGATCACTCAGCTTAAAGAGTGATACCTTCTTCGTGTGACCAGCTCTCGCTTCCCAGAGACCGGTGTCATTCAACAACTGACATCCAGTGCGGCTGTGAGAGGAACCGAAGATTGCAAGTTGCGGAGAGGCCGGTGATCGAGGCACAGACAGCGGGACGTGTCAGCGGGATAAAGCTTGTTTGGTGAGAGGGCACCTGCATAGGAATTCATTAACTGTTTGTGTAGGCCTGTGACTTTGTTAAGGCCCACCATTATTAGTAGTGCGCCACATGCCAGGACATAGCACATCTCACGGAGGCCGCATGGTAAAAAGTTTGGCGTTTGTGCCGCTGGAGAGTTTCACACTCCTGAACATTGTGGAAGTTTAGTTGTTTTCTTACAATAACCCTGTGGATTACAAATGTTATGTGCACCAACGTTTGCTAGCGAAGACTCCTACTACTAAAGGGATTGTACACTGAACTTAGTCAGGCCTGACTAGAACTGTTAGTGACGGGACACGGGCACAATATTGCCCATTAGGGGGAGCTCGTGAGCATAGGTCTTTTACTTATATAAGCAGTGTGCATTTAAACTGTGTTGCATTGTTGCCATATATATATCTCATTGACTCTGCATGGCCCTGCATAAGTCAACTGCATTTTTTGTTTAACTATGCTACCTTTTACCATTAAGTAAACTTGATCCCTGATTAAGCATAATACTGTGTGGAGTTCTCTGTTACCCTGCCCAACGAGTGGCTTTACAAGGTAACAATTTTATGTACCATTTTACTGTTGTGTGGTATTATTGTGTTCCCAAACATCAGTGGGTTTCACAAGTACATTGCAGACCAGTTGTGCCAAGGGAGGGTTTGAGCCAAGTTCTTGGGGTTGATAGCTAGGGTACGGACTCAAATCAAAACCAGCAGCCCGACCTCAGAGAGGGGGGTAGTGCTACATACTGTATATGTGACGCTTCACTATGGAAAAAGGGTTGTGGTGTATGAGGAGAATGTTGGCCTTGCTCACTGGATAGTAAGAGTGTGAAGGAGGGTGTAGTGCACAAGTTAGGGGTTCAAACTGGTATTTTATCTTATGAACCAGTGCATCTGGAAAGTATTCACAGCGCTTCACTTTTTCCACATTTTGTTATTGTTACAGCCTTATTCAAAATTGGTATCAATTCATTATGTTCCTCAAAATTCTACAAACAATACCCCATAATGACAACGTGAAAGAAGTTTGTTTGAAATCTTTGCAAATTTATTAAAACTAAAAAAACAAAAAAAAAAATCTCATGTACAGGGAGTCCAGTCCCCGAGTTACGAACATCCGACTTGTGAACAACTCCTACTTACGAACGGGATGCTGTGTGGCCACTTTTCGACGGCGGGCACATTAAACGGAACCTTTTCGACGGCGGGCACATTCGACGGGACCTTTTCGATGGCGACCACATTCGACTGAACTTTTTCAACGGCGGGCACATTCAACGGAACATCGGAAAACGACGGATCTGCTGTTCTGCTCATGCGTGGCCACTTTTCGATGGCGGGCACATTCGAAGGAAGATTGGAAAACGACGTATCTGCCGTTCTGCGCATGCTGCTCTGACTTATGAACATATTCGACTTAAGAACAAACCTACAGGCCCTAACCCGTTCGTAACTTGGGGACTGCCTGTACATAAGTATTTACAGCCTTTGCTCAATACTTTGTTGAAGCACCTTTGGCACTAATTACAGCCTCAAGTCTTTTTGATTATGGTTCTACAAGCTTGGCACACCTATTTTTGGGCAGTTTCTCCTATTCTTTTTTGCAGGACCTATCAAGCTCCATCAGTTTGGATGGGGAGCGTCGGTGCACAGCCATTTTAAGATCTTTCTAGAGGTGTTCAATCAGGTTTAAGTCTGGGCTCTGGCTGGGCCACTCAAGGACATTCACAGAGTTGTCCCATAGCCACTCCTTTGTTATCTTGGATGTGTGCTTAGGGTCGTTGTCCTGTTAGAAGATGAACCTTCGCCCCAGTCTGAGGTCCAGAGCACTCTGGAGCAGGTTTTTATCAAGGATGTCTCTGTACATTGCTACATTCATCTTTCCTTCAATCCTGGCTAGTCTCCCAGTTCCTGCCACTGAAAAACATCCCCACAGCATGATGCTGCCACCACCATGCTTCACTGTAGGGATGGTATTGGTCAGGTGATGAGCGGTGCCTGGTTTCCTCCAGACATAACGTTTGCCATTTAGGACAAAGAGTTCAATCTTTGTTTCATCAGACCAGAGAATTGTGTTTCTCATGGTCTGAGAATCCTTTAAGTGCATTTTGGCAAAGTCCAGGTGGGCTGTCATGTGCCTTTTACTGAGGAGTGGCTTCCATCTGGCCACTTTACCATACAGGCCTGATTGGTGGAGTGCTGCAGAGATCTTTGTTCTTCTGGAAGGTTCTCCTCTCTCCACAGAGAAATGCTGGAGCTCTGTCAGAGTGACCATCGAGTTCTTGGTCACCTCCCTGACGACTAAGAACCTTCTCCCCCATTGCTCAGTTTGGCTGGGCGGCCCACTCTACAAAGATTCCTGGTGGTTCATTTACGGATGATGGAGGCCACTGTGCTCATTGGGACCTTCAATTCTACAGAAGTGTTTCGGTACCCTTCCCCAGATCTGTACCTCGATACAAAAAACAATAGAGTCCTTGAGCGCTAAAACTGGCAGTCATTGAAAAACATATATAGTCTTGTCATAAACGATATAAGAGAATAACCGGACCCCAGTGCAGCTGCCAACTTCTGGAGAAAAGTAGACACAAAATATAGACAACAAATGCAGCGATCGATGGGACTAGTAACAAAAGAACTTTGGCAGATATGGCGCTCAATCTAGTTCATTTATTGGATGCACACATGAATTAAAAAACAACTGTCAGGTGAAAATGAGATAATTAGAATCAAACAAAATAAAAGCTCATTCTTGTGGTTGAAGTACTCCGAAATTTAGTATATACGATACCGCCACACTTCCTGATGACAAGGGGTAATAAGTATGCTCTAATGTCCCGATTCTGACTGGATAGCCCAATGGCTCAATGTGCAAAAGGGAGATCAGGGAAGAGAGACACAGCTCTCTAAGGTGCAACTGCTGGCTTAGTTTCGGGTATCAAACTCACTGTGCTGCAGAAGGTGTATTGTAGTCCACACCACTAGAGGTTGACGGTCAAGCAGGCTGATCAGTCGGGCTGAGACCTGGCATCCTAGATGGCGCTCTGAGTGACGCGCACTGAATCCGAAAGCAAGGGTTGGGGCCGGAAACAAGGAGTATTCTGTCTCAGAGGTCTACAGACAATTCCTTGGACATCATGGCTTCGTTTGTGCTTTGATATGCACTGTTAATTGTGGGACCTTATATAGATAGGTGTGTGCCTTTACAAATCATGTCCAATCAACTGAATTTACCATAGGTGGACTCCAATCAAGTTGTAGAAACATTTCAAAGATGATCAGTGGAAACATGATGCACCTGAGCTACATTTTGAGTGTCATGGCAAAGGCTGTGAATACTTATGTACATGTGATTTTTTCATTTTTTATTTTGAATATTTTTTGCAAAGATTTTAAACAAACATCTTTAACGTTGTCATTATATCATACTATTTGTAGAATTTTGAGGAAAATAATTAATTTAATCCATTTTGGAATAAGGCTGTAACATAAAATAATGTTGAAAAAGTGAAGCGCTGTGAATACTTTCCGGATGCACTGTAGACCTATCTGAACTTCGGAGATATCCCCAAACAAAAGCTAGAGTAATATTTTAAGAGAGAACCTAAATTTGAATCATCATAATATTTAAATGTTCATACACTTTTATGGTGACACATGCTTTGGTAATTACATTGATAGCATGGTATTTAATTTGTGAACATGCCAGTGCAACATTTTTACACAGAACATGAAAACATTGCAAAATAAAAAATATAACACATACAGTATTATAAAGTATTATGACCTGACCATTGTCATCCTGTGTGCAGCCAAGATGTTGTCTAATTTTGCCCTGCATACTGCATACATTTTTGCACTGTTTGCAATTAGCCCTGCTGCTTTTTCTACATTATCTTAAATAGTTGAGGCCATCAGGAAGCTCATAGTGTGCTATTATGATGGATTTTCAATAGTGTTGGCAATCCTTAGAGTTGCAGTAGATCTAAGCCCTGTAGTGAAGCCAGTAAGCATCAGCCATTAAAGGGGTTGTAAAGGTTCGTTTTTTATTTTCTAAATAGGTTCCTTTAAGCTAGTGCATTGTTGGTTCACTTACCTTTTCCTTTGATTTCCCTTCTAAATGTTTTTTTTCTGTGTTTTCCTGTCTGAATTTCTCACTTCCTGTTCCTCCTCAGTAAGCTGTTCTGGCTGACTCCACACCACTCGGATGATGGTGTGAAGTTTTGTGAGGAGAAACAGGAAGTGAGAAAGTCAGACAAAGAAAAAAAACATTTAGAAGGTAAATCAAAGGAAAAGGTACGTGAACCAACAATGCACTAGCTTAAAGGAACCTATTTAGAAAATAAAAAACAAACCTTTACAACCCCTTTAATGCTACAATACTAAATCCATGATGACAATAATCTGAAATATACCTCCTGAACAAAGAGATATGAGCAGATGAAAAGGACTTTCTGAAATTCTAAATAGATTAACGTCAGTGACATGATTCACAAATAAACATTAGGGCCAATTCTTCAGACTATTTCAATGGTATTTAGACCATTTTTACAGTTTCCTCCCACTAATCAGCATTTACACACTGCCAGTATTTTGATGTTTGGTCAGAAAGAGTGCTAGTCTTACAAATGATTGATAAACAAGCTTTCTGTCATAAATTGTCTCCATATTTCCCTTAAAATTTTGAAAAAGACCTGCTGTCTTAGTTAAACCTGACTTCTGGGAACATTTCATGCATTGCACTTACTGACCCCTGCTGCTATTAAAACATCTAAGCTATGGTTAGGATCATAAAGGGATTCTTTGACAGAAAACTATTGAACATTCCAAAGCACATAAACCAGAAAATCCATTTTGTGGTATGAGTTACTTGGTTTAATGACCATGCACATCCCCTTCATACAAGGTTATTATCGTTCTGCAAATACAGAGATAAAGTTATTTTTTGTATACCAATTTGATGGACTAATGAGAGTCAGTAATGTGATGTAATAACCATGCTTTATACTGTATGCTGCAATCGAATAATCAAATTGTGATGCTCTAATCAACGTATGTATGTATGTATGTATGTATGGAGCTGTTGAAAGGGTATTCTCTATTCAATTTTTTTTCCTGTCAAGTCTATATCAGCTTTTGGCGATCATATGGATTATATTTCTTCAGAATTATTTGTCTTCTGTCTTTTTCTTAAATCTTCCCAATGACATGTTAGTATATTCTGTGACTGCATTCACCCACCTTATTGCTGATTGCTCTTTTTTTTCTCTTCAAGTTTTCCAAGCACAATTGACTTTTTCATTGATTGGCTCATAATATGTCCAAAGTAACACAGCTTCAGCCTAGTTTTCTGAACTTCAGGTGAAAGTTTAGGCTTGATAAATGATCCATGTGTTTGTTTTTCTTGTTGTCTGTGTTAGACTTATGCCGCGTACACAGGACTGTTTTTAATGTCATTGAAAAAACAAAGTTTTTCTCAACGTGATTTTTCTCAAGCCTGCCTTGCCTACACACTATTGTTGAAAAAAATGCTTGAGTAAAGCGCGGTGACGTACAACACGTACGACGGCACTATAAAGGGGAAGTTCCATTCGGATGGCGCCACCCTTCATGTTAGTAAAGTTTGTTGAGAGACGATTTGCACTTTTCAGCCTTGTGCTTTTCAGTCCGTTACAGTGTGACGAATGTGCTATCTCCATTACGAACGCCAGTTTTTCCAGAACGAACGCTCCCGTCTCATACTTGATTCTGAGCATGCGCATTTTTTTTTCACGTCGTTAAAGCCTACACACGGCCGTTTTTCATGACGAGAAAATCGACAAGGTGAAAAACGACGAGAAAAATTAGAGCATGTTCCAATTTTTTCATGGCCATTTTTCACATTGTGAAAAATTCTCTGAAGCCCACACATGATCATTTTTAACCACTTAACGACCGCCCACTGTAAATATACGTCGGCAGAATGGCACCGACAGGCAGAATCACGTATATGTACGTGATTGCCTTTGTATAGTTGGGGGGTCCGATCGGACCCCCCTTCTTTACAGTGAGCGGTCGTTTTACCTTCGGGAGTGATCCGGCATGAGGGGACGGCCGTTCGATTCCGGCCACCCCCTCTCGATCGCTCCCGGCGAATGAGAGCTTCCCCTGCCTGTGTGCTTGTTTACACAGGCTGGAGGAAGTGATGTCATCTCTCCTGCGGCGCTCACATATACCGAGCGCCGTACAGGAGAAGATGCAGGTTAGTGCACACAACACTACACTGACACCAGGACACATAGGTACATAAATCGCCCCCCCCAGACCCCCCCAGATCACCCCCCAGCCCCCAGTCACAGTGTCACTGATTGCAGTGACCATTTATTTAGTGATCACTGCAATCAGTGACATTTGTGACTGTAAAAGTGTCAGTACATTTAGTTTTAGGTCCAGTGTAGCCCCCTAACCCCCCCTAATAAAGGTTTAACCCCCTGATCACCCCCCAGATAACCTTTTCACCCCCTAGTACCGCCGTCGCTAAGCGATCATTTTTCTGATCGATGTCTTAGCGTCTGTGATGCTGATCGGTAGCCAGTAATTTGTTTTAGGTTCACCGCAGGTTTTTATAGCGTCGGGTACCCCCATATATTACCTAATAAAGGTTTAACCCCCTTGATCGCCCCCCAGGTAACCCTTTCACCCCCTATCACCACGGTCACTAAGCGATAATTTTTCTGATCTATGTTTTAGCGTCGGCGATGCTGATCGGTAGGCAGTAATTTTTTTTAGGTTCGCCGCAGGTTTTTATAGCGTCGGGTACCCCCATATATTACCTAATAAAGGTTTAACCCCCTTGATCACCCCCCAGGTAACCCTTTCACCCCCTAGCACCGCCGTCACTAAGCGATCATTTTTCTGATCGATGTCTTAGCGTCGGTGATGCTGATCGGTAGCCAGTAATTTTTTTTAGGTTCGCCGCAGGTTTTTATAGCGTCGGGTACCCCCATATATTACCTAATAAAGGTTTAACCCCCTTGATCGCCCCCCCAGGTAACCCTTTCACCCCCTATCACCACTGTCACTAAGCGATAATTTTTCTGATCGCTGTCTTAGTGTCGGTGATGCAGATCGGTAGCCAGTAATTTTTTTTAGGTTCGCCGCAGGTTTTTATAGCGTCAGGTACCCCAATATATTACCTAATAAAGGTTTAACCCCCTTGATCGCCCCCCAGGTAACCCTTTCACCCCCTATCACCACTGTCGCTAAGCGATCATTTTTCTGATCGCTGTCTTAGCGTCGGTGATGCAGATCGGTAGCCAGTAATTTTTTTTAGGTTCGCCGCAGGTTTTTATAGCTTTAGGTACCCCCATATATTATCTAATAAAGGTTTAACCCCCTGATCGCCCCCCAGGTAACCCTTTCACCCCCTATCACCACTGTCGCTAAGCGATCATTTTTATGATCGTTGTCTTAGTGTCGGTGATGCAGATCGGTAGCCAGTAATTTTTTTTTTAGGTTCGCCGTCAGGTTTTTATATAGCGTCAGGTACCCCCATATATTACCTAATAAAGGTTTTAACCCCCTAATTGCCCCTAGTTAACCCTTTCACCAGTAATCACCATATAAGTGTTACGGGTGACGCTGGTTAGTTAGTTTGCTTTTTATAGTGTCAGGGCACCCGCCGTATATAACCCAATAAAGGTTTAACCCCCTGATCGCCCGGCGGGTGATATCAATTAGGTTTTAGCGTCAGAGAGGGTCTGCGTCACACCCCAGGCAGCGTCAGGTTAGTGCCAGTAACGCTAACACCCACGCGTGAAGCATACACCCCCCTTAGTGGTATAGTATCTGAACAGATCAATATCTGATCTGATCAGATCTATACTAGCGTCCCCAGCAGTTTAGGGTTCCCAAAAACGCAGTGTTAGCGGAATCAGCCCAGATACCTGCTAGCACCTGCGTTTTGCCCCTCCGTCCAGCCCAGGCCACCCAAGTGCAGTATCGATCGATCACTGTCACTTGCAAAACACAACACACATAACTGCAGCGTTCGCAGAGACAGGCCTGATCCCTGCGACTCCAGTGCTGTAGGAGGTGATTTCGCCACCACAGTTAAAAAAAAAAAAGCATATATGCTGAAGCATTGGGGCAGCAGAGCGATTTTGCTCCTAATGCCGCGTACATATAGTCGAAATTCCGACGGAGGCTTGCCCGTGGAAAAGTCTGACCATGTGTACGCGGCATAACTTTTGCGGGAAGATGCCCCCATGCTTCGGCATATATAAATGGTGCATGTATGCCCATCATTAGAAGTGGGTGGATGAAGGGCGGTATTCTAATGGTGGGCATACCCACCGATCAATCTTTTTTTTTCGTTCAGCCAACAGGCTGCATGAAAAAAAAAGATTACAATACATGTCCAACAAGGACCAGCAACGTACTGGTATGTTGCTGGACTTTGAATGTTTATACCAGAATGATGCCTGCGGGTTTAGGTATCATCTTGGTATCATTCTTTTCAGCCAGTGGCCGGCTTTCATGTAAAAGCAATCCTAGTGGCTAATTAGCCTCTGGACTGCTTTTACAAGCAGTGGGAGGGAATGACCCCCCCGGATATAAAAAGCGCCATTGGGAAATTGGGAAAGCATTTTATCACACCGATCTTGGTGTGGTCAGATGCTTTGAGGGCAGAGGAAAGATCTAGGGTCCAATAGACCCCAGTTTTTTCAAAAAAGAGTACCTGTCATTACCTATAGCTATCATAGGGGATATTTACATTCCCTGAGATAACAATAAAAATGATAAAAAAAAAAAAAAATATGGAAGCAACAGTTTAAAAAAAAAATAAAAAAGCAAAATTAATAATAAAAAAAAGAATAAAAAAAAAAAAAGCACCCCTATCCTGCCCTGCTCTTGCCCAATGGCGAACGCAAGCGTCGGTCTGGCGTCATATGTAAACAGCAATTGCACCATGCATGTGAGGTATCACCGCGAAGGTCAGATCGAGGGCAGTAATTTTAGCAGTAGACCTCCTCTGTAAATCTAACGGGGTAACCTGTAAAGGCTTTTAAAGGCTTTTAAAAATGTATGTAGTTTGTCGCCAATGCGCGTTTGTGCAAAATTTTAAAGCATGTCGTGTTTGGTATCTATGTACTCGGCCTAAGATCATCTTTTTTATTTCATCAAACATTTGGGCAATATAGTGTGTTTTAGTGCATTAAAATTAAAAAAAGTGTATTTTTTCCCCAAAAATGCGTTTGAAAAATCGCTGCGCAAATACTGTGTAGAAAAAAAAAATGCAACACCCACCATTTTATTCTGTAGGGCCTTTGCTTTAAAAATATATATAATGTTTGGGGGTTCAACATAATTTTCTTGCAAAAAAAAAAATGTTTCCATGTAAACAAAAAGTGTCAAAAAGGGCTTTGTCTTCAAGTGGTTAGAAGAGTGGATGTAAGCTTCCTAATGTTGTGTATAAAATGCCAGAACAGTTCAAAACCCCCCCAAATTACCCCATTTTGGAAAGTAGACACCCCAAGCTATATACTGAGAGGCATGTCGAGTCCATGGAATATTTTATATGTTGACACAAGTTGCGGAAAAAAGACAATTTTTTTTTTTTTTTGCACAAAGTTGTCACTAAATGATATATTGCTCAAACATGCCATGGGCATATGTGGAATTACACCCCAAAATACATTCTGTTGCTTCTCCTGAGTACGGGGATACCACATGTGTGAGACTTTTTGGGAGCCTAGCCGCGTACGGGACCCCAAAAACCAATCACCGCCTTCAGGCTTTCTAAAGGGTGTAAATTTTTGATTTCACTTCTCACTGCCTATCACAGTTTCGGAGGCCATGGAATGCCCAGATGGCACAAAACCCCCCCAAATAACCCCATTTTGGAAAGTAGACACCCCAAGCTATTTGCTGAGAGGTATTGTGAGTATTTTGCAGATCTCGCTTTTTGTCACAAAGTTTTGAAAATTGAAAAAAAAAAAGAAAAACAAAATGTTCTTTCTTCATTTTCAAAAACAAATGAGAGCTGTAAAATACTCACCATGCCTCTCAGCAAACAGCTTGGGGTGTCTACTTTCCAAAATGGGGTCATTTGGGGGGGTTTTGGGCTATTTTGGCATTTTATGGCCTTCGAAACTGTGATAGGTAGTGAGGAGTCAAATCAAAAATTTGTGCCTAGAAATCCTGAAGGCGGTGATTGGTTTTCGGGGTCCCGTACGCGGCTAGGCTCCTAAAAAGTCCCACACATGTGGTATCCCCGTACTCAGGAGAAGCAGCAAAATTTATTTTGGGGTGCAATTCCTCATATAACCATGGCATGTGTGAGCAATATATCATTTAGTGACAACTTTTTGTAATTTTTTTTTTTTTTTTTTGTCATTATTCAATCACTTGGGACAAAAAAAAAATATTCAATGGGCTCAACAGGCCTCTCAGCAATTTCCTTGGGGTGTCTACTTTCTAAAATGGGGTCATTTGGGGGGGGTTTGTGCTATTTTGGCATTTTATGGCCTTCAAAACTGTGATAGGTAGTGAGGAGTGAAATCAAAAATTTACACTCTTAGAAATCCTGAAGGCGGTGCTTGGTTTCCGGGGTCCCGTACGTGGTTAGGCTCCTAAAAAGTCCCACACATGTGGTATCCCCGTACTCAGGAGAAGCAGCAGAATGTATTTTGGGGTGCAATTCCACATATAACCATGGCATGTGTGAGCAATATATCATTTAGTGACAACTTTTTGTAATTTTTTTTTTGTCATTATTCAATCACTTGGGACAAAAAAAAATATTCAATGGGCTCAACATGCCTCTCAGCAATTTCCTTGGGGTGTCTACTTTCTAAAATGGGGTCATTTGGGGGGGTTTTGTACTGCCCTGCCATTTTAGCACCTCAAGAAATGAGATAGGCAGTCATAAATTTAAAGCTGTGTAAATTCCAGAAAATGTACCCTAGTTTGTAAACGCTATAACTTTTGCGCAAACCGATAAATATACGCTTATTGACATTTTTTTTACTAAAGACATGTGGCTGAATACATTTTGGCCTAAATGTATGACTAAAATTGAGTTTATTCGATTTTTCTTATAACAAAAAGTAGAAAATATCATTTTTTTTCAAAATTTTCGGTCTTTTTCCGTTTATATCGCAAAAAATAAAAATCGCAGAGGCAATCAAATACCATTAAAAGAAAGCTCTATTTGTGGGAAGAAAAGGACGCAAATTTTGTTTGGGTACAACATTGCATGTCCGCACAATTTACAGTTAAAGCAGCGCAGTGCAAAATTCTGAATTCACCTCTGGTCCTTTAGCTACCAAATGGTCCGGGGCTTAAGTGGTTAATGACCATTTTAAAAAATTGCATTTTTCTCGTCATTAAAAGCGGTCGTGTATACGCGGCATTAGAATTATTCACCAATCCCAAAGTACAAAGGAAGGGTGTCAAGGTTGGTGAATCTGGTTCAAACTTTGAGACAAATCTTATTGAATTCTTTGACAATTGAATTCTTCTTTAAAATCCTGGACATTCTGTGGGCTAATAAGCAAGAGTCAAAAAGTATAGGGAGCTTGGTGCTGTCATGGAGGTAATGAAAAATATATATATATATTATACAGCAAGGTATTTTTAGATAGTTTGGGCCTTATTAAACAGTAATAAGTCTGAATTGAGTGGGGAAATGACATAGCTAAAGCCCTCAACTACAAAATGGCCAGTGGCACAACAATTGTTTTCACTTTACCAGAGTGCATTGTCTAAAAATCTGCATAAAGTTTGTGTAGCACATTTACAGTGCCAAGCACCAGATTAGGAGAGCTAATAGAAGCTGGTAATGGTTGCAGGAATCTTTCCCTTTTTTTTTAGCACAGTTTGATCGGTAGCATCAGCAGCAGGGTTTTTGTTATCAGTGGTAATCCAAGACTGGTTAACTGTAACAAAAGTCAGCCGGTCTACACCATCAGGGGGCAGGAGAGATTTCCTATTTGCAACAAAACCTCCTACTGCACTGAAGGCCCCCTCAGGCAGCATACTGGCTGCAGGGCAAGCCAGAATCTCCAGTGCACAATGTGCAAATTTTAGCCACTGACAGACCATTTCAAGTGACAATACTGTCCTCAATAATCTCACGCCAAACATGTATATAACTGTGGGTTTGGGAAGGTTGAAATGTCACTCTTGAAGCCTGTCCCATTTTCTGCTCCCCATTTCTCCTTGCTGCCAGTACTCCAATCCTCCCTCTCAGATTCCTTCTTGTCTTCTATCCTTCCTGCTGCCTTTGACTCACCGGGATAGAGGCAGTAGGTCAAAGTTCCTGCTGGCCCTACGGCAGCCTCTTCGCTGCCCTTGCACCATATTAGTACAAGTGAGTATTGATGGCACACTGCTGCTGGTGCAAGCCTCTGCAGCATGGCCAATATTGAGTTACATCACATAGAGGTGTTACAGATAAGGCGTTTGGTAGGCAGCTAATGTTGGAAATGCATTTTCTGTATGATTAGGTATAAAAAAAAACTCTGCGCTTAGCGGAAATCTTAATTTTAAAAAAAAAAGGCAAATGGTATTCTCAATGAAAGCTGTATTCTAAAATGTTTTTGAATACACCAACACAAATAATATCTAAAACAAATTAGGTGCGCTATCTCTCATATATGCCCACATCCTTGCCAAAATTCAATTTGATAAAAACAAAATCAATAATGAAATCAACAATCCATGTGACAAATTTAATATATAATCAATATATATGCCATACAATAATACATTGGATGATAAATGTGCAAACGTGCTATCAAGAATTAAATAACAAAGAGCAAAGTGCAATAAAGTGACTTGTACTATAAATAACTAAAAATCTGCATCAATAAAGTTCATTACAGGATTTGGATTAATGAATTTTGGAAATCCCATGAGTAATTTATTGATGCACATTTTTAGTTATTTATAGCAGAAGTCACTTTGCTCTTTTTTATATATAATTCTTGATAGGACTTTTGCACACTTCACATCAAATGTATTTTTGCAAGGCACATGTATTTATTATGTATGACATTTGAGATGAATGCTCCTTGAAATGGTAGGGTGGGCATTGGAGAATTCTGCAAAGGTTCACTAGATCCTTCTAAGCGTGGCCCCATAACACTCTTTCCTACTTGATGTGGCACGTCCTAAGCTTCTGAACCCCCTTGTGACACTTCCCTCCCAGTCACCAGAGGCAGATGTTGCAATGAATGCAGCAGGAGAACATTGTGGAGGTGGGGTTAAGGGGAAAGTGAGGAATGAGGAGGAGACATGCAGGCTTTTTTCTTTTGATTTGTCTCCTTATGGCATTGCTCCCAATGAGCTCTGTGGTACAGAATCATGTGTTTCCTCATGCATGTGATAACTAATTGACTGTTGCTTTTACAAACGTTGGTACACTACACAGGCTGCAGACCAAAATGGTGCTGTTGGCAGCAGATAAGTTAAAAGAGACCGACACTAGAGAGCTCTGTGGACTAGCTCTGGAGAAAGCAGTTTCCTATACCTGTGGGAAAGTGACACCAAAAGGATTAGGACAGCTACCCCCTTCAGTCCTCTGCAAGTTACCCCTGTCTCTGGACAAAAGCCTCCCTTGCCGCTTCTTTGCCTCTTCCTCATATGTCCTCCTCTTCAACTAGTGACAATCGTGGATAGTCTGCCACCTCATCATCTACCCCCTCCTCATTGTTAAGGCCCACTTTAGAATAGGCTATAACTGCCTCTTGATGCTACCTCCTTGATATCTCCTAGCTACTATCTGGCTGAACCCTACTCTCCCTCTGTGGTAATGGTGCTATCTTCCTTATCCTCAATATCTAAAAGGTGGAATGCTTGTACATGACCGGGATGTAGTAAGACTTTATTGACATGGGTACTGACATCCCTACTGGTTGGTTGTACTGAAGTCAATCCATAGATTGATTTCAGCACAACCTGTCTGCCCATGCATGGATCGAAACTTAGATCTGTCTATGACCGGCTTAAGTAAAGCAATGGTCTCAATATTGTCTCTGCTCCTCTGCTCCTTTACTGCCCAATTTACAGGATGGGGGGTGTTTCCTGGCCAAGATGTACTGCTTACAAACATGTGGAAAAAAGTGAGGTCAGAAACCTATCTATGCTTTTGAGAAGGGTACTTAGATCAACAAACCAGCAGAACTACAGAATTACGGAATTACAAAACCTTGATAGAGAAAAACTATTTCAGTTTTTCAGCTTTTTGCCTGAAGTTCAGCTTTAGCTTTAATTCTGACTTTATTAATATATTCCGTTCAAATACAGTAACATTTGGTATAATATTTAATAAGGAACTATGAACAGCTTATCATTGGTGACACCTGTAACAGATGTGCTTCTGATATTCCCTTTAGTATTAAATGTCATGTAACATACCTTACAATGTCCATCAAAAGTAAGCAAAGGTTGTTTATTACAAAAGCTTTGTGTCCGTACTAAATTGCATACAGAACTTCAGTAATTTTATAAACTTAAGGCCTCATGCCCACGGGCGTTTTTTCAGCCGCGTTTTTGAGCGTTTTTTACAGCTTAAAAACGCCTGTCCATGTTAGTCTATAGCTTCATGCCCACCTAGGCGTTTTTGAGCTGTAAAGAGCATAGGCGTTTGTAAGCTGTAAAAAAAACCCAGGGCCAGTGCGTTCCTCAGCGTCAGAATTTGGCAGGAAAAAACGCGAGCGTCAAAAAACGCGCAAAAACGCGCACTAACGCGCACTAACGCGCAAAAAACGCGCACTAACGTGCGGTCGCGTTTTTAGCTCCGACGGTTTTTTTTTTTCTTTTTTTTTAAAAAAAATAAAAATATTTACAACAACATGGACAGGCGTTTTTAAGCTGCAAAAAACGCAGCTGTAAAAACGCCAGTGGGCATGAGGCCTAACCAAGCAATACATATATTATAATACAATTTAGATGCATACCAAACAATTTTGTTTGTCTTGACATAATACACAACATCTGCTATATTTAATTAGCAGAAGTTTAATCAACATCTGTATAGCTCCCAAAACAACTGCAAAACACAGACACTAGTGAGTGTGTTGGCATCAATTGGGTAGCAGAGAGGCATATTCATTAGAAACCCTATTAGACATCTGTCTGAAACTCACACTATTTTATAGAAATGCACAAGAAAAAGTTCAAGGTTTAAATATTATTTTATATTCAAAATCTCCTTTTGAAACCTAAACAACCCTAAAACTATGCATACATTGAGAATGTTAGCATACATTGTTATTTTTCTTCCTTTACTTTGGAATTTAATTTATTCTGCAGTCCTGACATATTAACATATTTTAACAGATTAGCCAACACATGTCTGGTAATGTGTGCCCTACACATAAAACACATTTGCCAACATGCTTGCCAGGAGAAAAAATATTCGCTGATCTTTGCTAAGACGTGTTTTTCAGTGGGAAAACTAATTGCAGCAATGTTCTCCAAATATAGAAGAAAGCAGATGTTACATTCAGTGCACATTCACCAGCCACAACTGTTTTTTACCAATTACTCAGCCGAGAAGGAGATTCTTTCCATTATTTTATACAGGTTCCACACCTAGAGGTTTTCTTTATTGTATAGCCCCAATAGGGACCCCAGTGCCATTTGATCAATGATATTTAAATTTATAATGTCCGGAATGTTTTTTTAATACTGTGTTAATCACCAGTGAGGAGGGGGGGCACGTACTTGCCCCCGAAGGGGATCAGGCATCTTTTTTGGGACCAGAGCTGACGTGCATGTAAGCCACTGTTAACATGGCCCTGTGCATCTTGATGGTCCTCTGTCATGAGGATTCCAAGCTGGCTAGTGTGCAAGTTGTGGTAAGGTTTTTTGTAGGATCGCTATCTTTATGTAGCCTCTGGGTAAGTTTAAAAATAAGTTGTCTTTTTGCCCCTGTACTGTAAAAATCTAATAACAATCAAAATGGTCTTTAGTAAAGTGGTCTTAATTTGAGGGCTCACATGACTCAAGCCTTGTACACACGGCCGAGAATCTCGTCAGGAAAAAAACTCGTTGTTTTTCCTGATGAGATTCTTGGACAAGAATCTTGTCCCAGCCGAGTATACACACGTACCTTTCAAAAGAACCGCCGTTCTTTTGAATGGCACGAACGCAGTGACGTCATCGACTACGACGAGCGTGCGCTCGTCACATTCGATGCCGTCGCCGCCATCTTGCTACACCCTACCTATGCCTAAGAAGCTACCGCGCATGCGTCAAAGTCATTTCGAGCATGCGCGGGTTTCCTCGGCGACAGGTAAGTGTACACACACTCGGGTTTCTCGTCGGGAAACAGGCCGACAAGAATCCCGACGAGAAAAAAGAAAGCAGATCTTCTTTTTTTTCTCGTCGAGATTCTGTGCAGTTTTCTTGACGAGAAACCTGAAAGCCTTGTACACACGGCCGGTCTTCTTAGCAAGAAAGCTCTGCAAGCAGTTTTCATGCCGGTTCTTGCCGAGAAAACCGGCCGTGTGTACGAGGCTTGAGTGTACAAGAGACATTACTTGCAAATTTCACTGGGTTGGCACTAATATGAAGGATTATATGTACTTTGTAAAGCTCTGTAGAATGCGTTGGCTCTGTATAAACAAGATGAATCAACAGTAATGGTGAATTTTACGAGCTGCATATGTAAGTTGGCCACCATATGACCGCAACCATTTCTTTTCGCATGATTAAAACAAATGCAAAATATTCATACATAATACAACCAAGATGTTATACAGGGTACATTAAGATCTACTTTTTTAAATAATAATTTCAACAATCCTTGAACAGATGTTGCACAAGCTTAATGGGAAATTTCCATAGCATCTGCGACATTTATGAATGAAAGTGCTGTGGTTAATGATCCACACAGATACCTGCATAATGCACTTGGTTCATTTGGGTGCTAATAGCTGGCATTTCACATGCACATTCTTACTAATGACTGGGAGTAGCTGTCTATTATTTCATTACTGTGTCTTTACAGTAAAGAATATGCTAATTATAACCATAATCAGTAGCCTAAATTACCAAGTTTCTATTAGACCTTACAAAGTTCAGCATACTGGCATCAATGTTCATTAACCCATTGATTATGGGAGAATCAGTATGTCACAAAATTCTTTGCAAAATGCTGCAACAATAATCTGCTGTATGCTCATTGATTTTATACTTCTTATTTCTGGCATCGTGCTTGCTATGAGAAATATTGATATTTCTATTTAATAGTAAAGACAGTCTAGTATTCATTATTTTGTCTGCATTGATCTTCATGCTCACAACAGTCAGAGGGCTTTGCACTGATTACTACTACAGCAGCTGTCTCGATTTTTGTCACTTTTTGTCACTTTCATTCAGTACTATACAGCTACAGACTTCGTGCATTTCCTAATTGGCAGTGCTAGTTATCATTAACTCATCTCACATTTCGCTCCCTCTAGTATAGTAAACTCTCTCCCAAGAATTGGGTAAAGCAACAGGTTCAAATACTCCCTTTTTCTTTGCTTCTCCTACAGTCTGTTCAACTGCCAGCAATGAGGAGTTCAGCCAGAGCTTACTCACAACTATGCAGTCTCTCACTGACTTCATGTAACAGCAGTGGACCAATCACAAAGTTCCAGCCCAATCACATGAGAAAATTGTGGAGGTGACTGAGTAGCACAGTGTGTGAAGGGAAAGTCCTGGAACTTGCAGCTAATTGAAGAACAATTATCAAAGTGATAATAATAAATCACGTTCCTTGCCCTGTCAGACCCCATTCACACAGGGGCGACTCGTCAGGGGTCTCAGCCGCCTGACGAGTCGCGTCCCATTCTGTACAATGGAACCGCTCTAAGCGGAGCGACTGAAGTTGCTCCGACTTAGAAAAAGGTTCCTGTACTACTTCAAGACGACTTCAAGGCGACTTCCATTGACTTCTATACAGAAGTCATTTTGGAAGTCTGCTTTGAAGTCGTCTTTAGATCGCCCAGCACAGTCGCGGCACAAGTCTGTGTGAATGGGCTCTAAGTAACCCCCTTGTTAATAATAATAATAAACAGTATTAGTGCATAACATAAAGCAAAGCCAGCCATATGGGGGGGGGGGGTGTCCTAAAATGATAGTATTCAAAGGTTATGCTTTGCCTGTGGTTTTCAAGCCTTTCTTTTCACGTTCTTTTCAAGTACAGCACTCCTAAACTACCTCCACAATCTTTACATGCTTGTAGGCACCAACTCAGAGGACCCTCCTAAAGTCTAGCAGCCACACATTTACCACCAACAAGCGCTGGCACTACCTCACATTTACATTACAAAGTTGTCACATGACAAGAAGATGAGAGGGTCACATGCTTCTCTGTACCCAAGTAAGGGCCCTTTCACATATACGGACCGCATGTCCGTTTTTCATCCATCCATTTTCGGATGAAATACGGACATACATGTATCCCTATGGGATAGCTGATGTCAGCGGATGAACATCCGCTGACATCCGATCTCATCAGTCTCTGCTATGGTCCGTTTCTGGAGACGGAGGAAAATCCTATTTTTCCATCCGTCTGCAGATCAGATGAACACGGACAGATGGTCCGTGTTCATCCGATCCCCCCATAGAGGAGAGCGGAGATCTGACTGGTCATCCGCCGGCTCAGCGGGGAACAACGGAGCGATCCCCGCTGAGCAAGTGGATGTTAAAGGAACGGAACCTCACGGGATCCGTACGTGTGAAAGGGCCCTAATTGATATTTTCTGTGCTCCCAACAAAGTGGTGAGAGAGAGAAGTAAAGGTGAATACGTGCTGCTGGGTAATCCACACAATAAAGCAAACCTGTTGCTTTGCCCTGCTTAGCAAATCCCCAGTTTGCTGTAAACAAACTGCAAGCAGGCTTCAAATGGCTGTCATTAAAATCCCGCACTACTAAAAACGAATTAAAAGCTACAAAAACAGCTGCTGGCAGCTTGGTTAACGTGGCAACATTCTTATTAAATCTGTGTTTAACATCCCAAAACTGGAGCTAAAATAGCTTTAAAGAGGAAGTAAACCCTTGTATATATATAGAAAAAGGAGAGCTGTGGGACTTTGAGTGAGGCTACCACCATGTCAGATATTCAACAGAAACATACAATTTACAGTACATAATTTATTGTTACATTGTAAAAAATATTGTATCAAATAAATAGGTAGTCACATTACTTACACTAAATATGCTGCTATATAGCATGCAATACAAAAAGGAATTCAACATAATAACTGTACATAATAAGGTAAATGGGTTGAAAAACATTGTAGGGACAGATAACTTGGGGCGTCTAGGGGCACTCAACGTGTTTCCTGGCATTACAGCCATTCATCAGGAGTATTGTAACATATTATACTGGAAAGGAAAGGGACAAGGATTAATAATGATACTCTTGGAATAAGGGAGGACAGAGAGAATGTGTCCCAACAAAGTGGGGACAATCTGGGATACTTACTGCACAGCCCCAAGGCCAGGCCCGGTGTCCACCAGGGAAGATGGGGGTGACAGGCATGATGTCTCCCCCGGGGTTGAGACGGGGGAACCCTCCAAGGACGAAGAACAGCGCCCAGAGCATGACACGGTGGTCACAGCCTGATCCAAAAAGTGCATAGTGTTCCTGGAAAAAATGTGTATCAAAAAAGGGGAAGATTAATTGAATGTGTAAAAGTGTAAAGTGTGTGAAATCATGGCAGGTATCTATGTGTTCCCACAAGGGGACTACATGAGGGGGTGTATGTGAAATAAAACCAATTAAAGGGTCAAAAAGAAAACATACCAAAAAAGGATTGCTGAGCTCCCAACGAAGGTAACCTATGTGTGGATTCAGTGTGTGCTGTCCTTGTGATTGAATCAAGCAAATGAACCATCGGCTGCTTCAAGGCTGCTATATACTCCCATTCCAAGGGAGGGGCCCCGTCAATGTCTTGCTTGATTGGCCATACTGCACAAAAGAGGTGGGGAGGGGATTCCCAGCTGCGTGTGGAGGAGCCATCAGCAGTGGGTCCCCACCCACCTAGTGCATGGCTAAGGATGGAAAAAAAGACGTTTAAACAACGTCATTGACACCGCTGGTGCGGCGTCGAAGCATGAAGCCGATGAGCAGGAGGCCAAGCCCCGCCCCCACCAAAAAGTGTGTGTGTGTGTGGGGGGGGGGGGTAACGGACTGCTACACATCGCAACCCCGGAGACAGAGAAAACACCCAACCCCCCTCAAACCCAAGCTGAACCGGACAAGGGATGGGGGGCGATTTAAAAAGGTTAACGGGTAAAAGATAATACATGGGAAGATATTAACATGGGAATCTAATGGGAATAAGGAATAAAGCTGATAACAGATTAATGAACATTGTTGTAGTATAGGGGCAATAAACAAGAATTCATGAAGTATGTTGGGTGTGACAGGTCACTGGGAGCGGGTGTCTTCCACCCAAATATTTGTCAAAACAGTGAATTGGATGTGACCTGACACACACTATAGCACAACATGGCGACCTCCATCCCTAAATTAATTTGTAGAAAAAGGAGAGCTGTGGGACTTTGAGTGAGGCTACCACCATGTCAGATATTCAACAGAAACATAAAATTTACAGTACATAATTTATTGTTACATTGTAAAAAATATTGTATCAAATGGGTTGAAAAACATTGTAGGGACAGATAACTTGGGGCTTCTAAGGGCACTCAACGCGTTTCCTGGCATTACAGCCATTCATCAGGAGTGTCTCTCTGTCCTCCCTTATTCTAAGAGTATCATTATTAATCCTTGTCCCTTTCCTTTCCAGTATAATATATTACAACACTCCTGATGAATGGCTGTAATGCCAGGAAACACGTTGAGTGCCCCTAGACGCCCCAAGTTATCTGTCCCTACAATGTTTTTCAACCCATTTACCTTATTATGTACAGTTATTATGTTGAATTCCTTTTTGTATTGCATGCTATATAGCAGCATATTTAGTGTAAGTCATGCGACTACCTATTTATTTGATACAATATTTTTTACAATGTAACAATAAATTATGTACTGTAAATTTTATGTTTCTGTTGAATATCTGACATGGTGGTAGCCTCACTCAAAGTCCCACAGCTCTCCTTTTTCTACAAATTAATTTACGGATGGAGGTCGCCATGTTGTGCTATAGTGTGTGTCAGGTCACATCCAATTCCTTGTATATATATATATTTTTTTAAATAACCTGCAAGAGAAAGGCATAATGAGCTAGTATGCACAGCATACTAGCTCATTATGTGTCACTTACCTGAGATCGAAGCCCCCAAAGTCCGCCTCGGTCCCGTCCAACACCACCGTCATGTCCCCTTGTCGCTAGTTCCTGTTTTCGCCGCTCCAGCGCTGTGATTGGCAGGAGCGGCGATGACGTCACTCCCGCGCATGCGCGCGGGAGCTGTCAAATCCGTCATTGCCGGATTTATGAATGTAAGCTCTCAGTGAGCCTGTGCCGTTATCTACAGTGTGCATGCGCCGTAGACAACGTTGCATTCATAATGACAAATATCTCCTAAACCATGTAGGTTTTGGGGTGTGTCCAAGATGGCGACCAGTGTGGAGGTTTAGTGTGAGAGCTCCGCTATCCTGCCTGCTATAATCCTGACTCCCTGCGGACACTTATCCTACCGAAGCCACCCAATTATCTCCTGAGACTCCCTGGAGTGGTATGCCCCCTAAGCGCAGGCCGGCGACACATCCGAAAGCCTCTGGATTGAACGCTTCATCGCGTGGCAAGAGGACTGGGACCTGCACGCGGCCCAATATGGCTTTGCAGACGGAGGATGTGGATCCTGCGACTCAGAGCCAAGATAACTTTAATGCCCTGATGCAAGCAATCACCACCTGCCAAAACGACCCTGACGGGTAAAATAGACGCCATGCAGATGGAGATGGGACTGATCCGCAAAGACATGGACAAATTCCGGGCACGTCTAACGGAAGCTGAACAGCGGGTAGGTGACGCTGAGGATGTGCTCCGAGACCACTCCACCGCTCTCCGCACCCTCACCACTAAGGTCCGGGCTCTTGCGTGTCGAGCCGAGGACGCGGAGAACCGCAACAGGAGGAATAACCTCCGGGTCATCGGGCTGCCGGAGGGCTCGGAGGCCCCGGATCCGGTTGTGTTCGTGGAGAGGCTTCTCCAGCAATTGTTTCCACAAGCGACATTCTCACCGTTCTTTACAGTCGAACGGGCCCACAGGATGCCGGCTGCCCGCGGCCCTCCTGGTAGCCCCCCGCGAACACTTATCCTTCGTCTCCTGAATTATAGGGACAGAGACACGGTACTGAGGGAAAGCAGGAAGCTTGAAGCCCTACGATTTGAGGGAACACGTCTCATGATATTCCCTGACTTCTCGGTCGAGACTCAAAAGATGAGGAAATCATTCGACCAGGTGAAACTTGCCCTCCGTCAGAAAGGCTTGAAGTATAGCATGCTCTTCCCAGCCCGCCTTAGAGTGCAAGATGGAGAGGCACTGAAATTCTTTACCTCGCCCGAGGAGGCCTCCAACTGGCTGGAATCCCTCCCGCGCAGATGAACCCCGTGGCAGGATCCCTCTCTCCGCATCTACCAGCTCGGACGGGTGAGCCAACCTTTTTGCCTTTGACCGGCTATCATAGCACTGACTGTTTGTGGATGGTCCCGGCCGGCCTTTTTCTCCTTAAACTGAACTCCCTATACCCCTATCTCTCTCCCACATTTTTTCTGGCCATGCGCCCCTGATCCATGTTTAGCCTATTATCCCATGTTTGTTTCGGGATCAACATGGCATGTATTGCCGCTGGACCTATTCACACAGACACTATATTCCGCACATGCCGTATTGCTGGGAGAGAAGAGGGACTGTTACATTACTAGCTGAGTTGCTCTGATACCATCTATGGGCGCTTCAAATGCAAGTTCAAGAACTGTGCCCCCGGGGGGGGGGTTTCCCCCTTTTTTTTTTTTTTATCTCCATTCCTCCCCCTCGGGTGAATACCTCTCCGCAGGGAGGACCAATTTATCTATTTCTTTTTCTTTTGGTTTTTCTTTTTCCCTTTTAGCCGTTTGAACTTCCTTTACGTTGCAGGCACTTGCTACCATGGCGGCTGCTGACTAACCTACAGGTGCCTCAACGCTTTGCCCCCTAGGGGCCTTTCTTGGTACATTGCCTCACTAAGACCCATGGTCTTGTTTTGTTTTGGGGGTTTGAAAACGCGCCTGAGTTCGGGAGGTAGCGTGGGGAGGGGGGAGGGGGGGTGGGAAAGGATGTTGGTTTGGGTTTTAGGAGTTCTACTATCACTGATTGTTTTTGGGTCATGTCATTACTATCTCTTTATTTTAAGGCGCATAGGAAATTACACAGGTTATTCTCATCCCTTGCACTGCTGCTGAGTCGGGGCAGATGGGGAGGGTGGTTGATGTTTATTTTACCAACTCTAATATGGCTCCTTTGAGGGTGATTTCGTGGAACGTGCGGGGGTTGAACTCTAAGATCAAGCGCTCCTTAGTCTTCGGGTATCTAAAGAGGCATCTCCCGCACATATGTATCCTCCAGGAGACGCACCTCATGGGATCCAAGTTATTGTCACTGAAGAGGGCATGGGTGGGATCCTACTACCATTCCACTTTCTCCTCACACTCCCGAGGGGTAAGTGTACTGGTACATAAGACGCTCCCATTTACACTGCTGGATCTCCATTTAGACCCAGAAGGTCGATATGTGATCATGCATGCAATGTGTGATCGGATAGAAATGGTGGTTGTGGGCCTATATATACCCCCTCCGGCAAATATGAATGTTTTACATAAGATCCTTACTATACTAGCTAAATATCC
Source organism: Rana muscosa (assembly GCA_029206835.1). Taxonomy (NCBI): domain Eukaryota; kingdom Metazoa; phylum Chordata; class Amphibia; order Anura; family Ranidae; genus Rana; species Rana muscosa. The sequence goes on from CM055117.1 coordinate 589,042,049, forward strand.
CACGACGAATGTTATTCTGGCAGGGGATTTCAATATGACCCCTGATCCTGAGGCAGACCGTCTCAGTCAGAGTCACAGGAGCCACACGACTGACCCGGGCCTAATTAGATGGGCGGAGACGTTTGGTCTACATGATGTGTGGAGATGGAGGCATCCCAACGCCAGACACTATACGTGCCATTCGGCTACATATGCCACCATGTCACGTATAGACCTAATATATGTCAGCGACTCCCTGTTAAACAAGGTCGCGGCGGTTTCCATCCTCCCACGAGGTATCTCTGACCACGCCCCTATGATGATGACACTGACAACGGACACGGTAGCGGGGGAGGGGTTGTGGAGACTATCCAGATACTGGGTTACAGATGAGAAGCTGGAGCCGCTGATGTTGTCAGAACTAGGGGAATACTGGACCCATAATGAACATAGTGCGTCCCAGGCTTCGATCTGGGATGCATTTAAAGCCTATGCTAGAGGCAGGTACCAATACAATATCTCAAAAGTGAGGAAAGAAACGAAACTTGAGTTGTCCGTGGCTGAGCATAGGGCTCTGCGACTTGAAGATAGATACACCAGCTCCCCAGACCCTGGAACGCACACTGATATGCTCACTGCTTACCGAGAGCTAGCTCTGATACGTATTGACTCATGCCGTAGTTTCCTCCTGTCCCAAACTCACTGTATATTTGAACAAGGGGAACGTCCTGGCAGACTTCTAGCCTGGCTGGCGAAGGAAAGGACGGGAAGCCCGTGCATAGCGAACGTACAGGCAGAGGATGGTACCCTTCTCTCAGACCCGCTAGACATTAATGCCAGATTCGAACAATACTACTCTCACCTCTATGCCTCCAGGGTTACTTATACCCCCGAGGAGCTGACCACATTTCTTGACACCGTTGATTTCCCGACCCTGTCTGCTGATGCGGCCCAGGGTCTGGAATCTCCCATTACACTACTAGAAATCCAAAAATCCATTAAATCCATGCAAACAGGGAAGTCACCGGGACCGGACGGACTCCCCTCGGAGTTCTATAGGACTAATCTAGAGGTGGTGGGCCCTCATCTTCACTCGACGCTCAACGGGACGCTAGCGACAAACAGCCTTCCGGCCTCCATGTCTGAGGCCGTGATAGTTGTTATACCTAAGCCGGGGAAGGACCCCACATTGTGTTCATCCTATAGGCCCATATCTTTGCTGAACGTCGACGCAAAGATATTAACTAAGGTCCTGGCCTGTAGACTGAACGCAGTGATCCTTTCTCTAATACACGGGGACCAGACGGGCTTCATGCCTGGTAAGGGCACAGATGTTAATATTCGCAGGCTCCACACGAATATAGCGTACTTTAAGGACAGCATCCAGGGGGGCGCAGTGGCCTCCCTGGATGCAGAAAAGGCCTTTGATTCCGTGGAATGGATCTTTTTGTGGCAAGTCCTAGCTAAATTTGGCTTCGGCCCCAGGTTCATAGACTGGATTCGACAGTTGTACTCTTCCCCAACGGCGCGTGTGCGTACTGGCGGTACCCTCTCCTCCCCCTTCCACCTTTGTAGGGGCACGAGGCAGGGATGCCCCCTTTCTCCAGGGCTGTTTGCCCTGGCCATTGAGCCCATGGCGATACTCCTCCCCTCAACAAGCGAAGTTAGAGGACTACAGCTGGGATTTCTGGTGGAGAGGGTGTCGCTGTATGCGGACGACACGTTGCTATACCTAGGTGATACTGCAGATTCCCTTACAGCAGCCCTGATGATTATTGATAGATTTGGTGGTTTTTCGGGTGTTCGGATCAATTGGGAGAAATCTAACCTGTTTCTGCTATCTGACTCGAGCACCCTCCAAATACCACTTGCCACATGTCCTCTGCAGTTAGTCTCCCGTTTTAAATACCTGGGCATAGAGATCACTAGAGACCTCTCGCAATATTTAACGGACAACCTCTACCCAATCCTAACGTCCCTAATAGCTAAGTGCAATACCTGGAAGACCCTTCCATTGACTCCGGTTGGCAGAGTGAACCTCATAAAAATGATATTTCTACCCAAATTTTTGTATATTTTTAGGAACACCCCAAGCCTGATTCCTATGACCTTCTTTCACAAACTGGATGGCATAGTCTCATCCTTTATCTGGGGGGGGAAGCCCCCGAGAATATCCAAAACCAAATTGCAACTCCCCCTATCTTTGGGGGGTCTGTCATTACCGTGCTTTTTGAAATACTATTGGGCAGCAGTTTTGGTCACGGCCCGTTGGTGGTTTGCCCAAACCCGATCCAATCCTGCAGTTAACCTTGAGGCAGCCATAATGGGGTCCTACTCTGTCCTTACAAATCTGGTATATAGGGGGGTGCGGACTTGCCCTCAGAGTACTACTCCAATGAGGACTACGGTGCAGGTATGGGACAAAGTCACAGCGACAATTAGGAAAGCAAACTCCATTTCCCCTCATACTCCGCTCTGGGGTAACCCAAAGCTCCCTCACTTTCGCACCATACCGGACCCCAACTTGTGGGCCAGGTATGGAGTGACCAAAATCCAACACATTATGCCATCCGGGGTTCTCCTCCCCTTTTCAGTACTAAAGGATGTCTACCAGCTCCCCTCATGGATGCTCTTTCGGTATCTTCAACTGAAGCATGCCACTCAATCACAATTCCCAGCTACTGTCTCGGTTGAACCAAATCGGATAGAGAGATTCCTTATCTCTCGGGGAGCGGACAGAATCCTTTCTTCTTTATACCTTAGATTGACGTCTGGAGATCCTGAGGGCCCATCACCCTTGTGTCAAACATGGCAGGGAGACATTCCCTCTTTGTCGGAGGAGGAATGGGATCTGGCCTTACAGAACTATCTCCCCACAGTGATCTCTGCAAGAGATAGATTTATCCAACTCAAATTTATCCATAGGGCTTACTACACCCCTCAACGCTTAGCAAAAATCTACCCCACACAATCTGAGAGGTGCCCCAAATGCTTACAAGAGGTGGGAACATACTACCACGTGGTTTGGGACTGCCCGGCCATACAAAATTATTGGGGACAGGTACTGGCGGAAATTAATACAGTGGCTGGTGTCTCGGCGTCAATGGATCCCAAGCTATTGTTATTGGGACTCACGGACTCCCTGACACACTCCACCCATAAGGGTCTCCTTATCTTCTACCTGGCGTTCTACGCCAGGAAAGTACTGTTACAAAACTGGAAGCTACCCTCCCCACCAACGACTGTTCAATGGCGCACACTTGTAGACTCGGTCCTTCCGATTTACAAGCTGACATATAAAGGACGGAAATGCCCGCAAAAGTTTCATAAAATCTGGGATCCATGGATAGAAACCCGGGCACTTAATATTTAAAGACCTGACGGGGAATTGAGGGCGGGTGGGTTCTAAGTTGCCTATCTGGTTGTGCAATGGCCCCCTCACTTAAGGGATTTTAGGTTCTCCACCCACTTGGGTAGTACTGGTACTTGATTGGCTATACTTGTGTGGAAACACAATGCATTAGTGAGCTTCCCTAAACCCGACTGAATCATATCCTGTCTCTCTATTCTTAGCAATTCTATGAAGAAACCATGTGTAATGTTATTTTGCTTGACCATGTGCCTTACCAATAGATGAACCTGATGTAATGAAATTGTCTGTACTCCTTTTAATTTCTAATAAAAATGTTTCTGTTAAAAAAAAAAAAACATGTAGGTTTAGGAGATATTGCAAACACCGACAGGTAAGCCTTAATCTAGGCTTACCTGTAGGTGTTTGTTGTCAAAGTGGGTTTACAACCACTTTAAAGGCTTCAACAAACCTGCTTCATAATTGACTAAATGCTTTCTATGCCTCCAAATGCTTTGTAAAAGCCTACATACATTTTGCCCCTATATGAAGTAAAACTTGCGTGTACGATACGCAAGTGTCATGAATTCATGTACTCTATGTGATAGGGATAGTAGTACTGGTAGAAACATGGATGTCTAGAATTACAGCTCAATGATATTTTGATTAGGTGAGATTTCCACACTTGAGCAGCGCTCCATTAAATGAGAATTCTATAATAATGCACTGCACTTTCACGTAAGATCGAAATACTCATGCACTGGCCCACCAAGTGAGATTTACTTACTCATGAACTTTCCCATCAAGTGAGATTTCCATACTCATGCACTTCTCCATTAAGTGAGATTTTCATACTCATGCATGTCCCCTTTAGGTGAGATTTGCATGCTCATGCATGTCCCCATCAAGTGAGATTTCCATACTTATGCACTTTCCCATCAAGTGAGATTTCCATACTCATGCACATCCCCATCAAGTGAGATTACCATACTCATGCACATCCCCATCAAATGAGATATCCATACTCATGCACTTCCCCATCAAGTGAGATGTACATACTCATATATTTCCTCATTAGATGAGATCTCCACACTCATACATTTCCCCATCAAGCGAGATTTATATACTCATACACTTCCCTGTGAAGTGAGATTTCCATACTCATGCACTTCCCTATCAAGTGAGATTTCCAAACTCATGCATTTCCCCATCAAGTGAGATTTTTATACTCAAGCACTTCTCCATCAAGTGAGATATCCATTCACTTCTCCATTAGTTGACATTTCCTTACTCATGCACTTCCCTGTCAAGTGAGATTTCCCTACTCATGCACTTGCCCATCAAGTGAGATTTCCATACTTATGCACTTTCCCATCAAGTGAGATTTGCCTAATCATGCACTTCCCCATTAGGTGCAATTTCCATACTCATACGCTTCCCTTTAAAGTGGGATTTCCATGCTCATGCACTTCCCCATCAAGTGAGACTTCCCTACTCATGCACTTCCTAATCAAGTGAGATTTCCTTACTAATGCACTGCCTCATTAAGTGAGATTTCCATACTCATGCTCTTCCCGTTTAGATTCCATACTCATGCACTTCCCTATCAAGTGAGATTTCCATATTCATGCACTTCCCCATTAGGTGAGGTTTCCATACTCATGCACTTCCCCATCAAGTGAGATTTCCATACTGAGGCACTTCCCCATCAAGTGAAATTTCCTTACTCATGCATTTCCCCATCAAATGAGATTTCCTTCCTCATGCACTTCCCCATCAAGTGGGATTTCCTTACTCATGCATTTCCCCATCAAGTGAAATTTCCATACTAATGCACTTTCCTATCAAGTGAGGTTTGCATACTCATGCACTTCCCCATCAAGTGAGATCTCCATATTCATGCACTTCCCCATAAAATGAGATTTCCACACTCATGCACATCTTCATAAAGTGAGATTTGCATACTCATGCACTTCCCTATCAAGTGAGATTTGCATACTCATTCCCCATCAAGTGAGATTTGCATACTCTTGCACTTCTCCATAAAGTGAGATTTCCTTACTAATGTACTTCCCCATCAAGTGAGATTTCCATACCCATACACTTACCCATCAAGTGAGATTTCCATACTTGTGCACTTCTCCATAAAGTAAGATTTGCATACTCTTGCACTTCCTCATCAAGTGAGATTTCCATGCTAATGTACTTCCCTATCAAGTGAGATTTCCATACTACTGCACTTACCCATCAAATGAAATTTCTATACGTAAGCACTACCCATCAAGTGAGATTTCAATACTCATGCACTTCCCTTTAAAGTGAGATTTCCTTACTCATGCTCTTCCCCTTTAAGTGAGATTTCCAAACTCACGCACTTCCCATCAAGTGAGATTGCCATGCTCATACACTTCCCCTTTAGGTGAGATTTCCACACTCATGCACTTTCCCTTTAGCTGAGATTTCAATACTCATGCACTTCCTCATTAAGTGAGATTTTTATACTTATACACTTCCCCTTTAGCTGAGATTTCCATACTCATGCACTTCCCTATCAAGTGAAGTTTCCATACTTATGCACTTCCCCATCAAGTGAAATTTTCATACGCATGCACTTCTATTTAAAGTGAGATTTCCATGCTCATGCATTTCCCCATCAAGTAAAATTTCTATACTCATGCACTTCTCCATCAAGTGAGATTTCCTTACTGATGCACTTCCTCATCAAGTAAGATTTCCCTTCTCATGCACTTTCCCATCAAGTGAGATTTTCATACTCATGCACTTCCCTTTTAGCTGAGATTTCCATACTCATGCACTTCCCCATTAGGTGCGATTTCCATACTCATGCACTTCCCTTTAAAGTGAGATTTCCATGCTCATGCACTTCCCCATCAAGTAAGTTTTCTATATTCATGCACTTCCCCATCAAGTAAGTTTTCTATACTCATTCACTTCTCCATCAAGTGAGATTTCCATACTCATGCATGTCCCATTTAGGTGAGATTTGCAAAGTGAGATTTTCATACTAATGCACTTCTCCATAAAGAAAGATTTGTACACTCATTCCCAATCAAGTAAGATTTCTATACTCATGCACTTCCTATCAAGTGAGATTGACCTAGTCATGCATGTCCCCATCAAGTGAGATTTCCACACTAATGCACTTCCCCATCAAGTGAAATTTCCATACTTATGCACTTCCCATCAAGTGAAATTTCCAAACTTATTCACTTCCCATCAAGTGAAATTTACATAGTTTTGCACTTTCCCATCAAGTAAGATTTCCCTACTAATGCACTTCCCCATTAGGTGAGATTTCCATACTCATGCACTTCCTCATCAAGTGAGATTACCATACTCATGCACTTCCCTTTAAAGTGAGATTTCCATACTCATGCACTTCCTGATCAAGTGAGATTTCCATACTCATGCACGTCCCCTTTTAGGTGAGATTTGCATACTCATGCAATTCCTCATCAAGTGAGATTTGCATACTCATGCAATTCCCCATCAAGTGAGATTACCATACTCATGCACTTCCCTTTAAAGTGAGATTTCCATACTAATGCACTTCCTGATAAAGTGAGATTTCCATACTAATGTACTTCCCCATCAAGTGAGATTTCCTTACTCATGCACTTCTCCATAAACTGAAATTTGCATACTCATGCCCTTCCCCATCAAGTGAGATTTCCATACTTATGTACTTTCCCATTAAGGTAGATTTCCATACTCATGCACTTCTCCATCAAGTGAGATTTCCATACTCATGCACTTCCCCATTAAGGTAGATTTCCATACTCATGCACTTCCCCATCAAGTGAAATTTACATACTAATGCACTTCCTCATCAAGCGAGATTTCCATACTCATACACTTCCCCATCAGGTGAGATTTCCATACTCATGCACTTCCCCATCAAGTGAGATTTCCATACTCATGCACTTCCCCATCAAGTGAGATTTCCATACTCATGCACTTCTCCATCAAGAGAGATTTCCATACTCATGCACTTCTCAATCAAGTGAGATTTCCATACTCATGCACTTCCCCATTAGGTGAGATTTCCATACTCATGCACTTCCCCATTAGATGAGATTTCCATACTCATGCACTTCCCCATCAAGTGAGATTGCCATACTCATGCACGTCCCCTTTTATGTGAGCTTTGCATACTCATGCAATTCCCCATCAAGTGAGATTTGCATACTCATGCAATTCCCCATCAAGTGAGATTTCCATACTCATGCAATTCCCCATCAAGTGAAATTTCCATACTTATGTACTTCCCCATCAAGTGAGATTTCCATACGCATGCACTTTCCCATCAAGTGAGATTTCCATACTCATGCACCTCCCCTTTAGCTGAGATTTCCATACTCATGCACTTCCCCATCAAGTGAGATTTCCATAATCATGCACTTTCCAATCAAGTAAGATTTCCATACTCGTGCACTTCCTCATCAAGTAAGATTTCTATACTCATGCACTTCTCCATCAAGTGAGATTTTCATACTCATGCACTTCTCCATCAAGTGAGATTACCATACTCATGCACTTCCCTTAAAGTGAGATTTCCTTACTCATGCAGTTCTCCATAAACTGAGATTTGCATACTCATGCCCTTCCCCATCAAGTGAGATTTCCATACTTATGTACTTCCTCATCAAGTGAAATTTCCATACTCATGTACTTCCCCATCAAGTGAGATTTCCATACTCATGCACTTACCATCCAGTGAGATTTCCATACTCATGCACTTCCCCATTAGGTGAGATTTCCATACTCCTGCACTTCCTCATCAAGTGAGATTTCCATACTTATGCACTTCCCCATCAAGTGAGATTTCCATACTTATGCACTTCTCCATCAAGTGAGATTTCCATACACATGCACTTCCCCATTAAGATAGATTTCCATACTCATGCACTTCCTCATCAAGTGAGATTTCCATACTCATGCACTTCCCCATTAGGTGAGATTTCCATACTCATGCACTTCTCCATCAAGTGAGATTTCCATACACATGCACTTCCCCATTAAGGTAGATTTCCTTAATCGTGCACTTCCCCATCAAGTGATATTTCCATACTTATGCACTTCCTCATCAAGTGGTATTTCCTTATTCATGCTCTTCCCCATCAAATGAGATTTCCATAATCATGCACTTACCATCAAGTGAGATTGCCATACTCATGAACTGAACATCAAGTGAAATTTCCATATTCATGCTCTTCCCTATAAAGTGATATTCCCATAATTATGCACTTTCCTATCAAGAGAGTTTTGCCTACTCATGCACTTCCCCATTAAGTGAGATTTCAATCCTCATGCACTTCCCCTTTAGCTGAGATTTCCATATTCATGCACTTCCCTATAAAGTGATATTTCCATAATTATGCACTTTCCCATCAAGTGAGATTTGCCTATTCATGCACTTCCCCATCAAGTGAGATTTCCATACTCATGCACTTCCCTTTAAAGTAAGATTTCCATACTCATGCACTTCCCCATTAGGTGAGATTTCCATACTTATGCACTTCCCTATCAAGTGAGGTTTCCATACTTATGCACTTCCCCATCAAGTGACATTTTCATATGCATGCACTTCTATTTAAAGTGAGATTTCCATGCTCATGCATTTCCCCATCAAGTAAGATTTCTATATTCATGCACTTCCCCATCAAGTACGTTTTCTATACTCATTCACTTCTCCATCAAGTGAGATTTCCATACTCATGCATGTCCCCTTTAGGTGAGATTTGCATATTCATGCATGTCGCCATCAAGTGAGATTTCCATACTCATGCACTTCCCCATCAAGTGAGATTTGCATACTCATGCACTTCCCCATCAAGTGCAATTTCCATACTTATGCACTTCCCCATCAAGTGAGATTTGCATACTCATGCACTTCCCCATCAAGTGAAGATTCCATACTCATGCACTTCTCCATCAAGTGAGATTTTCATACTCATACACTTCCCCATCAAGAAAGATTTCCATATTCATGCACTTCCCCATCAAGTGAGATTTCCATGTGCATGCGCTCCCTATCAAGTGAGATGTCCATACACATGGACTTCCCATCAAGTGAGATTGCCATACTCATGCATGTCCCCTTTAGGTGAGATTTGCATACTCATGCATGTCCCCATCAAGTGAGATTTCCATACTCGTGCACTTTCCCATCAAGTGAGATTTGCATACTCATGCACTTCCCCATCAAGTGAGATTTGCATACTCATGCACTTCCCCATCAAGTGAGATTTGCATACTCATGCACTTCCCCATCAAGTGAGATTTGCATACTCATGCACTTCCCCATCAAGTGAAATTTGCATACTCATGCACTTCCCCATCAAGTGAAGTTTCCATACTCATGCACTTCTCCATTAAGTGAGATTTCCATACTCAGGCCTCGTACACACGACCGATTTTCTCGTCGTAAAAAACACGTCGTTTTTTTCGACGAGATTCTTGTTAAGCTTGTCGATTTTCTCGTCAAGCTTTCTATGCATACACACTGTCATTTTCCAATTTCCTCGTGGTTCTCTGCGCTCACGTCCAGCACGTACGACGGCACTATAAAGGGGAAGATCTTTTTTCTTGGCGCCACCCCTTGGGCTGCTTTTGCTGATCTCGTGTTACCGCGTGTGAAGTAAAAGTTTGGGAAGAGACGATTCGCGCTTTTCAGTCTTCGTACTTTTCAGATCGTTTTCTGCCGTTCAGTTTGTGCTTGTGGGTTCGTATCTTGACTTTCAGGGCGTCTAGGCAGGTCGTATCTGTTTTACAGTGCGTTCTTGCCTGTTCGTTTCTGAATTTCAGTTCGTTATTCATAGGCCTTGCTGTTCTAAAGTGCGTTCTGTTCTGTACGTTCTGATTAGACGACCGTTTCCTAGCCATGTCGCCTGGACGTTCTCGTCGTCGAGTTCGTGCTGTGCGTGCGCTTGGTGTTGGTCTGCTTGTTTTGGACCAAGACCAGTCCATGAATGGTGTGAGGAGGAGTTCATGGACCAAGAATTGGTTGCTCCAGCGGGACCAATTCTGCCACATGCCTCTGCTGCGGGAGATCGTCGAGAATAATCCTGAGGACTACAGGAATTTTCTGAGGATGTCTGACCCCGTTTTTCAGGAACTGTTGGCTTTGGTGTCCCCCTATATTACCAGGAAGGACACCGTTATGCGGGAAGCCATCAGTGCTGAGCAGAGGCTCATCGCCACGTTGCGTTACCTGGCGACAGGGAGAAGTCTTCAGGACTTGAAGTTCACCACAGGCATCTCCCCCCAGGCTCTGGGCCTCATAATCCCAGACACCTGTTCTGCTATTATACAAGTCCTGCAGGAGGACTATATTAGGGTAAGTTTTCTCCCTTAACATCACATTTTATGTATTACATGTATGCTAATGTATTGTATTTCTTTCATCCTTCCCTAATTACCATGATTGTAATATGCTGAGAATGTCCCCTTTGTCCCCATGCATGTTGGAAGCTTTAGATTGCCCCTTTTTTATCCTCCCTAAATATTTCCCCTCACTAACTTTTCCAGCAGGGGCGCCTGTTGCTCCAAATGTTGGGGGGTTCCAACCCCAATTTCGGAAATAAACTTCCTCCTTTTTTGCTCTGTTGCCTAATAAACGCCCCCAGTTGTCCCCTCCAATGCAGCCATTTAGTCCCCTCTAATGCAGCCAGTTTCCCCCCAGCCCTGCACTTACCTTCTTGTGGTCAGCGCCATCCTTCTTCTGTCCTTGATGTCTTCTCCTTCCCTTCATGTTGCATCAGCCAATCATGTTACCATTAAACAGACTTGGTGAACATGATTGGCAGAGCAGCCTGTCAGTGTTTACACAAGGAATGCCCCCCTCCTTGCGTCCCCGATTTTTCTTTGAGGAAGCCAATTACATCCCTCAGGTTGTAATTTGCAAGACTATTTTAATACCTGTTTCTGCTCTGCAATTTTAACCCCCTAAATGCCGCAATTATTCATATGTCGGTCGCTTTACAAGAGGCCATCCACCTGAATAGTGTGCGGCATAGACAATACATAGGTTCATGCAACGCATGAACCTATGTATTGTTCTGAGTGATGGGCACAGGAGAGAGGGGACAGTGCTCCAGTGCCCACTCTGGACGCACCGCCACTGCAATGCTATCCTGTGGCCAAACACATCTCCCCCCCCCCAAAATAATTTAGTAATGGCCCATCAGAGGGGGTGATGAATATGATAAATGAGCCTTCCATTATACTTTTTTTACACACCTTAATAAACGTATAATTAGATTGATGTTGGTCTCTAATTTTTTGGGATAGAATTTCCTTGTAATGTATGCCTTTGTTTTTCTAATATTATTTCATCTTGTTTCACTCCACAGCTTCCTTCCACGCCACAGGAATGGCAGACTGTGGCATCGGAGTTTGCCACGCGGTGGGACTTCCCCAACTGCGGTGGTGCCATAGACGGGAAGCACGTCCGCATCGTGCCGCCACCCCGTTCTGGGTCCTACTACTACAATTACAAGGGGTTTCATAGCATTGTGCTGATGGCGGTGGTGTCAGCACGGTATGAATTCCTCTATGTTGATGTAGGGAAGAATGGCCGGATGTCCGATGGGGGATCCTTCATCCAGACGGAGTTTGCCCTCCGTCTCCAGAGTGACGACCTTGCATTGCCACCGGATGCAGGGAATATTGAAGGACTCCCCTTTGTTTTCTTGGCTGATGAAGCCTTCGGACTCGGACGGCATCTTATGAGGCCATTTCCACAGAGGACCCTGACCCCAGAGAAGAGTGTGTTCAATTACCGGCTGGCCAGGGCCCGAAGAGTCGTTGAAAATGCCTTCGGCATAATGGCCAGCCGGTTCCGCCTTTTTATGACTTCCATCCACTTGGCGGACTACAAAATAAACTATGTAGTGTTATGCTGCTGTGTGCTACACAACTTTCTGAGCCAAAAATCGAATTCCTATATGGCCTCAGTTTTGCCAGAGGCTGGACTTTCCCCTGCAAATCCCCTTCCGGGCCTGGAATCTGCCCGTCTTGGCTTGCCCCCCCAAAATGCCCGTGTGGTTCGGGACAAATACATGGAGTATTTCACGGGTAGGGGGGCAATTCCTATGCCAGCCTATGTCTAAGTATCCCAATAAAAATCTTGTTTAAACCTTTAATTATTTGTTCTTTCCTGTCTCCTAGTTTGTCTTTGTGCATTTGTAGTGGCAAGTGTATTTTACTTTAGTAAATAACAACCAATTTCACTATGTTACCTTACAAATTAACCAAATAAGTTTAGAGAGTATTATAAAAAGAAGCTACACGTTGTTTGTGGTCAAATATTTTACTCTCTGCACATTTTTTTTTGTTTTACTTTGGGGTTGGCCTGGCCACAACCCGGCAAATTTTGGCTTATGAAAATACAAAAATACCACTTGCATTTCTAAAATGACAACATTGGATACCTCTGAGCAATCTGAGACATTCAGTTACACAAACTATGTCTCTATGTGCCCGTCCTAATATGGGGTCCTGCCACCCCTTGCCCAGCCAAAAATTCAATATGCACACATTTTTACTTTTTTGCAAATAGGAAGTTTACAATCCTGATCCCTATTGTCAACATGTGCTATCTGCCATCAGGGGTGATCAATGGACGTGTTTTGGGGGTGCATCCCCTTCCTCAGTTCACCGACTTTTGATACGAGGAAGGGGTTGCACCCACAAAAGACGTACATGGATATCCCCTGATGGCAGATAGCACATGTTCACACACTGTGTGCATATTCAATTTTTGGCTGCTTTGTTACTCAAAAAATTAGAAAAAATATAAAAACAAACATGTAAAAACAAATGTGTTTGGATGGCTTATTGAATTCTCCCCAAAACATCGAGAATGTCTTTAAATGTTTGTTCCATCACATGGATTCTTTGTTTAATTAGGTCCAGTTCCGTGCTACATTCCATCACTTGCTGGATGAGGCGGAGGGCACTGTCAGCAGAGAACCGTGTGCTATCCTTCACAACATTTCCATCCCCTAAAAACCATTAAAAAAAATTAATAAAACTCTGCAGGCCTACCTCGCTTACCTTAAGCTGTGGTGTCAGATACTGACCTGTTGTGGTGACCAGATCCACAACGTCATCCACCTCTCCTTCCTGCACTTCTCCTTCCTCCACCTCAACTTCCTGCACATCTTTCGGTTGTGGATCTTTGGGAGTTTGGGGTTGCTTGGAAGTTGTGGGGTGCATGTGCTCCCTGGAGTGTCCTCCTCCCAGTCTTCTCTCCCCTATGAGAATAAAACCAAAGGTCTATTTATCACACTGTAAAAATCTCATTGTTAAACTAAAAACAGGCTAAATTGTTTGGAAGTGGGGTACAAGTGTGTGTTTGTGCGGAATTTAAAGAAAAATGCATTATTTATGACCCCAAATATGTTTAGTATTCACATTTGGATGTAATTTTTTGGACATGGAGGCACCACAAATAAACTCTGATGCACCTGTGTGGGACACCCAAAAAAGGCGGGTCTGGTGGCCCACACTATAGTGCTCCAAAGTACAGATGTGGAAGCAGCTGCTGAGTGTCCTCTCCTTTACACTGATTAAAGTTTGCATTTCATTCTCCTTACAAACACATCATCTAGACTTAAAAATTATCCACAATACTTGATCAAAAATGGCAGATGTCTAATTACTTTTGTGGCTCTTAAATAAGCCAAAACCGCGGATAGTGGCCGAATGAAGTGTCGGTAACGTAACGAACGATTACTGTGCCCAACCTAGTTCAAAATATTACATTTTGGAAGGGAGTCCAATATGATAAAAAAAAAAAAATGTCAGTTTCTAAAAAGATTAATAGCAGAAAGGTCGTCATTTTACTTACTTTTAGCGAGCATCCTCTTTATGATCCTCAACTGGTCTGGCTCCCTCAGTTTGAGGTCTGACCACCTCTTTCTGAGCTGCTCATTTGAGCGTTTCACCCCGAACTTCGCCCTCAGACTCTTCACAACTTTAGTGAGGATTTTGGCATTCCTTCTATTTGGTTTGCTATACGGCCCATGCTTGGCATCATAATCAGCCTTGACCAAGATGTCCACCATCTCCGCCATCTCCGCCAAAGACATATTCGATGCCTTGAATCTCCTCCTTGATCGTGACGTGTCCTCGGTCTCCGGGCTTGTCTCCTCGCTAGTTGCGGAATTATCAGACACCTGCTGTAACTCCGCCATATCTGTCTGCGCGCCGAAAGAGAAGGGGCGGGGAAAAGATGTTAGTTAGAACGTCATGGGCGGGTGACGTGTGCGGAGCGACGTGTTCGAATTTGGACGCATGCGTGGTGTGTATATAGCAAACACACATGTGACTATAGTACGTTCGGTGTGCGGAGAGAGGAGTTCAAGTGACGGACGTGCGAACGAAGGTATGTGATTTTGTGAGACTTGTAAAAATTGTTGGCCTATACTGTCTTGAGATTGGTGGAGGATATATATGGTGACTAGGATGTGAAGGAGGTTAGACTGTTTGCCTCACATTATTTAAATATAATTTATTTTACTTGCAGATACAATATGAATGTCTTTATTAGCGACAAAGAGTTCCTGGCGGAATTTATTGACCGGGTAAGGGAGCTGCCGGCTCTGTGGGAGACCAAAAACCCCATCCATAAAAAAAAAAGGGGTGAGAAAAGCAGCGCTGGAGAAGCTGCTCCCATTTGTGCATACCAAGGTGCCCACAGCCACAGCAAAACAAGTGGACACTAAAATTGGGAGCTTGAGAGGTACCTACAGGACTGAACGCTCTAAGGTGCTGGCTTCTCAGAGGTCAGGAGCAGCAGCAGATGATGTTTATGTCCCGATTTTGTGGTACTACAGCAGGATGTCCTTCCTGGATGACCACATTGAGCCAAGGCCATCACTCTCCACTCTTCCTCCCAGACTTCCCTGCAGCCAACCTGAGCCTTCTCTGGAGCAAGAGGAGGCAGCCATCCTGGATGATCCTGATTTGTTAATTAATGTTTCCCAAATATGTCAGGATGAGAAACATACATTATTTTGTATTCCACAAGTGAAATCATGATCTGTAGACATTATTCTGCACTTAATTGTGTGGTAAATAGTCAAGCTGATGTAGTGGTAAATTTATAGCAAGGATTTATGCATTTACATTCTAATTGCTTCCATCAGGATTACAAAGTTTGATGCAAAGATTAAACCAACATATTAAACTATGTTCCTTTTTCATACACAGGATGAAATCAGCCAGGAGGAGGGTCTGGAAACTGTCAGGCAGGAGGAGGAAGGGCCCAGTGGCAGCCAGGAGGTGGCAGGGCCCAGTGGCAGCCAGGAGGTGGCAGGGCCCAGTGGCAGACAGGAGGTGGCAGGGCCCAGTGGCAGACAGGAGGTGGCAGGGCAAAGGAGAAGCACCAGATCCCAGGTGCCTCCCATCCGGCTTCACAAAAGAGGCAGGAGGGACAGGACCACCAGTGAGGCAGCAATGACCCTTATTAAAGAGGCCCATGCCACCCTCAAGGAGCCCACATCCCCTGAAGAGGCCATTGCCGGCCTAGTGGAGGCTAAGTTCAAGGTGATGAGCATGGAGCAACGCCTCCTATGCGAGCCCCTGCTCATCACCTTGATCAACAAGGGGGTGATGGAGCAAATTACCCCCAATACCGCCATATGTGAGGTGGCCCAACTGACCCAACCTCAACCTCCACCTCCACCTTCCTCTTCTGCCCCACCCCCTTCTGCTACACCTCCACCTTCTGCCCCACCCCCTTCTGCTACACCTCCACCTTCTGCCCCACCCCCTTCTGCTACACCTCCACCTTCTGCCCCACCCTCTTCTGCTACACCTCCACCTTCTGCCCCACCCCCTTCTGCTACACCTCCACCTTCTGCCCCACCCTCTTCTGCTACACCTCCACCTTCTGCCCCACCCTCTTCTGCTACACCTCCACCTTCTGCCCCACCCTCTTCTGCTACACCTCCACCTTCTGCCCCACCCTCTTCTGCTACACCTCCACCTTCTGCCCCACCCCCTTCTGCTACACCTCCACCTTCTTCTTCTGCCCCACCCCCTTCTGCTACACCTCCACCTCCTCCTCCTGACAGGAGTACCCCTCCAGTGGGCCAGCCTCCAGCCAAACGAAGAAGGAAGGCTGCAGGAAAGGCTGCAGGAAAGGCTTCAGGAAAGGCTTCAGGAAAGGCTGCAGGGAAGGTTGCCAGGAAGAAGAGGAAGTGATGGCCTTGCTTCACTGTGGTCGGACAGAAGGCAGCCTGTTGTAGTACCACACACTTGGGACATATATCTCACCTGCTGCTGTTCCTGACCTCTGGGAGGCCAGCATCAGATTGTGTTCTGAAATGTGGGCCTTCTCAAGCTCCCAATTTTAGTGTCCACACAGGGTTGCTGTGTGCTCTGGGGTCCCTGGGATGCACAAATGGCAGCAGCTTCTCCAGCGCTGCCTTCTCTTTATTTAATTTATAAACATGAATAAATGTGTTTTTTGTTTAAGTTCATACTTGACTATGTGTATTTTTAAATAAAAAAAAACAAGCTTTGGAGTAAGCAGATACATTTGACTGACAATAAAAGGCACAGATATCACCCCCCCAAAAGAATAACTAAATCTGATTAGCTCAAAAACATGGTGTGAAATTTTAAAAATATAGATTCGAAAATTAAATGGGAGATCGCTATCAAAACATTGAGAAATTATAATTAACATCATTTTGAAAAATCTAACCATTTAAATTATTCCTAAAAACTTGCACGATATAATACACATAAATCTTATAAAGAGCAGCATGAAAAAGGTTAAAAATAAGGCAGAACTCTGTGTGAATATCAGCAGCAAAAGAAGGTCACTCGTTTTGATTAATGTAACATTCTAACGAAGAATTCAATGCAGAACATTTAAACTATGAAATATTTATGAGCGTGACGAATGTGCTCTCTCCATTATGAAGGCTTGTTTTACCAGAAGATGCGCTCCCGTCTCATAGTTGCTTGTGAGCATGCGCGCTTTTGGAAGAGTCGTAAAAGCATACACACGAACCATTTTCTCGTCACAAAACAGGCCGACGAGAAACACGACGAGGAAATCTGGAATCCTGACGAGAAAATAGAGAGCAGGTTCTCTATTTTCTCGTCGAGATTCTCGTCAAGTTTCTCGTCGTAAAACCATACACACAAACGTTTTTCTAGACAAAAAAACTCTCGCGGCACTTTTCTTGACTGTTTTGGACGAGAAAATCGGTCGTGTGTACGAGGCCTCATACACTTCCCCATCAAGTGAAATTTCCATACATATGCAGTGCACTTCCCATCAAGTGAAATTTTCATACGTATGCACTTCCCCATCAAGTAAGATTTCCCTTCTCATGCACTTTCCCATCAAGTGAGGTTTCCATACTCATGCATTTCCCTTTTAGCTGAGATTTCCATACTCATGCACTTCCCCATCAAGTGAGATTTGCATATTCATTCCCATTAAGTGAGATTTCCACACTCATGCACTTCCTCATCAAGTGAGATTTCCAAACTAATGTACTTCCACATAAAGTGAGATTTCCATACTATTGCACTTCCTCTTTAAGTGAGATGTCCATACCCATCCACTTCCCATCAAGTGAGATTGCCATACTCATGCACGTCCCCTTTAGGTGAGATTTGCATACTCATGCACTTCCCCATCAAGTAAGATTTCCCTTCTCATGCACTTTCCCATCAAGTGAGATTTCCATACTCATGCACTTCCCTTTTAGCTGAGATTTCCATACTCATGCACTTCCCTTTAACCACTTAACAACCACCTGCCGACAAATAACGTCGACAAGGTGGTTGCTTAACTCTGGGAGGACGTTATATAACGTCCTCCCAGAATCGCGCTCCCGCGCGCCCCCTGGGGCGCGCACACGGGAAACTCCGTGACCGCCGGGTCCAGAGGACCCGGCGGATCACGAATCGCGGTAAATCGCCGCTGATAGCGGCCGTTTACCACGTGATCGCTCCGTCAAATGACGGAGCAATCACTTGTAAACAGACCGGCGTCATTTGATGACGCCGGTTCCTCCCTCCCCTCTCTGTACCGATCGGTACAGTGTGAGAGGGGAGGGGGAGGGAGCGGATGGCAGCAGCAGCACTGTGGGCTGGATCTGTGACAATTGCAGTCACAGATCCAGCCATCCATCCATCCCTGCTCAGCCATCCCTGTGCTATACCCTGCCAATACTCTGCAAAATACCCTGGTGCAATACTCTGCAAAATACCCTGGTGCAATACTCTGCAATACCCTGGTGCAATACTCTGCAATACCCTGCGAAATACTCTGCAATACCCTGCGAAATACTCTGCAATACCCTGTGAAATACTCTGCAATACCCTGCGCAATACTCTGCAATACCCTGGTGCAATACTCTGCAATACCCTGGTGCAATACTCTGCAATACCCTGGTGCAATACTCTGCAATACCCTGGTGCAATACTCTGCAATACCCTGCACAATACTCTGCAATACCCTGCAAAATACTCTGCAATACCCTGCAAAATACTCTGCAATACCCTGCAAAATACTCTGCAATACCCTGCAAAACCCTGCGCAATACTCTGCAAAATACTCTGCAATACCCTGCACAATACTCTGCAATACCCTGCACAATACTCTGCAATACCCTGCACAATACTCTGCAATACCCGCCACAATACTCTGCAATACCCTCCACAATACTCTGCAATACCCTCCACAATACTCTGCAATACCCTCCACAATACCCTGTGCAATACCCGTGCAACACCCTGCCATACACCGCAATACCCTGCCATACACCGCAATACCCTGCCATAGTCCGCAATACTCCGCAATGCCCGGCAATACTCCGCAATGCCCGGCAATACTCCGCAATGCCCGGCAATACTCCGCAATGCCTGGCAATACTCTGCAATAACCACTTCCCGCCCTCCGGCCGTCATATGATGTCCTTGACTTTGTGCGGGGATATCTGAATGATGGGAGCAGCTACAGGCATCATTCAGATATTAGCTTTTTCAGCCGGCGATTCCCTACACCATAAGAACAATCATAGCGGCTGTTCCGCTGCTTGATCATTCTTACGGGAGGCGAGAGGGGATGTCCCCCCCCCCGCCGCCCTCCGGTGCTTCTACCGACTCACCGCTACGATCAAAGCCAGGATTGTTGTTTTTTTTTTTTGTTTTTTTTCAGGCTTCCCAGCCTAGAGGTGAGATGTGGGGTCTTATTGACACCCCCCCCCCATATCTCACTGTAAAGAGGACCTGTCATGCCATATTCCTATTACAAGGGATGTTTACGTTCGTTGTAATAGGTATAAAAGTGATCAAAAAAATGTTTAGGGCGGAAAAACATGTCAAACTAAAATAAATAAAGTAAAATGAAGAATACATTTTTTTTTTTTTTTAAAGCGCCCCTGTCCCCGTGAGCTCGCATACAGAAGCGAACGCATACGTAAGTCCCGCCCACATATGAAAACGGTTTTCAAACCACACATGTGAGGTATCTCTGCGAACGTTAGAGCGAGAGCAATCATTTTGGCCCTAGACCTCCTCTGTAACTCAAAACATGTAACCAGTAAAAATATTTAAAGCGTCGCCTATGGGGATTTTTTAAGTAGCGAAGTTTGGCGCCATTCCACGAGTGTGTGCAATTTTTAAGGGCGACATGTTAGGTATCTATTTACTCGGCGTAACTTCATCTTTCACATTATGCAAAAACATTGGGCTAACTTTACTGTTTTTTTTTTTTTTTAAGCACAAAACATTTTTTTTCCGTAAAAAACGCGTTAAAAAAATTGCTGCGCAAATATCGTGCGAGATAAAAAGTTGCAACAACCACCATTATATTCTCTAAGGTCTTTGCTAAAAAAACATATATAATGTTTTGGGGTTCTATGTAATTTTCTAGCAAATAAATGATGATTTTTACATGTAGGAGAGAAATGTCAGAATTGGCCTTGGTGCTCCAGAACGCCTGAAGGTGCTCCCTGCATGTTGGGCCTCTGTATGTGGCCACGCTGTGTAAAAGTCTCACACATGTGGTATCGCCATACTCGGGAGTAATAGCAGAATGTGTTTTGGGGTGTAATTTGTGGAATGCATATGCTGTGTGTGAGAAATAACCTGCTAATATGACAATTTTGTGAAAAAAAAAAAAGAGAAAAAAAAAATCTTGATTTTGCAAAGAATTGTGGGAAAAAATGACAACTTCAAAAAACTCACAATGCCTCTTTCTGAATACCTTGGAATGTCTTCTTTCCAAAAAGGGGTCATTTGGGGGGTATTTGTACTTTTCTGGCATGCTAGGGTCTCAAGAATTGAGATAGGCCGTCAGTACTTCAGGTGTGATCAATTTTCAGATATTGGCACCATAGTTTGTGGACTCTATAACTTTCACAAAGACCAAATAATATCCACCAATTTGTACTTATTTTTACCAAAGATATGTAGCAGTA
The DNA here is from genome assembly GCA_029206835.1 of Rana muscosa. Lineage (NCBI taxonomy): Eukaryota > Metazoa > Chordata > Amphibia > Anura > Ranidae > Rana > Rana muscosa. Next base: position 589,062,857 of record CM055117.1, read on the forward strand.
TAAATTTTGGCCAAAATTTATGAAGAAAAAATAGTAATTTGCAAAATTTTATAACAGAAACGAAAAAAATTTACAAAATTTTCAGTCTTTTTTCTCTTATAGCGCAAAAAATAAAAAACCCAACGGTGATTAAATACCACCAAAAGAAAGCTCTATTTGTGTGAAAAAAAGGACAAAAATTTCATATGGGTACAGTATTGTATGACTGAGTAATTGTCATTCAAAATGTGAGAGCACCGAAAGCTAAAAATTGGTCTGGTTATTAAGGGGGTTTAAGTGCCCAGTGGTCAAGTGGTTAAAGTGAGATTTCCATGCTCATGCGCTTCCCCATCAAGTAAGTTTTCTATATTCATGCACTTCCCCATCAAGTAAGTTTTCTATACTCATTCACTTCTCCATCAAGTGAGATTTCCATACTCATGCATGTCCCCTTTAGGTGAGATTTGCATACTCATGCATGTCCCCATCAAGTGAGATTTCCATACTCATGCACTTCCCCATCAAGTGAGATTTGCATACTCATGCACTTCCCCATCAAGTGAAATTTCCATACTTATGCACTACCCCATCAAGTGAGATTTGCATACTCATGCACTTCCCCATCAAGTGAAGTTTCCATACTCATGCACTTCTCCATCAAGTGAGATTTCCATACTCATACACTTCCCCATCAAGAGAGATTTCCATATTCATGCACTTCCCCATCAAGTGAGATTTCCATGCGCATACACTTCCCCATCAAGAGAGATTTCCATATTCATGCACTTCCCCATAAAGTGAGATTTCCATGCGCATGCGCTCCCTATCAAGTGAGATGTCCATACCCATGGACTTCCCATCAAGTGAGATTGCCATACTCATGCATGTCCCATTTAGGTGAGATTTGCATACTCATGCATGTCCCCATCATATGAGATTTCCATACTCAAGCACTTCCCCATCAAGTGAGATTTCCATACTCATGCACTTCCCCATCAAGTGAAATTTCCATACATATGCACTTCCCATCAAGTGAAATTTTCATACGTATGCACTTCCCCATCAAGTAAGATTTTCCTTCTCATGCACTTTCCCATCAAGTAAGGTTTCCATACTCATGCACTTCCCTTTTAGCTGAGATTTCCATACTCATGCACTTCCCCATTAGGTGAGATTTCCATACTCATGCACTTCCCCATCAAGTGAGATTTGCATATTCATTCCCATTAAGTGAGATTTCCACACTCATGCACTTCCTCATCAAGTGAGATTTCCAAACTAATGTACTTCCACATCAAGTTAGATTTCCATACTTTTGCACTTCCTCTTTAGGTGAGATGTCCATACCCATCCACTTCCCATCAAGTGAGAATGCCATACTCATGCACGTCCCATTTAGGTGAGATTTGCATACTCATGCACTTCCCCATCAAGTGAGATTTCCATACTAATGCACTTCCCCATCAAGTGAAATTTCCATACTTATGCACTTCCCCATCAAGTGAGATCAGCCTACTCATGCACTTCCTCATCAAGCGAGATTTCCATACTCATACACTTCCCCATTAGGTGAGATTTCCATACTCATACACTTCCCCATTAGGTGAGATTTCCATGCTCATGTACTTCCTCATCAAGTGAGATTTCCATACTCATGCACTTCTCCATCAAGTGATATTTCCATACTCATGCACTTCCCCATCAAGTGAGATTTTCATACTCATGCACTTCTCCATAAAGAAAGATTCGCACACTCATTCCCAATCAAGTAAGATTTCTATACTCATGCACTTCCTATCACGTGAGATTGACATAGTCATGCATGTCCCCATCAAGTGAGATTTCCATACTAATGCACTTCCCCATCAAGTGAAATTTCCATACTTATGCACTTCCCATCAAGTGAAATTTCCATAGTTTTGCACTTTCCCATCAAGTAAGATTTCCCTACTAATGCACTTCCCCATTAGGTGAGATTTCCATACTCAAGCACTTTCCCATCAAGTGAGATTACCATACTCGTGCACTTCCCTTTAATGTGATATTTCTATACTTATGCACTTTCCTCATCAAGTGAGATTTCCATGCTCATGCACTTCCTGATAAAGTGAGATTGCCATACTAATGTACTTCACCATCAAGTGAGATTTCCTTACTTATGCATTTCCCCATCAAGTAAGATTTCCTTACTCATGCACTTCTCCATAAACTGAGATTTGCATACTCATGCCCTTCCCCATCAAGTGAGATTTCCATACTTATGTACTTCCTCATCAAGTGAGATTTCCATACTCATGCACTTCTCCATCAAGTGATATTTCCATACTCATGCACTTCCCCATCAAGTGAGATTTTCATACTTATGCACTTCTCCATAAAGAAAGATTCGCACACTCATTCCCAATCAAGTAAGATTTCTATACTCATGCACTTCCTATCACATGAGATTGATATAGTCATGCATGTCCCCATCAAGTGAGATTTCCATACTAATGCACTTCCCCATCAAGTGAAATTTCCATACTTATGCACTTCCCACCAAGTGAAATTTCCATAGTTTTGCACTTTCCCATCAAGTAAGATTTCCCTACTAATGCACTTCCCCATAAACTAAGATTTGCATACTCATGCCCTTCCCCATCAAGTGAGATTTCCATACTTATGTACTTCCTCATCAAGTGAGATTTCCATACTCATGCACTTCCCCATCAAGTGAGATGTGCATACTCATGCACTTACCATCCAGTGAGATTTCCATATTCATGCACTTCTCCATCAAGTGAGATTTCCATACTCATGCACTTCCCCATTAGGTGAGATTTCCATACTCATACACTTCCCCATTAGGTGAGATTTCCATACTCATGCACTTCCCCATCAAGTGAGATTTCCATACTTATGCACTTCCCCATCAAGTGAGATTTCCATACTCATGCACTTCCCCATTAAGGTAGATTTCCATACTCATGCACTTCCTCATCAAGTGAGATTTCCTTACTCATGCTCTTCCGCATCAAATGAGAATTACATACTCATGCACTTACCATCAATTGAGATTGCCATACTCATGCTCTTCCGCATCAAATGAGAATTACATACTCATGCACTTACCATCAAGTGAGATTGCCATATTCATGAACTGAACATCAAGTGAAATTTCCATATTCATGCTCTTCCCTATAAAGTGATATTCCCATAATTATACACTTTCCTATCAAGAGATATTTGCCTACTCATGCACTTCCCCATCAAGTAATATTTCCCTACTCATGCACTTCCCCATTAAGTGAGATTTCAATACTCATGCACTTCCCCTTTAGCTGAGATTTCCATATTCATGCACTTCCCTATAAAGTGATACTTCCATAATTATGCACTTTTCCATCAAGTGAGATTTGCCTACTCATGCACTTCCCCATCAAGTAAGATTTGCCTACTCATGCACTTACTCATGCACGTCCCCATCAAGTGAGATTTCCATACTCATGCACTTCCCTTTAAAGTAAGATTTCCATACTCATGCACTTCCCCATTAGGTGAGATTTCCATACTTATGCACTTCCCTATCAAGTGAGGTTTCCATACTTATGCACTTCCCCATCAAGTAAAATCTTCATACGCATGCACTTCTATTTAAAGTGAGATTTCCATGCTCATGCATTTCCCCATCAAGTAAGATTGCTATACTCATGCACTTCTCCATCAAGTGAGATTTCCTTACTTATGCACTTCCCCATCAAGTAAGATTTCCCTTCTCATGCACTTTCCCATCAAGTGAGATTTCCATACTCATGCACTTCCCTTTTAGCTGAGATTTCCATACTCATGCACTTCCCTTTAAAGTGATATTTCCATGCTCATGCACTTCCCCATCAAGTAAGTTTTCTATATTCATGCACTTCTCCATCAAGTGAGATTTCCATACTCATGCATGTCCCCTTTAGGTGAGATTTGCATACTCATGCACGTCCCCATCAAGTGAGATTTCCATACTCATGCACTTCCCTTTAAAGTAAGATTTCCATACTCATGCACTTCCCCATTAGGTGAGATTTCCATACTTATGCACTTCCCTATCAAGTGAGGTTTCCATACTTATGCACTTCCCCATCAAGTGAAATTTTCATACGCATGCACTTCTATTTAAAGTGAGATTACCTTGCTCATGCATTTCCCCATCAAGTAAGATTTCTATACTCATGCACTTCTCCATCAAGTGAGATTTCCTTACTTATGCACTTCCCCATCAAGTAAGATTTCCCTTCTCATGCACTTTAACATCAAGTGAGATTACCATACTCATACACTTCCCTTTAACGTGAGATTTCTATACTTATGCACTTTCCTCATCAAGTGAGATTTCCATGCTCATGCACTTCCTGATAAAGTGAGATTTCCATACTAATGTACTTCACCATCAAGTGAGATTTCCTTACTCATGCATTTCCCCATCAAGTAAGATTTCCTTACTCATGCACTTCTCCATAAACTGAGATTTGCATACTCATGCCCTTCCCCATCAAGTGAGATTTCCATACTTATGTACTTCCTCATCAAGTGAGATTTCCATACTCATGCACCTCTCCATCAAGTGATATTTCCATACTCATGCACTTCCCCATCAAGTGAGATTTTCATACTCATGCACTTCTCCATAAAGAAAGATTCGCACACTCATTCCCAATCAAGTAACATTTCAATACTCATGCACTTCCTATCACATGAGATTGACATAGTCATGCATGTCCCCATCAGGTGAGATTTCCATACTAATGCACTTCCCCATCAAGTGAAATTTCCATACTTATGCACTTCCCATCAAGTGAAATTTCCATAGTTTTGCACTTTCCCATCAAGTAAGATTTCCCTACTAATGCACTTCCCCATTAGGTGAGATTTCCATACGCATGCACTTTCCCATCAAGTGAGATTACCATACTCATGCACTTCCCTTTAATGTGAGATTTCTATATTTATGCACTTTCCTCATCAAGTGAGATTTCCATGCTCATGCACTTCCTGATAAAGTGAGATTTCCATAATAATGTACTTCACCATCAAGTGAGATTTCCTTACTCATGCATTTCCCCATCAAGTAAGATTTCCATACTCATGCACTTCTCCATAAACTGAGATTTGCATACTCATGCCCTTCCCCATCAAGTGAGATTTCCATACTTATGTACTTCCTCATCAAGTGAGATTTCCATACTCATGTACTTCCCCATCAAGTGAGATGTGCATACTCATGCACTTACCATCCAGTGAGATTTCCATATTCATGCACTTCTCCATCAAGTGAGATTTCCATACTCATGCACTTCCCCATTAGGTGAGATTTCCATACTCGTGCACTTCCCCATTAGGTGAGATTTCCATACTCATGCACTTCCCCATTAGGTGAGATTTCAATACTCATGCACTTCCCCATTAGGTGAGATTTCCATACTCATACACTTCCCCATTAGGTGAGATTTCCATACTCATGCACTTCCCCATCAAGTGAGATTTCCATACTTATGCACTTCCCCATCAAGTGAGATTTCTATACTCATGCACTTCTCCATCAAGTGAGATTTCCATACTCATGCACTTCTCCATCAAGTGAGATTTCCATACTCATGCACTTCCCCATTAAGGTAGATTTCCATACTCATGCACTTCCTCATCAAGTGAGATTTCCTTACTCATGCTCTTCCCCATCAAATGAGAATTACATACTCATGCACTTACCATCAAGTGAGATTGCCATATTCATGAACTGAACATCAAGTGAAATTTCCATATTCATGCTCTTCCCTATAAAGTGATATTCCCATAATTATACACTTTCCTATCAAGAGAGATTTGCCTACTCATGCACTTCCCCATTAAGTGAGATTTCCATACTCATGCACTTCCCCTTTAGCTGAGATTTTTATATTCATGCACTTCCCTATAAAGTGATATTTCCATACTCATGCACTTCCCCATCAAGTGAGATTTCCATACTCATGCACTTCCCTATAAAGTGATATTTCCATACTCATGCACTTCCCCATCAAGTGAGATTTCCATACTCATGCACTTCCCTTTAAAGTGATATTTCCATACTCATGCACTTCCCCATCAAGTGAGATTTCCATACTCATGCACTTCCCTTTAAAGTGAGATTTCCATACTTATGCATTTTCCTCATCAATTGAGATTTCCATACTCATGCACTCCCTGATAAAGTGAGATTTCCATACTAATGTACTTCCCCATCAAGTGAGATTTCCTTACTCATGCATTTCCCCATTAGGTGAGATTTCCATACTCATGCACTTCCCCATCAAGTGAGATTTCCATACTTATGCACTTCCCCATCAAGTGAGATTTCTATACTCATGCACTTCTCCATCAAGTGAGATTTCCATACTCATGCACTTCCCTTTAAAGTGATATTTCCATACTCATGCACTTCCCCATCAAGTGAGATTTCCATACTCATGCATTTCCCTTTAAAGTGAGATTTCCATACTTATGCATTTTCCTCATCAATTGAGATTTCCATACTCATGCACTCCCTGATAAAGTGAGATTTCCATACTAATGTACTTCCCCATCAAGTGAGATTTCCTTACTCATGCATTTCCCCATTAGGTGAGATTTCCATACTCATGCACTTCGCCATCAAGTGAGATTTCCATACTCATGCACTTCCTCATCAAGTGGTATTTCCATGCTCATGCTCTTCCCCATCAAGTGAGATTTCCATACTCATGCAGTGCTCAATTAAGTTTTCCAAAATCCACAGTAAAATTAGATTGTCACATTTCATTATTTCTGTTTTTTAAATGTAATTCCTAAAAAAATGTGTAATCTTATATTTCTGTTGTAGTTTTTACATTTTAAGTGACATACATTACATACAAAATCACAGCATCTGGATCTGTCTTGTGAAGATACTGGATTGTAATGGCCACTGTTGACACCAAAAATTGGCGTCACACAGATAGATTTTTTGAATTACTTAAAGTGGTTGTAAAGTCTTGTTTTTTTTTCAATAAAAATAACAAACATGTCATACTTACCTGCTCTGCTGCAGTGGTTTTGCACAGAGCAACCCAGATCCTTCTCTTCTCGGGTCCCTCTTCAATGTCGAGTGCCCCCACAGCAAACAGCTTGCTTTGGGGGCACCTGAGCTGAGTCACAGCTCCATGTGTCCATTCAGACAAGGAGCTGGGGCCCAACCCGCCCCCTCTCTCTTCTGATTGGCTGCCTGACTTAGATTGACAGGAGCCAATGGTGCCACTGCTGTGTCTCAGCCAAACAAGAGGGAGAGTCTCGGACGGTCGAGTCACTCGTGGACATCGTTGGATAGAGATGGAGCTTAGGTAAGAGTAGGGGTAGCTGGGGCTGCTGATGCACACAGAAGGCTTTTTATCTTAATACATAGAATGCATTAGGATAAAAAAAAACTTCTAACTTTACAACTCCTTTAAGTACAAAACTTGACTGCAGCTTTAGCATTCAAAGCCCAAACATCAAGCTATTGCTACTAAGTAACTTTTGTGTTCTGTTTGAAACTTGCTTTAAATTTGGAAAAACTGTTACATTTTCACAAACACTGACACAATATAATTAGTTCTCATATTTTCAGTGGGTGAGCTGGTTCAAAAACTCTTCACATTGCCTCATTACACAAGAATATTTTTAACAGTCAAAACGCATTTAATTAGCTCTTATAGCCTAATGATTTAGAGGCGTATCCTAGCAAAATTTAAAAAAAGGTTTTACTCATATAATTCAAATTAAAGAAAATGATTTACAAGCAGCCCACAGTTTTCAGCTCCCAAGTGATTCTTTCTGTGAGAATCTACTTAGCCAAGTCTGGGAACTAACACAATTAGTAACATTAAATGAAACAACATGCACTCAGTTACAGCTGGGAAAAGTAATCTATGATCAGCCCAAGCAATGTCAATAATTAAAGAGCCATTGATTGTGCTGTTCAACATATCCCAGTACAAGAAATCATTTGGTTAACCATTTCTTTGCTGAAACAAATACACTGATTGGACATCTATTTAGTGCACAGTGCACATCAGAAGAAATATGCACCAATATTAAAAAAAAAATACTATTACCTGTAGAAGACAGAGATTCTGCTAAACATAGTCATCCAGTACCAATTGTTCACATTTGGTCTTACAATTTATTCCGGAGGTGCATAGCCCATGTAACCCATTGTCTACCAAAGTACATTTATAAACAGTATGGTAAACAAGCAGCAGTGGCTCAATTACAGCACCTTTGCAGGTGGCTCACCTCCACCTCCTGGTTGGATCAGCCACCACTTGATTCCTCTGTAAGCATCTTAATATAAACCACTGTTTCTGTGCAGATATATCTACATAATAAGATTATATATACATACATACATATATATATATATATATATATATATATATATAATCTTATTATGTAGATATATCTGCACAGAAACAAATGATTTAGTTTACAATTAGGATATTTTTAAAGCTTTTACCTTTTTGGCAGCAAATTTCTGTATTTCTAGAATATTATTGCTTGTACATACTGGAGGGGAGGAGGGGAGGAGATGTTTACATAAATAGGGGGCGGTAACTTGCTATGAAACTGGAGAGAAAAGGAAACATGAAACTGAAACCGATTACACTGCTTGTGCGAGATTTGCAAGCCTAAAATCCAGGAAGACATACAGTCTGGCTTCAAATGCCCACACTTAAGATGGCCACAGTCTATTTCAAGTTTATAAACAATCTAAATGCTATAATAACCTAACAAAACAGACCTTAGTTTACAGACTAACTTTACATTAAGCTTGTGTATTCTAGGGGTATTTTTATTTAAAAAGTGTAATTTTCGGCCGGAACACCACTTTAAGAATCCCCTTCACTGGAACTAAGTTCTGTGCTGGGGAACATGTGCTGTGCTGGGGGACACGTGCTGTGTTGGGGGACATGTGCTGTGCTGGGGGACATGTGCTGTGATGGGGGACATGTTTAGTTGGACATGTGCTGTGCTGGGGGACATGTTCTGTGCTGGGGGACATGTGCTGTGATGGGGGACATGTGCTGTGATGGGGACATGTTTTGTGGGACATGTGCTGTGCTGGGGGACATGTTTAGTTGGACATGTTTAGTGGGACATGTGCCGTGATGGGGGACATGTGCTGTGATGGGGGACATGTGCTGTGCTGGGGGACATGTGCTGTGCTGGGGGATATGTTTAGTGGGACATGTGCTGTGCTGGGGGACATGTGCTGTGCTGGGGGACATGTTCTGTGCTGGGGGACATGTTCTGTGCTGGGGGACATGTGCTGTGATGGGGGACATGTGCTGTGATGGGGACATGTTTTGTGGGACATGTGCTGTGCTGGGGGACATGTGCCGTGATGGGGGACATGTGCTGTGATGGGGGACATGTGCTGTGCTGGGGGACATGTGCTGTGCTGGGGGATATGTTTAGTGGGACATGTGCTGTGCTGGGGGACATGTGCTGTGTAGGGATGAGCTTCGAGTTCGAGTCGAACTCATGTTCGACTCGAACATTGCCTGTTCGCCCGTTCGCCGAACAGCGAACAAATTGGGGTGTTCGCGGCAAATTCGAAAAATCTATGGGAGAAATCTAAAGTGCTAATTATAAAGGCTAATATGCAAGTTATTGTCCTAAAAAGTGTTTGGGGACCCGGGTCCTGCCCCAGGGGACATGTATCAATGCAAAAAGAAGTTTTAAAAACAGCCTTTTTTTTCGGGAGCAGTGATTTTAATAATGCTTAAAATGAAAAAATAAAAGTGAAATATTCCTTTAAATTTCGTACCTGGGGGGTGTGTATGATATGCATGTGAAGTGGCGCATGTTTCCCGTGCTTAGAACTGTCCCTGCAAAAAATTTCATTTTTGAAAGAAAAAAAGTCTTTTAAAACTGACTCGCGGCTATTAATGAATTGTCGGCTCCCGGCAATACATACAAAAGTCATTGATAAAAAATAAAAAAAAGCGTGGGGGTTCCCCAGAATTCAATTACCAGGCCCTTCAGGTCTGGAATGGATATTAAGGGGAACCCCGCCGCAAATTTTAAAAAAATTTGACGTGGGGTTCCCCCAAATATCCATTCCAGGCCCTTCAGATCTGGCATGGATTTTAAGGGGAACTCCACCCCAAATTTAAAAAAAATGGCGTGGAGTCCCCCTAAAAATCCATACCAGACCCCTTATCCGAGCACACAACCTGGCCGGCCGCAGGGGAAAAGGGGGGGACGAGAGAGCGGCCCCCCTCCCTCCTGAACCATACCAAGCCACATGCCCTCAACATGGGGAGGATGTCCCCATGTTGATGGGGACAAGGGCCTCATCCCCACAACCCTTGCCCGGTGGTTGTGGGGGTCTGCGGGCGGGGGGCTTATCGGAATCTGGAAGACCCCTTTAACAAAGGGGACCCCCAGATTCCGGCCCCCCCCCATGTGAATTGGTAAGGGGTACATTGTACCCCTACCATTTCACGAAGAAAGCGTAAAAAAATGTTTAAAAAAAACACACAAACACCTTGAAAAAGTCCTTTTATTTAAAATAATAATAAAAAAAAAAAACATTCCAGCGCTGAAATCCAGTGTCCCGCGGCGATCCCGATGTCCAGCGCTGTCCTTCATTGGTCGTGCCTGAGCGGACCTGATGGGGAACTCCCTCTCAGTATTTTAAATGTATAGACCCGCCCCTTCTAAAGTTCCCCATCAGGTCCGCTCAGCGGACCAGATGCGGAACATGAGAAGGGGCGGGTCTATACATGTATTACCACAGTGAGAGAAGTTCCCCATCAGGTCCACCTCCTCGGTATGTCGGACCAGCCTACGTCATTGGCTTGAGCGGGGAACTTCCTTCACTGTGTAATTTAAATTTACATAGTGAAGAAAGTTCCCCGCTCAAGCCAATGACGTAGGCGGGTCCGACATACCGAGGGGGCGGACCTGATGGGGAACTGCTCTCACTTTGGTAATACATGTATAGACCCGCCCCTTGTCATGTTCCGCATCTGGTCCGCTGAGCGGACCTGATGGGGAACTTTAGAAGGGGCGGGTCTATACATTTAAAATACTGAGAGGGAGTTCCCCATCAGGTCCGCTCAGGCACAACCAATAAAGGACAGCGCTGGACATCGGGATCGCCGCGGGACACTGGATTTCACCGCTGGAATGTTTTTTTGTTTTTTTTTAAATAAAGGAATTTTTCAAGGTCTTTGTGTGTTTTTTTTAAACATTTTTTTACGCTTTCTTCGTGAAATGGTAGGGGTACAATGTACCCCTTACCAATTCACATAGGGGGGGCCGGGATCTGGGGGTCCCCTTTGTTAAAGGGGTCTTCCAGATTCCGATAAGCCCCCCGCCCGCAGACCCCCACAACCACCGGGCAAGGGTTGTGGGGATGAGGCCCTTGTCCCCATCAACATGGGGACATCCTCCCCATGTTGAGGGCATGTGGCCTGGTACGGTTCAGGAGGGAGGGGGGGCCGCTCTCTCGTCCCCCCCTTTTCCCATGCGGCCGGCCAGGTTGCGTGCTCGGATAAGGGGTCTGGTATGGATTTTTAGGGGGACTCCACGCCATTTTTTTTTTAAATTTGGGGTGGAGTTCCCCTTAAAAACCATGCCAGATCTGAAGCGCCTGGAATGGATATGTGGGGGAACCCCACGTCAATTTTTTTTTAAATTTGCGGCGGAGTTCCCCTTAATATCCATTCCAGACCTGAAGGGCCTGGTAATTGAATTCTGGGGAACCCCCACGCTTTTTTTTTTTTTTTTTTTTTATCAATGACTTTTGAATGTATTGCCGGGAGCCGACAATTCATTAATAGCCGCAAGTCAGTTTTAAATGACTTTTTTTCTTTCAAAAATGACATTTTTTGCAGGGACAGTTCTAAGCACGGGAAACATGCGCCACTTCACATGCATATCATACACACCCCCCAGGTACGAAATTTAAAGGAATATTTCACTTTTATTTTTTCATTTTAAGCATTATTAAAATCACTGCTCCCGAAAAAACGGCCGTTTTTAAAACTTTTTTTTGCATTGATACATGTCCCCTGGGGCAGGACCCGGGTCCCCAAACACTTTTTAGGACAATAACTTGCATATCAGCCTTTATAATTAACACTTTAGATTTCGAACGTTCGAGTCCATTGTATTTAATAGGGTTCTAAAGTTTACACAAACATTTTGTCTGTTCGCAGGTTCTGGTGCGAACCGAACAGGGGGGTGTTCGGCTCATCCCTGGTGCTGTGTTGGGGGACATGTTTAGTGGGACATGTGCTGTGATGGGGTGTAAGCATAGTGTGCCCTGTCATTTTGCTGAGTGTCATCATAAATCAACAGATGGTCTCAGAGTGTGGATTGTTGAACAAATTTCCAACACACTACCAGAGGCAGAAAGATTCAAGAATCTTTGTGAAAGGGAGACTTTTTGGATCTATTCTTTGGATGCCCTCACTCCTGGGGGGATCAATGAGGAAATAGAAATTTCCACCATTTTATAAAACATTTTCTTCTTTACCAACAGTTGTTACATATCATTATTTGATTCCACTTCATCACAATTTAGTGTTGAGCTTATGTGTCCACCATTGTTGCATTATTCATTATTCTTATTTATTATTTTTTTCAATTTTAATTTTATTCTTAATTGTAATCCATTATGATCAAAGGTTTTTTTAAATGTTGTAAATTAATAATTTTATGCTATCGAGTAATATAAGTGTATTTTTAGCCAAAGTATTTAACCATATAGCAAAAATCTGATTTACACTGTTTTTATGTATATGTCCCATGTAGTATCATTACATTTTTTAGTGCATAATATTCCCTCTTTAAAAGTTGCCAACACTAGTGAAAGACACCCATTTTTAGGGTGTACTTATAACTAGCCCCACAAGATGGCAGTATTGCCTAAGGCATATAAATTGGCTGAGTGCAGCCGATTACACACTAGCTTGAAAAAGATGCGCGCAGGGACTCACCACGTCTCTCTGTGCCAGCATTGAAACGCGTTGCATGCCGGTCCTGACGTCACTCCGCTGAACGTTGCGTCCCAGCTGGACTCTGAGCTTGTGTTCCAGCCCTCTCCCTGGCTCTATACAGCGACTACCCGGAAATCATCCCACACGGACGCATCACTGGATTTCGCTCCATACAACCAGATGTCTGCTGTTTCTGAGACCACCTACCAGCGGAGCTTGATCGTTTTATGGACCTGATCTATGCCTTATACCGCAATCTAAGAAGTGAGTTATTTGATGCAATTTTGTCATTAAAGCATTACAGTTTTAAACTAAGTGGCGCCCTTTTTTTCTTGTTTTTCTGTTACATACTTTGGAGTTTGGCTTCAGCTCCCATCGCGAGGCTGCCCAGTTTACTATAAGACTGTCAACCCACAAAAAGCTCATTGCAGCTTAAAGGACTTCATGGCAAAACTATTTGTTTGTCCCTATATTGCAATATGCGCCAGTTTTGCATTTAAATTTGATATGTTTAGTGGGACATGTGCTGTGTTGGGGGACATGTTTAGTGGGACATGTGCTGTGCTGGGGGACATGTTCTGTGCTGGGGGACATGTGCTGTGATGGGGGACATGTGCTGGGGGACATGTTTAGTGGGACATGTGCTGTGATGGGGGACATGTGCTGTGATGGGGGACATGTTTAGTGTAACATGTGCTGTGCTGGGGGACATGTTTAGTGGGACATGTTTGGTGGGACATGTGCTGTGATGGGGGACATGTGCTGTGCTGGGGGACATGTGCTGTGCTGGGGGACATGTGCTCTGCTGGGGGAGATGTTTAGTGGGACATGTGCTGTGCTGGGGGACATGTGCTGTGTTGGGGGACATGTTTAGTGGGACATGTGCTGTGCTGGGGGACATGTGCTGTGCTGGGGGAAATGTTTAGTGGGACATGTGCTGTGATGGGGGACATGTGCTGTGCAATCTTGGAGGGCTGTCTGGGAGGTGTGTGCAATCTTGGAGGGCTGTCCTGTTCTTGCTGTGCATGTATGTCAGTTATCTTGTTTGTAAACTTTTCTTTTCAATAAAAACTTATTTGATTTAAAAAAAACAAGCAGAAGTGAGCTTGATATTTTTCTTTACAGCCGGCAAAGGGCTTTAAAGTAAAAGTGATCTGGGTGGCTCCAAAGGTGCCACCCCTCCTCCAGTGGCATCTGCCTTGGATTACAGTCCCTCCTGTTCCTCCAGGGAGCCTAGAATGGGGGTAAATGGTGGTAACTAAGAGAGCAGGAAATGACTAGGGAACATCCGTTTCCTGACCCCCTGCATCTAATGAGCCCAGAAACAATGTGTATTACATTAACTTCTTGGTTCACAGCTGTCATTCCTCAGCTACTGTAGCTGAGAATGCAGAAAATCGAGCATGATCTGTGCTTGATTAGCTGCAGTGGAGGGCGTGGAAGATATTGGTGGGTCAACTGAAATCTCCATAAGAAGGACATGTCACTGGCCCATGCTATCGTATAGGGGGCATGTTAGCCCAAGTGATAGCAATAAAATTATTAGAAAAAATTGTAAAAACAAACAAATTGTAGTAATCAAATAAGAGACAGAAAATATATAGTTGTTTTTCAGGTTTAAGGTAATTTCCAGCAAATTTTTTTTAGATATTAACATGTCTGTGAAAAGTTTAAAAATTGCACTGGTAGGGAAGTGGTTACTCCTGTGTCAGGGTAACAATGTCTTAATTCAATTGACAATAACGGCTATTTTTAAAGCCCCAAATTTTCAAAGAAGATTTATCATGTACTATTTTCATGGGCATAGCAAAAACTAGTCATGGGATTTCATTCTAGAGTCTTTCTGACGTAGAGGCTGAGCAGGAACAGACTGTATAATTTATTAGCACTTAAACTTATTGTATACGTAATGCAAAAATTATATGGCATTAGGTACATACATTGCTTATGGTTAGGATGGCTGCAGTCGCCCCCAGAAGAGAAGCTGACTTGCGCTCCAAGAATTGGTTGTAAAGCATTGGGCTGGGGAACACTGCACTGCCAGTGTTTAGGCACATATACTTGTGAGTGCGGTGTAATTGTAAGGTTTTATACAGTTTTTAATAAAGTCACCTGCTTTGCACAATGAACCTTTTCCCTGATACTGTTTTTTGAGTGGCGGTTTATAGCACTGGAAGGAATAGCATCCTGGTACATGTGAATGGTCAAGTTGGTGACAAGACACACAGTGGATCCAACCAAAAAAAGCGCTGTGTCACCTATATAGCAATAGAAGGTCCATCCATTGTGGTGAGTGCACATCCATGTGGGGTCACCTGGAGTACCTGGGAGTGGTCACGTGTTTATCCGTTACTAATGGCACTAGCATTAGTTCACTTACCTTTTATTTTTTGGCACTAGCACTAGTCCACTTAGTTTTTATTTCTCAAGCAACTATCCTTTGAATGGGACTTTTTGATGCGCTGGACTTTAGTTGTATTTTTTGGTGTTGTTCATTTAAAAAAAAATTCTGCACCTTTATATGTGGTAAACTGTTTAGTAATCATTAGTCACATTTTTGGTAGCGCAATTTGTATACACATTTATAGAGTTATAGGGTTCACAAATGTATTTTAAAGACTGCAGCACATAATTACATTCATCTGTGTTCCCCTTTTTTGTTTTTCTTGTTTTGTCTGTGGTGCAGAGTTTTCATTGTTTTTTTTCTTTCACTGGTTTGCATCGGGTTGGATATATAAACTTTCGTGTATCTCACAAATTCTACTATGCACTATTTCACTGATAAAGATTGATGTACATATATGTTTGCAGAATAATTTTGTGATATATTGGAGCACATTTTGTATGAGAATTTATAAATGTTGTTGTTTTAAAGAAATAGCACAACTCAATTTTTGTTCACATGTCTTAGGTGGTATTGTATTTGGGTACCATTGAGTGCTGCTGTTCTGTATTAAAGTGGTTGTAAATGCAGAAGTTTGTTTTATCTTAAAGTGGATATAAACCCTCTCCTATACCCAGTGAAATGAACAGCCTCAGATGATACACAGGGATGAAACAAATCTCCCTACATAAGTTTTACGTCTATCTGCTGTCTTCAGCTTGCTATATTCTTTAGAATTCTTACATGTTAGAATTTTCACTTCCTCATTCAGCAGCAGGAGTGGATTCTTGGCTTACACTGTGTGACAGCTGATTGGAGGAAGGGCACACCCACCCCCCTCCACATAGGCAGAGGAACGAAGATACTTTCAGAGCTGTGCTGTGACAAGACAAGCTCTCTGCTAATCTATTTATAGCAACCAACCCCGACACAAATCTCAGGCTGGTTTTATCTTCTGTCTCTGAGAACTTGTCAGAAGTTATCATGCAGATAACAGAGGAATGAAACAGCAGGAAGACTTAAGCCCTGTGCACACGATCAGATATCCTATGGATTTTCATCTGATGGATTTGTCCATCAGAAATCCGATGAAACTGTTTTCCATCAGTCTTGCCTACACACCATCAGTCAAAAAACCGACCGTTCCAAACGTGGTGACGTAAAACACTCCGATGAGCTGAGAAAAATGAAATTCAATGCTACTGAGCATGTGTCGACTTGATTCTGAGCATGCTTGGGTTTTTTATCTGATGGATTTCCCCAGAGACGATCGGAAATTCCCATCGGTTTTTTATCCATCAGATAATTTTAAAACATGTTCTATTTTTTAAAACCGATGGAAAAAAGACCGATGGGGCCCATACACGATCGGTTTGTCTGATGAAAACAATCCATCACACGGTTTTCATCAGTCAAACTGATCGTGTGTACAGGGCTTCAGAAAGACTTAGATCTTTGGATAGAGATAAGTAAACACTACAGATATATAAGCCTGTGTCAAATCTCATAAATTGGGATTACATACACTTTAATACATTCTATGCATTAAGATAAAAAAACCTTCTGTGTGCATCAGCCCCCCTCAGCCCACCTAATACTTACCTGAGCCCATTTCTATTCAGCATTGTTGCAGGAGTGTCTTAGCTGGCCGGGACTCCCCTCCTTATTGGCTGAGACAGCAGCGCGGCGCAATTGGCTCCTGCTGCTGTCAATCAAAGTCGGTCAGCCAATAAGGAGAGAAATGGGGGCGGGGCTGGGTCACAGCTCCATGTCTGAATGCTGTGGCTCGGTTTGAGTGCCCTCTAGCAAGCTTCTTAGGATGGAGGGGCCAGGAGCACCAAAGAGGGACCCTAGAAGAGGAGGATCTGGGCTGCTCTGTGCAAACCCCTTACACAGAGCAGGTAAGTATAAATTGTTTGTTAAAAAAAAATGAGACTTTAGTATTACTTTAAGTATTTTATAATCAAATGTTTCTTGGAACTAAGCGCAGGCTCTTTCTATTATTTAAGTGTAGTTTAATTCGTTTGTGATGAACTGACAATGAAGAGAATTGTGAGTTAAAGACTCAGGGTGGCAAATTCTACTTCCCTTTTTTAAATTTTATATATTGCAGCATTACAAAAGCATAGACTATTATGCAAATTGTAGCCACACCCCACCCAACAGATCATTTGCGATCAGTATAAATAGGATTTTTGTGGTTCTGCAAAGAATTATACTATTGATGGGTGGAGGTAGAAGGGGTGCTCTGTGGGTGGAAGCCATCTGGACCACTTGCAATATACAGTATATGTCAAATTCACTATACATGTGTTTTGATATACATTTTTTGGGGTTTATGATCGTCTTTTATATTAAATATTGAGAATATTATATTAATATCATATATTATATGATATTAATATAATATATGTTTATTTAAAAAAAAAGTTTCTCTTTACTCCCCAGTAACCCCAGAAAAGTCCCAAGCTTTACTCTTTTTGTATTGCTATGCAAATATGCAAGACAACCACCATGCGTGACCTTGAAATATAAAGGTGTTTAGTCACTTTCCAAATATTTGTATAGAATTTGGTTGTCTTCTGAGTTATAAATTCTGGGGGGGGGGGGGGGGACACAAAAAAGGTTACCTCTAGCTAATAAAATGTTATCAAAATAGGTTCATATAAAACCTTAATGCTTCATTGTTGTCTTATGTTCAACAATATAATGTTGTATAATATTGTTATCATGTCATTCATAGATATGTTATTGTATCTGGTATAATTTTGTTTTGCTCTCACCAGTATCATGATGTTGAAGAGTCACATACTATACATAATGGCCAACAGGGCAAGGGCAAATTGCCAGGAGGGAATCCCAAAAGAATAAATTTTCATGACAGCAAATGCCAGGGGACAACATTACGTTGCATGATATAGTAACCTACAGGCAACTCTCTAGTCTGTGAATCACGTTCAAGAGCCAGCAACAGTATTAACATCACTCCTACTACAAAAATACAGAGCTGCCAGAGAAATATAGTTCTCTGGCACTTATCTGGCGATGGCGATGATTACTGTGTAGCATATATATATTTAGTATTAGAAATGTTAAAATTAAACAATAAAATAAAATAAATATTTGATACCATACTTGGCAAAATAATGAAAACAACACACAAACTATTTGATAATCCACAAAGAAATGCACAATCAAAACCTTCTGAGACTTTGTTTTTTGACATTTTGGAAGTTTGATGTTACTTTCTTGTAATAGTAAAGAAACTCTGTAAAGAGAAGTAACGTACAGGTTACATACTAGACCAATATTGGCAAAGGCATTTAAGGACCAAATACATTACTAACAACTAGTCAGCTCAGGTAAATGTAACCTCTGGTGTGACGTTGGAGAATCTGGACCTGCATTGTAGCAGTGGTCTCCTGTCTGGTTCCTGTGGGGTGGTCTGTAGAGACCCCACAAATGTTGCTGTTGATTTTCCAAAACTGCTTACTGGAACAGCAATACACTTCTTAAGCCCTGATGAAGGAAGTATATCTATTTCTGAAATGAGTTGGATACCATCATAAAAGTTTAATTTAGCATACCCTAAATCTGACTTTGATTTTATTTGATTGATTGCTTGAAGTGAACACTTTGCTGATCTTACCATGTGTACAGTTTTCTATTAGATTAGAGCTTTTGTTGTAGAAACTAGCAGAGTAAGATGGGAAGAACTGGCACTCGTGCCTCTTGGCATGTGCTTTTTATACATAAGATTTACTGTGTAGTAATTTAGCATTCAAACACGAGAGGAATAAAAAGACTTGTTATTGAGACTTTAATGAAAATCGAAATGTGCACTTGCACTGTTATAACAGCAGTCTTATATTGCAAAATATATCTTATATGCAAATAAAGATTTTAAGTATTCGCATATTGGGCATGATTCATGAAGCATCAGCAGCCCTTATTGTATACTAAAAGTGTTCTCTCTAGCAATAATTTAAAATGTGATTATACTGCTTGTTTTACCAAAGAGAGAAAAGTTGCAATTTGCAAGGGTTAAGATAGCATTCACTTTTCATCTACTAGAAGCCTGTTATTGCACCAGCTGACAATGCTCATATCACACTACAGGAGCACTGCTGATCTTTAAAAAGGAACTTGTGATTTTGCCCACTGAGGGCAAACTAGTAGTTTCTCTTGATAGCCCACCTCCTTTGTGGCCAATACTTGCCTTCCCACACTTACCTCTTTACCTTTACAGGGCTTACACAGGTCTAAAGACCTTCCCTCTGCCCCACATTGGGCTTCATGTACACCACAGCTCCTAAACTTGAGTTTAGGAGCTTTTGGTGTTTTTTTGCCAAAGCACCTAAACTCAACTTCATAAAAGCCTATGTGTCAATGTACACATAGCCTCTTAGCAGAGTTTAGGAACTGCTGCGGTTAGGGGAGCTTCAACCTCCCTCTCCTGAATGCCTAATAATCGCGTTTAGGATTTGAACCCCGTCCACGGTAAAACACAAACTGCGGCAAAACCGTGATTTTTCTGTGCCGGCAGTCAAAGTAGGCTGTGTGTACATAAAGCCTTAAAGTTTTCAGGCCTAACAATTGCCTACTCGTGCATTGAGCACCGCATCAAAGAAAGAATGGGGGAGGTAGTCATGCTTTCCCATTCCCAAAGGTACCAGATATCTCACATGGCTTTGACTGGTGGACAGCAAAGGGAATCACTAAACTAGTTTACTCATGCCTGGTGAAGATATACCAATAGACAAAAGAATCAACTGCTCCTGTGGGAATAAGAGAACTGTCAACTAAGCAATCATTTTATGGGTATAAGAGACTGTGGTCCAATAACATATTAAGGACCTGGGTCAACAGACTTTGAGTTATGTGTCGATGGGCAAATGCAGCATGCTTGCATTTGAGATCAGTTTGATGCACTTCTGAGATCATTCATAGTTCACTTACAGATGCATTTGAGCTACAGTTAACTTCTTTCTGAACTACATTTGACTTCTGTCTAAGTTGCGTAAGTCTGCTTTATACTGCACTTGCTTTCCCATTGACTTGTATGAGAAAAGTTGCAGTTTGATGCCAACAGTAGCCTGTTGACACCGTCCCTAAAGTCGAACCTCAGTAATGGCATGAAGGCATTTTCTGCAGAATTATGCTGTGAAAGAGACCCAATGATTCATCCTCAATAGGTATACCCTTTATGCCCTGGATGCACGGTAAGTGAGTTGAATTCTGTTCAGTGGCATTTGCCTTGGAAATGGACGGGTGCAGGTGAGACAACACAGGCTAGAAAGGTGTTTATTTTTTCAAAAACATTTAAAGTTTGAATACGTTTTTGTGCAACAATAAATAGAATGTGTTCTATAAGCTTCTTAAAACTGGACAAGGTTATAATGGTCTAAACATTTTAATAACTCTAAAGAATGTTGAGTTAGGTTTTTGTTAACTTTTTTTTTTTGTTGGATAGTTTATCTACAATCTACGAAAAAGGGAAATATAAAGATATGTGAAAGAAGATGATGAAACAACAGGACAAGGAAAAACTCAAAGAGGAAAAATAAAAAGGGACCAGGAAAAAGAAGAAAAAAGAATTATAAAAAATGGAAAAAGGAAAAAGAAGGACACAATTTACATTTTGTACTTGTACAAGCTGTTACATAAAATTGACAGTGTCAATATATTCACACAATTGTGTTTTACTAGAAATTATATTTCTGTGCAGACTTCTTAATTGTTTCCATTTTACATAGTCACAATACATTATCAGCCACAACATCTGTAACTGAGTGACTTCAGATGTAAACTGTTCATAAAATTATATCAGGCAATGCTAGAAAATTCAACATGAAACACTCTAAAAATTCAGCTTTAATTGTCAGTGAATAATATTAAAAAAACAAACTCGTAACACCTTTGTTTAACCAGAGGCTGTGATAATACAGTAAAGCCCAAAATAGGACAAAGCTGTTACTTGTGATATTTAAATGGTATTGCTAAGCATAAGTTATTTTTTTTAATAGAAACTAAAAGACAGTCACTTGTAAAAAAAGAAAAACATGTTTTAAAATGTTTTGGCAGTCATTAAGTATTACAAATAAGTTGTTTAAGGGGGATTACATTTTAATGGCTCTTATGGGTGTGCATATGTGGGAATATAAGTGAAGAGGATTCAACATCAAATCTTTAAGATAAATACAAATCAGGTGGTTTTGCTCTCCAGCAAATGTCACTCTCATGAGTTTAACTCTTTATTATCAAAAGAGAATTGGGACATACTTAACATGTGTTGTCTATTCTATTCTTGGCACAACATTCATAATCAGGGTCATATTCATCAAAGAGAAAAGCTGTAACTGTTCAATTCCAAAATTCAGTTTTTTTACTATGAGAGGTAAGAGAGGAGTATGTGTAATTTCTGCTTTGATAAAATGGTAAAGCTGGAAAACATTGTCTACCTATAGAATACTGTACTTTTTTTCTCATAGTTTCAAAATATCAGTTGTATTTGGTCTAGACAACAAATTAGTTGTTAATACATTATAACATTGATTTATTACAACACAATCATTTTGTATTAGCTTTGTACCTACAGTGGGTCCCCGACTTACGAACGCCCGATTTACGAACCACTCCTACTTAAGAACCGGGTGCTGCGGGGACCCTCTGCCGTTCTTCGCGGTCCATCTGCTGTTCTGCGCATGCCTGGCCAGACGGAGCCTTGGAAAATGTCGGAAATGTCCGTAATTGGCCGCACATGCGCAGAACGGCATTTGACGGAACATCGGAAATGTCGGTAATTGTCGTTCTGCGCATGTGCGGCCGACTTACGAACATTTCCGATTTGCAAACAGGAGGAAAGTCCCTAACGGGTTCGTGACCCGGGGGGCCCCCTGTATTGCAATATTATGATTAGGCAGATTTGGACAAGTGATTAAGTTGTTTAAATCTTAGGGGTTAGGGCTGAGGAGGGTGAGTGTTAAAGATAAACTCCAGGCAAACAGATAAAAACACTAAAATACATACGCTATAATACCAAAAGTATTGGGATGCCTGCCTTTACATGCACATGAACTTTAATGGCATCCCAGTCTTATAGTCTGTAGGGTTCAATATTGAGTTGGTACACCCTTTGCAGCTATAACAGCTTCAACTCTTCTGGGAAGGCTTTCCACAAGGTTTAGTAGTGTGTCTATGGGAATGTTTGACCATGCTTCCAGAAGCGCATTTGTGACGTCAGGCACTGATGTTGGACGAGAAGGCCTGGCTCTAATGCCGCGTACACACGATCGGAATTTCCATCGGAAAAACCTTGGATGGTTTTTCCGTCGGAATTCCGCTCAAGCTTGGCTTGCATACACACGGTCACACAAAAGTTCTCTGAACTTTCAACCGTCAAGAACGCGGTGACAAACAACCAGGGCCGTCGGAACAGGACAGGCAAAACAAGCAATTGCTTGGAGCCCCGAGCTGGCCTGGGGCCCCAGCCTAGGATGCCTGCCTGCTGCCTGTCACTGTCCTGGATTTCCAAATTCCGCCCTGGGTCGATCTAAATGCACGATCGATCTGACAGTGGACCCCCCTAGCCTAGCTGGCAATGTCTCTGCTGGTTGCTACGTGACGCCCGCTTGGCGTATAGCAACCAGTGACGTCACAAGCAGAGCAGGAGAGAGGCAGAGTTGTGCCTATCAGAGCGGAGGAAAGATCATAAAGCTAGCTCCGCCTCCAAGTCCACCCACCTCCTCCTGCTCTGTCCTCGAGTCCACACTGTCCAGCCAGGCACTCAGGCAGGGGCATGCTGCTGCGCTGCAGAACACAGAAAGACTTGACAACAGACGTGTGTAACAGACTAGACAGAGTACAAGGCAGGCAAGTAAAAAGCATTGCTCACTCACCATTGTCACCACTCACCAACACATCATAAGGGTGGGCACTGCACTGGGCAGGACTGGAGCAGGAGTCAGCTCTGAGGGGTTCATGCTGGGACCTGTAGTTCTTCACTTTTGGGGGGTCACATGATTTCAAGTCCCAGCATGAACCCTCCCTGCCCTGCTAGGATGTGTTTGTGTGTCCTGAGGGGTTCAGCTGGGACCTGTAGTTCTTCACTTTTGGGGGGGTCACATGATTTCAAGTCCCAGCATGAACCCTCCCTGCCCTGCTAGGATGTGTTTGTGTGTCCTAGGAATCAAAATTCTGAAAAGTGTGGCATGCATTTGTATTCAGCCCATTTACTCTGATACCCCTAACTAAAATCTAGTGGAACCAATGGCATTCAGAAGTCACCCAATTAGTAAATAGAGTTCACCTGTGCGTAAATTAATCTCAGTATAAATACAGCTGTTATGTGAAGCCCTCAGAGGTTTGTTAGAGAACCTTAGTGAACAAACCGCATCATGAAGGCCAAGGGACACACCAGAAAGATTGGGATAAAGTTGCGAAGAAGATTAAAGCAGGGTTAGGTTATAAAAAATTATCCCAAGCTTTGAACATCTCATGGAGCACTGTTCAATCCATCATCAGAAAATGGAAAGAGTATGGCACAACTACAAACCTATGAAGACATGGCTGTTCACCTAAACTGACAGTCTGGGCAAGGAGAGCATTAGGCCCCTTTCACACTTATACGACTTGTCCCACAATTTGTGATGGCAAAGTAGCATGACAAGTCGTTTCCCATGATTTCCAGTGACAACCATTCATATTAGTACGATTTTAAGTCGTTCCGACTTCAAAGTAGTCCCTGCACTACTTTGGTCTGATTTTGATGGCACTTACACAGGCATTCCCTGAAATTGCGGCCGCGAATCGCTGCAAAATTGCATTAAAATCACGGCCACGAAATTGCGGTAAAATTGCGCGACTTTGAAGTTGCACTAGTGTGAAAGGGGCCTTAATCAGAGAAGCAGCCAAGAGGCCCATAGTAACTCTGGAGGAGCTGCAGAGATCCACCGCTCAGGTGGGAGAATCTGTCCACAGGACAACTATTAGATGTGCACTCTCTAGATGTGCAAACCTGGTAGAGACATACCCAAAAAGACTTGCAGAGAAGGGTGGTTCTACAAAGTATTGACTCAGGGGGGCTAAATACATATGCACCCCACACTTTTGAGATATTTACTTGTAACAAATTTGGAAAACCATTTATTATTTTCTTTCCACTTCACAATTATGCACCACTTTGTGTTGTTCTATCACATAAAATCCCATTAAAATACATTATCGCCCTGGATGACCGAAACCCACTAATATCCCATGCAGAGTTGGGGTTCCTCTCTCTCTACGTTATGGAAATTCTCCTGAAACTCTACACATATGATCCTAGGACTTTCTTTGCCAAGAATCAGTTTTGGAACTGGTTTGACACCTTTATCATCATTGCTGCCCTTATTGCCATCATAGTCAACTCAGGACTGAAATCAGGGAGTCAGTACAACAGCCAGCAGATCCTAGACATGGTCTTCATTCTCCGGGTTCTCCGACTCATCAGGATCATTGACAGTATTCAAAGGTTTCGAGTCATCATAAATACACTAATCAACATCCTACCCTCCATGCTGACGTTTTGCGGTATTCTTTTCGTTATATATTATGTGTTTGCCATTATTGGAATGGAAGTCTTCAAGGACAAAATTTGTTTCTTTCCTGAAAATTCCACAGACCCTTCTGCACTGGAGTGCGGAGCCATTGTCTTGAGGGACTAAAAGCAAGTACTGCAAAAATAACTTCAATAACATAGGATACGCGTTCATTGTATTAGTGGAGCTGACTGTCGTCAACCAGTGGCATATTATCGCCGGTGGGTTTTCTCTGGTAACCCACCCAGCAGCTAAAATTAATTTCTTTTCCATGTGGTGGTTGTCATCACGATAATCAACATGTTCGTGCCATTTATTTTGGAAGCTTTTTTTGTGGAGTATTCGTTGGAAAGGAGTGAAGTTGAAACTACTACTGAGACCAAGATTCAGGAGCTGGGTATGGCTGTGAAAGAGGAAGATCATCTTTCTGGAAACTTAACAGACAACATGGAAGACTGTGAAAATGATACTGGAGCATTTACGGGAGATACGGGAGAGAGAGCAAAAAGGACTGATGTTTTGAATAGGGGCAGAACAGTGGATGCCCTGTTACTGTGAATTTTTGAAGCAGAAATACCTCCAGAAGATGAAGGTCACCCATTGGAGGATATTTTAAATCTGTTTAATAGCGATTACTACATTGAAAATCCAACATTTAATTCTGCATCCTAGTGTTACTATATTATCTCTGAAATTTGATTTGAATCAAGTGGACCAAAGGTTTATGTGGGTAAATACAAAGGGAAACACAAAGCAGCGCCTACTAAGCGTAGCAATCAATGTAAATTTATTGGGATTAAAAACAGATGCAAGTAAACACTCACAAACAAATAAATGGGGAAAGCTTATCTGGATAGGAGTACAAATCGTCCGCTCTTCCCAGGAAGGAGGTGCTTTATTTCCGGATGCTGGAGAGAGATGAGGTCTCTAGATGTCCTCAGCGTTGAGCGGAACCATACGTTCTAGATAGAGCCTGATGAAGAAGCACGCATGCTTCGAACGCGCGCACCTTCCCGCTGACCCCATGACCCGGAAGTGATCGTCACTGCTATGTTCCAGGGAAGCTGTTCCCCGTCACCGTTGTTGTGAACGTATGGTTCCGCTCAACGCTGAGGACATCTAGAGACCTCATCTCTCTCCAGCATCCGGAAATAAAGCACCTCCTTCCTGGGAAGAGCGGACGATTTGTACTCCTATCCAGATAAGCTTTCCCCATTTATTTGTTTGTGAGTGTTTACTTGCATCTGTTTTTAATCCCAATAAATTTACATTGATTGCTACGCTTAGTAGGCGCTGCTTTGTGTTTCCCTTTGTGCTATTTCAGATTCCTTCTATCTGTCAGCTGGCAGCCTTCTCTGCGGATGAGCTATGTTGTAGAAACTTATGGACTTTTATGTTATGGACTACAAACATCTATCATTCCTCATATCATTTTGCCATTTTTCCTCTGTCCCTATATTAGTCTATTTACCTACCTGTATCTAGAGTGCGCTTGGTTAACCCCTTGTGTTGTTTATGTGGGTAAATATAGACACCACAATGCTTATCTGATAGAAATATTTATTTTTACAGAGAAACATTTTTATTCTAGCTATAGTAAGAAAATCATGTATGGAAAACGCCAAAGTAAAGCTACCTGTTTCCAATTTTATAAAAATATAAATGGTCTTTTTGTACAAAGCATAGAATTATTGTACAACAGTCAAGGGCTTTCCTTATGAATATGTATCCACACTGCACTTCTGTCTGCCTTGTGCAGGCACTAAAGCTAGCTACAGAGAAATAAATCTGTAGAAATCAAATAACTATTCCATACCTGTATTGTGATTAGCACTGGTTCTGCTCACAAAAAGCACGGTGGACAGTATATGTACATGTATTTTGCAATCTATGTAATTATTGCCTTTCCATATTAGAGATACCCCCAGCAAAAGGATTTGGTAATTTGTCGCTACATCTTTTGTAAACACTTTTCCACTGGCAAGGTCTTGAAAGCACCACTTCACTAAAAATCAAAGAGATGACACACTTTCTTTTTTTTTGAATAGATGTTTATATGTTATCTAATGTACGTGACCTTGACTGTTATCACAAAAATTCACTTGTCTCCTCTGAAAACAATCTGCAAAAAAATGTTTATTCTTAATTTACAATATTTGATATACTATATAGGATACAATAATGACCAAAATTGTTTGTGACTAGACTGGCGTGTGTTTAGATCTTATTACTTCCATGAAAGAATTAGCTTGTTTTTAGGATCTTCAAGGATACAGTCCGGAGGAAAGGAAGGTGGACGTGGAGGTGGAGGTGTTCACAGCATCCAGCCACACTCTACTTTTTGTTTTTGCATTCTGTATGAAATCTTTTACCATCTTTAACATCAGCAGATCTTGCAGTCCATAGGAAAGAAAACCAAACCGGAAACAATACAGCATCAATCCACCTATGTCAGGTGCGAAATAAGATCAAACAAAATCCACAAACCGAGATCTGGACCATAAGATATTTCAGATGGCTGCCTACATTCAATATACACAGCTCAAACTCTCTCCTTTTTAATGAATGACTCTAATCATTGAAATTTTCCTGTTCTAAATTTTTTTGTGGGGTATGCAAAATAGAACCCAACCAGATAGTGAATGCCCATAAAAATCTAAATCCTCTTTCCTACAAAAAAAAATATTGTAAAAGTCTCCTGTTTGTACACATTTCTCATCAAGTTTAGCTTTAATGTTTTTTTTATCCCATTTTATTGACAGATTCAGTAAAGCTATGAAATTGTTACTAATGACAATCTGATATATAAAAGATACAGCTGTCTGTATGAGGTTTGTGATGATACTCTGCTACTTTAAAACAAAGCAAAAGATTAATCATTTACAGAATATATAAATGAACTATAGAAGTAAATTTTGTATGCCAAATAAACTATTTATACATAAAAAAAATAAAAAAACAAAATATGTTTTTTGGTTGTAACGACAAAATGTGGAAAATTTCAAGCGGTATGAATATTTTTTCAAGGCACTGTATACTATATATGTGTAGCGGGTACCTCAATATGGGGGTCGCTATGTACTAAATTTAGGGGTAGTATGAGCCATAGTTGGCTCAGGTTCTCTAATTTGTTATACTGGACTCTGCTGTAAGTGTTGTCTGGTGTACGGTTCCCCTTTGGCCTGTGGGTGGCACCGTTGCCCAGGCCCAGGGTCGAACCTCAGGTGACACAGTGGCGTGATTGGGTGTCCTCTCTCGGCTACCGTGTGGGGGGCGGGGTTTCGCCTGCTGTGCATGCCGGGAGGGGATACATAAAGGGCAGACGCCATGAGGAGGGGTGTGTGCCCCTGGAGGAGGGCAAGGGAGTGTGCCC
The DNA here is from genome assembly GCA_029206835.1 of Rana muscosa. Taxonomy (NCBI): domain Eukaryota; kingdom Metazoa; phylum Chordata; class Amphibia; order Anura; family Ranidae; genus Rana; species Rana muscosa. Next base: position 589,091,180 of record CM055117.1, read on the forward strand.
CATGGGGGTGCCTGATCTGGTCAAGGAGTCTCGGGCACCTTTAGCCCGAGGCTACAATGTTCCGGGTAGGCCCAGTACCTTCAACTGGGCCTACATTTAGAACACTAGAGTCCCAGGGTACCCAGGTGAGGGTAACCCGCTTTGACTGAGAGGAAGCCAGGGGAGGATCGGTCCCACAGAAGAGATGAGTGATAGTAGGTCGCTGTCTCGGGAGAGGCCTGGTGACCTGTCAGAGGGAAGGATTCCTTATTCAGCAAGATAACCCTGCAAAGTGCCCATTGGCATCATCGGTTCTTTAAGTTTTACAGAGGTTCAAGTAAAGTTCTGGATTCAGGAATAACAGGATTCTGCTCTATTAGAGGATCTCCTGAACCCGTCCCAGGCGGGGGACAAAGTTACAGTATTGTTCGAGCTCCACTCCGGCTGCTAGAACTGTGAGAGGGATATATCCGGGTGAGCTAAACCCACTCGGAATCGAGTGGCGACGAGTAAACCAAGTGGTATGTGCCTGAATCTACCTCCTAACTTCGCTAGCTTCTTTCTCTCTTCAATTTCCCTGTTAACTGAGGCAAAGGAAAATAAACTCTTTGTTGGAGTTGAAGTTGTGTGGACATTGACTTTCTTTGGGGAAGGAACATAGACTTTTCCCTATACTCTAGGGACGAGAACCAATGGATGGAGGTAACTCCCTGCAGGACCCAAAATAAAGAACACTGCTCAACCTTCTAAACCAGGAGGATCCGGGCATGTGGCACGGTGTGCCTTTATCCCTGCAAGGTGGAGGTAAGCAGGAGAAAAGGGTCCGTGTGCTACATATATATATAAAATAACATGGATTTTTACTAGGAACATGTCTGCACATAGAGGATTGCTTTATCAAGAAAAAAAAATACAAAATGTTACTTGTTTGCAGCCTAATAACTGTAAAATAATACTTATATTAATATTTTTGAATAGAAGCTATACTAGCTTAAATTTGATTATGCAACATAGAAGTTGGCAGATTTTCCCATTCAAGGGAATTTGTTATTCTGCCTTTTAAACATTGGCAGAGTTGCCAAAACTCAAACGATCTAGTGCTAGATGTCTACTGTTACTAAACTACTCAACAGAGGTATAGAGTCTTTCTCTGGTTATGAGTACATAGCTGGGTGGTTAAGAAAAATTATACAGCAATATTTTCAAACGCTGTCTGCATGACTCGTGCTTTAGGCGGAATTGATTTATTATGTCTTGCAAAAAGCTAAACTGTGCTGGCATGCTTAATTAATTCTCATTGCCTATAGCAATGAAAGTATCACAAATCACACTTCTTACCTACTGTGTTAAAAAAAATTAAAACAGCTATCATAGTACCAAGTTTACAACACCACATGCTTGCAGACAGAATTAAAAATGAATATTTCATTTTATCATCTAACTTAAAAACATTGGTCAACTCTCTGAGCTATTCAGATACTGATCTTGGAAATGTTTTTTTAAGCAGCATTAACAAGTTTGTGTATTCTACATGTACTATGACATGGACATAAAGATTGACAGTAAATTTGGAAATGCCCAGTTTGTTTGGGATCCCTCATTGTACCAACATGGAGGATCACCCTGCCTTTTCCTTTTCTTAACATAAAAAGCTGTAGTTACAGATATTATCAGTTCGAATTTCTGATGGAATGTGGTACTGAGGTATGCACATTAAAATGTAAAAGCTCCTTAAAGCAGAGTTCCACCCAAAAATGGAACTTCCGCTTTAACCACTCCTCGCCCCCTTACATGCCACATTTGGCATGTAATTTTTTTTTTGGGGGGGGGGAGTGGGGGATTTGGTAGGAGTGGGACTTCCTGTCCCACTTCCTCCTTCCGCCCAGGGACCGCTTAGGCGACTCGTCATATCGCCTAAGGCGGCCCCTCCCTGTAGGCGATCACCTGGGACACATGACAGGTCCCAGGCGATCGCCTGTCCACTCCTAGGGCACAGCGCGACTCGCGCATGCGCAGTGAGTGCCCGGCCGTGAAGCCGAAAGCTTTGAATGGAGGCGCCGGCGGAGAGGGGGGGAGAGGAGCGACTGGACAGTTGCTGGACAGTGGAGCAGGGAAGTGTCTGTTTATTAAAAGCCAGCAGCTACAATTTTTGTAGCTGCTGACTTTTAATAAACATAAAAAAGGCTGGAACTCCCCTTTAAGAAAACCAACCACCATGTACCTGACATTTGGATTGTAATCAAATTTAGGATTTCTATGCAAATACATAAGCCTAATGCCGCGTACACGCGATCGTTTTTAATGTCATTGAAAAAAACTGAATTTTTCTTGCCGTGATTTTTCGTGTTTCCTCTCAAGCCTGCCTTGCCTACACACTATCGTGGAAAAAAATGTTTGAGTAAAGCGCGGTGACGTAAAACACGTACGACGGCAGTATAAAAGGGGAAGTTCCATTTGGATGGTGCCACCCTTCATGTTAGTAAAGTTTGTTGAGAGACGATTTGCGCTTTTCAGCCTCGTGCTCTTCAGTCCGTTACAGCGTGACGAATGTGCTATCTCCATTACGAATGCTAGTCTTACCAGAACGAGCGCTCCCGTCTCATACTTGATTCTGAGCATGCGCATTTTTTTTCACGTCGTTAAAGCCCACACACGGCCGTTTTTCATGACGAGAAAAACTACGATGAAAAAAACGACGTGAAAAATTAGAGCATGTTCCAATTTTTCTCGTCGTGATTCTCTGCGTTTTTCTCGTCGGGAAAAATGCTGAAAAGCCCACACACGATCATTTTTAATGACCATTTAATTTTTTTTTATTTTTCTCGTCATTAAAAATGATCGTGTGTACGCGGCATTAGTTATTGAAGCTGGGTCAGGTGTTAGTTTCTTTATAATTTTTCTCCTCATAGGAAAGCCTTACCCTGGAGCTCTAGCTCCTCACCTAAGTCAAGAAATTGCGTCATGCGACATAAACCAGAAATCATTGAAAATCCAGTTCATACTGGCTTTTGGGGGGAGTCGTAGATTTTTTTTTTCAAGTTGACAGGTGATTTAACTAGCCAGTGTCTACACATGGACTTTTAACCACTTACAGGTTATACCTGGGTTATGGCAGCTGCTGCCATAACCCAGGTATCCATCTCTTTAGGTGGCGGTCCGGCTTACGATAATGGTGGTCTCTGCGGCGGATTCCCTGCAAGATCACCATTATCAGCGGCGGGCCCCCCTCCCACCGCTCTACACCGCTTACCGGAGCCGTCGTAGCGGCGGAGGCGATCAGGTCCTTATTTTTGCTTTGAATGGATATCCAAGATGGCCCCCACCCGTCTCCATACCATAGCAGGGCGGAATCGACATCAAAACGTCACTTCCGCCCATTTACATTTTAGTCTAAATATGAGATCTGAGGTGTTTATGACCCCAGATCTCATATTTAGGAGGACCTGTCATGCTTTTTTCTATTACAAGGGATGTTTACATTCCTTGTAATAGGAATAAAAGTGATCCAATTTAAAAAAAAAAAAAATCTGTGTAAAAATAAATAAAATAAAGTAAAATAAATAAGAAAAAAAAATAAATAGTTTAAAGCATCCCGACTAGCTCGTGCGCAGAAGCAAACGCATACGTGAGCAGCGCCCACGTATGAAAACGGTGTTCAAACCACACATGTGAGGCATCGCCGCGATCGTTAGAGCGAGAGCAATAATTCTAGCCCTAGAACTTCTCTGTAACTGAAAACATGCAACCTGTAGAATTTTTTAACTTGGCCTATGGAGATTTTTAAGGGCAAAAGTTGGACGCTATTCCACGAGCGGGCGCAATTTTGAAGCATGACATGTTGGTTATCAATTTAATCGGCGTAATATTATCTTTCACAATATAAAAAAATTGAGCTAACTTTACTGTTGTCTTATTTCTTAATTCAAAAAAGTGTATTTTTTCCCCAAAAAGTGCGCTTGTAGGACCGCTGCGCAAATACGGTGTGACAAAAAGTATTGCATTGACCGCCATTTTATTCTCTAGGGTGTTAGAAAAAAAATTTATAATGTTTGGGGGTTCTAAGTAATTTTCTAGCAAAAAAAATAGTTTTTAACTTGTAAACAACACATCTGAAAAAGAGGCTTTGTTCTTATGTGGTTAAGCATACTTCAGAAAGGCTCCTAAGGTGAGTTCTGGTAGACATTTAACTTGGAATTCTCAGTAGATTTAGTAGCATGATTCAGAAAAAGCTTTTCATTCTATGAATGGATACAACGCTTCCGTGTAGCAGGATGTCGTGGTTACGCCTTGACGCGTTTCGTCGTCTGACTTCCGCTACCCAGAAGTGACGTTTGCGCTCCACGTTTGCGATCCACCATCCATCGCTCCCACCCGGAAGTTGTTGCAGGATCTGTAAGGAGACGCACACTTTCCCATGACGGCTGGATAGCGCCCTCTTGGGCCATTCTTTGCTCATTTTTACTGCTTTGATGTACGTAGTTAGGATAAAGGGGTCTTCTGCTGTATGGGAATCAGTGTTTAAATAAACAGAATTACACTATTGTGTTGCTATTCTTGTTATTCCATGACCTGTGTTGGAGCCCATACACCGGTGGATTCTGCTGGAAGGTGAGGATCCATAACAGAGTAGCTGATGAGTCATCTTGCTTAAGGCTTACTATACTCATGCCTCTGGTGAGTTTGACCCCCTAAGGGGAGTGTTCATCACGCGGTGGATTACAATCAATGTCTGGTGGAAGGTGCACACTGGGACAGTTGTTAATACTCACCTATATTTCTTTTGAACTGGTTACATCACCCCACTACGTTCTGGACTTTATATCAGTGGTATTGACCACGAGTCTATATTATTACTATAATTGTAGCACTGTTTTGTGTAAATTAGTGATCCAGATTACTGAACTGTTTTATTATTTTACCACATATTTTTTATATTTTTATCTTTTAAACAGCTGCTTAGTATTTTAAAGTATTTTGTGAAAGATATTTTATTACTCACACATGGTGTACATGCTGCTAAAGGAGCTGTTGGATTGATCTGGCGCCAAGTGGGTGTTCTGTTAGGCCTTTTTTGCACACCCCTTGTTTATATATATATATATATATTGTGACAGCAGGAAGGTAAAGTCACCTGGTTGCATCCAGGGGGGTAGATATATTTCGCCCAGATTCAGGCTTTACGCCGACTTATACAACTAGGTGGAGAGTTGTATAAGCCCAGCTGAGGCTAGTGGGCTCATGGATGACTCATACCTCTAGGGAGAGTGTGGGGCGTCGTGCAGACAGGGAGTTGATGAGACCAGCTGAAGCTTGTCAGCTCATTTAGGCCTCTATAAGAACTCCCAGATTCATTAGGTGTTAGCTTCTGCCTGGAACCAGACCTGTGTGGACTGTCTAGGGAGAGTGAACCCCTGTGCGGTGAGACAAAGCCTGTGTGGCTATTTGCTTGGACATTTAAAACCAGGGACTTAGGGACTAGGACAGCACTAGGCTGATCCCAGTTGTTAGTTAGGAAACCTGTATGTTTCGTCAGAGGTCAAGTTGACCAGGATTTATTTTATTTATGTTTCTTTTGCTTTGCTGTGTTTTGTCACTGTAAATAGAAAATAAACCGCACCTTTTTGATTTTGAAAACCACAGCCTCCGTTTGCTGGGCCTGTTTTTGTGTGGGGAGCCCATCCCGGGGGTCACACACACCCGCTGCCGAGCTAACCCCCCTCACAGTTGGTGGAGAACCAGTGGCAGTTTTTTTAAGCCAGCATGGAGGAGATACTGAAACAGCTGGCTCTAGCAAATGCCAATCAACAGCAGACAAATGCAGGTTTGCAAAGGAGCCTTGCAGCCCAGCAGCAAGCTCATCAACAGAGCCTTGCAGCCCAGCAGCAAGCTCACCAACAGAGTCTGGAAGCTCAGCAACAAGCCCAGCAGCAATCTGAGGCCCGCTTCATAGACCTGTTACAGAAGCAAGAGCAGAGACTACAACAAATGGAAGCAGTAATGCAGCAACGTCCGCAGACCAGTGAGGAAAGCCGTCCCACTAATACCGCGTCCTTTGGGGTGAGTCGTTTATTGACAAAAATGACTGGAGAGGATGATCCAGAGGTATTTTTGACCACATTTGAAAGGACCGCTGAAAGAGAAAAGTGGCCTGAGGAGCAGTGGGCTGGACTGGTGGCTCCTCTGTTAACTGGTGAATCGCAGAAAGCTTACTATGACCTAGAGCCTAACCAAGCAAAAGACTATGTGATGCTAAAAGCTGAAATTTTGGCAAGGCTGGGTGTCACCCAGGCTGTCCGGGCTCAGCGTGTGCATAACTGGACTTTCCAGCTTGGAAAACCCCCCAGGTCTCAAATGTATGATCTCATTCACCTGAGCAGAAAGTGGCTACAGCCAGAGACTTTGTCCGCACCAAAGATTGTGGAACGTGTTGTAATGGATCGGTTTTTGAGAGCTCTTCCTACTGCCATCCAAAAGTGGGTAAGCCATGGAGACCCAGAGACGGCCGATGGTCTTGTGGATCGTGTGGAGAAATACTTGGCTACAGAGAACCTGACGGCCTCTTCCAGAGACACTCGGACTTTCCACCCTAAGACCAGACCATCCCCAGGGGCGGATAAGAGGATTCCAAGGGGTGAGGGTGGAGAGAGTGAGAGGGTGGGAGCTCTACCCCAAGTTTGGCGAGAACAGCCTGGGAAATCAGCGGCTCAAGAGGCGGCAAGAAGGATCGTTTGCTACCGCTGCCGCCAAGCGGGACATATTGCAGCCAATTGCCCGGTTGTGGAGGAACCCATGCAGTGTGACTTTCTGACGGGCAGACGTCAGTCGCTGTGTGCGACAGTCGCATGCACTGCCATTCGAGGAACTGAGAAACATTTATGCAAAATGTGTGTTAATGGTAGAAATGTTGTGGTATTGCTGGATTCAGGTAGCCTTGTGACCCTGATAAAGGCTGAGTTAGTTAAAACAGAGGTCTTTGGGAATAGCAAGGTAGCTGTTATTTGTGTGCATGGGGACACCCGAGAGTATCCAGTGACTACAGTGTGTTTCGAGACCCCCAAAGGTACCCTCTCTCATCCAGTGGGCTTAGTATCTCAGTTACCGCATGACGCCATTGTGGGAAGGGATTTTCCGAAGTTCTGGGAACTGTGGGATGATCCTGAGCCCCCCACTGGTGCCCCTATGTACCAGGAATGTGATAGCCAGAACTCCCCTGAGAGTGGTGAGGACTCTCCGGAATTTCCCTTATCAGTATTGGCAGGGGAGACTCAAGAAACTGGAGAGGAGCCCACCTCCTCAGACGAAAACCTACCGTCTGTGGAGTTTTCTGATCTTGAGGTTCACAGGGAAAACTTTGCCACAGAACAGTTGAAAGACCCCGCCCTAATAAAGGCACGGGAAAACGTAGTGAAAATAGATGGCGAGTTAGTGAACCCAGATAATACCTGCACTTACCCATACTTCAGCGTAGAGAAGGACCTACTGTATCGGGTGGCAAAAAGGGCAGAAGAAACCGTTGAGCAGCTTGTGGTGCCCAAACCTTACAGGAAGTTGGAGTTGGCCCATGGGCACATTCTTGGAGGTCATCTGGGGACAGAGAAAACCCGAGAGAGGGTATTACAGAGATTCTATTGGCCGGGGGTGATGAAGGACATAGAAAATTATTGTTCCTCCTGCCCTGTGTGTCAGAGGTCGGCCCCGATGCCACATTTCCGTAGCCCGCTGGTCCCTCTACCCATCATTGAGGTCCCGTTTGAGAGGATCGCCATGGATTTGGTAGGGCCTATAATCAAGTCCGCTAGGGGGCACCAGTACATATTAGTTATAATGGACTATGCCACCCGTTATCCAGAAGCGATCCCTCTCCGAAATACCTCGGCCAAAACCATAGCCAAAGAGCTATCTCTTGTGTTTAGCCGGGTGGGTATTTGTAAAGAACTGCTTACGGACCAAGGTACACCCTTTATGTCCCGGGTTATGAAGGAGCTGTGTAAATTGTTCAAAGTGACGCAATTACGTACATCTGTGTATCACCCCCAAACCGATGGGCTGGTTGAAAGATTCAACAAAACCCTAAAACAAATGTTGAAGAAAGTGGTGGATAGAGATGGAAAGGATTGGGACTGTCTACTTCCTTATCTGATGTTTGCTATTAGGGAGGTGCCCCAATCCTCTACGGGATTCTCCCCCTTTGAGTTACTGTATGGGAGACACCCAAGAGGGCTGTTGGATATTGCCAAGGACACTTGGGAAAGTGAGAGTTCTCCCCACAGGAGTGTGATTGAGCATGTCGCCCTGATGCAAGACCGAATTGCACAGGTAATGCCCATCGTGAAGGAACATTTGGCCCAAGCGCAGTTAGCACAGCAGAGAGTGTACAACCGTGGAGCCAAGACCCGTACCTTTTCCCCGGGGGATAGGATACTGGTACTTGTCCCTACGGTTGAAAGTAAATTCCTTGCCAAATGGCAAGGCCCCTATGAGATAATGGAAAAAGTGAGCGAAGTGAATTACAAGGTCAGACAACCAGGAAGGCGAAAGCCCGAACAGATCTATCACGTTAATCTGTTGAAAGCCTGGAGGGATAGAGAGTCCCTAGTCGCAGACACTTGGTCACCAGCTCAAACTGGTTGCGTGATTCCTGAGGTTGGAATAGCAGCCACCTTGTCACAACCCCAACAACAGGAGGTTAAGGAGTTTGTGCTTCGCAACAAGGAGGTATTCTCTGAGCTGCCGGGACAAACATCTGGGGTAGAGCATGACATCATTACCCCGCCCGGTGAAAGGGTGAAGTTAAAACCCTATCGGATCCCAGAGGCCCGACGGGAGGCAATACGGGAGGAAGTACAGAAAATGCTGAACTTAGGGGTGATAGAGGAGTCCCAAAGTGATTGGTCTAGTCCCATTGTGTTGGTGCCTAAACCGGATGGGAGCTGGCGATTTTGTAACGATTTTCGTCAGTTGAACAAAGTTACAAAATTTGACACCTACCCCATGCCACGTATAGATGAGTTGATCGACCGGCTGGGAACAGCCCGATACATGACGACTCTTGACCTCACAAAAGGGTATTGGCAAATCCTCCTGGCCAAGTCGGCCAAAGAGAAAACCGCATTTGTAACCCCAGACGGGGCGTTCCAATATAAAAGAATGCCGTTCGGGTTACAGAATGCGCCGGCCACATTCCAGCGGAAAAATGGACCAGATGCTGAGGCCCCATCGGAAGTATGCTGCGGCTTACCTGGATGACGTAATTGTCCATAGCACAGATTGGGCCTCACATCTGCCAAAAGTGCAAGCAGTCCTGGACTCTGTTCGGGAAGCGGGGTTTACGGCTAACCCCAAGAAGTGTACCATTGGGCAGGAGGAGGCCAAATATCTTGGGTACACCATTGGGAGGGGAGTAATAAAACCCCAACTCAACAAAGTCGAGGCCATCCAGAGTTGGCCACGTCCCAACAGCAAGAAGCAGGTACGAGCCTTTCTGGGAATCGCTGGGTATTATCGGCGATTCATTCCCCACTTTGCTTCTAAGGCTGTGCCCCTAACCAACCTGACGAAGGGGAAAGGGTCGGTCATGATTAAATGGACCCCCGAGGCTGAGGCAGCATTCCAATTCTTGAAACAAGCCTTATGTAGCCAGCCAGTGTTGTACTCACCCGACTTCTCTAAAGACTTTGTCGTACAAAGTGATGCGTCAGATGTGGGGTTAGGAGCAGTATTGTCCCAGGTCTGGAACGGGGAAGAGCACCCAGTCATTTACCTCAGCAGGAAGTTGAAGTCCCATGAGGTAAATTACGCCACCGTTGAAAAGGAGTGTTTAGCGGTGAAGTGGGCTCTAGATTCCCTTCGGTACTACCTGCTAGGTAGGCACTTTGACATGGTTACGGATCACGCTCCGTTAAAGTGGATGGCTCAAAACAAGGAAACAAATAGAAGAGTGAATAGGTGGTTCCTGGCCCTCCAGGAATTCAACTTCACAGTAAAGCATCGCCCTGGCGTTCAAATGGGGAATGTGGATGCTTTGTCTCGAGTACATGAATGCCTGATTGCTGGTGTTCCAACCCCGAGGTTAAAACAAGAGGGGGGGGTATGTGACAGCAGGAAGGTAAAGTCACCTGGTTGCATCCAGGGGGGTAGATATATTTCGCCCAGATTCAGGCTTTATGCCAACTTATACAACTAGGTGGAGAGTTGTATAAGCCCAGCTGAGGCTAGTGGGCTCATGGATGACTCATACCTCTAGGGAGAGTGTGGGGCGTCGTGCAGACAGGGAGTTGATGAGACCAGCTGAAGCTTGTCAGCTCATTTAGGCCTCTATAAGAACTCCCAGATTCATTAGGTGTTAGCTTCTGCCTGGAACCAGACCTGTGTGGACTGTCTAGGGAGAGTGAACCCCTGTGCGGTGAGACAAAGCCTGTGTGGCTATTTGCTTGGACATTTAAAACCAGGGACTTAGGGACTAGGACAGCACTAGGCTGATCCCAGTTGTTAGTTAGGAAACCTGTATGTTTAGTCAGAGGTCAAGTTGACCAGGATTTATTTTATTTATGTTTCTTTTGCTTTGCTGTGTTTTGTCACTGTAAATAGAAAATAAACCGCACCTTTTTGATTTTGAAAACCACAACCTCCGTTTGCTGGGCCTGTTTTTGTGTGGGGAGCCCATCCCGGGGGTCACACACACCCGCTGCCGAGCTAACCCCCCTCACAATATATATATATATATATATATATATATATATATAGATATATCTATATATATATATAGATATATCTATATATCTATCTATATATATATATATATTATTTATTTTTTTGATATGCATACTACTTTATGTTTCATGATAAATTATTTTTACTCATGCCCATTAAGATCAAAAATAATTTGCATAACCTGATACATATATTTTTTACTTTGTACATTGACACACTGCTATTGGCTTTTATCAAATAATTAATTTAAAAGCACACATTGACACAGGAGCACATGTAGTAGGTACTGTATATATTGAAAATGAAAACAGGGTGCTGACATATGAAGACAATAACCAATGAGAAGGATTGAACTAGAGGAGCTTGTATTAATGACAACATATAAGGAGGACAGTACTGTGTGGAGGTTAATTGAGGACAACTTCCTCTAGGTACCTACAATGGATGCTGCATGCAAAGCAGACTGGAACGTACCTTTGCTTTATTGATTGTGCAGTGCAGAGCATTGTTTTCATGATCGTAGAGCAAGCTAAAATCCAGTGTCCCTAGAGTCGCTAAGAAAAAAGAAAAAAGACACAGTTATTATCTTTAGATCAAGTACAATTATTTTATTACTAAACGTAAAACTTGAATAATAAGTAATAATGAATACAATTATTAACTATAAAAAAAAACACTAATAAAAACACAAAAAAAGTCTACAAAGCTACCATAAAGCAGCTTGATATATTTCCAATTGATTTAACATAGCTTTCTAGCAGAATGAAATGTATTTTTAGAGATAATTCAAATTCAAGAATGCAATAAACACATCATAGAAGATACCACAAAATACCTGCGCTCGTTAAAGGACTAATAAATAAATCACTTATGTAAGCAGCTAGCAATAAAAATGCAGCACCAGAATCCACCAAGTGAATAGCGTGTAAATTGAATATAATGTTCTAGATATAAATGTAGTCCATAATATCATAAATCAAAAATTTCATAAAAGTCCAGTGATAATAATCCAAGCAATGGGTGTCTCAGTGAAGAACCACCACCGATGAGAAGGACCCCTTACCCTAAGGGTTGGACTACCCGAATAAAGTATTCAAGAAAGCATTATTCAAAATAATGGGCTTAAAGCCGTCAAGCTCCTTAGATTCCACAATAACTGTAATCATCAGGCTATGTCTCCTTCCAAGATGTTATATCAAGTCTCACATAAGGGTAAAACATAAACACTTCATTGCGCAGTATTACTGATAAGGTGCTTTTAATGAAAAAGTACCAAGGTACTCACAAACATCATAGGGAAAAATCACATTTGTGTCCATTAGACAACAAAAGAGGATAGGAAGTGACTGTTTCCAACCAACAAAATGTCTGACCATCAAGTGTGGCGACGTCATGTAGCTCAGCTCCTCCCTACGTGTTTTGTCATCATAGACGTCATCACCTGCTGAGACTTGATATAACATCTTGGAAGGAGACATAGCCTGACGATTACAGTTACTGTGGAATCTAAGGAGCTTGACTGCTTGAAGCCCATTATTTTAAATAATGCTATCTTGACTACTTTATTAGGGTAGTCCAACGCTTAGGGTAAGGGTCAGTGTGTGTCCTTCTCATTGGTGGTGGTTCTTCACTGTGACACTCATTGTTTGGATTATTATCACTGGACTTTTATGAAATTTTTGATTCATGATATTATGGACTACATTTATATCTAGAACATCGTATTCAATTTACACACTATCACTTGGTGGATTCTGTTTCTGCCAGTATAAGCGCTTCATTTTTATTGTTATTTATAAATAAACACATCATGCTGTTTAATCTGTATTCACATCACCTGTCAACTGTCTGCACTCCCATCAACTGTCAATGTGAAACAACTGGAAGGTGTACAGGGGGGCTTATCTGACCTCTCATAAACTGCCATCATCAACTGCCACTTCAGACATTATTTAATTACACAATGAACTTAGCAATGATGTATAACCACTCTCAATATCATTTGCACAAACATCTTAATGCATCTGTATGTAGGCTGATCTCCTTCTGAAAATAAAGTAAAACTCTTTAGTGCATGCAGCATTCCCACTTATCCCCTCTCAATATTCATCCACGTGTATATATAGTATAATAATCACAAATGAATATCATGTTTCCATACAAAAAGCTCATTCATACTTTTTTCTATTTAGTCACCATGCACACTGGGGCTCTTCCAAATGCTTTTTTCCTAGCAGGAAAAAAGCAGCTGCAAAAACACTTCTAAGCTGCATCTTACAAGAAGGCAGGAGTAAAATCGCATATCAAACAATCACATGCAGACACCCCAGTGGATGTAATAGTACCCTTCTTTATGCCTTAATAATGTTCTTTTAAACAAAACTAGTCAGGAGGAGCTACAGCGGTGACATTATTACAACCGCTGGGGTTTCCCCATGTGATTGATTGTTTTATATGCAAATTTACTCCTGCCTTATTGTAAGTAATTTTGACCTTCATTAAAAAGCCTGGATTTTAAATTACTACACTATGAGTTCCTCCTTTGTCTCTCTCCCTTTTGCTGAGCCCACTGTTGAACATCCTGGTTGTATGGTAAGCCATCCTGAAATCTTGGCTCCTAATATCTATCCATCCCATAGGGATACTGGGATAAAGTGCAGCCAGACCCCCATCTTGGGGTCAGAGTAGCTGGTAAGTGGCTTGAGTTTTGGGTGTGAAAATGTTGCTATTCACACTGAAATATGGATTTTTGTTGATACACAAATTTAAATGAACTTTTTGCACAAGAGCACTTCTCTTCTTTTTTTCTGATGAACTTTACTGGATTATTTATGAAGGTTTTTGATTCTAAACTTCCCTGCCTGTAAATGCCTATAGTGTGCATGGACACATAGGTTAACATGCAGGGGAGTTTAAAGGCAGGGAAAGAAAAATGCAAATACCTGTAAAAAAAAAACGTTTTTGAGCTCAAACGTGCATGAGGCCTTAGGGTGTGAATTACATTATGGTTCTGGCTTGCTATAGTTTTTTTATTTTCATATTGTATTGGGGAGGAGTTATAGCAGCGACGGAGGCTATTTTGCTTTTTTTATTTCCTTCTGAAAATCCTATACATCTTGCTTGTCTCTGGCTTTAATGTTTTGAATCAGTGACCTGGAAAAGCATGCACCAGGTCAAGTCAGATTGAAGTTAGAACGTCTAAATTTCAAGTCAGTGGAAAAAAAACCATAATAAAACTTTGGATCAGCGTGGAATCCGCTTGCATATTTAAAAGCAGATATCACCAATGGCAGCATACATTTTCCCTTAATAACGCAGCCAACAGGTAGTAGATGTTCATACATGTAGTCTTTAATGTTATGTAAAGTAAAACTTTGTTTTTACGTACAGAATCTCACAAAAGTAAGTACACCCCTCACATTTTTGTAAATATTTCATTATATCTTTTCATGTGACAACACTTAAAGCGGAAGTAAACCCATCGATTTAACAGTTTCAAAAAGCAGTTACATTCCCGGCATGCCGGGAATGCCAACTGTCACGTTGGTTGTGCTCTCAACCAAACTGTCAAACCATCCAATGGCTGGTGTCATAACTGATCACATGTGCAGCAACATGGCAGTTGAAGATTAAACAGAGGCCAAGATGGCAGCTTCCTTGCCTGAAAATGATAGGAGGGTTTACTTCCACTTTAAGAAATTGCACTTTGCTACAATATAAAGTAGTGAGTGTACAGCTTGTATAACAGTGTAAATTTGCTGTCCCCTCAAAATAACTCAACACACAGCCATTAATGTCTAAACCGCTGGCAACAAAAGTGAGTACAAAAAAAGGGGGCGGTACAATCCAATAAAAAATCAATTAACAATAAAATCATGTGAGGTTGGCAGAACCAGAGAAGGAGGGGAGGGAAAATGGAAACACAGACTGAAACCTCTAGGGAAAAATTAACCCATTGTGGAATCAAATTGTATTACTTTAAAAACAAATTCACATCCATTCTACTATCCACTCCACTAGAAAATCAACCCCACATTATTTTAATTGTTAATTGATTTTAAATTGGATTGTACCGCCCCTTTTTTTGGAGGAATGGCTATCTTTTCTATATAAACTTGATTTTATTATAAACCTGTATGCTATGAGGAAGGCTCTGGCCGAAACATGTAAGCATTTTAGATGTCACACTGCTGTTAGTGCTCAATAAAGATTTAAGAAGAAGCAATCTAGTTGCAGGCATTTCTTGTTATTTTGATGTTTATGGGACACAAGAAGCCTGAGCACCGTTATTCAGCTCATCATTCTACAATCATGCGGTAGAGCTTGGGTGAGTTTTTGTCTACATTATCATCTGAGCACCAACAGCCCCCCACCCTTTTAACCTCTGCAGCAAAGCTGGCAGCACTCATACGTCTATTTCCAAAAGACAACCCCTGGATATGACGCCGAGCACATGCACTCAACTTCTTTGGTTGACCATAGCAGGGCCTGTTCTGAGTGGAACCTGTCCTGTTAAACCGCTGAATGGTCTTGTCCACCATGCTACAGCTCAGTTTCAGGGTCTTGGCAATCTTCTTATAGCCTAGGCCATCTTTATGTAGAGCAACAATTCTTTTTTTCCAGATCATCCCAGAGTTCTTTGCCATGTTGAACTTCCAGTGACCAGTATGAGAGAGTGAGAGCGATGACACCAAATTTAACACACCTGCTCACCATTCACACCTGATATCTTGTAATACTAACGAGTCACAGGACATCGGGGAGGGAAAATGGCTAATTGGGCCCAATTTGGGGAATTTTCACTTAGGGGTGTACTCACCTTTTTTGCCAGCGGTTTAGACATTAACCACTTGACCACTGGGCACTTAAACCCCCTTCCTAACCAGACGAATTGTCAGCTTTCGGTGCTCTCACATTTTGAATGACAATTACTCAGTCATACAACACTGTACCCATATGAAATTTTTGTCCTTTTTTTCACACAAATAGAGCTTTATTTTATTTAATCACTGTTGGGTTTTTTATTTTTTGCGCTATAAGAGAAAAAAGACTGAAAATTTTGTAAAAAAATGAATTTTTCTTTGTTTCCGTTATAAAATTTAGCAAATTAGTATTTTTTCTTCATAAATTTTGGCCAAAATTTATACTGCTACATATCTTTGGTAAAAATAAGTACAAATTGGTGCATATTTTTTGGTCTTTGTGAAAGTTATAGAGTCCACAAGCTATGGTGCCAATATCTAAAACTTGATCACACCTGAAGTACTGACGGCCTATCTCATTTCTTGAGACCCTAACATGCCAGAAAAGTACAAATACCCCCCAAATGACCCCTTTTTGGAAAGAAGACATTCCAAGGTATTTAGAAAGAGTCATTGTGAGTTTTTTGAAGTTGTCATTTTTTCCCACAATTCTTTGCAAAATCAAGATTTTTTTTTTCTTTTTTTTTTTTCACAAAATTGTCATATTAGCAGGTTATTTCTCACACACAGCATATACATACCACAAATTACACCCCAAAACACATTCTGCTATTCCTCCCGAGTATGGCGATACCACATGTGTGAGACTTTTACACAGCGTGGCCACATACAGAGGCTCAACATGCAGGGAGCACCATCAGGCGTTCTGGAGCACCCAGGCCAATTCTGACATTTCTCTCCTACATGTAAAAATCATCATTTGTTTGCTAGAAAATTACATAGAACCCCAAAACATTATATATGTTTTTTTTAGCAAAGACCTTAAAGAATATAATGGTGGTCGTTGCAACTTTTTATCTTGCACGGTATTTGCGCAGAAATTTTTCGAACGCGTTTTTTACGGAAAAAAACTGTTTTGTGCTTAAAAGAAAAAAAAACAGTAAAGTTAGCCCAATGTTTTTGCATAATGTGAAAGATGAAGTTACGCTGAGTAAATAGATACCTAACATGTCACCCTTCAAAATTGCACACGCTCGTGGAATGGCGCCAAACTTCGCTACTTAAAAATCCCCATAGGCAACGATTTAAATATTTTTACTGGTTACATGTTTTGAGTTACAGAGGAGGTCTAGGGCCAAAATTATTGCTCTCGCTCTAACGTTCGCAACGATACCTCACATGTGTGGTTTGAACACCGTTTTCATATGTGGGCGGGGCTTACGTATGCGTTCACTTCTGCATGCGAGCTCGCGGGGGCAGGGGCGCTTTAAAAAATATATATATATTTTTATTGTTTATTTTACTTTATTTATTTTAGTTTGACATGTTTCTCCGCCCCAAATTTTTTTTTGATCACTTTTATTCCTCTTACAAGGAATGTAAACATCCCTTGTAATAGGAATATGGCATGACAGGTCCTCTTTACAGTGAGATATGGGGTCAATAAGACCCCACATCTCACCTCTAGGCTGGGAAGCCTGAAAAAACAAAACAAAAAAAACAATCTTGGCTTTGATCGTAGCGGTGAGTCGGTAGAAGCACCGGAGGGCAGCGGGAGGGGGGGCATCCCCTCTCACCTCCCGTAAGAGTGATCAAACGGTGGAACAGCCGCTATGATCGTTCTTATGGTGCAGGGAATCGCTAGCTGAAAAAGTGAATATCTGAATGATGCCCGTAGCTGCTCCCATCATTCAGATATCCCCGCATAAAGTTAAGGACGTCATATGACGGCCGGCGGGCGGGAAGTGGTTATTGCCGGGTATTGCGGAGTATTGCCGGGTATTGAGGAGTATTGCCGGGTATTGAGGAGTATTGCCGGGTATTGCGGAGTATTGAGGAGTATTGCCGGGTATTGCCGAGTATTGCCGGGGTATTGTGGGGTATTGCGGAGTATTGCCGGGTATTGTGGAGTATTGCCGGGTATTGCGGAGTATTGCCGGGTATTGCGGAGTATTGCCGGGTATTGCGGAGTATTGCCGGGTATTGCGGAGTATTGCCGGGTATTGCGGAGTATTGCCGGGTATTGCAGAGTATTGCCGGGTATTGCGGGGTATTGCCGGGTATTGAGGAGTATTGCAGGGTATTGAGGAGTATTGAGGAGTATGGCAGGGTATTGCGGAATATGGCAGGGTATTGCACAGTATGGCAGGGTATTGCACAGTATGGGCAGAGTATGGGCAGGGTATTGCACAGTATGGGCAGGGTATTGCACAGCATGGGCAGGGTATTGCAGAGTATTGCACAGGGTATTGCAGAGTATTGCACAGGGTATTGTACAGGGTATTGCACAGTATTGGCAGGGTGTATTGCAGAGTATTGGCAGGGTATTGTACAGGGATGGCTGAGCAGGGATGGATGGATGGCTGGATCTGTGACTGCAATTGTCACAGATCCAGCCCACAGCTGACATGATCTGACATGGGGGAGGGAGCGGACATGATCCGCTCCCTCCCCTCTCCTCTCACACTGTACCGATCGGTACAGAGAGGGGAGGGAGGAACCGGCGTCATCACATGACGCCGGTCTGTTTACAAGTGATCGCTCCGTCATTTGACGGAGCGATCACGTGGTAAACGGCCGCGATTAGCGGCCATCTACCGTGGTCCGTGATGAACCGGGTCTTCCGGACCCGGTGGTCACGGACATATCCTGGAGCGCGCCCCAGGGGGCGCGCGGGAGCAAGATTCTGGGAGGACTCGACCGCGCTGTGGACGTCTTTCGTCCATGGCGCGGTCGGCAAGTGGTTAATGGCTGCGTGTTGAGTTATTTAAGGGGACAGCAAATTTATACTGTTGTACAAGCTGTACACTCTCTACTTTACATTGTAACAAAGTGTAATTTCTTCAGTGTTGTCACAGGAAAGGTATAATAAAATATTTACAAAAATGTGAGGAATGTACTCACTTTTGTGAGATACTGTATATGTCTCTTTTCACATCACTTACAGGATATCGTAAAGTAATTATTCTGACATTTAACCCTTTCATGCCAATGCCAATTTCTATATAATATAAACATTCCTTGTGACAGTAATAGGTGGTGACAGGCACTCTTTATGGAGGGATAGGGGGTCCCCAAACCGTATTCAGATTGCCAAACTCAGCGATTTTGGGTCTCCAATATATATTAAATGTCTTCAATGCCCCTGAAGATGTTTAATACAACGAAACGCCATGTAGGGTGAAGTTCTGGAAGCGTGGCATTCGTTTGCATGTGGACCGTGGTCATCTTGCTGGTTTGAGATGATCAGAAGTATTTTATGTTGCATGATATGCTATTTTTATTGTCTGCAGTGTGAGTATATCTATGTGGTTGTAATAAATTTTAAGTGGTTTAATATACTACACCATGAAGTGGTATTTGTTCTTATACCTTTTAACATGAGGAGAGTTGCCTGGAATTATGCTGGAGCAGTGCGTGGTGGATATGATTGCTAAATAATAAATGACATCTCGTTG
This sequence comes from Rana muscosa, assembly GCA_029206835.1. Lineage (NCBI taxonomy): Eukaryota > Metazoa > Chordata > Amphibia > Anura > Ranidae > Rana > Rana muscosa. The sequence goes on from CM055117.1 coordinate 589,110,249, forward strand.
CTATTTTTTATGATACTTTATATCAGACCACTCTGCTCCTTTTCAAATTCACGCACTCACCAGGATAGACAACTCATTCCCATAACTGTTGACATTCATCATATGTACAGTATACAAGTTCCACAGCAAATTAGATTCAGTCCCTGTTATCCACATTAAAACAGTCACACAACCTGTGTACTTTATACGTGTCATTAATTAAAGTGGATGTAAACCCGAAATTTTTATTCTTTTTTTTGCTGTCACAATGTAGAGTATAAGATTTCCTATCATCTGTGCCCATCTTGCCACAAAGAGTTAATCCAGCTCTGAGCAATCCTCTTTTATTGTTCAGTGAGATAAAACGGACAAACAGAGTTACCTTTGTCCATTCCGCCCCTTTGCTTTGAGTGCCAGGTTATTTACATAACTCGTGCACTAGCTTTAGAGAGGCATTATTTTTTAATTCCCACCCACACTCCTTTTCTGAAGTCATGTGGTTACTTTTCTGGATTTTGACCAGTGGCGTAACTAGAACCTTCAGGGCCCCGATGCAAGAAACCATGAAGGGCCCCCCTGACCCCCCGGACAGGGCTTTTTTCTCCGAGCCCGGTGGCGGAACAACAGGACCCGGTCGCAAGTGGGTGGCTGCATAAAAAAGGGATTTTTATAACAGCTTACCTGTAAAATCCTTTTCTTGGAGTACATCACGGGACACAGAGCGACTTAGTCATTACTAATGGGTTATATAGTTTACCTTCAGGTGTTGGCACTGGCCAATTCCAAACCGGAAGTACCCTCCCCTATATAAGCCCCTCCCACCCGGGAGCACCTCAGTTTTGTAGCCAAGCAATAAGTGTCCCAAAAAGAGGGGTGGGAGCTCTGTGTCCCGTGATGTACTCCAAGAAAAGGATTTTACAGGTAAGCTGTTATAAAAATCCCTTTTTCTTTTTCGTACATCACGGGACACAGAGCGACTTAGTCATTACTAATGGGACGTCCCAAAGCAATGCCAAATGAGGGGGGGGGTACATAAGCTGGGCGCCATCAGGCATGAGGATCTTTTGCGGCCTGCAACACACTGCGCCCAAAGGCGACATCCTCCTGACTTCTAACGTCTACCTGATAGAATCTAGTAAACGTGTGTACCGAAGACCATGTTGCGGCCTTACATACTTGAGCCAGGGAGGCCTGGTGATGCACTGCCCATGAAGTTCCAACCGCTCTTGTGGAGTGCGCCCTAACTTTGAACGGAGGCGGTCTCTTTCTCAAGCCATAGGCTTGTATTATGACCTGTCGAATCCACTTGGCTAAAGTAGATTTTGATGCTGCCTGACCCCTTCTGGGGCCTTCCGGCAGAACAAACAAAGAATCCGTTCTGCGAATCTGAGCAGTGGCTTTTAGATAAGCTTTAACTGCTCTTACCACATCCAAAGAATGTAATAACTTTTCCTCTACTGAGCTAGGTTTGGGGAAGAAAGAAGGAAGAACCACATCTTGGTTCAAATGAAACCTCGATACCACCTTAGGAAGAAAGGCTGGATGAGGACGTAATACTACTCTGTCCTTATGGATAACCAGATATGGCTCCTTACAGGACATAGCTGCTAATTCCGACACTCTTTTAGCCGAACAAATGGCTACTAAGAAAACCAATTTCCTGGTGAGAAGAACCAAGGAAATGTGTTGTAATGGTTCAAACGGTTGTTTCTGTAGAACCGACAGAACCAGGTTTAAGTCCCAAGGACATATGGGAATACTAACCGGAGGGCTAATACGCATCACTCCTTGTATAAAGGCTTTGACTAGTGAATGCGAAGCCAAGGGCCTTTGAAAAAATATTGACAAGGCCGAAATCTGACCCTTGATAGTACTCAAGGCCAGCTTCCTATCTACAGCCCACTGTAGGAAGTCCAGAATCCTCCCTATCATGTACTTACGTGGATGCCATTTCTTGGTCTCACACCACGTAATGTACGCTTTCCAGATCCTATAATAGATCTGCCTGGATACCGGTTTCCTGGCATTGATCATGGTAGATACCACAGAATTAGAGAGCCCTCTCTTTTTCAGAATGTGGGCTTCAATAGCCAGGCCGTCAAACCTAGGGCTGGTAAGGAAGGGTGGTATATCGGTCCTTGCGACAGCAGGTCCGGACGAAGTGGGAGGGTCCACGGACTCCTCACTGACATTTTTACAATCTCCGCGTACCATGCCCTTCGGGGCCACGCTGGAGCCACCAGAATCACTGGTTTCTTTTCTACCCTGATTCTGCGGAGTAATCGCGGTAACAATTGTGGCGGTGGGAATGCATATATCAGCTTGAACCGATCCCAAGGGAACACTAGGGCATCCGAGCCGCAAGCTAGGGGATCCCTTGTGCGAGACACAAACCTGTCCACCTTTGCGTTGAATCTGGATGCTAGCAGATCTACATCCGGTGTTCCCCACCGCTGGCATATTGCCTGGAAAACCTCGGGGTGAAGAGACCATTCCCCCGGGCATAATTGTTGGCGACTTAGAAAGTCCGCTCTCCAATTTTCCACTCCTGGGATGAAAACCGCGGATATGGCTGGGACATATCTTTCTGCCCACTCCAGGATGCAATTTGCTTCCTTCTGGGCTGCACGACTTTTGGTGCCACCCTGATGATTGATATATGCCACTGCCGTGGCATTGTCTGATTGAATTCTGACAGGGGACCCCTGGAGTTTGGATGTCCATGCTACTAGGGCATACCGGGCTGCTCGTATCTCTAAGAGATTGATGGGCAGGGCCTTTTCTGCTTCTGACCACCTGCCCTGGAGAGACCATTGCTCCAGCACTGCCCCCCAGCCGATGAGGCTGGCATCTGTAGTGACCACCTTCCAAGAAACCGGACTGAAGGGTTTCCCTCTTTCCAGATTCTGGGGCACCAACTACCAATGGAGGCTCTTGCGAACGGAAGGGGACAGGGACATTGGTAAGTCTAAAGCCTGAACTTTTTTGTTCCAGGCTGACAGTATGGCCCTTTGCAAATTCCTTGAATGGAATTGACCGTAGGGTACCGCTTCGAATGAAGCCACCATCTTTCCCAGCAGCCTCATGCAGAGACGTATGGATGGTTTTCTTTTTGTACCCACTAAGTGGGTCAAATTTCTTAAAGACGACACCTTCTCTGGAGGTAAGAAAATCTTTCTCTGATTTGAATCCAGCCTTAGCCCTAAGTATTCCAGACTTTTGACTGGTCTTAGAGCTGACTTGTCCCGGTTGATAATCCAACCGTGATATTCCAGATACTCGATTGTCTTGTGAATAGCTACTTCCAGCTTTTCCACTGAGTGGTCTATTAGTAGCAGGTCGTCTAGATATGCCATTATCGTTACACCCTGTGTTCTTAGATTGGCCAATAATGGGGCCAGAATTTTTGTGAACACTCGTGGTGCTGTGGCCAGACCGAAAGGTAAGGCTCTGAACTGAAAATGGCGCCCTTCTACTGCAAAGCGTAGAAATTTCTGATGGGCCGGAAAGATGGGAATATGCAGATAAGCATCCCTTATGTCGATCGAGGCTAGCCATTCCTGCCCTTGTAGGGCGGTGGCCACTGATCGGATCGACTCCATCCGAAAAGTCCTGATATTTAGGAACTTGTTTAGCCCTTTTAGATTTAATATGGGCCTCACGTCCCCATTTGGTTTGGGGACTGTGAAAAGGTTCGAGTAAAACCCGAATCCGCTTTCTTCCAGGGGAACCTTCATGATTACCCCTTGGAGCAATAGTTGTTCTAGTGCCAGAAGGAGGGATCCTCTCTTTTGGGGATCTCTTGGCACGTTTGACCTCATAAATTGGGCAGGAGGAGTGCCTTTTAACTCCAGCTTGTATCCCAGACTTACTGCGGAGAGCACCCATCTGTCTCTGATGGTGTCCCGCCAGGTCTCTGTGAACAACTGAAGTCTTCCCCCCACCCGATTGAGCGGGGGCAATACTTCATGCCTTAGGGGGAGGTTTTGTACCTCTTTTGATCCAGGGCTTCTTGTTACCCTGTGATTGTCCCTGATTTCTGCCCCCTGAATTTGACCGCGGAGGCCGTCGGAACTGCTTCACAGCCGATGTGCCCGGGACTGGAGAGGTAGGCCTCTTAAAAGAAGGACTTCTACCCTTGTTCTTAACCGGTAAGAGTGAACTTTTACCGGCAGAAATTTTCTGGATATATTTGTCCAGATCTTCTCCAAATAAGCGTTCTCCATGAAATGGGAAGCTAACCAGCAGTTTTTTACAGGGAGCTTCAGCAGACCAGTTTTTGAGCCACAGAAGCCTACGCATATGTACTATAGACAGCGTAAAGCGGGAGGCCTGTTGGATTGTATCCTTTATGGCGTCCACCGCAAAACACAAGGCTCTAGGCAGGTCAGCTAGGGCATGAGCCTGCTGATCTGGTAAGTCCCTTAAGACTTGTTTCAACTGATCTTTCACTGCTTGGCAGACTCCAATCGCTGCTACCGCAGGTTGTGTCACCATACTTGCTGTAGAGAAAGCAGATTTTAGTAAAGACTCCAATTTTTTATCTATTGGGTCTTTGAACATTGGAACATTATCTACTGGACATGTCAGTGATTTGTTAACAGAAGAGATGGCTGCGTCCACTATAGGGACCCTCCATTTTCTTATGAACTTATCCTCCATGGGATAGATCACCGGAAATCTCTTGGGGGGAGCAAATATTTTATCAGGATGCTCCCAATCCTGGTAAATAAGCCCTTCTAATAAAGGGTGGATTGGGAAGGAACAGACCGCCTGGGGAGCTTTTAGCGACCCCAGCGAGGAAACCGTAGTGGATGGTGGTTCCGCCAGAGGCATTTTAAATGCTGATCGGACCATGTTAGTCAGAGACTGAACCCATAATCTTTCAGCCTGAGAAGCTGAGAAAGGTTCTTCCACTGTTGATTCCTCTATAAGTGAATCAACCTCATCCTGATCCCCTTCAGGTAGGTCGATCTCTGTGTGGGGCTGTTCCTCCACTAACAGGCACTCTGAAGGAGGAGACGGAGATCGGACGCGCTTTCCCTGAGATAGGGAAGCAGCGATCAATGCTGTTAATCTCTCTTCTAATCCTCCCAGAGTTGAGGATAAAACCTCCTCTGTTATATATACAGGAGCAGGTGGACTGGGGACAGCCGCAGCACCAGGCATTCCTGCGGGGTTTCTACGGCTACTGACCTCTGCATTCTCAGGGGAGATTGGTGCAGTGCAAGCATGCCCAATATCCTCAGAGCCCGATGGAGACCCCTTTGGCTTCCTGGAAGATTTATTTCCAGAGCGTCTGGACGACATATCCTTTAAGCACAAAGCTGAGGTATTCCCGTCGTCATACACCAATTTTTGCTGGTAATAGTCTAACACAGGTGCTGCTATATACCAGCTGGTGTCCACTAAAGTGCCTTTCTATGGGGATGCCTGCATCAACCGCCTCTGTGTGCCACTGTTTGTTGCTAGCTCTGTTTGCATGCAGCTGACACTTGTACTGTGTCTTTTAACCATGCTGGGATGCCCGCACATGCGCAGAAGCGCCGCGGCGCGCATCGAGCGTCATCCACCCGCCCCGCCCCTTTTTTTTTTCATAGGAGGCGCGTGCACGCGCCCGCGCGCGCGCCCGTGCGCCAACGGCGCCCTTTTCGAAAACCAACAGAGGACTAGGAGCCAGGGCCCTTTTTGCCGGAGGGCCTGTGCGGTGGATGAACGCAGCAACAGGGCAGAGGAAGTGGATTCCCACAGAGAAACTTACCAGCTGCCTGGACCTTTTGAGTTGAGAAAACCAAAGATCCACATTACAAGAAAAATGGACTACAGCGGCCTCTAGTGGTTTAACACAGGTACCGCGGTCCCTGTTTTTTTTTTTTTCTTGACTACTATTAAAATTTTACATTTTCAGTAGTTATAGGCAAACACAGATATTTAGCGGGAATACCGTTAGGTAACAGACAGAAAGACAAATTAGGCTTGGGGGTCCCCCAATAGAACCAAGTTCCTGGGGGCCCCCACTTACCTGATCCCCGCCGCAGGACTTTGTTTGGTCCACAAAAGTCCAAACTTCACCTATCACGGCAGGCATTGTAATTAAACCTTCAGGGACCGGGTTCCCAAGGATTCCACTCCCCTGGACCTGTATAGCACCCTGCACAGACAGCGTCTTGGTCGTGGGTATGACCAGAGCTCTGGATCCCAGGGTCCAGCCCTCCTAAGAGAAGCATTACAGGCAAAACCTTGCTCTTCTGCTGCAAGGCCCGGGTACCGACCGTTTAGCTATGAAGCTTTTTTGGTGGGATCCGGAACAGCTTACTAAGGCCCAAAAGAACCTGTACGCAAGCCCAGTGAAAACACATGTTACTCTTTGGCCAACACCTTAGACACTGGCAAAAAACTGAGGTGCTCCCGGGTGGGAGGGGCTTATATAGGGGAGGGTACTTCCGGTTTGGAATTGGCCAGTGCCAACACCTGAAGGTAAACTATATAACCCATTAGTAATGACTAAGTCGTTCTGTGTCCCGTGATGTACGAAAAAGAAAAGGAATAGATTTCTCCATTTACCCCTGCTTCTCCTCCTCTCCCTCTCCCTCCCGCAGGCATTCAGTGGCTGCAGGATGAAAATGGAGAGATTGGTTCCTCTATGCCAGTGTTTCTCAATAGTGATGATGCATTTAATGGGTTAAAACAGGCGGTCAGGAGGCAACATATTGCCTTTTTACCGGCTGTCAAATGCCTCTGAAAAGCGATGTGAGCATGGATCGCTTTTCAGTGGAACAGCATTTTTTTGCTGGTACTATGAACAAGCAAAAAAAATAAAAATAAAAATCGGTTCTGATTGTACACATATAGGGGGTCATGTAAACACACATACATACACATACACTGTATATATACATACACACACACACATATATATAAATGCACATATGCATACACATATAAACCAATGGGGGCTGGTGCTCAGAATTTTTGGGGGGCGCAAGCAAACTGAAAAATTATTTAAAAACAATTGCAGCCTCACTGTGCCCATCAAAAGCAGCCACTGTGCCCTCAAACGCAGCCACTGTGCCATGAAACGCAGCCACTGTGCCATGAAACGCAGCTACTGTGCCATGAAACGCAGCCACTGTGCCATCAAACGCAGCCACTGTGCCATCAAACGCAGCCACTGTGCAATCAAACGCAGCCACTGTGCCATCAAACGCAGCCACTGTGCCATGAAACACAGCCACTGTGCCATCAAACGCAGCCACTGTGCCATCAAACGCAGCCACTGTGCAATCAAACGCAGCCACTGTGCCATGAAATGCAGCCACTGTGCCATCAAACGCAGCCACTGTGCCATCAAACGCAGCCACTGTGCAATCAAACGCAGCCACTGTATCATCAAACGCAGCCACTGTGCCATCAACCGCAGCCACTGTGCCATCAAACGCAGCCACTGTGCAATCAAACGCAGCCACTGTACCATCAAACGCAGCCACTGTGCCATCAACCGCAGCCACTGTGCCCATCAAACGCAGCCACTGTGCCATCAAACGCAGCCACTATGACCCCACCCATGCGCAGTCTGCCCGGCACTTACCCTGTCTCTGTGGGGCAGCGGGTGACAGCGACGTGTGGTGTCCTCTATGCGTCTCCTCCCATCCTGTCCTCCTGATAGGCGTCCAATAGCGGCGCCTTCTTTTCAGCCAATAAGGTGACAGGTAACAGACCTGAGCACCTGATTGGTGGAGAGGCGGTTCAGTGTTAGAAAAGTGAATATTCATTTGCTTTTCTATCACACCTGGGTGGACTGCGAGTGCCCAGCATGGTGCTTGCAGTTCACCTATTTTGAAGCCTATTAGTGCTTAAAAAACACCCCCCGCCACTGTAATTCAGGTGCCCGGCGTCCGAAAAGGGGCTGGGCACCTGAATAGGGGGTGGTAGTGGCAGCCATGAATAGATTCATGCTATGCATGAATCTATCTATTAGTTATAGAGGGGGTGGCTGGAGAGAGGGGGCGGCGCCTGTGCGCCCTTATGGACACACCGCCACTGATATAAACACATACATGCACACTCACATACATACATATGCACATGCGCATACATACATGCACATGAGCACCCACACATGCATACATACATGCACATGAGCACCCACACATGCATACATACATGCACATGAGCACACACACATGCAAACACACACACATGAACACACACACATGCAAACACACACACATGCAAACACACACACACATGAACACACACACACATGAACACACACACATATAAACACACACACACATGCAAACACACACACATGAACACACACACATGAACACACACACACACATGAACACACACATATGCAAACACACACACACATGAACACACACGCATGCAAACACACACATATAAACACACATACAGTAGATAAAAAAACGTCAGTGCTTTACCTTTCTGCTCTTCCTGCTGGGTACTGCACTGTAGGGGGGAGACAAAGAGCACAGCACACACTGTGCTTTTTGTAATCAATGTGATGAGCTCCCCGCACACAGTGCCGATTACAGTTCGGCTTAGGATCGGGGAGCTCGTCTCCGCTCCTCCTATCGAAGTACTGTATACAGGGGGCCCTTGAGGGCCTACTGCAGGAAGGGGCCCGGTCGCCATGGCGACCTCAGCGACCCCTATAGTTCCACCACTGATTTTGACTGGATGTTAGTGATCATAGCAGAAGAATACACAGGAGAAAATGCATGTTGACAAGGGGAGTGTAGAGGAGGGCGAGGAGTCTACTGACATCACGACTCCACCCACCGAGCTCCAGACAACAGATCCACCCACAGAATCTGCAGTTTTTCCGTTCTTATAACAGACAGAGGGGAGACATTTGACAGATAAGGATACATGCAGGAGGCATCTATATCCTTATAGATCAGCACTATGGCAGTAGTTTAGAAAGGATGAGAGTGGGTTTACATCCACTTTAAGGAGTTAAATTGGTAATGCAATTACTCACAACAAAACCACTTTCTAGCTACCTCCTCTACCTTCCCACCACCATTATTCCAATCTTAAAGTAGGCACCAGAAAAATAAACCCAGGCTATGGATACTTAGTGCCCACCCTGTCCCTATAGTAGTATCCATATTTAAATTGGGCAAAGCCAGTTAGACACCTCAGCAGCACACACTGGGTTCCATCCACCACTCCTGACAAGTACATCATTACCATCAGCAAAGTATAGTACCTAGCTATGAACCACCCAGCCATGATCCTCAATCCGAGGTTGTAAAATATACTGTACATCTCACTGGCATAGAGATGTGTTATTTATACAGAAATTTTTCACTTTCTCTATAAAAAAGTAGAGACATCAAACTTGGAGCCATTGGCATCACTGTCTAGCAGTATCTGATGTTTATTAAAACTTATCAGCAAACAGAAAAAAAACATATATAGCCTAAAATATTTATCACAGCTATCTTTTGGAACAGCTTCAGTACAGTACATGATAATAAACTGTCATGAAGAATGATTTAACTTTTTAATTATTTACATTTAGCTCAGAGTTTACAACAATTTTTGAGAAATACCAAAGTTCTAACCTCCACATATAATGATAACAGCATTGTGAGTCCGGTGCCAATGTCCAAAAAGTGCTGTAAAATCTAGTTAGCGTTACCAGTCCAAATTTTGTGCATTCCTATTGCTTCTTAACAAAAGCAAAAATGATCAGCTTTGTAGAGAGATGTAAAAAAGTTCATATATTTGTTTTATTCCAGGCAAACAATTAACTAAACAGTTGAAATACACATACTGTATGTAAGTTGTTCTGCCTGCCAAATGCAATGAGATTATCAGACAAATGATCGTCTGTTTTTTTTCTGCATTCTAGTCTCATATTGAAAATGAAGGGTTTACTAAAGTTGCAAAAATTCTCATACATCAAAATCAAAATTCGGAAGTGATCTAATGTGTTGTAGTGTATTTATATTGTATTTTTGAACAACTGTACTGAATAACCACTTCTCTACCGCCCCATAGTAATATGATGGCGGCAGGAACCCTTTGTCCCTCTGGGCCGCCGTCATATGACGTCTTTGGCTTTCCGAGGCTCGGGAGCCGATGTGCGTGCCCAGCGGCCGCGATGTCCGCCGGGCACCCGCGATTGCCTGTCACACAGCAGGGATGTGGATCTGTGTGTGTAAACATACAGATCCACGTCTTGCCAGGTGAGAGGAGACCGATGGTGTGTTCCCAGTACAGAGGAACACTGATCGGTCTCCTCCCCTTGTTTGTCCCCTCCCCCCACAGTTAGAATCACTCCCTAGGATACACATTTAACCCCTTGATCGCCCCCTAGTGTTAACCCCTTCCCTGCCAGTCACATTTACACAGTATTCAGTGCATTTTTAGAGCACTGATTGCTGTATAAATGTGACTGATCCCAAAATAGTGTCAAAAGTGTCCGATATGTCCACCGCAATGTCACAGTCATGATAAAAGTTGCAGATCGCCGTCATTACTAGTGAAAAAAAATAACAATAAAAATGCCATAAATGTAACCCCTATTTTGTAGACGCTATAACTTTTGCGCAAACCAATCAATATACACTTATTGCAATTTTTTTACCTAAAATATGTAGAAGAATACATATCGGCCTAAACTGAGGATTTTTTTTTTTTATGGGATATTTATTATAGCAAAAAGTAAAAAATAATGTGTTTTTTTCAAAATTGTCGCTCCTTTTTTGTTTATAGCGCAAAAAATAAAAACCGCAGAGGTGATCAAATACCACTAAAATAAATCTCTATAGTGGGGAAAACAATTATCAAAATTTCATATGGGTACAGTGTTGCATGACCGCGCAATTGTCATTCAAAGTGTGACAGCGCTGAAAGCTGAAAATTGACCTGGGCAGGAAGGGGGTGACAATGCCCTGAATTGAAGCGGTTAAATGAAAAGCATATGATCTGTTTATCTTACAAGAAATTTTTTCGTGATTGTCCCTTCAGATAATTTCACATGAATTGTCGTGATCGGCTCTCCAAAGCTGTGTACTAACAATCAGATTATCCTACGATCGCTTTGAAAGCGGTATTTTTCCTACAAATTTCTGATCGTGTCTAGGGACCACAAGGATTTATTTTTTGCAGCCAGTCTTGTGATCATGACACCTTGTCAAGACACAGAGAGATCCTGAACTCCCTGATTTCTTTTTAAAAGACCACACTGCAGTTGATTATTCATTAGCAGTACTCTGGTCTCTCACCCTGTGATTGGACAATAAAGGAGCAACAATATATTGATTGTGTCATTACTACGCTCTCTCCTCCCATCAGGAATGTGCAGTATTAGGCAGACAGCACAGGTTTATGCAGCAGAGCCTTCCTCATCCAGTATGAGGTTTATTTTATGAGTACGGTCAGGTAGCTATGGCAGCTGTATGCAGGGCTGCTGACAAGGGGGTATTTCCAGCTTTCCAGTACTGGACCCAGCCCTGCTAATTCAACAGGGGGGCAGAGAGGTGACTCCCCTATTTGTTTGAGGAGGGGGGGGGCAAGGATAAAAAGGGAAAAAGGGAACTATTTAAAGACTTTTGTGTGCAGCCGCTGGTGTAAATTGGCCATTAGGGGATAAAAACATGTGGGATTATGCTGTTGTTTAATTGTAAACAAAGCTCCACATACATACAACTCACATTTCACATGAAATTAAACCTTTTTTAAACGTTATTACGCTATTGCATGCCTCTGTCATTTTTCGCATGTGGTGTATTTGAGGCGAGTCTTTGAACAAACCAGGAGCAAATAGTGGCTTTTGAGCTGGGCTATTATCAGGAGGATCAAAAGACCTGTGTTTTACATCAGTGTTCCATAACCTATACAGGACAAAGGAAATAAAGGAGGACCTCAGCAGGCTAATGCTATTAATTACAGGCTTATTGTTTAAGCTCATAAAGTGAGGGTAAACCTGGTGGGGGATGTGTGCACACTGCATGAAGAAACCATTACACATGATTGATGTTATTATAGACTTTTGTTGTTCAGTTTAATATTTTATCAAGGACTGAGTGTGAATCACGGAGCACGATTTATTGATTTATATATTTCATTTGTATATTTTTTTTTTTAAATGATGTTACCTTTTATCTATTGTTATATATAATATTTTCTTACTGGATATCTGATTATTACTTAGTGTATTTATTGGCGTATAACACTCACTTTTTTACCCTGAAAATAGAGGGTAAACTGTGCCTGCGTGTTATATGCAGGGGGCTGTGGAAAGTTTTTTTCCTAAAACTTCCCTCTTAAAGTTAGAGTGCATGTTATACGCCGATAAATATGGTATTTTAAGGGTTGAATATTAGGCCCCTTTCACACTGAGGCGTATTTCAGGCGTTTTTGCGCTAAAAATAGTGCATAAATAACGCCTGAACTACTCCTGCCCCAGCCTTCTCAATGTGAAAGCCCGAGGGGCTGTGTATACCGCTCCTTTACCGCTCCTTGCCATTGAAATCAATGGTACACCGCGGTAATACCGCCCGCAAACCGCGGCTATAGCCGCGGTTTGCGGGCGGTATTAACCCTTTTTCGGCCGCTAGCGGGGGTTAAAACCGCAGCGCTAGCGGCCGCATATCGCGGTAAAACACGACGGTATAGGGCGCTGAAAATCGCGCCGCTATACTGTCACCGCATATGCCCGCCCCAGTGTGAAAGGGGCCTTAGCGCTGCACAGTGTGCTATATATACTCTTTTCAATACCTTCCAAGCTCCCAAAGATGTTACCAAAAAAAAAAGAAAAACAGAATTAGTACAAAAGTACTAGCAAAACTTGGAATGCTACCAACCGTTACGAGCTCTGAGAGCATAATGAGCAATACCCAAAGCTCTGACCTATTTGTTTTATCTCAGTTAACATCCTCAGGGCCTACAGACACTGACTTACACTATAACTAAACCTCCACTTTTACAAATCTTTGAACATGTACACAGATTGGTGAAAATCCCAGTTTGAAAAGGTACAGAGTGGTTTATATTATAACTAAGCATGTACTGATCTCTAGATATTTGGGGTCCAACTGTCTGGTGAGTATTCATCCTTATGGGTGATCATGTTTGCATAAGGTTCACAAGAGTGAACCCTCACTTCAGTTTCGGAATAAATTTGACCTTTGCAAAGAGCTTTTTATTATGGACCATATTAGTTCTGACTATTTGTACTATTATTGCACTGACTCTTACCATGTGCTGACAATCACATCCCCCATCTACCATGAGCTGATCTACATCTGTACTCACCTTCACTAGATTCTTAGTAGCAGTCACCCACACCATCCCTGACTACCAAAAGCTGACCTAAACCTGTCCCCACCATCAGCTGATTCTTACAATAAGCTGGCACCCATACCATCCCTGACTACCACCAGCTAACCCCCCACACCACCCAGCTACCATAAACAAATCCTTACCTAAATCTAAATATATTTTGTTCTGCAATAATACAGGGCTGTCTATTCAGATCCATGCAGAAGCCCAGTTGTGACTGTTTTTTTTTATTTTAAGGAAACTAAATTCTTAAACATGGCTGCTGCAGTCAGAATAGTAAAACCACTGATTAACATTCTGTAATCAATCAGTGTTGATCTTAAATCTTAAAAGTGTTTAGCCCTGTCTGTAAACATCAGCTGTTATGTCTTTGCTATGATTACCAGTATTCATAGCAGGAGTCTGTGAAGAGGTGTGCTTAGTGCTGTGGAACAGGTGTGAAGATGGATTTGTTAATAGCGGATTCTTGATTATTGCCCCTTGAGCTTATAGTGTGTCATCAACAACTAAGTGAGTGATTGCTGAAGACATCTGTCAAAGAACTGATGTGCAATTGATTATTTACATTATTAATGAATGTCTTTCAGAGTAAATCCTAGACAAATATATGTTAACATATATTTGGGGAATTTCATATAAGAGAAAATATGTAAAAAAAATGATGTCAACATCAGAAAAATCGAACAATACTGAACCAGAAAAAAAAAATGATGGATGAAATGTAGAATAATGATGTTTTTTTTCTAAAAGCTGTAATCTTGTGCTACAAATTATAATCCTGTAAATTTCAGTTAAGCATGTTATAATTAAATAGAGGTTTGCAAGTTTGTATGTTCAAGTTTGAAATAATCAAGTGATTTAAACCAAAGGAGTTTCCTATGTAAAGTCTATGTATATACTTCAGCACAGTTGCGTTGAGTTGAGTTGAGAGGTATCTTGATATAGCGCGGTCTTACCCCGAAGGGTTCCTGACGCGCTTGGGCCAATTTAGACAGAATCCGATTAACCTACCAGCATGTCTTTAGAGTGTAGGAGGAAACCGGAGTACCCGGAGGAAACCCCCGCAGGCACAGGGAGAACATGCAAACTCCAGGCAGATGATGTCATGGTTGGGATTCGAACGAGCGACCCGTTTGCTGCTAGGTGAAAGTGCAAATCACTACACCACTGTGCTGCACAGAAGCCTTCTCCTAAGGGCCCCATTCACACAACAGCGCACATAAAAATGCACGTGCAGTTAATTGTGTATTGGCATGTTTTATGCACATTTATCTATGTCGTTTTTTAAGACATGTTTTCTCCAACCTAATTGTTGTGGATGAGAGGTGCGTTGCATTTATGTATGTTGCATAATATTTTGCATCTCTGGAGCGCAGATAAACACGGTGTTCTGGGGTGAACATGATGTTATTGCAGTTACCTGTGTTCATTCAAGGTAAAAAATGCAGGCAACTGGACATAGTGTGAAAGGGCCCTACAGTGCCCCATCTTTTTGCTCCAATTCCCCTGGATGATCCCTCCAGCTGAGACAAGGCTTGAGGGATCATCAAGGCAGTGAGGATCCTTTCACTGTGGTATCTTAACCAGGGAGAAGCCTTCTATATACATCTAGAAGTTTGTATCAACATCTAACATCTTCCCTCAGCTCATAGTACTGGACAACAATCCCTAGAGATTGGCTAAGGCAGATACATATTCATAACTTATACACCGTTTTCCACTAACACTACATACTGAAGAATACTCAACAGCAGTAGGCAGAAATAATAAATGTCCTGAGCTTAGGAGAAACGTACAGGGCACATAAATTGTAAACACACTCAGGATGGCTACAGCCTAGTTATAAAAAGAAAACTAAATTTAACTAGGGCCATTCCAGCTTAAGGTACGGTCAGTACACTAGCACCACTTTTCCCTCGAGGATTTCAGGGTATTTAAAATATGCTGGGTTATAAATTAGTATAAACTCAAGTCTTGATCTGAACACAAGGTCAGACTGAACTTTGGCTGTTCAGGCATTTGGAGCAATGCCAGAACATTTACCCATTCAGCAGGAGCAGAACATCATGTATAATAGTGGTAATACTACCACTATTATACACTATTATACATGACAGCTTCCCACTAATTACCCTGTTGAGTCCTTAACAACCAGTTATGTCAACAGCTCTATTCACTTATATGGTTGGGAATAGATGCCAGTGATGTCATTGTGAATATATATTCACATCCATATTTGGCCAATGATGTCGCCAGGAGACCTTCCACCCTTGTGTATAACAGCTGTCATCCACCAGACCAGTGTTTCTCAACTCCAGTCCTCAAGGCGCCCCAACAGGTCATGTTTTCAAGTTTTCCATTATTTTGCACAGGTGATTTAATCAGTTTCACTGCCTTAGTAATTACAACAGCCATTTCATCTGAGGGAAATCCTGAAAACATGACCTGTTGGGGCGCCTTGAGGGCTGGAGTTGAGAAACACTGCACCAGACTTTCCAGGGGTTCAGGTTTAGCATCAAACTTCTTTTAAGCCAGGGCAGTTTGGCTCATAACTAGTTACAAATGATAGTTTTTTCACCCAAATGTCCAGTCAAGACGTCACAGTTTTGTTGTGGAATGTGGACTAAAATGGATGATTTTGCTTTTCCTTGAAAAGAGACGGACGGGTTTGTCCTTCATCTATCCTTCACAAAAGCTTTCATGGTTGTAAAAGTTAAGTTGAAAATGTTGGTAATTATTTTTATGACCTTCACAAATGTAGTATCTTATTCATTAAGCTTGTTTGGGATTCACACAAAACAATGAGGATTGCAGCTCCATTAGAATAAGAGATTTTAATCTTTATCCAGTGCTTCTGATTATTGAAGTCTTTGGCTCTCAGGCCCTTGACGATTAATAAATATGAGTCTACTGCAGAAGAATTTTCCCTTTGAAGTGCTGGTAATCATCAGAGGATATTGGTCATCTACAAGCAGTCCTTTATTTTTTAGGTCATGTGGTAGAAATAATTGGTTCAGTCCTACTATTGATTTCTCAGATGACAAAAAGTTGATTGCATTTGAGATAGATTAAAGGTGTTGCAATGCTTAGACCCAGGTATACAGTAATTCTGCTAGGGATTAAGTGCCCATATTGTATTTTTTTCATTTGGGAAACATACAATTGATCTCAGACATTTACCAAAACATATCTTGCTTGTTGGCATTATAGGAGGAGCAAAATTGTCTCTCCTACATATTTTAGACTCACAGTTATCTAAAACTCCATTAGGTTCTTACATTCAACTTCTGGTGTTTGAATTAGGACTTCTGGCCCTGCTTCAAAGTATGCTTCTGTAGCTATACCCCCAGAGAAGCCGCTGAATTGTTTTGTAATTTCTCTGCAGTTGACACACCTTGCTCACCCAGCATTTACCGACACAAAGAATTTATTAGGCCAAGCATATCCTACAGAAAGAGAGCATTAACAAGTGCGCTTACACAAACAATGAATAAGACAATAAGGTCACTCGAAGAGTTGGCCAAGCAAAGTTAGAGCCCTTGAAGAAAGCACAACAGTTCACAGCAGACATCAGATTACCTTTTGTAATGTTATGCCGCGTACACACGATCGGAAATTCAGACAAGAAAGGTTCGATGTGAGTTTTTGGCCGGAAATTCCGACCGTGTGTAGGCTCCATTGGACTTTTTCTGTCGGAATTTCCGACAGCGAAAATTTGAGAGCTGGTTCTCAATTTTTCCGTCAAGAAAAGTTGTTGTCGGAAATTGCGATAGTCTGCATGCAATTCCGACGCGCAAAAAAACATGCATGCTCTGAATCAATTCGACGCATGCTCGGCATCATTGAACTTAATTCTTCTTGGCTCGTTGTAGTGTTGTACGTCGCCGTGTTCTTGACGGTCGGAATTTTGTGTGACCATGTGTATACAACACAAGTTTGAGCCAACATTCCGTTGGAAAAAAATCCACAGTTTTCTTGTCGGAATTTCCGATCGTGTGTATGCAGCATTAGTCTCTTACCAGACACGGGACCTCCTCCTCTGGGTCCCCAGACATGTACTCTAATTCATTAAAAGGTAAGTTCAAGTCAGACAGGGATAGAGGTTACTGTGAGCTCTCTCTTTTAATCCTGTTGAGGCAGTTCCTCTTTTCTTTCCTTACAAGTGATATGAGTGCTCTCTAGTACAGTCTTTGTAATCCAAAGGGGCACTGTATTGTTCCCAAATAAAGAGGAGTTAAGGCAACCCTACCGGAGCAGAACTATTTCATGGAACCAGGAAACAAAAAAAGTTAGTGACCAAGTGCCGTCTCACCACAGTAATCACTCTCTGGACTCCAGGCGTTTCCACCTAGGTTTGCAAAAGGGTCCTCCCTTGCAAGCTAGTGCAGCAGTAGGGCAGTTAGTAACATGTACTGCTACCAGGTCATCGTCCTAATGAGTTTTGCAAAGTTTTGCCTTTGGATAAACCTCAATGTACTTTAATGAGAGTTTGTTTATTGTAGCACTTGATTTGCTTAGTGTTGTTTGTCAAAGATAAAGATTCCTGTGTATGTTAAGCTGTGACTAGAATGTTGTGGAATGTATAATAACCACTACTGAGAATTGTGCATATACCTTCGTAAATATTACATGCATGTCTGCATTTTAAAAGCATTAGCTGAGCCCTCTAGGATTAGCTCTGGTTCATTTTGTGACATATGCTACATCACCAGTAATACATCCTCAGAATATTTGAATATATGCATTTAATCAATTATGTGATGCACGTAATAGATAAGCTAATTACCCAGATGTTCAGCAAATGCAGCTTGCATATGGAGATGTAAAACATGAAAACTGCAGGTAAGCTTTTGGGGAAGAAGTTAAAGCATGATGGAAGTCAGAATCCTTAGTATGAGTTGATCTGATAAGACTCAGACCCAGCAGTTGTAGCCAGTGGTCCTCTCTTGATGGTCAGGGGTCTGTTGATGGTCACAGTCACTCACCATATCCAGCAAGTGAAACAATGATCCCCAGTACGAGCTCTCAGGATCCAGGTCCCCTCATATATAGCATTGCACAGAGTATAATGGCAGTAGCAGTCTCTGATCAGCACTTTTCTCCTGGGCAGCACAGCATTGTGGTGCTCTCTGTTAGCTGCTCAGCACAGGAAATGGTTGCAGCAGTACATTGTCCCCACTGTGGCTTCCACCCTGCATTCTGCAGGCTGGTGGAACAACAGTTTCCTTTCTCCAAAAGCGCAGTTCACTGTCTCCTTGACCTGCTTCATCAGCCAATCCAGATCCAGTCAAAATGGCTGTCCCCTGCACTGGAGACACTCTATAGATGAGCATTGCAAAATGGTCTCCTTAAAGATGGCTACAGAACTTTTGCATTAATGAATATTCAGTTTAAACTTGTCCACACTGCAGACTGTACTGTAAATTGTTTGATATCTTACTAAGGGAGAACATGTGACTAAAGAAAAGGCGGTACTGATTTATTCATTGCTTCCATTTTAGAACTATCTATAGGGCAACCATTCCTAGAACAAATGATTTGTTGCAGACATAGGTGTGCGCAGCCTATTGCATTAGGGTGTGCACCCCAAAGCTCAAACACACCCTACCGTTTACTCACGATTTTCATTCAGAAAGGGAAGGGAAGGGAACTGTAAATTACATATTTAATGGCCCCTTCCCCCATTCATCCTAAAACATCCCTGCAGCAACAGCCAGCGGGAGAGGAGAGGAGGGAAGCCAGCAGCGCCGCGGGAGGAGGGGGGGAAAGGCAGTAGGGCAAATCTGTGCTGCACAGGGAGATTAGGGTGTGCCTGGGCACACCTGGCACACCCTGTGCGCACGCCTATGGTTGCAGATCAGAGAGTCCTGCAAACTCCCCATTCTCTCTATCTTTGTTCAAAACTACTGTCCAACATACAAAGTTTTGATAATGGAAAGTGTGATGTTGAAGTTAAGAAAACTGTGAAAGGCAGAATGACTGGTGAAAACTGCAAAAGAAAGAAAAAGGTGAAACATTGCAATATTAATTAAATTAAACTAGTTTCCAAACCAGCATGTCTGCATTGAAAATAATATATTATACTTTGTTAAAAGTGACATTTTATTTTTGCAATTTAAGAAGTGACAGATCTTGAAGACCGTGAAATAGTGCAGAGATTGTCAAAAAGAACTTTACAAATAAAACAAAATATTAAGTCACGTTTCCCTTAAAAAACTGCAAATTAGGTACTGCATCCAACTGAGAAAAAAAAAAAGGAAAAACAGTGAACTGGCTGTGGAATGGGCAGAAAGCCACAGATGATACCTACTAGCAGCAACTAAGTCTAACTGGACCACTTCACACTATAGCAGATGGTCCATTCTTCTCCCTTTATTCTCAACATGATCTTCCCTTTCTGTGCATTTCTGGCTGTAAACTGGCATCCTTACAACTAATTTTACTAAATACTGAAGTCTCATCAGATGAACTCATACTAGGGAATCTGAGTTCCATGGTGTAGTAACTTCTTCCCCAAAAGCTTACCTGCAGTTTTCATGTTTGCACCATATGCAAGCTGCGTTTGCTGAACATCTAAGTAATTAGCTTATTTAATACGTGCATCACATAATTGATTAAATGCATATATTTAAATATTCTGGGGATGTATTACTGGTGATGTAGCGTATGTCATATAATGAACCAGGGCTAATCCTAGAGGGGTCTCAGCTAATGTTTTTAAAATGCAGACATGCATGTAATATTTATGAAGCAATTCTCAGTAGTGGTTATTATACATTCCACGACATTCCATTCACAACTTAACATACACAGGAATCTTCACCCTGGACAAACAACACCAAGTAAGCCAAGTGCTACAATAATCAAACTCTCATTAAAGTACATTAAGGTTTGTCCAAAGGCAAATCTTGTCAAAAATCATTAGGGCAATGAGCTGGTAGCAGTACACAATATTACCTGCCCTACTCCTGCAGCTATTCTGTTGTGGCAGATACATTAGTATCCATTGATTTCAGATGGTTAAGGAATACTTCTTACATATCTGACATTACTAGAGGTTTAGCTCTAAATGCCTGCACTCCTTTGCATGATCTTCACGGAGCATTTGAAACCTGCTAACCTATTAGCAACTGTTTCAACAAGACCTGGACTTTCGTAAAGTAATGGAAAACATTATTTCTGCCAGAACTACCACTCAACAACCTTCATTTTGAATGTGTGTTTTGTCTAGGAAACAGAAACGATTTTCAAATTCGTAATGTATTTCATTTTTATTAACAGACAATTTTGTCTGAACGCAAAATGTAATTACCTCAAATAGTGTAGTATATTAGAGAATTAAAAACACTAGAGGCACTTACATGTTATTAAAATTTGATCAGCACTAAATGGTTTCACGAATAATAGATCAGTGTGTTGTAAAGATTATAAAAAGATATCATCATTCTTGATGTATGGAAAAAAGATTTTTTTTTTCCCCTTAGTGTTATAAAATATCCAATCAAATCTCTAGAGACCTGTCTCCTTCCACTGCAATCAGGCCATTTAGAAAGTGCAGCAGGCTTTGCGTGTAGTAGGGGGCTGTAAAGCCGCAAGGCTTCACTGCCGGTTTCCCTTACCAGGAATGGCACTCGAGAGCTGATTGATAAATCAACTGGGGTGCCGACATTGTGGGATCCCTGGACAAGTAAGTGTCCAAATATTAACTTCTTCCCACCTGTGCTATAGCCAAAAGACGGCTACAGCGCGGGCCTTAAAGGGACACTAAAGGTTCATGGTTTTTCACCTTAATGCATCCTATGCATTAAGGTGAAAAAACATCCGACAATACCGCCCCCCCCCCCCCCCGTTTTACTTACCTGAGCCCTCGAAAGTCCCATACTCGCCCCTGACATCCTCTTCGAAGCTCAGCCTGGCCGTTGATTGGCTAGAATGGATGGATTGAAAGCAGCGCAGCCATTGGCTCGCGCTGCTGTCAATCACATCCAATGACGTGGCGTGCCGGGGGCGGGGCCGAGTGATACAGTGTGCGGCTATACATCACGGGAGCACGCCCGCAAGAACTCACCTCTATGCGAGCTCGCTCGCATGAAGGTGGTGAATTCTTGCGTGGAGGAGCCGAGACAGCCGCCGAGGGACCCCAGAAGACGAGGTTCGGGGCCACTCTGTGCAAAACGAGCTGCACAGTGGAGGTAAGTATAACATGTTTGTTATTAAAAAAAAAGTCCATGGACTGTTGGCACACTCTGCAATTGCCAAATCTATGAGACTCGGCTGATCACAGATTGTAATAAGGAGCCAATCCCGGCCCCTTACCACGTGATCAGCTGTCAGCCAACCACCAGTGCCCATCAGTGCCACCTCTCAGTGCCCATCGATGCCACCTATCAGTGCCCATCAGTGCAGCCTATCAGTGCCCATCAGTGCAGCCTCATCAGGGCACATCAATTAAGGAGAAAATGTACCTGTTTTTTTTAATTCTATAACAAACTATGAAGCAGGTTTTCTGAATTTTTTATTTTTTTTTGCAAAAAATAAAAAACCCAGTAGTGATTAAATACCACCAAAAGAAAACTCTATTTGTGTGAAAAAAATGAAAAAATTCATTTGGGTACAGCTTTGCATGACTGCGCAATTGTCATTCAAATTGTAAGAGCGCTGAAAGCTGAAAATTGGTCTGGGCAGGAAGAGTGTTTAAGTTCCCAGTAAGCAAGTGGTTAAAAGTCAGCAGCTACAGTATTTAACTTTTCATTTTTGGAGAGGGGGGCTGAAGCTCCGCTTTAAGCAGCTGAAAGAAGTTTTCCCACTGCCTGTCCTATTTTACTAGGTAGGAATAGAAACTAGCGTTTTTTAACATGATAGGATGGAATCTTTCTCTGACTGTTCAAATTGCTTGATGGATGTGTTAACTGCTTCCACACCATACTAAACAGCGCCATGGTAAAATGTAATTGCTAATTCTAGCATTCTATGTATGACATTTAAAAAAATACATATTTTTTTGAGAAATACGTTGAACTCTTGTCAGAATTATAAAAATTATTCTCAGACATGAGCTGTTTATCTTGTCGCCATACCAAAGTGTCTTCATTTTTTTAGCTGCTATACCAAATGAAATTATGAAAACTAATAAATCTGTCAAGCAGAAATAATGAGGAAGGGTTTGGAAAAAATATGTAGTTGAAAAAGCTGTCACTACCAATAAAAGTTGCCCCAGAGGCTAGTTCATTCATCATTACACTAAGTTTCAACCATTAGCTTCTAGCCTCAAGGCTAGGACACCTACACTTCAGTATGAAGAGTCGGTATAAGTCATTCAATTTGTAAACAGAAATTATCACAACTTAGAATATTCAGAACACTTTGTAGCTTGCAGTCTGAATGAGAGGCCATGTTGATAATGTAAAGCACACGCTCAATAGATTTGATTAGTCATTATTGCTAATTTTGTTTGCCTTTAATGGGAAAAAGGCCATTTTGTGCTAATCGGATGAGATAAGTAATTGGTTTAAAGCAACATGTCAGACCATCTATTTTATGTGCTGAACAGACGTCATTCTGTCTTGTGGGCTACTTGAAGGCCTATAAGAGATTCAGCTTTGGTTAGGTTACATGTCTGCTCTTCAAAGCTAGAGCTTCAGTCTAACCGTCAAGATGTTCCTTAGACATTCAATTTAGAAAATCAAGTATCTTCTAGGGGATTCTAAGAGTTCATCAATCACTAACTGCATTAAAACTTTTCATATATAGATTATAGATTACTCCTATTTTTTTTAATATGCCTGGTACTGGTAACAGAAAGTGTCATTTTTTGTAAAGTAGTTTATAAGCAACCCTGAGGCAGATGTGTGGTTCTGTGAAGTCTTGAACTTTCTGTGTATCAATACACATAAAGTATCTCACAAAAAATCTCACAAAAAATATTTTATTATATCTTTTCATGTGACAACACTGAGGAAATGACACTTTGCTACAATGTAAAGTAGTGAGTGTACAGCTTGTATAACAGTGTCAATTTTCTGTCCCCTCAAAATAACTCAACACACAGCCATTAATGTCGAAACCGCTGGCAACAAAAGTGAGTGCAAAATGTCCAAATTGGGCCCAATTAGCCATTTTCCCTCCCTGGTGTCATGTGACTCGTTAGTGTTACAAGGTCTCAGGTGTGAATGGAGAGCAGGTGTGTTTAATTTGGTGTTATCGCTCTCACTCTCTCATACTGGCCACTGGAAGTTCAACATGGCACCTCATGGCAAAGAACTCTCTGAGGATCTTAAAAAAGAATTGTTGCTCTGCATAAAGATGTAAGTGGGAAAGGCAAATACCGCGCTAATGAAGAAGTGAACAAAAATGCTAATAAAAGCCAAGCTGCGACACAAAAAACATGTGATACCATACAGAAAAAGTTATATAGCGCGACTACATAAAGATGGCCTAGGCTATAAGAAGATTGCCAAGACCCTGAAACTGACCTGCAGCACGGTGACCAAGACCATACAGCGGTTTTACAGGACAGGTTCCACTCAGAACAGGCCTCGCCATGGTCGACCAAAGAAGTTGAGAGCACGTGTTCAGCACCATATTCAGAGGTTGTCTTTGGGAAATAGACGTATGAGTGCTGCCAGCATTTCTGCAGAGGTTGAAGGGGTGGGGGGTCAGCCTGTCAATGCCCAGACCATACGCTGCACACTGCATCAAATTAGGCTGCATGGCTGTTGTCTCAGAAGGAAGCCTTTTCTAAAAATGATGCACAATAAAGCCCGCAAACAGTTTGCTGAAGACAAGCAGACTAAGGACACAGATTAGTGGAACCATGTCCTGTGGTCTGATGAGACCAAGATAAACTTATTTGGTTCAGATGGTGTCAAGCGTGTGTGGCGGCAACCGGGTGAGGAGTACAAAGACAAGTGTGTCTTGCCTACAGTCAAGCATGGTGGTGGGGAGAAAGTTCCATCCGGCTATAATTGGCCTACAAGAGACTCACCTGCAGAGGGATACAACTGGGTTTTTACAATATGCATGGGTGGGAAAGGCCTATCATTCCACCTACTCTGCTTTTTCACGCGGAGTGAGTGTACTGATACACAAGGCATTGGCCTACCAGGAGCTGGACTCCCTAATTGATATATCTGGTAGATTTGTGTTCCTGTACTGTAAGTTATACATGGTAACAATGATCTTGGCTTTTGTGTATATACCCCCCCCCATTCTCGCGGGAGGTGTTGCAGTTGCTGCTGTCTTACCTGGCTACTAAACCTGACACTCCGGTCCTGATTATGGGTGATTTTAACTGTTATTTAGATCCCAGATTGGATAGACACCCGCCGATAGCACCCCCTGGGGGAGGCCGGGGTACTGCCCTCAGCCGGCTGCTGGCGGAGGTGGGGTGGACAGACATATGGCGTATACGTAACCCTGATAGTAAACAATTCTCATGCTTTTCCAAAACTCATGGGTCGCTCTCCCGGATTGACCTCTGTGTGGGTACCCCGAACCTGGTGAGCAGCACCTCTAAAGTGGAATATTTCCCACGGGGAGTGTCAGATCACTCCCCATTGGCTCTATGGTTAATTACCCAGCCGCCCAGCTCGATGCCTAGGGCACCGTGGAAGCTTAATGCTTTTTGGCTTAAACTGTTCACCTCGCAAGAAAGAATAGTCTGTCAGATACAGGACTTTTTTTGGACGCACCAAAGACACACTAGTAGCTTGCAGAAGTGGGAAACCTTTAAAGCCTACATTAGGGGGGTGTTCATTCATGAAATTCAAATTGTTAAACATAATTCTTCGGCATTGTTGGAGCGGGTGGGAGACCAGGTGAGACAGCTGGAACTGGCATATGTGACTAGCCCTACTGACTCTGCAAGGGAGGCATGGATGTCGGCCCAGGATTCTCTGGACCAGCTGAGATCCTCCACCGCAGAGCGCAAGCGGTTCTTTACGAAATTGGCATTCTACGAGGAGGGGGAGAAGACAGGTCGCCTTCTGGCCAAAATTGCACGATCCCAACAACAGTCCCCGGTTATAGGTGCCATTCGCGCTTCTAGTGGAAAACTGGTTAGTTCCCCCGATGCCATTATATCCGAGCTGGCTTCCTTCTATATGAACCTCTATGGGGCGAGGGAGACCTACTCGGATGACGAATTGGCTACCTACATGTCCCACATTGATCTGCCCTCGCTGTCTGTTGAGGCTAGGAAACAACTAGATGCCCCGATTACTATAGAGGAACTGCAGGCGGCGGCCTGCTCTTTCCCCACATGCAAGGCGCCTGGTGAGGATGGCTTACCGATGGAAGTGTTCACTCAATACGGTGAGCAATTACTGCCAGAATTATTGAAAGTCTTTAATGCCTCGTTGGAGGTAGGTAGTCTCCCTGATTCTATGACTAGAGCAAATGTGATACTCTTACTGAAGCCGGGGAAGGACCCGGTGGACCCGGGATCCTATAGACCTATCTCATTGCTCCAGAGCGACGTGAAGATACTCGCTAAGGTCCTGGCGCTTCGGGTCAATGGGATAGTTTCCTCCATTATTCACCAAGATCAGGCTGGCTTTATGCCTCAAAAATCCACTGCTACTAACCTTAGGAGACTGTACCTGAATATGCAAATTCAAGCAGAGAGTGGGGGTCGTAGGGCACTTTTGTCCCTTGATGCCAATAAAGCATTTGATAGTGTAAGCTGGAGGTACCTGTGGGCAGTGCTAGACAAGTTTGGCTTTGGGACTCAGTTTGTGGCGTGGGTTAGGTTACTTTATGCGGCCCTGCAGGCGACCATTAAGATGGCGGACAAAATGTCTCCGGCTTTTGCTCTGGGCAGGGGAACGCGACAGGGTTGCCCACTGTCCCCCCTGCTCTTTGCGATCACTATAGAACCACTGGCAGCCCTTGTGAGGTCAAGTGAACAGATATGTGGATTTAGGTACGGCACTATACATGAAAAAATTATGCTATATGCGGATGACATGTTACTCTTTTTGGAAGATCCCAGTCTATCAGTGCCAGGGGTTATGTCCATAATAACGCAGTTTGGTCACTTTTCAGGTCTGACCATAAATTGGTCTAAGTCTGCCCTGATGATGCTGGATGAAGACCGGGAGGTGGACCTCCCGACCTCTTGTCCCATTCCGGTGGTTACTGGCTTCAAGTACTTGGGTGTGCAGATTTCACCCAAGATATCGGAATACTGCTCTCTGAATGTGTACCCCTTGCTGTCCCGTTTTCGAGATAAGATCAACACATGGAATAACCTTAAAATGTCCCTGGCAGGTAGGGCCAATCTAATCAAAATGATTCTGATGCCCCAATTACTATACTTCCTACACAACTCACCGGTGGTCATACACCTGAAAGTTTTCAGAGTCGTGAAGACTCTCTTCCGGAGGTTGTTGTGGAATGTTAGGACCCCCAGAATTAGGCTGGAGCAGTTACAGCGCTCTAAGGATAGCGGAGGGTTGGCGGTCCCCAACCCTTGGCTGTATTATGTGGCTGCCCAGCTGCAGCATTTGGTGGGCTCTATGGCTCGGGATCCGGCGGGCTCGGCGGCACAGCTGATGCTGTTTGCTTCAGGAGCTGAGACCATTCCCCTGGGCCTGGAGGCACAGATGTTTCTGAGGTCCAATAAGCAGACCCCAACTCTGGCTTTAACACAAAAGATATGGAACAAGGGTAGGCAACTCCAGGGGGTGCGGGGGTTCACAGACTTTAGCCCAATTTGGGGCAACCGCTCCTATGTTGGGCTGGCTAAGTTACATCACGGGCCCCAATGGGGTGCCCGTGGTGTGACCATGCTATCACACATATTTGAAAATGGTAGGCTGCTTTCCTTCTCTGAGCTACAAACCAACTTTCAATTGCCAGCAAGTATGTGGTTCTTATACCTCCAGCTCCGGCACGCAGTAGCGGCGCAGGGAGATGCGGGGGAGTGGACTTTGTCGCCCACTCCGGTATTACATGTACTGTACTCTGCCACTGAGACCAAGGGGATTATATCCCAATGTTATCAGATGTTACTATCTGGACAATTGAGGGCGTATCCTTGTAGGGCAAGGTCTTTGTGGGAACAGGACCTTGGACAGATTACGGGTGACCAGTGGGAAGAAGCTCTACTATCCATAACCACTTGCTCCCTGAACGTGGCACAAAAAGTTTCCCAACTGTACCTGACGCTAAGAGTACACTATACTCCGGTGAAACTCCATAGAATGGGTAGACTTCCAGACCCAGTGTGTTGCCGTTGCCAGCAACACGACGGGGACCTTATACACCTTCTGTGGCGGTGTCCAAAGCTGCATAGATACTGGAGAGAGGTGGTGAGGACACTGAACTCTGTGTTCCAAATTGAGGTCCCTCTTGATCCCATGTGTTGTATATTGGGGGTGCTGGGTGTGGTGATCCCTGAGGAACTGATCAGGGTGGCAGCCTCTAGAGCGCTGTTCCAAGCTAGGAAGCTAATTTTAATGGGATGGAAATCAGCGGCACCTCCCGCCCACTCTTCGTGGATTACCCATATGGGGAATACACTCATTATGGAGAAATATATTTACCAACATAGGGGGTGCCAAGGCAGGTTTGAGCGGATATGGTCACGATGGCTGGACACACCGGGTCTAAGCCCAAAAGAGCTGGTGATGACCAGACTTTTGCAATGTTTGTAAGGGATATTGAAATATGTACTGTATGTATGCCTGGTATGACATGTTAAGGGTCGGGGGGGGGGGGTGGAGTAGTTTATGGAAGACCATGCTTAATCGATACATGAAAGGCAAATGTGTATATTTGTATGATGAGCAGTTGACGGAGTCGATTATATGCTTGTACATTGGAAATTGTTGTTGTTTATCTATTTGTTCAATAAACACCCTTTTGATTTAAAAAAAAAAAAAAAGCATGGTGGTGGGAGTGTCATGGTCTGGGGCTGTATGAGTGCTGCCGGCATGATCCCCTCCCTTTGGAGACTGGGCCACAGGGCAGTATTCCAACATGATAACGACCCCAAACACACCTCCAAGATGACCACTGCCTTGCTAAAGAAGCTGAGGGTAAAGGTGATGGACTAGCCAAGCATGTCTCCAGACCTAAACCCTATTGAGCATCTGTGGGACATCCTCAAACAGAAGGCAGAGGAGCGCAAGGTCTCTAACATCCACCAGCTCCGTCATGTCGTCATGGAGGAGTGGAAGAGGTCTCCAGTGGCAACCTGTGAAGCTCTGGTGAACTCCATGCCCAAGAGGGTTAAGGCAGTGCTGGAAAATAATGGTGGCCACACAAAATATTGACACTTTGGGCCCAATTTGGACATTTGCACTTAGGGGTGTACTCACTTTTGTTGCCAGCGGTTTAGATATTAATGGCTGTGTGTTGAGTTATTTTGAGGGAAGAGCAAATTTACACTGTTACACAAACTGTGCACTCACTACTTTACATTGTAGCAAAGTGTCATTTCTTCAGTGTTGTCACATGAAAAGATATAATAAAATATTTTCAAAAATGTGAGGGGTGTACTCACTTTCGTTAGATACTGTATACGAAGTAAAAGTTGAATGCAATATGAAGGGCCATATAGAAAAATTCTCTTTGTAATATAAAATCTGAAAAAATATATCCGTGATTTCTTTTAAACACTGTGACATATACAATGAACAAATCAACATGGAAAAAGTCATGTCACTTAAAGATGAGCAAGATCTTAAATAAAAATCTTTCCTGCCAACTATTTAGCAAAAAACATGTAGCAATAGTTGAGTGTGTATACTGAAATGTATGTGAACAAGCATTTATCACAGATTATTTATGTCATTTTTGCAGCACTTTACATCTTGTACATTCATATCAGTCCCTGCCCTCAAGGAGCTTACATCCAAGGTACCTATCACATGAAGTATATTTAATTATTATTATGCCTAAGTAAATTCAACCTCCCCATAGCAACAGGAAATTCTAATGCCGCATACACACGACCGTTTTTCATGACGAGAAAAATGCAGTTTTTTAATTTGGTCATTAAAAACGATCATGTGTGGGCTCCAGAGCATTTTTCACGACGGGTATTTGAATTTGGGGAAGCATCTGGGTGGTAGTGTAACCCAGATGCACTAATTGCTAGGGGATCCGGGACCTTTTTCTGGTTCTTGGAGGACTCTGGTGGTGTGAGGTTCATTGCAGTCCACAGGTGGCGCTGTTGCCCTGGGCCAGAGCTGAACTCACACCGCAAGACTGTGCCTTTTTGTCCTTCCCTGGAGCTGGGCAGCGGGGCAGGGAACCCGCTGTGATGCAAAGGGTGAGGGGATAAAAGGGGCGGACGCCCTGACCACGGGGTTCAGAGTTCAGAGTCCGGAGTGGGAGTCGGAGGACTCGGCCGCACCCAGGCACCTTCAGCTTGGGTGCTGGCGTTCCAGTGTTCCAGGCCTAGGTGCCCTTGACCTAGCCGGAGCGGAGATGGAGTCCATCTCAGGCACCTTTAGCCTGGGGTGAGGTACTATGGCGGATGCCTGGGGCTCAGTACCTTCGACTGAGTTCCGCGAGGGTGGAGGAATCCGAGGGGGCCCTAACTCCTTGGGTGCCCGTGTCTGAGTTCGTGAGGACTGGTGTGCGGAACTTCTCTGGAGAGTCCGGCGCAGCATCGCTGGTGACAGAGAGGCTTCCGGTTTCTCCCTTGGACGGATTTCCTTCCCCTGACAGGGGCCGTGCTAGCGTAGGTAATTCACGTTCTACCTCACATAGTGAGTGGCAGTGACTATTTACCACTGGTGATACCACAGTGGTTAGCAACAGAAGGGAAAGGATTGTGCCTCGATCTATCCCCATTATTACTCAGTAAAGAAACTGTATGTTTGCACGCCAAGAAGAATAAAACTGAGTTGGACCTACTCACTGTGTGGAACTCTGGTTACTAGGAGCAAAGGAGTCAGGGACGAAGTACTGGACTTGACTCTAGGACACCTACACAAGGCCCAATCTTTCTGGCCTTCACCTCTCAGCTATGGAGGACATGGGCCGTGGTGTATCTCATCCCTCTCCCCAGCACTGAAACCCCTAGACAAAGAAAGACAAGCCGAGTATGAGAAAGGGAGAGAGGGGTGAGGCCGCTACATTTGGAACATTCTCTAATTTTTCTCGTCGTTTTTCACATCGTCGTTTTTCTCGTCATGAAAAACGGCTGTGTGTAGGCTTTAACGACGTGAAAAAAACGCGCATGCTCAGAAGCAAGTGATGAGATGGGAGTGCTCGTTCTGGTAAAACTAGCATTCGTAATGGAGATAGCACATTCGTCACGCTGTAACGGACTGAGGAACACGAGGCTGAAAAGCGCGAATCGTCTCTCACCAAACTTTACTAACACGAGGATCAGCAAAAGCAGCCCAAAGGATGGCGCCATCCGAATGGAACTTCCCCTTTATAGTGCCGTCGTACATTTCGTACGTCACCGCGCTTTGCTCAAGCATTTTTTTTTCATGATAGTGTGTAGGCAAGGCAGGCTTGAGAAGAATCACGTCGAGGAAAACTTTGTTTTTTTCAATGACATTAAAAATGGTCGTGTGTACGCGGCATAAAGCTCACAGTCACAGACAGGGGTCGTGATGGTACAGGGAAGGAGGAGGCTGGATGGTGGGATGGTGTGCAAGGTAATACTGTTCATTGCATGTTCTTAGAAATCAACCAGCACACTGGCAGCTTATCAAAAGAACCTAAAGTTCACCAGTCCAGACACAGGGTAGCAACTAAAAACAGCACACTGGCACTAATGCAATACCACCAACCACTACTAGAGGGAGAATTATCCAAAATTCTCACATACATGCAAATACTGAATATGACACCCAAAAGTTTGTGTAGCTACGTTTGGGATTCCCCAAGCTATTGTGCAAACTAGGATCCTTGCGTGATCACTTTTCCCACTACATTCACAAACCAGACACAGGACCCATGAAGTAGACTTAGGGTTGCCAATTTTTCTTCAAGCTAAACCTGAACACTTTAGCGGTGCACAGCAAAATATATATTTTGTTTTTGTATACACTATAGAATGACAGACCTAGGACACCTTTGGGAGCTCAAAAGAAAATAGTAATGCAGCGTGCATAGTGCCCACTCACTCTCCTGTCAAGCCATGTTCCGAGCCACATTCCTATCTGAATAATGTGTCCGGGTTTCAGGGTGACTGAAACCTGGACACATGATTTAAAACCCAGAGTGTCCAGGTGAATCCCAGACAGGTGGCTACCCTATGTAGACTGCCATCGCCTGCAGTATTTTAGCTGACAGGCTTGCTAGGCAACTTTAAACACATATACACAAAGAACCCTGTTGCCGGCATTAATATCTGTCCCTGCCTATTCCAGACGCAATACTGTTCACACATTGAAGCTAATCTGTATACAGTCAGGTTGGCAATCTCATTCTCTGACAGCCAACCACTGTAATTACAAAAAAGGTTGCAGCCATACGATGTAATCTTACACAGATTAGTAGCGTCTTTACAACCAAGCATACAGGCACAGGTAATACAACCGTCCCTCTAGGAGTTGCACATTCTTTGCATAGTACACAGAAGGTCATCTTATTAATGTTTATATTTAATATCCCTAGGCAGGCTGTGCATGGAAATATGTACGGAAATAAGAATTATAAAAAAAGGAAGAACATGACATACAGAAATAATGTCTATTTGCTATAAAAATAAAAGGGGAGAAAAACAGAAATAAGCTTTAGCATTTGGGCAAGAAAATTTTATCCAGCTAGTGGGAGAATCCCAGAAATGTGATAACCGTTTCCAGACAGGGTGGTGGGATAGGGTTGCCACCTGTCCAGGATTCACCTGGACAGTGCGGGTTTTGAATCATGTGTCCGGGATTCAGTTCGCCTGAAACCCAGACACATTATTCAGACCAAATTGTGACTCCCCATGCTCTAGGGAACCCATGCGTCCTCCCTGTCCCACCCGGACAGGAGTCAAGGAAGAAGGAATCCACCGCTCCAGGTGTGTGTAATGACCCAAATGGAACCAAGTAGGAGTGCTAGCCCCGGCCCACCTATGTGGGATACCTGGAAAAAGAAGAATGGCTGCACATCCAAAAGTTCCAAAACAAAGTGCCTTTATTGAAAATAACCAGGACACACCAGGGACACCAGATTTTTTGTTACGTAGATTTATTTATAGCGCAAAAAAACGCCAGAAAAGCACCCAAGTGTGAAAGGGGTCTTATAGGGTTGAGACAAACTATGAATCACTGACAGGGGTGCTTACATTGAACCCCAAATGAAAATAACTGTGTAAAAGTCTTGATCATGAATTTGGCTTCAATGTGTTAAGCCCCGTACACACGATCGGATAACCTATGGATTTTCGTCCCATGGATTTGTCCATCGGAAATCCGATGAAACTGTTTTTCATCAGTCTTGGCCACACACCATCAGTCAAAAAACCGACCGTTCCAAACGCGGTGACGTAAAACACTCAGATGAGCCGAGAAAAATTAAGTTTAATGCTTCTGAGCATGCGTCGACTTGATTCTAAGCATGCGTGGGTTTTTTAACCGATGGACTTGCCCATAGACGATCGGAAATTCCCATCGGTTTTTTATCCATTGGAAAATTTTAAAACAAGTTCTATTTTTTACAACCGATGGAAAAAAGACCGATGGGTACCATAGACGATCGGTTGGTCTGATGAAAACCATCCATCGGACGGTTTTCATCAGTCAAACCGATCGTGTGTATGGGGCTTAAGTGTATCTTAATCTGCTAGTACATAAAAGATTTCCCATTCCTCAGAAAGACGATGCTGCTGTCCAAAGGTATCCCCCTGTGCTCTTTCATCAAGAAAGGGGGGACACTCTGATACAGGAAGTGTGTTACTGGCAAGATCATCAGGTGAAAACAGAAGGGAAAATAGCCTAAAAATGGAAAAACGAATGCAGCAATCACATCTAATCATTGGTAAGCTGCAATATATTAAATTTTCTGTTTTGGGTTTAATACCAGTTTAACCACCTGAGCTCTGGAAGGTTTTACCCCCTTTATGACCTGGTCATTTTTGCTATTCAGCACTGTGCTCCTTTGACTAGCAATTGCGTTGTTATGCAACACTGTATCCATATGAAGTTTATATAATTTTTTTCACACAGATAGGCCCGGTTCACATAGGGCGACTCGTCAGGCGACTCGGTCGCCTGACGAGTCGCGTCCCGCTCTGTTGAATGGAACCGTTCTAATAGGAGCGACTCAGGTCGCTTCGACTTAGAAAAAAGGTTCCTGTACTACATTTGGGGGCGACTCGGGACGACTTGCATTGGCTTCTATACAGAAGTCATTATGCAAATCGCCTGAACCGGGCGTCTCAAGTCATCTTGAGATCGCGTCGCGGCAGTCGCCCCCAAAGTCGTGCCGCCCCTGTGTGAACCGTGCTATAGAGTTTGCTTTTGGTGGTATTTGATCACCACTAGGTTTTTTTTATTTTTTCCTATAGAATTTTGAAAAAAAAATATATATATATTTTATTTTATACTGCTATAAAACATATCCAATAAGTTTCTTCATAAATTTAGGCCACAATGTTCTCTGCTACATGTCTTTGGTAAAAATAAAAGTAAAAAAAGTAAGTTATAGCATCTTACAGCTTACAGTTTTACAGCTAGTGCTCACTGTGATTGCCAATCAAAGACTATGACAGCGATCATGTGATCGGGAGCTGGTCCTCCCGACTCCTGATTGTCAGTACAAGACCATAAGCTGTCAGTAACAACTCAGTCTCTGTGCTTGTTGGGGGGAAAAGGATGGTATGCACTTTCAGCACAAATAAAAGTACACATACAGTACAGTATACGCAGTGCCACAGAGCATGAAGCTGCATATATGTGGTGTCCAAGGCTGACAGCAACAGATTAATAGCAAATATTCAAAATGTGACAAAGTAGATTTGTATGTGATATGTGTTTTTATTTTTTTATAACTCTTTATTTACAGGTCTCTCACCTGGCTGCAGATTACTTACCTGGTTACCTCTGCCTCAGAAGGTGTGGCCTGCCTGGACTATGAGGGGAATTGGAGTAATGTATACTACCTTGTAGTGTGCAGAAGCTCAGGGAGTTGTGGGAAATGGAGTTAAAGTGATTGTAAATGCAAACAGATTAATACTTACTGTACCTGCATTGTGCAATGGATTTGCACAGAGCAACCTTGAACCTCCTCTTCTTGGGGCCTTTACTGGTGCTCCTAGCTCCTCCCCTCCGCTAAGTGCCCCCATAGAAAAACAATTTTTTGGAGGCACTCTTGCAGGCTTGTTCCAAAGCCTCGCTTTCTGTGTCTATAGACACAGGCAGTGGCACTTAGCCTCACCTTCTGCTCCCTTTTTCCCTGGCTTTCACAGCAGCGGGAGCCAATAACCAATACCTCAGCAAAGCCAGAAAGACCCAGAAGTGAGGGGAGAGAAGAGCTGCAGATGGGCATAGCGCTGGATAGAATGAGAGCTCAGGAAGGTAAAGGGGGAGGGGGGGTTGAGGGGGGGGGGATACTGATGCCTAAATATGTTTTACTTTAATGCAAGGAATGCATTAAAGGGTAACTCCACTTTTAAGGGAGAAAAAAATTACAAATAAAAAAAAAATAATATAGCGGATACAATTGTGAAACAAATCATATTGTAATTGAATGGTATTAAAAATTAACTTTCCTTTTCTATCTGCAGCTCTGTAATTGCAATGCAATATGGTTACCTGGAGGTGTTCTGTACAGAATGTGTACAGAACACCCCTCAGATATGTAATTTCCTGCTTGTATGATTGGCTCACTTAAGCGGAAGTAAACCCATCGATTTAACAGTTTCAAAAAGCAGTTACATTCCCGGCATGCCGGGAATACCAACTGTCACATTGGTTGTGCTCTCAACCAAACTGTCAAACCATCCAATGGCTGGTGTCATAACTGATCACATGTGCAGCATCATGGCAGTTGAAGATTAAACAGAGGCCAAGATGGCAGCTTCCTTGCCTGAAAATGATAGGAGGGTTTACTTCCACTTTATTTTCCCAGAAGTCTGCACCAAGATACCAGTCAGATTTTAGGCATTCCCTGCAGCAAAAATTTCATTTTCGGTGACATATTCCCAATAGGAAATCGCATAGAAAGGGATACATTAGAGCCCTGCAGCTGCAGCAGCTGATTGATAATTATGAAACAACTCCCATTAGATTCACTTCCCACAGGGACACAGACAAACACACAGGGATTTCTTAATAACAAAAGGTAGGAATCTGCAACAACAACAACACCTTGCAATGTCCATAGATCACCCAGGGGCCAGTTTTTTCTCAACAAAAGTGGAGTTACTCTTTAAGGTAAAAAATGTAGGCTTTATAACCAATTTAATGAGTACCGTATGTAACCTTACGGCTGGATTCACACCTATGCAGTTTTAGTGCTTCTTGCATTTTGCAGATTTGCACTACAGTCAATTTAACATGGTTTCCTATGGAACACGTTCTGTTGTGCAAATCTGCAAAATGCAAAAAGCACTAAAACTGCATAGGTGTGAATCCAGCCTAAAGCTTTACTCCAGGCAGATACAACATACATTAACGCAGCTCGCTTTTTAATAATACATAAATTATTTATATTTTTTTGTAAGTGAATTTGACCTTTAACCCCTTGCCGCCGAGCGTACACATATATGCGTCCTCGGCTTTCGGGGGTTATACCGGGATTATTCCCGCAGCTGCAGGCATCATCCCGGTACCGTTGTTTAGAGCAGGCGATTGGCTACCCAGGCATAACAACCGATGCGGATAAAAGCCGCTCGGTTGTTATACCGGAGGAGCGGGAGGGAACACTACCCTCCCACCGCTCTGACCGGGCCTCCCGTCCCACCGGCACTTCCGGCGCCTATAGAGAGACTGGCACAAAGCCGTTCTCCTGAATGTAAACACGGAAGCGATGTCACAACGTCACTTCCGGTTTACTCGGCTGCCAATGCCGCCGGATTGAAAAAAATATACAGTATTCAGAATCGCCGTTTTCGGGGATCTGAATACTTTGAAGTGTAAGGGAGGGATTTGGGGTCTTTTAGACCCCCGATCCCTCCATAAAGAGTACCTGTCACCACTTATTACTGTCACAAGGGATGTTTACATTCCTTGTGACAGCAATAAAAGTGATCAATTTCTTTTTTTTTAAAACACAATTTAATAATGTAAAAATTAAAAAAAATGTAATTAAAAATTAAATTTTTTTAAAGCGCCCCCGTCCCCGCGAGCTCGCGCAGCGAAGAAAACGCGTATGTAAACGGTGTTCAAATCACACATGTAAGGTATCGTCGCGATCGTCAGAGCGAGAGCAATAATTCTAGCCCTAGACCTCCTCTGTAACTCTAACCTGGTAACCGTAAAAATTTCTTAAAGCGTCGCCTATGGAGATTTTTAGGTACCGTAGTTTGTCGCCATTCCAAGAGTGCGTGCAATTAAAAGCATGACATGTTTGGTATCTATTTACTCGGCGTAACATCATCTTTCACATTATACAAAAAAATTGGGCCAACTTTACTTTTTCATTTTTTTTAAATTCATGAAAGTGAATTTTTCCCAAAAAGTTGCGTTTAAAACACTGCTGCACAAATACTGTGTGACATAAAATATTGCAACAATCGCCATTTTATTCTCTAGATTCTCTGCTAGAAAAATATATATAATGTTTGGGGGTTCTAAGTAATTTTCTAGCAAAAAATATGGATTTTAACTTGTAAACACCAAATGTCAGAAATAGGCTAATGCCCCATACACACGATCATTTTTCATGCCATTAAAAAAAATGGCCATTAAAAATGATCGTGTGTATGCTCCAGAGCATTTTTAACGACGTGAAAAACGGGCATTAAAAATTTCGAACATGCTCTCTTTTTTCACGTCGTTTTTCATGTCGTTTTTTTTAACGACGTGAAAAACGATAGTGTGTATGCTTTAACGACGTGAAAAAAACGCGCATGCTCAGAATCAAGTATGAGACGGGAGCGCTCGTTCTGGTAAAACTAGCGTTCGTAATGGAGATAACACATTCGTCACGCAGTAACGGACTGAAAAGCACAAGACTGAAAAGAGCGAATCGTCTCTCAACAAACTTTACTAACATGAAGGGTGGCGCCATTCGAACGGAACTTCCCCTTTATAGTGCCGTCGTACGTGCTGTACGTCACTGCGCTTTGCTTGAACATTTTTTAAAATGATGGTGTGTACGCAAGACAGGCTTGAGAGGAAACAAGAAAAAAAATGACAAGAAAAACGTCAGTTTTAAAAATGACATTAAAAATGATCGTGTGTATGGGGCATTAGTCATGAAAGGGTTAATCAATCTCGTGCAATCCCCTGTACATCAGTGCTTAGACTAGGAGAGGGAAAAGCAGCACATGGAGCCAATCACTTGTGCTGCAGTTCTAGAAAAAAAAAAAAGTACATATTGAGTGACATTGAGATGAGCTTAACAGTCTTCTGCTTCTCCTTTTATTGTAAAGTCATAGGCTGGGGGAGGGACAATAACACGGATACAGTGCAAGGCAAGGCATGAAGCATGTGCCTTTTTTATTCTATAAATGGTCTAAAATGGAAAAAAAAACAACTCTATTTTGGGGTTGTGCAATAGCCGCTGGCAGGTCAAAGTGAAACTTTGGGGAAAATAAAGAAAAATGCTAGAAGATAATTTTTTTAGAAAGGAAACTTTGTATGTATCCTCTGTTTATATATATAAAAAAAAAAAAAAACTCCAAAAACCTTTTTCCTCTTTCCTAGCAATTGTGCACCAAATGACATCAGAGGTTATTGAGTTGCATCGGAAGTGGCAAACCAATAGCAAAACAGGCGAGCTAAAAGCCCAGAAGAAGAAGTGGAAAAGAGAATCAGGGGGTGACAGCTCTCATCTGTCATCACCAGAGACCTTCAAATACCACATTGCCAAGGCGCCATACTAAAATGCTACATTTTGCCAATTTTTCGGTGAAATGCCATATTTCGAAGATTTTTAGGAAAATGCCAAATTTTTTGCCTTATTTTGGCCAAGAAAAAATAAACATATTCTAATATTCTTCAAGTGGGACAGTAATATTTGTCAGCAATGTCTTCATATAGAAATATGAAGATTTAATACCACCTTACACACCTTACACAGTGTATTCCATGTGCTTGTCTGTAAGAGAGACAGACTGTCATTGGCAGACTTCCCTATTGTTTGTGTATTGGGAGGGAATGTGGATTGTGCCTGTCTCATTGTTAAATGTTAATGACCTCAAATTGTTCTGTCTGCCTTAAGATAAACTTATTATGGGATGTATATGTGTATGTGGATTGGCTGCTAAGGGAGAGGGGGGATTGTCCCACAGTGTATATCTTTGTGTACACTGTATGTAAAAATCCATTAGCTGGGGGGAGGACCGTAGGGAAACGCGTATATACAGTATATCAGCTCCCTTTCCCACGTCCTTCATACCAAGCTGAAGTGTATTACTGAAGTCATCGCTCGTGTTTTACATTTTCGTGTTTTCCTAATTCAATATGCCTAAAGTTGCTAGTTCAAATGTAACCCTTTTCAAGAAGTGGATTAATGGTGACAGCAATTTCGCCGTGGAAGGTGGGAAGATATTCTGCAAGTTGTGCACGAAATCGGTAAGTTTTTATTCAGTTTTCTTTGAGAACTCTTCTTATACCTATATTATTCTAATTTCTCAAACTTTTTCCATTTTACGAGAGAATGTCATCTTTTTCTATTACTTTTACAAGCACTGTATATTTTGAAGTTATGGCCACTAACGTTCGTTTTATGGTACCCAACAGCCTTGTACCCCAAGTAGCCTTAAAAGGCTCCTCAAGTGTCAAAATTTTCTATAGTTGAAAACTGTTTTCTGTCCTCACCTTAGTCCCCGTTCCGAAACTGATCTATTCTGGCCTGTGTAGGAAACTGACTTTTACTGGAGAATTTTGACCGGTACTGAATACAAAACTTTTTCTTGTATTTAATTTACAGTATGAGTTTAAGAAGAAGTGGCAATTCGACATGCACAAGAAAAGCGAGCAGCACCTGGCAAGGGACAAAGCTCCGAGTACTAATCGGAAGCAGCAGCAGCTCCTTAGAGATGTGGTGTCATGGGAAATTCGGCCCAAGGTCCAGGAATTTTCCAGAGACGTCACCATGGCTTTCCTTAAAGAAGGCATTCCGTTACACAAACCGGAGAAGGGTCCCCTGCGCGACATTTTTGACAAGTACTGTAGCGTCAAATTGCCAAGCGTGAGCACCCTAAGACGAATGGTACCTCAATTGTGTGAAAAGGTAAGCAACGTTCAATGATAGTTTATGTTCAAATCACGCATAGGTACCTTTGGTTGAGCAGCAATACCTTCTGCAAAAATTAAGATCAACAAGTAAAAATTTACAAACATGTTTACGTGTAGGTATGAAAAAAAACAAATGTTCATGTTTTAAATGGTGCCGACTGTATATGTGTATATATTTTTCTTTCTTAGAACTTGGAGGAAATTCGCAAGGACATTGGTGACTCAAGGATCTGGCTCAGCGTAGACGAAGCAACAGACACACTCGGACGATACATCGCCAACATCGTTGTGGGAAAATTGGATCCTGACAATGCCCAAAAAGGTCATCTTATCCACGTGGCTCAGTTGAAAAAAAACAATGCTTCCTTGTAGCAGCAAGGAAGTCTCCCCTCACAGGGTAGAGCATGCGCCAGTGAGCCCCGATCACTGCCTCCACCATCCCATCCCACCTCAAGCTTCACTCACCTGGAATCAAGTTCCACTCACCTGGAATCAAGTTCCACTCACCTGGACTGGCACTAGTTACTTTTTTGCACCCCCTGCTGGTCGCACAGCTTAAAGCCTGCTCAGTCTGCACGCTTCTGTTCTGTGAGTAGCTGCACCTGTCATCTGCTGGCTTCATCACACGATTTAGCCCTTCATCTGTCGGCCGCCGCTGCGAAGCGGCCGCGTCGCGGCCATGTCGGAGACGCGGCAGAGACAAGGCCGTTTGCGGCCGTTCACGGGTGACACGGGAGACCAGGGGGCCCCCTGACGGCTGTGAGGTCATTGTTAAGGAGGTCACCAGGTGGCTGATAAGGATTGCAACTGCTCTTCGAGACTATATTATTTATTTATTTTTTTTTTTTCTTTGAATTCCTCACTGGTTTAAATTTTTGCTTAAGGTTTGAGTTTGCACCCTTATGGATTTTATTTATAGGTGGTCACACATTTTAAACTGTTTGATTTAGCTTTATAGACTCAGTCACCGCACTGTTTATTAGGTATTAGGCCCCCGGCCCTCTAGTATTGTTACTATCTGAAGGGACTGGGTTCACTCCTATCGTGTTTATGAGCACTCCTGGGTTGGTTTAGTTTTTGGTGTATTTTTATGCGGAGCTTTCTGTTTTAGTTTTAACTATAGGCTTTGGTGCTTCTCCCATTGGAGTTGCGAGACTTCCTGCTAGCGTACTGTTGATTGCCCTCTTTTAGATATAACAATAGCCAACATAGCTCGGTGTGGACTTGGCCCTCCTGCTAAGACCATTTCACACTCAGTCCCTGTTTTTAAGGACCCGCAGTCCCCATTATTTTTATTACCAGAGGACACTAAGTGTATCTCGCATACTAATGTTACTCCTCAGTTTGAGGCCAATTGTTTTAATTCACACACTTCGTCTTCTCATAGATCTTTCTCACGGGTCAATGCTTCTAATACTCTTCCTCATCCACTAAGAAACCTTCCTGCATCGTCCTTAACAGTGGGTCTTCTAAATTGCAGGCCGGCAGTGGCTAATGCAGCTAATATCGCGGCCCTTATTATGGATGATGATCTGGATTTTCTTTGTCTCACCGAGACTTGGCTTCAAGATTTTAAAGCCCCTATCATGGACGAGCTGGTCCCTGCTCATTATAAAATATTTCAATGTAACCGCCCAACTGGCAGGGGGGGTGGGGTAGCCGTGATTTTTAAAAAACATGTTTTAGTATCAGTTTCAGAGAATTTTAACACTATTTACAAATCTTTTGAAAATTTTGTTTTTTCTTTTCAAGTAGCTAGCAAGCTCACTTATGGGTTTGCTTTGATTTATCGCCCCCCTGCGTTAAAACTTGATTTTGTTTTTGAATTTCTCAGTCTAGCCTCACAGATGTCCATTGTGTTCAAAGGCTCCTGCATCTTGGGTGATTTAAACTTTTGGGCGGAGGATCTAAGTGATTCCCCCACCCAATCCCATATCCAAGAACTGTTGCTTTTGGGGTATAGGCAACATGTGACAGCGGCCACCCACACTGCTGATCATGTGTTGGATTGGCTCCTGTTCAGTAGATTGTCGGCAACCTGTGCGCTGTCTAGGGAGTTGACCTGGTCGGATCACAGGTTTATTTCCTTTAGCCTGGCCCTACCGGAAGGGAAACCTCCACATATCCCAGATCGCTCTGGCCCCAAGGTTTTCTCAAAAAACTTTTCAAAAGTCTGCCCAGACAGATTTGGAAACCTTGTGGCTACGGGTATTAACCAGCTAAACTTTTTTGAGCTGGGCGACCCGGTAGAGAAACTGAGTATTTTTCAGAAGTCGGTTGAAGTGGCCCTTGATGTGTTAGCACCCCGTAGGATGAGATCTAATCCCCGTCCCCTGGGCAAGAGCCGCAATTGTTTACAGAGGAGC
The DNA here is from genome assembly GCA_029206835.1 of Rana muscosa. Taxonomy (NCBI): domain Eukaryota; kingdom Metazoa; phylum Chordata; class Amphibia; order Anura; family Ranidae; genus Rana; species Rana muscosa. Next base: position 589,152,226 of record CM055117.1, read on the forward strand.
TTAGGCTCCTCAAGAAGCGGGTTCGGTCCAGGGAGAGACGCTGGCGGAAGTTCCTTCTGGAAGCTGACAAAAAGCTGCATCTGGTGGTCCTCTATCTTTATAAGAGGGCTATTAGAGAGGCTAAAAAGATCTACTTCTGAGAGCGAATCAGGAAGGCAGCCAACAGCACGGCCAAACTTTTCAAGATCTCCTCAGAGTTAACCCATCCCGAAGCTACTAGCTCTGCTCCCAAGGAGTCACAGGATTGGTGCCAGGAGCTCGCTGACTTCTTTGTCTCTAAGGTTAAGACCATTAGAGACAACATTCCCAGGCTAGAGACTGTGCAAGAGGACATCGGCCACACAGTGTTGGCCCCTGGATTGCCTGGTTTCAAACCAGTTATGGTTATACAGGTGGTTGAGGTAATTGCCTCTTTGAAACCATCTTCCTCTCCATTAGATGTATGTCCTGCCGGGCTGGTTAAAAAATCTGCTGCCCTTTTGGCCCCCTTTATTGGGGAGACAATCAACTGCTGCTTCAGGACAGGTACTGTCCCAGGCACTCTGAAGCGGGCCTTGGTCTTGGCCCTGCTGAAGAAACCGACCTTGGACCCGGACATACTGGGCAACTACAGGCCGAATTCCATCTTGCCTTTTGTGGCAAAGGTGATGGAGCACCTGGTGGTTATCCAGCTACAGGCTTACCTTGAGTCTTTCCATCTCTTGGACGAATTCCAGTCCGGATTTCGACCTGGACATGGAACAGAGACGAGCCTCACTTGTGTCTATGATGATGTCCTTCACAGCTTGGACAGGGGTGACTCAGTAGCTCTGGTTCTTTTGGATCTATCGGCCGCATTTGATACCATTAATTATGGAATCTTACTGGAGCGGATGAGGTCTGTTTTGGGTATGAGTGGGTCGGCTTTGGCATGGGTGGCCTCTTTCTTAGAGGGCAGAGTTCAGGGAGCCAAGACTGGCCCCTTTTACTCTAAGTCCACTGCCCTGGATTGCGGAGTGCCACATGGCTCTGCCTTGTCTCCCCTGCTGTTTAATATCTATATGAGGCCCCTTGCCGACCTGCTAAAGTCCCACGCCGTCCATTACCATGTTTATGCGGATGACACCCAGGTTTACCTAAAGATTCCTAGGAACCAGACGGCTGATGCCACCCTTGCCAGCTGTTTGGAGGCCATCAACACATGGATGTCTGCCAACTTCCTGAAACTTAATGGGGGAAAAACTGAGGTGATCATCTTCAGCGATCTGGCCACCCCTCCAGATATCCCACCTTGGCCTCCCTCATTTGGTCCTGCTATGGAGGTGGCCCCCCAGGTCCGTGATCTGGGATTTGTCCTAGATTCAGGTTTAACTTTGGCTCCTCAGGTAAAGAGGGTCGTCAGTGCATGTCACTGGCAGCTAAAACTCCTGAGGGGGCTGTTTAAATATTTGGATATCTCGGACAGAAAAACTGTCATCTGCGCCACGATAGGTAGCTGCCTAGACTACTGCAACTCTTTTTATCTGGGATTGCCAAAGATGTTAGTGCGAAAGCTTCAACTTATTCAAAATCCTGCGGCTAGGTTACTCATGGATGTCCCGCTGAGGGATCATATCACCCCTGTCCTCTGCGCCTTGCACTGGCTGCCGGTCCACTATCGCACCTTATTTAAGGCCGGATGTATTATGTTTAAGATAATGAGAGGCCTGGCCCCAAGCTATCTCTGCTCTCGTTTTCATAAACAAGCTTTTGTTAGATCACTCAGATCTACCAGCAGAGATCTCCTCCACATCTCGGTGCCCAAGAAGATCCGGCGTGGTGGTCGGGCCTTCTCCCACCAGGGTGCCATTTTGTGGAATAGCTTCCCTGTCGAGCTCCAGGAGGCCCCTACTATTCCGGTCTTCCGCGGGTTACTGAAGACTTGGCTTTTCACGCAAGCCTTCCCTGCGTAGCCTCTCTCTTCCACCCTTTCTGCCACTCTGTGCTGCTTCTGGTTCCTGGGTCCTCTTTTCCCAGAAACTCTGCTATGCGCGTCGGGACCCTTCGGGGTAAGACTGCGCTATATTAAGATACCTCTCAACTCAACTCAACTCTCAACCATCGTCCAAACTGTCCAGGAAGTCCTGAGTAAGTGCCTTTTTTCCCTACACTACTACTACTACTAAACCAGCACCCTTCAGGCTACAATCTTAGCTTTTGTCTGTCACTGTGCCATTTTTAGTGCTTATATACAGCATGCTAATATTTCATTTATTTATTTGTTTCAGGACTGCTGTGGCAAGGAGCCCCCAACATGGCAGGACGCTTGCTACTACTTGTCACAGATAGTGTAGCATACATGCTGAGCGCGGGGAGGACCCTTAAGGCTATCTACCCAAAAATTATCCACGAGACATGTCTGGCGCATGGACTACATCGTGTTGCGGAGGACATACGGGAAGAGCACCCCAAAGTCAATAAACTCATCTCGGCGGGGAAAAAAATATTCCTGAAGGCACCAAAGAGGGTCGAGGTATTCAGGAAACATTTGCCTGGTGTGCCACTACCTCCCAAGCCTGTTGTCACTAGGTGGGGCACCTGGTTGTCTGCAGTATTGTGGTATGTGAAGCATTTTGAAGGTTTCAAAACCGTGGTGAAGGAGCTGGAAGACGATTCTGGTGCGGTGAAAAAGGCAAAAGACCTCATAGACAACCCGGCCCTTTTCCCACAGCTTCTCTTTTTGGAGGCCAATTTCAAGTCAATTCCAGAAGTCAACGAGCAGCTTCAGTCTCAGAAGATTCTCCTGACGACCTCTGTGGTGAAGATGGAGTAAATTGCCAACACAGATTACCCAGGAGCCATTGGAAAGAGGATTAATGCCAAAGTACAGGCCGTCCTGACCAGGAATTGTAGCTGGGAGGAAGTCAGGAGCGTGGCCGCGAACCTCGAAGGAAAGGAATCCCCGCTGAAAGAAGATTGGGACGCTGCAGACGTGTTGGAAATGAAATACGTGCCTGGAACATCAGTCGATGTAGAGAGGACTTTTTCAAAATTAAAGTACATCCTCAGCGACCGTTGCCTCAATTTTTCTATGGAGAGCATAGTCACTCACGTAAAATTATACTATAATTAAAACTAAAATTGTTGTAAATACCTGTAAATAGTAATAAAGTACCGTATTTATCGGTGTATAACACACGCCGGTGTATAACACGCACCCCAAGTTTAGGAGGGAATTTTAAGGAAAAAAACTTTTAGGAGGGAAGTTTAAGGAAAAAAAAACTTACATTTAAATGCCTATTAATGCAGCCTTATCATTGTCATTTGCAGCCTTGTCAGTGCAGCCTTGCCCCAGTGTCCATTGCAACCTTTATCAGTGCAGCCTTGCCCCAGTGCAGCCTTGCCCCCAGTGCAGCCTTGCCCCAGTGCAGCCTTGCCCCCAGTGTCCATTGCAGCCTTGCCCCAGTGCAGCCTTGCCTCCAGTGTCCATTGCAGCCTTGCCCCAGTGCAGCCTTGGATGAATTTAAAAATGGCGCCGCTGAGAACGCCGCCGAGACTGGGCGGAGTGGATCAAACGCCGCCGAGATCGCAGGGACTGGGCGGAGCCGAAATACACATAGCCGAGTGTACTCGGCTCTTCTCGGATCCGCTCACAGTCATGCCATTGGACCTATGTTATGTCCATCACAGGGCGGGACTGGGCATGACTGTGAGCGAAGCCGAGAAGAGCCGAGTACACTCGGCTATGTGTATCTCAGCGGCGATCGCTCCGCTCAGCTCACAATCAGCGGAGATCGTCAGGGATCGGCGTATAACACGCACCCACGATTTTCCCCTGATTTTATATGTGTTATACGCCGATAAATACGGTAGTTAATATGATTCAAGTTGCACGATTTAATATCCCTTTTACGATGGGAAGGGGGGTGGAAAGTTGAAAAATAAATGCCACATTTGGCCACAATAAATGCCACATTTGGGCAAAATAAGTGCCATATTGCCACATTTTTCAGTGCCAAATTTTGTAAAAATAAATGCCACATTTTGAAGGTCTCTGGTCATCACTGGAGGAGGACAAACAGACAGACGAGTTGGCCATAATGTGTATATATGCTGTGCATACTTGTACACTATATAAAAAAAAAAAAACACTTGAACTACTATTTCACTTTATTGCCTTTAGTTTTACAAATCAGCAAAATCATACCCTGTAAACGTATTCTGTACTACCCAAATGTAACAGTAAAAACTAAGTAGAAAAATATGTGCTCCAGAACTTCATTGTATGTGTTTCAGTTTTCATTTTGTCTCAGCAAAGTCTTGATCATGCTAATGTAGTCCACTTAATGCAGCGTCCTGTGATGGGGTGACAATGCTGCTGTGGCATCCCTGATTTTAGAGCAGCATCATCACCTTCATGTAGGCTGTGTCTACCTGCACTGATAAAGGGATAAGATGTTGCAGGGGGCGTCTTCTCTGGATCTTTTTTCCATCTACTGCTTAAACCCTCTTACAGCAGGCCGCAGTGTTTAGATTGTCTCGCAGAAGCCTTAAGCCAGCTTATACTTGGATTGAAATGCAGCTGGTTTAGCAGGGACTGGTCAAATCTTGATCTATGTATGGGCAGGCTGGTTGTATACAAGTCAATCTAACTACACATCCTGGCTCGGAAGCATGCCCGCCTGAATGCCCCCATAGTAAGTGGCTGAAAGTACACTTGCCACATGTGACACCTAACACCTTTCAGTGAATGCCAGTGTAGTGGGTATTTAAATTTAAGGGGGCGCATCTGGGTGGTAGTATGACCCGGATGCACTGATTGTTAGGGAATTTTGGACCATTCTCGTTTGTGGAGGATCCCAGTGGTGTGCAGTTCCCTGTGGCCTGTGGGTGGCGCTGTCGCCCTGAGCCAGGGTTGAACCATCACTGGAGTGCTGTGCCTTTTTTGTCCTGTTTCGGCAGCGGTGCGAGAAACCTGCTGTGCCGGTCGGGAGAGGAGATAAAGGGGACAGACGCCCTCAATACGGGGTTCAGTCGTCGGAGGTGAGAGCCGCGCCCAGGCACCTTCAGCCTGGGTGCTGGCATTCCAGAGTTCCGGGCCCAGATGCCCTTGACCTGGCCGGAGTGGGAGATGGAGTCCATCCCAGACACCTTCAGCCTGGGGTGAGGTACTACTGAGGAGGCCCGGGTCCAAGTACCTTCGACTGGGTTCTGCAAGGGTGGAAGAGTCCGAGGGGCCCTAAGGTGTTGGACGCCTGAATCTGAGACGAGGAGGCCAGGGAGTGTAACCCCTCCGAACAGTCCGGCGCAGCATTGCTGGTGATGGCGGGGCCTCTGGTAACTCTCTTGGAAGGATGTTTTCCCTCTGACAGGGGCTGCACTTAGCGAAGGTAATTCTGTTCCTGTTCTACACGGTCTTTGGCAGCGGCTGTGCGCCATAACCATTGGCGACATCACAATGGTTAGTTCTATTTAAGGATTGTGCCTTGACCTACTCCCCACTTATACTGAACTGTTCTTTGGGTCACAACCTGTCTGCTGTTAAAGGACGATTTATTACCGTCAGAGAATAAATAAGAGTTGGACCTTTTCAGTGGTGTGGAACGGACTTGGCTGTGGGTTATACACATGACCCGAAGGTAAACAGGTGTTGGCTTTCACCTCTACACATTAGAGGACATGGGCCGTAGTGTACCGCATCCCTCCTCCCTGATCCCCCTAGACCAGACAACAAGCCGAGAAGAAGAAGGGGTGAGAGGGGTGAGGCTGCTACACCTACATAAACATGCCCTTATGAAATCTACATGCTGAGAATATTTTTTAATTAAAAGTGATGTGTTGTACCGAAATGCCACATCGTTTGGATTCTATGTAAAAAAGACAAAAAATAAATCTACTGTACACATGCTTCTAAAATGCCAAGACAGGCAACCTAATAACCACCCTAATTAGCTACTGCCTTTGCATTGTACATTCAACAATTTCTAAGCAAAAAGGTTTGCCAAGCAACAGTATTTATTACAAAATATAGCTGGTACTTTTATGTTACAGTTCTTAGTACAGAGAAAGAATTCAGGAAATTGTTGAAAAAAGGCTTTTTATTCATAACTAAAATACTGTATTATAAGATTTTGAATTTATGAAAGGAAATGAGCACCATTTATTTAAAAAAATAAATCACTTTGTCATTAAAGCACAGCTCTGGGCAAAGAAATCCATTAGTCCAGGTACACATATATAAAGGACAGCAAAAAATGTTTTTTTTTTTTGTCACTCACACAGCTGCCTGAAAGCTATGTTCACGCTAAATCACGCGTATTTCTCACCCAAAAAATGAACATGCTGTTTAGCACTTTTTCCAGGTTCACACATACCTGGCACACATAATAACCAGTCAGGTGACCCCGTTTTTTTTATTCTGCAGCTTATTGGGCTGTAAGTGAACATCGCACTGCTGAGGTCCATTCTGTGCTCTTCTTTAACTTTAACTACCTGACAACATGAAATGCCGTGTACACACGCTCGGAATTTCCGACAACAAATGTTCGATGGGAGCTTTTGGTCGGAAATTCCGACCATGTGTAGGCCCCATCGGACATTTTCTGTCGGAATTTCCGACAACAAAAATTTGAGAGCTGGTTCTCAAATTTTCCGACAACAAAACTTGTGTACACAATTCCGACTTACAAAATTCCACGCATGCTCGGAATCAAGCAGAAGAGCCACACTGGCTATTGAACGTAATTTTTCTCAGCTCGTCGTACGTGTTGTACGTCCCGGCGTTCTTGACGTTCGGAATTTCCGACAACATTTGTGTGTACGCAACACAAGTTTGAGCCAGAGGAAATAAATCCACGGTTTTGTTGTCGGAATGTCCGATCATCTGTTCGCGGCATTAGACTGACAGTCCTGTGTAGTGCACTGATTGGCTCACAGTACAGAGCCTCCAGCATGTCAAAATGATCAGGTGATTTAGAGATATAAGTAGTTGAAATGATATGCAACTCTTGAGAATTTCTGTAAAATGTAGGTTGGCCGAACCTCTTTTTTGCATCAAATGTGATAGGAAACTGCCAGATAAGGCGGCAAATGCCGCGTACACACGTTCGGTTTTTCTGATGAAAAAAGACCGATGGACTTTTTTCATCGGACAAACCGATCGTGTGTGGGCCCCATCGGTCTTTTTCCCACCGGTATAAAAAAATAGAACATGCTTTTTAAATTATACCGATGGAAAAAAAAAACGATAGCAAATTCCGATCGTCTGTGGGGAACTCTATCCGAGAAAAAACCCACGCATGCTCAGAATCAAGTCAACGCATGCTCAGAAGCATTGAACTTCATTTTTCTCAGCTCTTCGGAGTGTTTTACGTCACGGCATTTGGGACGGTCGGATTTTTGACTGATGGTGTGTAGGCAAGACTGATGGAAGTCAGCTTCATCGGATTTCCGATGGAAAAATCCATCAGATTAGAATCCATAGGAAATCCGATCGTGTGTACAGGGCATATAAGGAGGCAACTTTAACAGGAATTGTTTGTTGACCTAATGTTTTCATCAAAATAACCCTGTGCATTTTTTTTTTCATATTATACATCGGTGTATAATACTAAAGGATTATTTGTTATATTTATATGTATTTCCAGTTTTAATTGAGCAGTATTTAATGGGGGTTTATTTACTAAAACTGTAGAGTGCAAAATCTGGTGCAGCTCTGCATAGAAATCAATCAGCTTCCAGGTTTTATTGAAAAAGTTTAGTGTTACTAAAAACACAACAGAAAAATCAGTTTGTATATGCAGTAAAGCATGCTTGTTATACTCATTGTGGAACTTAAGGGGTTAATCTTCCACGTTGTGTAAAAAGGCTCCCCTTCTTCCAATCCATCTCCTGATAGTACAGAGCCTTGGGGGCACTCTGCACATGCTCAGTTTGGTGTGTATTGCTAGAGAGCTTTTTTTCTTGGGAGGATGCATGTGATCAGCACAGGGCCAATCAGCACTGTCCAGACAGAGGGTCGGGGGTCCTGCAGCCTCATAGGACAGTCAGAGTAGAATGGAAACTACTCCTACAAGCTTTAACCAGACACTGATAGAAGTCATAAGACTGCTATACACAACTGATGAGAAAAGGTATTTAGCCATTTATATTTACTAAAATAATTACATTTCCATGATCTGTGTACTGTGGGAGACCAGATATAGTGAATGCAGGGTCCTGGGTTTAGTAACACTTTAATTGAACAAACTGGAGTTTAGGTCGATTGGCTACCATGCACGGTTGCACCAGATTTTGCACTCTCCAATTTTAGTAAATCAACCCCAATGTCTTTTAAACTTTTAAACTTCCTAAAGCGGATGTAATTTATGAAATAAACAGAGATTACACATATATTTTTGGTGTATTTTTTATGAACTGCACAAATATAGGTTTTGCCAAAAGCACAAGAAATGCTGACATTGGCTTTTTCGTCTGATTCACCTGCTTCAAAGCCTGACATCCCTTTCAAGATAGCACTTCAATCTATTTTAAAGAAATATGTTAGATATATCGTTTTTTCTTCAATAAGAAAGGGATCAGAAAGCAACCTACAGCAGTTTTGTCAGCACTATGGCTTGGAAAACAATTTTCAATAAATTGAAAAATTACAGCCACGTCTGCAAGTCTGATGGGAAAAAAGCAATGTTGACTCAACACACTCAAACTTATAAGGGAGCTTTGATTTCTCACATATGCTGATTTCATATTTGTTTTTCTGCAATTGTTTTTCTAAACATTCTTTACATTGCTGGCAAAAAAAAAAAAAAGAATGTCGCTATTCGTCTTTTGTAAGCAAATTTCTGTCTCTTTCTCCTCATAGTCAATAACATGGTGCACATTTATAGTATGTGGTCTGTTGTGTTAGTTTAGTAACTTGTGCTTGCCATTGCGTCTTTAAAGCGTAACTCCAAATTAAGTACATTACAAGGATTTTAACAATCTTTGGTGCAGATTCCTACCTTTTGCTACTCTGAAGGAATCACTGTGTGTTTGTCTGTGTCCATGTGGTAAATAAATCTAATGGGAGTGGTTTTATAATTATCAGTCAGCTGCCGCATCTGCAGGGCTCTAATGAGGAAAGCTGCTGGGCCTGAATCCATTTAGCCATGATTTCCTATTGGAAGTATCTCACCAAAAATTCAATTTTTGTTCCGGGGGATGCCTTTAATATGACTTGTATTTTAGTGCAGACTTCTGGGAAAATCAGTGAACCAATCACACAAGCAGGAAATTACATATATGGGGGGCGTTCTGTACACACTCTGTGTACAGAACAACTCCAGGTAGCCATATTGCATTGCATTTTCAGAAAATTACAGCCGCTGCAGATTGAAAAGGAAAGGTAATTTTTAATAACATTCAATTACAATATGACTTGTATCACAATTGTATACACTATCTTATTTTTTCTTTATTTGCTATTCCCCCCACGAAAGTGGAGGTATCTTTTAAGCCTTTTCGAAAAACTTGTGATACATAATACATGTCTAAACAAATTATTTTATTTTTTTTACTCAAAAAGGATGTTTATTGACACATATGGTAACAAAAAAAGGTTTACATACATATGCGGAACTAAAACAATCATTCCACAAAGCCTTGGAATGATAAAAACGTAACAACATAGTCCTCTCGCATTCCACAAACCAATGTATACTGTAGTAAATACCTAACCAACCAGGTCACAATAGCTTTCCCCCTGACAGACCATCTAAACAAATTTTTAATCAGGGCAATAATATGGTGCTACACACATTCCACGTTTACCATTTAATATGCTGCTGTAGCTTGTAATACATTAACCTGTTTCCTAGGTCTATGGTCCTAAATCACCCAATCTTCATAACCCTCCCTCTACATGTTATAATAATAATACATTTTATTTATAGGCACCTTTCAGAACACCCAAGGTCACCACCACTTTGCACAGTATACCCCATGCTCGCCAAAGGAAGCATGCCTCTTCCAGTGGTCACCTAACTCCATTTACCCTCTGCTACTCCTGTTTTTTACAATACTTGTCTGATATCTGTGGATTTTATGTAGGTACCCTCCTAGGTAGGTGGTAGTGAGTGTATATAGTTTTGGGGTTTCTCTGCTTAACAGGGAGACGGCTAGGCAAATTCAAGTGCTGTCTGCTTAACAGAGAGCTGGGATTGTTTGATAGTCTGCTTAGTGTTTTCTGGTGCTGCTCATGCCGTCTTGGAGGTTTTACATTGGTCCAATAGTAATGAGACATATTGGACAGTGGGTGGAAACCTAGCAGGTGTGACAGCAGGAAGGTAAAGTCACCTGGTTGCATCCAGGGGGGTAGATATATTTCGCCCAGATTCAGGCTTTACGCCGACTTATACAACTAGGTGGAGAGTTGATGAAGCCCAGCTGAGGCTAGTGGGCTCATGAATGACTCATACCTCTAGGGAGAGGGCTGGGCGTCGTGCAGACAGGGAGTTGATGAGTCCAGCTGAACCTTGTCAGCTCATTTAGGCCTCTATAAGAAAGCCCAGATTCATTAGATGTTAGCTCATGCCTGGACCCAGACCTGTGTGGACTGTCTAGGGAGAGTGAACCCCTGTGCGGTGAGGCAAAGCCTGTGTGGCTATTTGTTTGGACTTTTACTAAACCAGGGACTTAGGGACTAGGACAGCACCAGGCTGATCCCAGTTGTTAGTTAGGAAACCTGTATGTTTAGTCAGAGGTCAAACTGACCAGGATTTATTTTGTTTATGTTTCTTTTTGGCTTTGCTGTGTTTTTGTCACTGTACATAGAGAAATAAACCGCACCTTTTGATTTTGAAAACCACAACCTCCGTCTGCTGGCCCTGTTTTTGTGTGGGGAGCCCAACCAGGGGGTCACACACACCCGCTACCGAGTTAACCCCCTCACAGTTGGTGGAGAATGCGGGCAGTTTTTTTTAAGCCAGCATGGAGGAGATACTGAAACAGCTGGCTCTAGCAAATGCCAATCAACAGCAGACAAATGCAGGTTTGCAAAGGAGCCTTGCAGCCCAGCAGCAAGCTCATCAACAAGCCCAGCAGCAATCTGAGGCCCGCTTCATAGACCTGTTACAGAAGCAAGAGCAGAGACTACAACAAATGGAAGCAGTAATGCAGCAACGTCCGCAGACCAGTGAGGAAAGCCGTCCCACTAATACCGCGTCCTTTGGGGTGAGTCGTTTATTGACAAAAATGACTGGAGAGGATGATCCAGAGGTATTTTTGACCACATTTGAAAGGACTGCTGAAAGAGAAAAGTGGCCTGAGGAGCAGTGGGCTGGACTGGTGGCTCCTCTGTTAACTGGTGAATCGCAGAAGGCTTACTATGACCTAGAGCCTGACCAAGCAAAAGACTATGTGATGCTAAAAGCTGAAATATTGGCAAGGCTGGGTGTCACCCTGGCTGTCCGGGCTCAGCGTGTGCATAACTGGACTTTCCAGCTTGGAAAACCCCCCAGGTCTCAAATGTATGATCTCATTCACCTGAGCAGGAAGTGGCTACAGCCAGAGACTTTGTCCGCACCGGAGATTGTGGAACGTGTTGTGATGGATCGTTTCTTGAGAGCTCTTCCTACCGCCATTCAAAAGTGGGTAAGCCACGGAGACCCAGAAACGGCCGGTAAACTTGTGGATCGTGTAGAGAGATACTTGGCTACAGAGAACCTGACGGCCTCTTCCAGAGACTCTCGGACTTTCCACCCTAAGACCAGACCATCCCCAGGGGCGGATAAGAGGATTCCAAGGGGTGAGGGTGGAGAGAGTGAGAGGGTGGGAGCTCTACCCCAAGTTTGGCGAGAACAGCCTGGGAAATCAGCGGCTCAAGAGGCCGCAAGAAGGATCGTTTGCTACCGCTGCCGGCAAGCGGGACATATTGCAGCCAATTGCCCGGTTGTGGAGGAACCCATGCAGTGTGACTTTCTGACGGGCAGACGTCAGTCGCTGTGTGCGACAGTCGCATGCACTGCCATTCGAGGAACTGAGAAACATTTATGCAAAATGTGTGTTAATGGTAGAAATGTTGTGGTATTGTTGGATTCAGGTAGCCTTGTGACCCTGATAAAGGCTGAGTTAGTTAAAACAGAGGTCTCTGGGAATAGCAAGGTAGCTGTTATTTGTGTGCATGGGGACACCCGAGAGTATCCAGTGACTACAGTGTGTTTCGAGACCCCCAAAGGTACCCTCTCTCATCCAGTGGGCTTAGTATCTCAGTTACCGCATGACGCCATTGTGGGAAGGGATTTTCCGAAGTTCTGGGAACTGTGGGATGATCCTGAGCCCCCCACTGGTGCCCCTATGTACCAGGAATGTGATAGCCAGAACTCCTCTGAGAGTGGTGAGGACTCTCCAGAATTTCCCTTGTCAGTATTGGCAGGGGAGACTCAAGAAACTGGAGAGGAGCCCACCTCCTCAGACGAAAACCTACCGTCTGTGGAGTTTTCTGATCTGGAGGTTCACAGGGAAAATTTTGCCACAGAACAGTTAAAAGACCCCGCCCTAATAAAGGCACGGGAAAACGTAGTGGAAATAGATGGCGAGTTAGTGAACCCAGATAATACCTGCACTTACCCATACTTCAGCGTAGAGAAGGACCTACTGTATCGGGTGGCAAAAAGGGCAGAAGAAACCGTTGAGCAGCTGGTGGTGCCCAAACCTTACAGGAAGTTGGTGTTGGAGTTGGCCCATGGGCACATTCTTGGAGGTCATCTGGGGACAGAGAAAACCCGAGAGAGGGTATTACAGAGATTCTATTGGCCTGGGGTGATGAAGGACATAGAAAATTAGTGTTCCTCCTGCCCTGTGTGTCAGAGGTCGGCCCCGATGCCACATTTCCGTAGCCCGCTGGTCCCTCTACCCATCATTGAGGTCCCGTTTGAGAGAATCGCAATGGATTTGGTAGGTCCTATAATCAAGTCCGCTAGGGGGCACCAGTACATATTGGTTATAATGGACTATGCCACCCGTTATCCAGAAGCGATCCCTCTCAGAAATACCTCGGCCAAAACCATAGCCAAAGAGCTATCTCTTGTTTTTAGCCGGGTGGGTATTTGTAAAGAACTGCTTACGGACCAAGGTACACCCTTTATGTCCCGGGTTATGAAAGAGCTGTGTAAATTGTTCAAAGTGACGCAATTGCGTACATCTGTGTATCACCCCCAAACCGATGGGCTGGTTGAAAGATTCAACAAAACCCTAAAACAAATGTTGAAGAAAGAGATGGAAAGGATTGGGACTGTCTACTTCCTTATTTGATGTTTGCTATTAGGGAGGTGCCCCAATCCTCTACGGGATTCTCCCCCTTTGAGTTACTGTATGGGAGACACCCAAGAGGGCTGTTGGATATTGCCAAGGAAACTTGGGAAAGTGAGAGTTCTCCCCACAGGAGTGTGATTGAGCATGTCGCCCTGATGCAAGATCGAATTGCACAGGTAATGCCCATCGTGAAGGAACATTTGGCCCAAGCGCAGTTGGCACAGCAGAGAGTGTACAACCGTGGAGCAAAGACCCGTACCTTTTCCCCGGGGGATAGGATATTGGTACTTGTCCCTACGGTTGAAAGTAAATTCCTTGCCAAATGGCAAGGCCCCTACGAGATAATGGAAAAAGTGAGCGAAGTGAATTACAAGGTCAGACAACCAGGAAGGCGAAAGCCCGAACAGATATATCACGTTAATCTGTTGAAAGCCTGGAGGGATAGAGAGTCCCTAGTCGCAGAAACTTGGTCACCAGCTCAAACTGGTTGCGTGATTCCGGAGGTTGGAATAGCAGCCACCTTGTCACAACCCCAACAACAGGAGGTTAAGGAGTTTGTGCTTCGCAACAAGGAGGTGTTCTCTGAGCTGCCGGGACAAACATCTGGGGTAGAGCATGATATTATTACCCCGCCCGGTGAAAGGGTGAAGTTAAAACCCTATCGGATCCCAGAGGCCCGACGGGAGGCAATACGGGAGGAAGTACAGAAAATGCTGAACTTAGGGGTGATAGAGGAGTCCCAAAGTGATTGGTCTAGTCCCATTGTGTTGGTGCCTAAACCGGATGGGAGCTGGCGATTTTGTAACGATTTTCGTCAGTTGAACAAAGTTACAAAATTTGACACCTACCCCATGCCACGTATAGATGAGTTGATCGACCGGCTGGGAACAGCCCGATACATGACGACTCTTGACCTCACAAAAGGGTATTGGCAAATTCCCCTGGCCAAGTCGGCCAAAGAGAAAACCGCATTTGTAACCCCAGACGGGGCGTTCCAATATAAGAGAATGCCGTTCGGGTTACAGAATGCGCCGGCCACATTCCAGCGGAAAATGGACCAGATGCTGAGGCCCCATCGGAAGTATGCTGCGGCTTACCTGGATGACGTAATTGTCCATAGCACAGATTGGGCCTCACATCTGCCAAAAGTGCAAGCAGTCCTGGACTCTGTTCGGGAAGCGGGGTTTACGGCTAACCCCAAGAAGTGTACCATTGGGCAGGAGGAGGCCAAATATCTTGGGTACACCATTGGCAGGGGAGTAATAAAACCCCAACTCAACAAAGTCGAGGCCATCCAGAGTTGGCCACGTCCCAACAGCAAGAAGCAGGTACGAGCCTTTCTGGGAATCGCGGGTTATTATCGGCGCTTCATTCCCCACTTTGCTTCTAAGGCTGTGCCCCTAACCAACCTGACGAAAGGGAAAGGGTCGGTCATGATTAAATGGACCCCCGAGGCTGAGGCAGCATTCCAATTCTTGAAACAAGCCTTATGTAGCCAGCCAGTGTTGTACTCACCCGACTTCTCTAAAGACTTTGTCGTACAAAGTGATGCGTCAGATGTGGGGTTAGGAGCAGTATTGTCCCAGGTCTGGAACGGGGAAGAGCACCCAGTCATTTACCTCAGCAGGAAGTTGAAGTCCCATGAGGTAAATTACGCCACGGTTGAAAAGGAGTGTTTAGCGGTGAAGTGGGCTCTAGATTCCCTTCGGTACTATCTGCTAGGTAGGCACTTTGACATGGTTACGGATCACGCTCCGTTAAAGTGGATGGCTCAAAACAAGGAGACAAATAGAAGAGTGAATAGGTGGTTCCTGGCCCTACAGGAATTCAACTTCACAGTAAAGCATCGCCCTGGCGTTCAAATGGGGAATGTGGATGCTTTGTCTCGAGTACATGAATGCCTGATTGCTGGTGTTCCAACCCCAAGGTTAAAACAAGAGGGGGGGGTATGTGACAGCAGGAAGGTAAAGTCACCTGGTTGCATCCAGGGGGGTAGATATATTTCGCCCAGATTCAGGCTTTACGCCGACTTATACAACTAGGTGGAGAGTTGATGAAGCCCAGCTGAGGCTAGTGGGCTCATGAATGACTCATACCTCTAGGGAGAGGGCTGGGCGTCGTGCAGACAGGGAGTTGATGAGTCCAGCTGAACCTTGTCAGCTCATTTAGGCCTCTATAAGAAAGCCCAGATTCATTAGATGTTAGCTCATGCCTGGACCCAGACCTGTGTGGACTGTCTAGGGAGAGTGAACCCCTGTGCGGTGAGGCAAAGCCTGTGTGGCTATTTGTTTGGACTTTTACTAAACCAGGGACTTAGGGACTAGGACAGCACCAGGCTGATCCCAGTTGTTAGTTAGGAAACCTGTATGTTTAGTCAGAGGTCAAACTGACCAGGATTTATTTTGTTTATGTTTCTTTTTGGCTTTGCTGTGTTTTTGTCACTGTACATAGAGAAATAAACCGCACCTTTTGATTTTGAAAACCACAACCTCCGTCTGCTGGCCCTGTTTTTGTGTGGGGAGCCCAACCAGGGGGTCACACACACCCGCTACCGAGTTAACCCCCTCACACAGGTGAGAGCATGGATGTATATACAGCCCTGGCCAATTAGAATGGGATGTGCCCCAAGGAATGCTGTCTTCTTCTGAGAGAGGTCCAGGTGGGGAGGAGGTTGCTGCCTCTCCCCGGCACAGGCTGCCATTCGGCCTCAGGTGGTCAACCTGAGGGCCTAAAAACTCGAAGCTACAACCCATGGTTCCTTTGCAAGCTGACTGAGGGAGGATGTCCACGGATCTGGTCTGGTATCACTGGTATAAAGTGACGCTTGGAAGTTGAAAGGAGGCTACCAGCCATCCATGGACATTTTGTGAGTACAGACCACCTAAAGGCAACCCTGAGACTGTGTGTGTTGCTGAAATCCCCCTCTTGGTCCTAGAAGTCAGCATACTGGGTGTGTGAGCTAAAGGGGACACTGGCTTGTGTCTTAAAGAGACAAAGTTCATTGAGTTCCTTCTGCTATAAAGGGACTTGCTTATTCAATACAGATGCTGTACGGTCCTGCAGATAATCTGCTCCACAGTTCTACAGAGAGAGTTGTCTTCTCTTGAGCATAGTTAATTTGGAGAATCCTACTAATACCCTTCTCCTATCCAAGTTCTCCAAATAAACGATAAAAAACACCTAGACTGGTCATTGGAGACAACGAGTGGAAGAGTGTGTGCACCTGGCTGTGTGAAAAATACAGTGTAACTGGCTGTGGATTCATCAGTGGCAGACCTGGGTAAAAATATTCAAGCAGCGCCTGCGGGGGTAGCGCTACATTTAGAAGTTTAGTAATCAGTCAAGTTGTCTTAGAAATATAATTGCAGCAAATATCTTTAACTCACCAAAGGTCCAAAGGTCCATTGGGTGGTTTGGCATATTTGGTCTGACAGCTCCTTGTGTTCCCTTATTATCTAAAGGATAAATGTTATGGGTCTTAAACCATACACTGCCGTGGAACATGAACAATCTGGTCTCATTACTTCATAACTAAAATGAAGTCTCTGATTGTATTATACTTGATTATTGGGAAGGCAATACTGATTTTTGAAGGTGGCAGCAGTTGTGCGTTAAACTGTTGTACATCTTTATATAATAGTGACACAATAAATGCAGTTGTTATCACCTTGGCAATATATCAGTGACCATTAACTGGGTGTTTGTTTACATTCAGTCTGGCTTTTCCAAGTTTAGAAGTACCATGGTGTCCAACTGCATTACAGAATAATAAGTAAAAACATTTTTTTCTAAATAACGAATATGCTTTGCTATTGATAGGTTCTTGCTAGTTTGCAGGTATCATTGAGGCAGTGGTTATAGTTACAGACGTGGCGGTGGGGTGTCTACATTGGGTACCACCATTTAGAGGGCAGGCGATATGCAAAATGGCAGCAGTGTGCAGAGAATATCGAAGGCACCTGTTACTATCAGAATCTGGAACTTTGGAGGTGCAGTAATCTTTGCCTGGCTGTTAAACTATAGTCCCAGGTAAGTAAACAGTAAACAAGAATGCTGGGGTTAGTATTAGTGTTACAGTCAGCCACTGACCACCAATGACGGGAGGTATCTATTTTTACAGTCAACCACTTACCATAAATACCACTGATGCTGGGGGGTGGTATTTTTACAGCCAGCCACTAACAGATTTTGCTGTGAGGGGTTAATATTAAAGCCTCCCAATGACCACCAATGCTGGGTGAGGGGGGGTTTAACATTACTACCACTGACCACTAATGAAGGGGGAAGTACTGCGGCCAATAACACCAAGCCTGGGGGTTACTATTACTGCCAATGACACCAATGCTGGAGCTTATTTTACCCCCACCCTACAAGCCATAAACCAATAAGTGGCCACACATCCAGGAGATCCTTACTATACTTACTATACTTACTATATTATATTACTTATGCTTACTATACTTCTATTCCCCACCTAAAAAATACATGATGTATAATTTTATGATTATTACTCTAAACTAATTTGATGTATAGGGGGAAGGTGATGTCAAAAATAGTATTCACCCCGGGTGTCAGATATGCTAGTGTCAGTAGACAAGATGACTCCTCTGGGGGGACTTCTGTGCATTTTCACAAGCTAATCCACATTCCTTCTTGTGGACGTAGGAAATGGGCACATGCTAATACTTATGCATATGCGAATAATCGTGTGCGTGCATCCGTGCACATACACGTGCTAAGGTGTAAAATTCTGAGCTGTGTTAAAATCAGTAATAACAAAAGGCAGCTAACATATAAGTAGTATAGCCAAATTCAAAACCACATAAATGTAAAATGTAGCACCAAAAGTAACTAAACTATAATAATAATTAAAGCAATCCTAAATGCAAGAGATCCATGTACATAAACATGAAATAGCATGAAACTGAAGGTGTACAACAATAGTGTCCAAACGAATAAACCACCACCATTGAGTGAATTGAAAACTCACCAAAACAAATGGCTGCTGTTACAGCAGCATAGACACCTTACAATATATATGGAAATCCTACTGGAAATATCACCGTGAATAACTCCTGCAGATAGCTCTAAACGGAGTCCAGCTGAGAATGAAAAAAGCTCACCAGGAGCCCAGATGGATTTTCATAGTGTAGTAGGTTTATTTGTTCCAATATTAAAAAAAGCATAAAACAAAAGTAAAACCCCTCACATCGCACAGCGACAAGACGTCAGAGCAAAGTGTCTCGCCTGAACATATTTTGTCCAATAGGACGTTAAAAAAGGGGTAGTTTGGCCTTGACGTCTGGTTAAATATATAAGAAATGGTGTCCGCATCTGCAGGTGCATTCAGTTTTTTCTCTTTCTGTATGTCCTTTCCTATTTTTCTTCTCTTTCGTTTTGTTGTCTGTTTTGTTTTGCCTTTGGGCAGATTCTTGCCCAAGTGAAATAATGGTTACTTAAAGCGGAAGTAAACCCATCCATAAAACAGTTTTATTTTCGGCACGTGCAGGAAATGTAACACTCCCATTGGTTGTGCTCTCAACCAAACTGTCAAACCATCCAATGACTGGTGTCATAACTGATCACATGTGCAGCATCAGGGCAGTTGTAGATTAAACAGAGGAAAAGATGGCAGCTTCCTTGGCTGAAAACGATAGGAGGGTTTACTTACACTTTAAGTATAGTTGTTTTTGTGGAACAGGTGATAAGATATATTTATATTGATCTTCAAAATATTAGAAAGGATTGTCCTTCTCAAGCTTCACCAATGTTCTGATATATGAGATCAAGGCGATCCAGACTATGGGCTTTTTGAATGTAACATTGATAAACTATTTAATAAAGATCAATATTTATTAGAAGAAAAAGAAAACGTTGGGACTTTAAATGAGGCGGTGACCGTGTAAGGTCAATTGCCTCCATCCCTATATAATTGAAATAAACAGGACTAAGGGTTGGGACTTTAAATGAAGCAGGCAGGCGTAAACAGTTGAAACTTATTGGAAATCAATGATAAGTTGCATGAGGGTAATCATGAGTAGACAAAGAAAACCAATATAATTAATTCAGTGGATATACAGGTACATACAGCAATTACAATTTGCCACTTAATAATACAAATCACATAATGCAAGTGATCATTAAGTCAGGTAAAACATATACCGGTAGTTTAGCATAAAAACACGGCATATATAGCTCTATGTATTTTGTGGATTCATCCACTCTTCAGGAGCATGCACGTGGAAAAATTAATGCTGTAGTATAGTAATAATAACAAGAATATCTGTAAGGTCTGACCCTGTCACGGGAAGGAGATTAAAATTAGATAATTAGAGGTAATATTTACCTAGGAAAGACCCCCCAAAACCACTCTCAACAGTACTTACATTCTCTGTATCTATGCAGTAGCAGTGTGCCAACGTGAATCAGAGAACCCCTAGGGGTATCATGGCGGGAGCAGAGGTGGTTATGGCGGACCGGGACTCAACAAGGATGATTTTAGGAAGGAAATTCCAAAAGATGCAAATGGTCCTTAATGACCATAAGTGCAGAAAACAAAAGTGAAATTGTAAAATAGACTGGGAACTATTATGTGATATAATGGGTCATCTGTCAAGATCAATATTTAAAAAAAATAAAACGCAATGACCTATGTCTATTTAAAATGAGTCAGTGCTCAGGTTTAGTGCTGCTTTGTCTTCAGTCTTCTGTCCTGAGAACCTGCGATCCTGTATCATGTTTACAGTTACTGACCCAGGTCATCTGACTACTCCTTGAAGTCTGCCTGTACTGACCTTGCTTTCTGACCATCGCTTCTTCCTGCTCCATTTGCTACTGTTCCACTGATCGGCTCCTGACCCAGCTTGTACCTAGACCATGCTTTTGCCTGTGCCCCTGTAACTGATCTGTTTAGCCAGTGTATGACCCGGCTTGTCTGACTCTGCTATTTCTCCTGCTCTCACCAGGACCTACCTGTAAACAGGCTGTGCCTGCTTAACCACTTGTCTGCTACCAGTGTACGCCTCACCTGCCTGCTATTGCCAGTGCCAGTACCAGCCTGCTTTTGTATGCTGCTCACCAGCTGTCAGCCAGCCTGCCTGCTTCACGGAAGACCACTGGCGACTACCCCTCAATGGCGTGGACACCTGATCTGCTAGCAAGACTTTCAGGCATTCGTGCCACATAGCACTCCAGCATCTTCTGTTCACACTATCAGAGGCCCGAGTCAGAGGTGTAAGAGGGGCCTTTCTCATCAGATCAGGCTCTGCTACCAGGTATGTGATAGCTAGGTGCCCCACTTCTTTGTAGTAATACCTTGCTACAATGTACTGTAATTATGAATTGCAAACATCTCCACATACTAGGAAATTTGTTTTTGTTAATATGCATTATGCATTTTAGCAACGAAGCTACAGAACAACTAAGCTAAAGTAGTAGTAGCTAGAAGAACACAGTACAACAATTACTTTTTAAAGAGCAAACATTTAAATATGAAGAACAAATTTTTGGACTTTAAAATATAAATATAATACAATTTTTATACCTACTTATTATTTTTCAGATGGGACATACCCTTGTGATTTACACTATTCTCACAATCCATGGGGTAACTACCTTTGGAATGCCCTTCCCCTAGGGGTTCCTCCATCTCTGTTTTGGGGCTTGCCGCCTCAGTTTCTGGGGCGGACTGATTTCCCAGCCTGCCTCCAGTTTCCAGGTCCATGCCCAGACTCCGATTTGACTTGCAAGTATGAGTGACAGACTTTATTTATTTTTCTAGTCTCAACTACATTTTTACATGACCATTCATTAATATCTATTTCCAATATCTATAGACAATTTCTCTGCATCTGCTCCTGAAGAGTAGCGCTACAGCTACGAAACGTGTCAAGCTAATAGATGCCTTTCCCTGCTATCCTTTTTATCCAAGCTGCCATTATTACGGTTTACTGGAATATACCTATTTACATCCTACTGTGGGAATACGTTGCAACTAGTCTGGTGTGTTTTTAATATGTTATTACTGTGGCTCTAGGCCAGCATGCTATCATTGTGTCATCATGCTATTCTGTTATTTATTACTATGTATCATGTCATGGAATAAACGTTTTTTACTTTACTATGATGGCTACTACATGTTTATGCATTTACTATATGGCACTATTGATGGCTCTATCACCAGACAGCATTATAGTACAATGCAATGTTATTTCCCTGGCTGCACGCTTCATTTTAAAGTCCCACAATTTGTTCTTTCCATTCAACTTATCGGGGATGGAGGTGCATCTAGTTGGCCTCATCAAAAAGTCCCATTTCCCTTTTCCCAATTTCAAAACATTTAAATAAAACAGGTGGAACTATGTTTTTCAGTCATAAGAGACCAAATAATAATTCTCACAAACAGAGAAAATGTTTTTTCTTTTTTATATACAGGCAGTCCCCGAGTTACGAATGACTCCTACTTACGAACGGCCTCAAATGCCAGCCACTTGTGCTCCACGCTGGTCCTAGATACCTCTGAGCACCTCCGAACACATCCCACACTGCAGTACTACATGGCCAGAAGAGCCCCAGATAACATAAAAGCGCCCGAAACATCCCACATCCATGCACAGGCAGAAGTTACACTTACGAATGCAGTGTTGCGATTTATGAACAACTTCGACTTACGAACAAACCTACAGTCCCTATTGTGTTCGTAACTCGGGGACTGCCTGTACTTAACAGCAATGTACTTAAATAGGTAGAAATATGAAAATCATTCTGGATACTCTAAATCTAACCAAGGAAAGCTTTGCTCACCTATGCAAGCCACCTGTGGTGTGTCAATTGAAATTTCCTCACATAGAACATTCTTGATTCTATTTTGCATATATTTGAATAATGCCAGAAATAAATGTAAGTGTTGACTTTTCTTTTCCCTGATATATTAATGTCAAGGCTTTTCACATTAGAGCTAGAAGAAGCTCTAGTAATCACATTTTATAAAAAAATGATTTTGTGAAAAAAAAATCTTTTTTTTATATTTGCAATTCCAATTAAATTCAAGACATATATGTAGATATTACATATAACTATTCAAGTTCCTCCGAGATCACTGCATTTCGCCTCTTATCCCTTACCATCGGTCTACACTGTAATGCCTCACTGCTCATCCATTCCCCTTTCCATTCATCCTCTAGGGTTCTGTGGGGATTATGTCACTGTAGCAAGAACATATCTTTTTTTTTTAAATTATACTCTTTTCTGCATTTAAATAAACACCTACAAATGATCAACCTTTTTTTCTTCATAGAAATATATGTATCTAAACATCATACACAGTAAATGGGCAAATGAATGCCAGCAAATTAATTTTATGAGAATGCTTCTTTGTTGAAGTTTACCCACACCCAAATTCAGAGCTGTCATTATATAAAATATGTGTATATAACACAGGCTTGGATATTTTTTTTTAGCCAAGCTTTTACTATTTTATTTTACTTATCTCCACAGAAAATTCAAGATAAATATGACATTTTAGATACATGTGGACACTATAATTGCTGCCATTCTCAATGCTGTAGGAATGTAGGTCGTAGCAGTTGCAGAGGTTATGAGCGTTATGCTTCATGCCACCACTTCCCACCACATAAGAATTTTGTATTTCACTCTTTTTAGAAGTAAAATCACTTAGTTGTTTCTTATTTCTCTCAGTTACTCTGGAAAAAATTACTGTATCTGTATTTCCATGTTTGCACTATCAGTTTGCCCATAATAAGTGAATCTCTCTTTCCCTGTTGGATTTTTACATTTTCCTTTTTTTTTGCATTATGCATGATGAGAAGGTGGATTGGATCTTTGTAACCTGACAACAGATCTGGAATTTGTGCAGGGTAACTCTACAGCGTAATAGCATGGTGAGTATGTAGATAACACTGTTGACTTTAATCTCTGGCTCCTGTGTTCAAATCCTGGCATGTGCACAATCAAAATTAAGGTCCAATTGAACGTTTAGTTTTAAATTTTCTAAATACTTTCCCGGTGTAGCAAAATAAAAGGTAAGCAAAAGCCTCGTACACACGACCGGTTTTCTCGGCAAGAAAACTGCTGGGAGAGCTTTTTGCAGAGAAAACCGTTCGTGTGTATGGTTTCTCGGCAGGAAAACTGCCGGGAATCTCAACGAGAAAAATAGAGAACCTGCTCTCAATTTTTCTCGTCGGGATTCTCGGCAGTGTTTCCTGCCGAGAAACCTGGTCGTCTGTATGCTTACCTGTCCAGGGAAACATGCGCATGCTCAATGAGACTTCGACACATGCGGGGTAGCATACAACGGTAGTGTAGGGTGTAGCAAGATGGAGGCGATGGCATCGAATGTGACGAGCGCCGCCTCGTCATAGTCGATGATGTCACCGCATTCTTGCCATTCAAAAGAACGCCGGTTCTTTTGAATGGCGTGTGTGTACACAGGGCTTGGCAAGACAAGCTTGCCAGGAATCCCGTCGAGAAAACCAACGCTTTTTTTTTGACGGGATTCCCGCCCGTGTGTACAAGGCTTTAGAGTTGATTTCCTTTTTACAAATGGTAAGCTCTGTACACAACTTTTAAAGCAGCTTGAATTTCTTAGCTGATTTAAACTGAAGGATTAAGCAGGTTTTAGGTTTGATTGTTCTCCCCATGCTTACATCAGTGTGCTCTGGTTTCCACCCAAAAATTTACTGATCGGTTAATTGGTGACTGGCAATGTTGGCCTGGTATGGTATTTTTTGGGGAATACTTTACACTGTAAACTTCTTAGGGATGGGGCTGATGTAAATCACACTTTATAATGTCAGGTCTATATATACTGTATATTTTAATATACTGTATATGCAGTGTATATATATATATATATATATATATATATATATATGTATATATATAATATATATATTATATATATAAAATATATTATATATATTATATATATATTATATATATAAAATATATTATATATATATTATATATATATATATATATATATATATATATATATATATATATACACAGGAAATGTAATAATGGCTTGTGTCCCGGTGGATTAAAAATAACCTATAGGTTGTAAAATGTGTACAAAGCAGATGCGTGACTAGTGGAATGAATACTATTAAACTTTTCTTTTCCATCATTAATCTGATATGACCTCAACCTAAAGTGGTTCTAAACACTGCATTAAGGTAAAAAAAAAAAAATTCCAACACCTGTTCCCCCCACCACCACCAAACACTTACCTGAGCCCTCACTCGAACCAGTTCTGCATACTCCTTCTCTCCCCATTCTCACAGGAGACTCTGGCAGTAGTAAGAGTCATTGGCTCCTGCTGCTGTCAGTGAAATCCGGTGAGGAGGGAGCAGGGGGCGTGGCCGAGCTATGCTGTGTGTGTCTATGGATGCACATGGACTGGCCTGGGAGTGTACCTACACAGGTGCCCCCTCAGGACACAGGCTTGCTAAGGGGGAACTCAAAAAAGAAGAGGAGTGCACAGTACCGGCGGGGGGACCGAAAAAGAGGTTTTACATTTACAAGAACATATTGATTTGATGGGCCACATGAGTCCTTCTGACTAATAGAGTATATTATAATAATAAAGTAAAAAAATTAAGCGTCATGGGGCATACTAAAATGAAATGATCTAATACAGTAAGGTAAGACAGATAAAATATTCCATAATATATAGTAATGTAGCTCAGTTCATGTTTTAGGGATTTTGTTAATGCAATACATCTGCTACACATATTTCATTTTTCCTAAATATATTTGTAATATGCATTTTACACTGTGATTTTTGGTTGTATTACTGCTGCAGTGTACTTCTCTTGTATCACTAAATCAGGAGTTTCTCTAGTAAGTAATAGTGCTCTTGCTCCCTGCCTCTTCACAAGAACTCTTGATCTCTGTAACATGTTTTTTTTTTTCTCTTAAGCCCAGCATCATCTAGGTCTCAAAAAAATTCTCTGAAATTCTCTGAAACTCCATAGTCTCCAATAACTGATATTACCCTACCCAAAGAGACTGCCTTTTTATCACTTGGACGTTTTTTTATTAAACAGGAGGGCAGGAAGTTTGCGGGGTTTAGCCTTAAACATTTGGAAATCAGGACAAGTAGCATAGTCAAACTAGTTTAATTAAATTTGGTTTATTTACATATATAGATTTGAATCACACAGAAAGCAATGGAAATAGTACCATAATGCCCCTCATGGCAGATTTCGGTCCAGTCTAATTAACAGCCAGGAGGAAACTGATCAGACTTAAATCTGTTTGACCTGGCATAATTATCAACAGCTTAGGTCTGTGATGAAATGTGAAGGTGTTTTTCACATTTATTAAGCATGTGTAAAAACGCCTCTTCATTACCTGTCAGGCAATACAGTCTCCACTCATAATTCCTCTCAACTTCCTCTTTGTACGGTAAAAAAGCAGCTTTGATGTTGCAGTTCTTGGAGCTTGCTCAACAAGATACATTTCCAGATCAGAAACTATAGAATGACATTCCGAGGGTCTCTAAGTTGGTTCCATGTACCAAGTATAATGCCAAGCAGCTTCAAGTGCAGTGACAGCCTCAGGAGTATAAAAACAGCTGACTGTCTTAGGATTGTAACAAAAGTCAACACTGAGGAATAGCTGGAGGATTTCCAAGTTTCCTGTTGAAAGCAGAAAGAGGAAATGTTGTGGTGCACATATCATATAATTTTTCTTTCTGCAGTTATACTTTCATAAGCTGCCAATAGGGTCATCATATTTAAAAATGAATGAGGTGACAAACATTCTAAACAGATTTCATTGTATAGAGTGTAGCTCTATAGGCAAATAAATACAGTATCTCACAAAAGTGAGTACACCCCTCACATTTTTGTAAATATCTTATTATATCTTTTCATGTGACAAAACTGAAGAAATTACTCTTTGCTACAATGTAGTGAGTAAACAGCTAGTATAACAGTGTACATTTGCTGTCCCCTCAAAATAACGCAACACACAGTCATTAATGTCTAACAATGTCTGGCAACAAAAGTGAGTACACCCCTAAGTGAAAATTTCCAAAATTGGGCCCAAAGTTTTAATATTTTGTGTGGCCACCATTATTTTCCAGCACTGCCTTAACCCTCTTGGTCATGGAGTTCCCCAGAGCTTCACAGGTTGCCAGTTTAGTCCTCTTCCACCGCTCCATGATGATATCATGGAGCTGGTGGATGTTAGAGACCTTGAGCTTCTCCGCCTTCCATTTGAGGACGCCCCACAAATGCTCAAAAGGGGTTTAGGTCTGGAGACACGCTTGGCCAGTCCAACACCTTTACCCTCAGCTTCTTTAGCAAGGCAGTGGTCATCTTGAAGGTGTGTTTGGAATCGTTATCATGTTGGAATACTGACCTGTGGCCCAGTCTCCGAAGGGAGGGGATCATGCTCTGCTTCAGTATGTCACAGTACATGTTGGCATTCATGGTTCCCTCAATAAACTGTTGCTCCCCAGTGCTGGCAGCACTCATGCAGCCCCAGACCATGTCACTCCCCCCACCATGCTTGACTGCAGGCAAGACACACTTGTCTTTGTACTCCTCACCTGGTTGCCGCCACACACGCTTGACACCATCTGAACCAAATAAGTTTATCTTGGTCTCATCAGACCACAGGACATGGTTCCACTAATCCGTGTCCTTAGTCTGCTTATCTTCAGCAAACTGTTTCTGGGCTTTCTTGTGCATCATCTTTAGAAGAGGCTTCCTTTTGGGACGATAGCCATGCAGCTCAATTTGATGCAGAGTGCGGCGTATGGTCTGAGCACTGACAGGCTGACCCCACACCCCTTCAACCTCTGCAGCAATGCTGGCAGCACTCATACATCTATTTCCCAAAGACAACCTCTGGATATGACGCTGAGCACGTGCACTCAACTGCTTTGGTCGACCATGGCGAGGCCTGTTTTGAATGGAATCTGTCCTGTTAAACCACTGTATGATCCTGGCCACCGTGCTGTAGCTAAGTTTCAGGGTCTTGGCAATCTTCTTATAGCCTAGGTCATCTTTATGTAGAGCAACAATTATTTTTTTCAGATCCTCTGAGAGTTCTTTGCCACGAGGTGCCATGTTGAACTTCCAGTGACCAGTACGAGAGAGTGAGAGCGATAACACCAAATTTAACACACCTGCTCCCCATTCACACCTACACTAACGAGTCACACTGAACCAGGGAGGGAAAATGTCTAATTGGGCCAAATTTGGACATTTTCACTTAGGGGTGTACTCACTTTTGTTGCCAGTGGTTTAGACATTAATGGCTGTGTGTTTAGTTATTTTGAGGGGACAGCAAATTTACACTGTTATACAAGTTGCTTTACATTGTAGAAAAGTGTCACTTCTTCAGTGTTGTCACATGAAAAGATATAATAAAACATTTACAAAAATGTAAGGGGTGTACTCACTTGTGAGATACTTTTGTGAGATACTGTATATACAGTAAACCAGATAGACAGACATCTTTAAAGGGCCCACAAAAGCAAGTACAGCCGGCAAAAACATAGGCAACACCTGTGGACGGGTGAGCCAACCAGTTTTATGTAAGAAGACCTTAAGGGCATAAACCCAAGTTAATTGAGTGGGCCAGACCTTGAAGCATACCTCAGCAAAACATTAGTATGAGTTAGGCCCCTTTCACACTGAGGTGCTTTGTAGGTGCTATTGCGCTAAAAATAGCGTCTGCAATGCGCCCCGAAAAAGCTGCTTCTTTTGTATCCAGTGCGAAAGCCCGAGGGCTTTCACACTGGAGCGGTGCGCTTGCAGGAGAGAAAAAAAACTCCTGCAAGCCGCATCTTTGAGGAGCGTTAGGAGCGGTAAAAATACCGCTCCTATAGCACCCCTGCCCAATGGGATAGTGCCTCCAAAACGCCCGCAAAATGCTGCAAAGAGGCATTTTTGCAGGCTTTTTAACCCTTTTTCGGCCGCTAGCGGGGGTTAAAATCACCCCGCTAGCGCCCGCAAATCGCGGGAAAAAAACGTATAGCGGCTCTTAAAAATAGCGCCGCTATACCGCCAGCGCATCCAGCGCTTCAGTGTGAAAGTAGCCTTAGTCAAAGCATCTAATACAGGATAAAACATCATACCTTTAAACAAGGAAAAGAGAAAAAAGAAGGGATAGGAGTGGGACTGCTTATGACAAGGTGAGGGATGAAGAAGGGGATGAAGAAGGGGAAGGGGAGAGGGGGGCCGGGGGAGCCCTCAGACCCCTAAGGGCCAAGTAGTCTACTCAACCCAAAAATACCAAAAAGTGTGAGGCCTTGTTGCACTTGGGGTGACTGAGACATTCCAGGGGAGATAAGAAAGGATAAGAAGGGAAAGGTAAGAAAGGAACCAACTATCAACTGTTTGTAAGCATCTGAGTTGGAGAAGTCCCACCGGTGAAACCATTTTGTGGCAGTCCCTTTAAGAGAATTGGTTAAATCTTCCATATGTTGGATATCCTGGATGAAACTATTGTTGCAATGTGGGATGCTAGGGCAACTTCCATAGGGCAGGGATGCAGGAGCAAGTTGCATTGACCAGGCGAATAAGGACGGACTTTTTGTAAACTTTAAGGGGAATATCTTTATGGTACACAAGAAAGAAGCCAGGGTTCTTAGGAATACAGCAATCCATGAACTACTGAGCAATTTTGAGTCCAAAAGTCATGTGGGCATGGACAAGACCAAAAAATATGTAGGAGGTCAGCCTGGGTAGCATCGCATCACCAGCAGGAATCTGGGACAGACAGATACATGGAGTGTAAGAGCTTTGAGGTTCGGTACCAGTGGGAGACTATTTTGTACCTGAATTCCTGGTAGCGGTTGCTAATAGAGGAATGAAACAATAGCGTTATTATTACACCTGAGGCTTAAGCTCAATATTAACATTGCGCTCCCACTGATCCAAGAACTGAGGCACAGTTGTCGCTGTTTTGGAAAGTACGATTTTATACGTGAACAGGGTGTAAGGCAAGGGGCTGATATCTGACATTCTCTCTCAAATGGTGTAGGTAGATGGGCAAGTAGCTGGGAAGTAAAAAGGCAAGCAAGCATCTGGGAGGGAACACAGAAAGAGAAGAAGTTGAAAGATCCTAAAATGTCCCAGTAAGGAAAAGGGCAGATTGGTGGACATATGGCTGGCATTCCTACAGGTTGAGGAGTGCAAATGGAGTGCAAGGTGGGTAGGCAAAATGCAGAAAGAAAAATTTTCCCTGTCTGGAGTGAAGTCAGGGTGGTCCACTATATACAATAATGGAGAGGGGAAAGTATCAACCCCGTATTTAGTGAAGGCCTGTTTGCAATATTTCCAGGTTGTGAAGATAGTCGAATGGGCATTAAAGAGGAAGTGATGTCCCCGATTTCCTCACCTCCACGAAGCGTCCAACTTTCACCCTCTTCCTTCCGGGTATCGCGGCTCCGGCGCTTTGATTGGCTGGAGCCGCGATGACGTCACTCCCGTGAGCCACCAGTCACGGCA
This sequence comes from Rana muscosa, assembly GCA_029206835.1. Lineage (NCBI taxonomy): Eukaryota > Metazoa > Chordata > Amphibia > Anura > Ranidae > Rana > Rana muscosa. The sequence goes on from CM055117.1 coordinate 589,181,961, forward strand.
CGATCTTCTTTAGAAATGTCACAATCGCTGTTTCTAAAGGTTTCTACAGTGCGCCTGCGCCGTTGTCTACGGCGCGTGCGCCGTAGACATCTGCGCCCATCTCTTTTGCAAATATCTCTTAAACCGTGGAGGTTTAGGAGATATTTTGAGCACCTACAGGTAAGCCTTAATCTAGGCTTACCTGTAGGTAAAAGTGGTTGTAAAGGGTTTACAACCACTTTAAGGTCTGGATATGAGACTTCCGGAAGCTATAGAAGAGCAGATATGGGGATGGGAGATATAGCCTGCTCCATTAAAAACCATTGCTTGATTTTGGTGTGGTGACACAAGTCAAGGGCTCTTGCGAGGTGTGCAGCCAGGTGATAGAGTCTAATATCAGGAAGCGCTATCCTGCCGTGGGTTTTGGGGCCTGCGTAGGGCAAAGTGCTAGCTTTATGTGATTTACGCTATAAACAAATGACACAGGCAAATCTATGTCTTTTTGAAATATGCAAAAAGATCACCTGTGTGGTACAGGGTGTACATGGTTGCACAAATTTACATGTTACCATTGAAAAGCGCTGGTCTAAATGATGAACAAACCAGAGCAAAATAAATATTTCTTAATACAACTAACAAACAGCCACCACTGTTTTTTAAAACAGAATATAGTAATATGGATAAAACTAGCTTTTTACAGACCATCACCCAATCTCAATGGCCATATCATTCTCAGAGGTTCACACACACCCTCCGACTTGGAAGTTAGATCCCTCTCTGCTCACTGATCCCTCAATCGCAGCTGAGGTTAAAGTACACATTAAACAGTACTTTGTGGAAAACAACCCTACAGAGACTTCCCCTGTCATCACATGACCAAACGTAAACGTGAAAGACAAAGACAGCTCTCAGAACTAACTAACTAAACAGACACAAGCATTAGATACCTTCCAAAACCTCTTACAGACCAGAAATGAACTTCTAGAAATATTAGGCAAAAAAAAAAAAAAATACATACTGTCCCAGAAATTGTTTTACGAATACAGTAACAAATCAGGAAAACTACTAGCTAGGGCCATTCAAGCCAAGAAAGCTGCCTCGACTATACATTCCATGACAGACTCATCAGGACGTAAACTGAATTCCAACCCTGGCATTGCTAAGCACTTTGTCCAGTACTATACGCACTTATAAAACCTACCCCTAGCAGACGCATCCACAGCCAATATATAGGGGAAACATTCCATCACTGACTTCCTGAACCAAAACAGCCCCTCCCCATTCTCAAACACTGTGGCAAGGGATCTAGAATGCCCACTATCTAAAAAAGAAGCCAAATTAGCAATCAAACAGATGAAACCGGGCAAGACTCCAGGGCCGGAGGGACTAACAGTGGGATATTTTCTCTGTCTTTAACTCCTTGGCATCACAACCAACACCCCCTTGAGATTTATTAACAGCACATATCACAGTTATCCCGAAACCAGGGAAGGACCCCTCCTTGGTCACCTACTATAGACCAATCTCATTATTAAACGTCGACCTGAAATGGTTTTCCAAAATGTTACAAAACAAAAAAGTGTAGCGCTAAACTGAATGAAGACTGCACTTTGATCAAGTGCAGTATAAAACAGTGATATGTGATTAAACAATCAACATGACATCTAACACAGATATGTGAAAACGTTCAGATAATCCACCGTGATGAAAATTAAATCAAACAATCCACCGTGATGGGAATTGTGTAACATTGAAAATCATCAGAAAAATACTGTTACATACATTACATACATTAAATAACAATATAATAAATGAATATTAAAATTGTGAATGACAGTCAAAATAATAGTGCTCCCAAAAAACTTAACGTGAAGTGACCACCACCAATCGATTGTAGAAAAGGCTTACCGGAGAGAGTGGACCCCAAAAACATACGTTCAAAGGGTCAACCAGGCAAGGGTAAGCCACTGTAAACAGCAAATCCTCAGCAACAATTCAAACGGGAACCACAAGCTTCAATCCAAGATGGAAAAAAGTAATCGCTCCTGTCCGAATGTGCGATGAAACTTACGGACAGTGTCCGATTAGGACCAGGTAGTGTTACCAGATGAGTTGCAAAAAAGTAAAGGAAAGAAAAGGCACATAGCGTGATACTGTATAAAAGGGTAATTTAACGTAGGTAGGAACACTTACATTTAAAAGAGTCGGGAGACCTTACTGTTTTTGACCATTTGACAAGCGCTGTTATACTCTTTTAAATGTAAGTGTTCCTACCTACATTAAATTACCCTTTTATACAGTATCACGCTATGTGCCTTTTCTTTCCTTTACTTTTTTGCAACTCATCTGGTAACACTACCTGGTCCTAATCGGACACTGTCCGTAAGTTTCATCGCACATTCGGACAGGAGCGATTACTTTTTTCCATCTTGGATTGAAGCTTGTGGTTCCCGTTTGAATTGTTGCTGAGGATTTGCTGTTCACAGTGGCTTACCCTTGCCTGGTTGACCCTTTGAACGCATGTTTTTGGGGTCCACTCTCTCCGGTAAGCCTTTTCTACAATCGATTGGTGGTGGTCACTTCACGTCAAGTTTTTTGGGAGCACTATTATTTTGACTGTCATTCACAATTTTAATATTAATTTATTATATTGTTATTTAATGTATGTAATGTATGTAACAGTATTTTTCTGATGATTTTCAATGTTACACAATTCCCATCTTGGTGGATTGTTTGATTTAATTTTCATCACGGTGGATTATCTGAACGTTTTCACATATCTGTGTTAGATGTCATGTTGATTGTTTAATCACATATCACTGTTTTATACTGCACTTGATCAAAGTGCAGTCCTCATTCAGTTTAGTGCTACACTTTTTTGTTTTGTTTGTTCTCACCATTTTCAACTGCTTGTGTGAGCTGCTATCCCACTAGGCGGCGCGGAATTTTTTTGTATTTGGTTTGCCAAAATGTTAGCCAACCGATTACTCCCCTTGCTTCCTCAGCTCATCTCCCTTGGCCAAGTGGGTTTTATACCAGACAGAGAGGCAAGGAATAACACACTCAAAGCGATCAACATTCATCACTGGCTCACAACTAACCATCACCCAGGGTTTCTGCTTTCCCTCGACGCAGAGAAGGCATTCGATAGAGTGGCTTGGGACTACATGACGGAAGTTTTAAAGGCCATTGGTCTCTCTCATCGCATGATAAACCTTATACTTACACTCTACTCTAATCCCACAGCAAAAGTTTGTGTAAACGGCCACCTGTCGAATGCCTTCTCAATATCGAATGGAACCCGCCAGCAGTGGCGTAGCGTGGGGGGTGCGAGGGGGGCCACCGCCTCGGGCGCAAAATTTAGAGGGGCGCTGTCACGAGTGTGGACTGTCTAGCATGGGAATAAAAGTCCCTTGTTAAACTTTTGACGTCGGAGAGTCCACATTGTTCAGCAACAGCGGCTGTAATTGGGATGCGGGTGGCTGAGGGATCCGTCTCACAATGGTGATCAGTGTGGGGCCGAGCCGAGGACAGACAGGCTGGTCGCCTGAAAGCCGGGACTGGGGAGAATAGTTCCACCGTCGCCACCTCCTCCTTGACCTAGCCCCTCTGACCCTGCCCCCCAAGAGATGAGAAGTGGCGGGCGCAGCATCTCTTGTGTCTCCAGAGGATGGATTGCTCCAACTTCCTCTCCGCAGTAACATGAGGCCTGGAGAACAGGCTGACTGGGGGCCCAGAGGACGGGCGAGGAGGCGCACGCTGCCAGGGAGCCACTGGAAGAATCAAAGCACCCCCGGATCAAGGAGACTTACTGCCATGGAATGTAGGGCTATCAGTCTCCCTCCCCCCTCAGGCCCCTCTCGCAGCACCCCCCTTTCCCTCAGATCGACCGTCTCTCTGACCCCAATGTCTCTCTCTACCTCTCTCTGTGTATCCAAATCACCAGTGCTACAAAAACACACAATTGTGCAAATATATAAATAAATAAACAAACTAATTTTATATAATAGTCAATAAAAAGTTCATCCATAGCCATAATGTTCATTCGTAGCCATGTTTTTTTAGATGCTTTTTATTGATTGTTATATTAAATTAGTTTGGTTATTTATATATTTGCACAATTGTGTGTTCTTGCACCACTGGTGATTTGGATTCACTACCCAGTAGGGCTATCTTAGAATTATTGTATTTGATGAATTGTTATATGAAATTTTCTGTGCTTTATTTGCACAATGAGGTTGAGGTTTCTTGCAGCACTGCTTATTTAGGACTCACTACCCAGTAGGGTTATTTTATAATTCAGTTAATGGGAGCTACATATGTCATATTCACACTATAATACTTGTTGCGGCACTGTGCAATTGGGATCAATACCCAGTAGGATTTTGTATTTAACCTTTTAGATTTTTTTCTATATATACTTTGGTTTATATATAGATATATATATATATATATATATATATATATATATATATAGATATATCAAAATATATATAGAAAAAATTCAAAAAGGTTAAATACAAAACCCTACTGGGTATTGACCCCAACTGCACGGTGCTGCAACAAGTATTATAGTGTGAATATGACATATGTAGCTCCCATTAACTGAAAAATTATAAAATCCCCCCTCCTAATGCCTATGATGGCTAACCTGTGTAGAAAAGATGTAAACACCTATTTTCAGGCTGTCCAGTCATGTTATCCCCTGTGTGAGCCAGTGGTGTATGCAGGGGAGAGGAGGGAGCGCCAACAACAGATGGGACAGAGGAACCTATGCATGATGTCACCACTCCAGGCTTTACCAGTTATTTTCAAGCATGCTCTCCTCTACAGCCACTGCTGTCTCACACAGGAGATTATGTGACCAGACTGGAGCTAGCTGAAGATAGGTAAGTCCAGTCAGGGGGGCGCAAATTACTTGCCTCGCCCCAGCGCTGACAACCCACGCTACGCCACTGCCCGCCAGGGGTGCCCTCTAAGCCCCTTGATCTTTGTCCTTACCCTTGAACCATTACTCTGACACCTCAAAGCAAACCCCGATATCAAAGGAATTGAAATAACCCACCACACCTACAAACTAGCCGCATTTGCAGATGATATCATTTTCTTTCTCACTGAACCACTTACAACGATCCCGAACTTACTGAAAGACTTCCAAACTTTCAATTTTTTAACCAACCTGCAAATCAATTTTACAAAATCTCACGCCCTGAATGTCACACTACCTATTAACATATGTCGACAATGCCAATCTAGTTTCCTGTTTAAATGGGAAAAACACATGATTTCATACCTTGGCATCCAGCTTCCCTCCTCCCTCGCGGACCTATACTCCAAAAACTATCTACCGCTACTACAAACAATAAAGCATGATTTGAAGTCATGGTCCACTGGTCTCTTCTCTTGGTTTGGCAGGGCTGCAATTATAAAAATGAACATTCTATCTAGATTATTATACTTCCTACAAACCATTCTCATAAAACTTCCTCCTACCATTTTTCTCAATATACTGGAAGGCCTGTACAGACTTCATATGGGGTGACTTACGGCCAATACCGACTTACTCTAGACTGACGATTCCCAAACTCCAAGGTGGCACAGGTCTCCCAGACCACCAGAAATACCACAAAGCATGCCACCTGGCCAGGATAATCAACTGGAACATCCACTCCAAGGTAAAGGCATGGATTCTCTTTCTCCACTATCTCAACTCCCCTGGATAACTTCCAGACATACCCCTTCGACTTGCAAAGCCCACCCATTAATTCACCCAACTTTAACCACCTTCCAGGAAGCCTGCCCTAAGCACAAAATATCTTCAACCCCAGGCCCTATGACCCCACTCCAACAAAACCCAGATTTCCCTCCAGGAGCCTCCACTTCCTTTCTCACGGACTCATGGCCATGCTCTACCATCCGAGCAGAACAATTCTATGAGAAAGGCCGCCTCCTCACACAATCCTAACTAGCCTCCCAGATGACAAATCATACATTCCCATTTTGGACATATGTACAGATTCGACACTTCCTCAAAAATCCTAACCCTCGACCCGACTGGTCCAGACAGAAGACCCCTTTTGAATCACTGTGCCTGAAAACAGAACCCCAAAATCACCTAATTTCTTACACATATGCTCTATTATTTGCGGACATTGACCCCAAAGCTAACCTGGCCAGTCTCAAATGGGAGCAAGAACTCTCAATCGACCTATCAGATCAAGAGTGGGAAAATATCTATACATGTATCCACAAGGAATCTGTAAATGTGTATGCCCAGGAGAACGCTTTCAAAATATTTTCGAGATGGTACAGGACCCCTCATAGATTGCATGCAATATTCTCATCAGTCTCTGCACAATGCTGGAGATGTGAGGGGGATCTGGGATCTCTGCTACACATCTGGTGGACCTGTCCCAAACTCCAACCTTTCTGGAATGAGGTTCACAGACTCACAAACCAAATTACCATTTACTCTCTCGAATTTTCACCAGCACAGTTTTTGTTACACCATTCTTCGATTCCAAAATATGCTTACCTTCGATCACTTGCCATCCATATGGTAAATGCAGCAAAGATGTGCATACCAGCTAAATGGCGCTCTTCAGAACCACAGACTATAGCCGACTGGATCAAGCGCATACAAAAAACTGCAGAAAAGACCTCATTCACCAAGCGAAAGACACCCCCTCCAAATTTGGGAAAATATGTTCTTGCTGGCTACACTTCGTTACAACCGACGAATACAAGCAACTCATGAATTGACATACCCTTGAAGAGCTGCAGTGGGAGAGAAGGGACAAATTCTCGACCCGACCTCCCCCTTTCTCCACCTTCACGATACGAGAACTCAGATAACCCCCCCACCCTTCCCTAAAATATCCATAGCCACTCCCCCTGACCCCTTACATACGTCCCCCTCCTTTCTTATTTTCTTGCTTCCCACAACACAATTTAATAAACTATAACAGAAATCATACGTAGTATGACCTGACAGTCTCTGATAGATACAGAGAGAACAGAGACTTAGCAATCACTAAGATGTGCTAGTCCCAAGACAAAACATACACAGCCTTGTTCACACGCCAGAAACATCAGATCAATGTATCCAATGACTGTATGTTTATTGTCTTGTTGATTACATTACGTAACAATTGACCTATTTTAAATGATCACATTTCTCTATTCTACTGTTTATTACAGTGGCTGCGCCCGCAAATATGCTTTCTAATGTCCTGCCTTTATCCCACAAAATAAAACTTCTTTAAAAAAAAAAAAAAAAAATAGCTTTTTACCCTAAAAGCTCAAGCGTATATCAGAAAAGCCTGTTACAGACTGTGAATACAAAACTTGCCAGAAACGATTTCCATTTACCTTATCACTGTAAGCTTATAACCTTTGCTAGGGATTTACCCAAGACAGCAAAGCCTGCCATAGAACATATTTCCTACCAAGTCAAGGTGAAAACCAGCAGCAGCTAGAGGACAAAACACCTATGAAATCCCAATACTGGAAGACTAATCAAGTGGCAATTCCAAAGATCTGTCTGGTCAGCACGTGCCAGTGTCTTAAACCAAAGCAAGGGGAGAGGCGCCTCTGAGTGCAGATGTTTAAAACAATTTAATAAGAGATTGCAATACAAGCAACTCACATTTTAGAGGATTAAAACAGGCATTGTACGATATCCAAGTGCGGAAGAGGGTGTCATCAGATCAGTCATCAGTCTCCTTATCCTGCTGGGGCACTGTGTTGCTGGTTCTTCTTTCCTCTGCACCGCTTTAGATGTATAGAATAGCCGGCGGCGGTGGAGATGCTGCAGAACACGGCCTGGATGTTGTTTTTTCCGGCAGGCGAGGGCTGATGACGTCACTGGCATGCGACGCGTTTCCTGAGCGTTTCCTGAGCCGGCGTGCTGCGTGTGACGTGGCAGTCGCGCTCCTTTGTCAAGCGCTTGACAAAGGAGCGCGACTGCCACGTCACACGCAGCACACCGGCTCAGGAAACGCGTTGCATGCCAGTGACGTCATCAGCCCTCGCCTGCCGGAAAAAACAACATCCAGGCCGTGTTCTGCAGCATCTCCACTGCCGCCGGCTATTCTATACATCTAAAGCGGTGCAGAGGAAAGAAGAACCAGCAACACAGCGCCCCAGCAGGATAAGGAGACTGATGACTGATCTGATGACACCCTCTTCCGCACTTGGATATCGTACAATGCCTGTTTTAATCCTCTAAAATGTGAGTTGCTTGTATTGCAATCTCTTATTAAATTGTTTTAAACATCTGCACTCAGAGGCGCCTCTCCCCTTGCTTTTCTTCACAGTACCTTTGGAACACGGTTTCTGTTTCCTATTGATGGCAGCCCTGAGACTGTATATGTGACTGTTTTAACTATTCCCCATCCGGATCCCTCTTTTTTTCCCCCCAGAACTTCCCCCCCATGTTATTATTATATTATTACATTTTCTATATTCCCAAAGCCTGGACTCCATGTTCATCTGTACATATACTGTACATACACTACTTTTACCCCATACTCAAGTGATACCAGCGATTTGGACGCATGCGCATATTTACTTGTTTAATGTTCAATGTCTTAAACCAGCTGCTGTGTTTGCCCATGTGGCATTAATATAGGTTTAGTTTGTGTATCTAGAATGGCAGCAAGAAATATATAGCTGTGATGTGACTGTTCCCCAAGGGATAAAGCTATTGTTTTACTATTGTCATTATTCACAGAAATGTTAATAGAAATTAAATCATTTATGAGTTCCTTATATGCACGTATGTAAGTCTTGTGCTGTCTAAAGCCTCATACACACGATCGGATTTTCTGCGGACAAAGCGTAGGACTTTTGTCCGAAGGGCGTTGGCCAGGAACTTGTCTTGCATACAAACGGCAATGAATTGTCGGCCAACAAACACGAAACTATGTGGTTTTTCAGCTCTTTAGCGCCACCCTTTTGTTGTAATATCAATATATATGTGTATGTATTTTATATATGGTGTTATATGTAGGTATTCTAGGACAAGTCCATTGTGCAGGCCACATTGGTACCTGTTAAACTAATTACACTTATCAAAAGGGGACTTGTTAATTAAAGGGGGGAAGTGGCAAAACAAGATTTACTCCACATATCAAAGGGGACAGATAGTGACTCTGGGATGTTAATGTTAATATGCAAGAATGCAAATTATGGCAGTTCATGACTGCAGCTGTTTCCGACTGGGGGTCATTATCTGTCACTCTGAAAGACAGAGGGCAGATAAAAGGCCTAATGGAGACGGCCAATCAATTTGCTCAGCCATTCAGTGTATAGGGAATATAATCTGGAATTCTGTCTTGTCATGCTCTGTGGATATGAAGGCACAGGTCTAGGAATGGTCTAGGAAAGATGGGACTCTGAAGCTACTATTCTTTGTCAGATTTACTCTGTTGGATTGGGTCATCTGTGGACTTTGGACTTTGTTCTGTGTTGGAAGTCAATAAAGTGCCTCTCTCTGGAATAATCGGGTTGCTGCGAAAGATTACTTACATCATCATAATAATACCTAAATATTAATTATCTACACACAATATTATATCACTACACCTTTGGGCAACTTCTGCTAATGTAGTGTTATGGTTAGCATTGCTTCTGAGCATGCATGTTTGTACTTTGGAGGTTTGTCCGACGGACTTGTGTACACACGATCGGAAAATCCGACAACACACAATTGTTGGCAGACAATTTTAAAGCATGCTATCTCACATTTGTCCGTGGAAAATCCGACAACAATTGTCCGATGGAGCATACAAACGGTCGGATTTTTTCGCCAACAGCCTGTCATCACACAATTCCCAATCGTGTGTATGAGGCTTAAGTAAGACACCTATAACTAGGAAAGGCACGGCCATATAAATAGGGTTTATATACTGTAAAAGAGAAAATTCTGTCAACAAAAAACAAAACAAAAAAAGAAACATGTTTAGGGAGCTGTAATTTATTGCCTAATTGATCAAGTTTTGTCTGCAAAAGACTGCATCATAAAGACTCTAAGTTTATAAAATAGGATAGCAATCAAGGGCATATTTGGTAATACAGTGCAAGGAGAAAAGAACAGCAAAAAAATTGGAGCTCACCTTGTTTGGCTTTGCTTTTGTAAAGCGAACTCTGGTTATTGTTGCTCTTTGTTTATTGAATAAGCCCTCTAGCCATAGTCCCAGATAATAAAATTTGTTAGGAGCCTCTTTTTAAGGCTCCCTTGATATTGTTCAGGGATAGGGATGAGCTCGGTGTTCGAGTCGAACATACGTTCGACTCGAACATCGGCTGTTCGATCGTTCGACGAAGATCGAACGATTTGGGCCGTTCGCGCCTAATTCGAGTGACGCGAACGGCCCACAATGCACTACGCCATCGCAGTGTCATCCAGGCGCTGTGATTGGCCAAGCATGCACTGTGACCCCGCATGCTTGGCCAATCACAGCGCCGGCAGCGAGGAGAGCAATGATTGGCCACAGGCAGGATGCCTGTGGCCAATTATTGCTGAGGGTGTTTAGTACACGCCCCACACTATAAAAGGCCGCCAGCACGGCGGCCTAGTGTAGTGTGTTCCGGAGCAGGGAAAGAGAAGCATAGGCAGGGACAGTGACATTTATTTTTTCTTGCTTAACCTGGATTCCTTTAGTTTAGGGAAAGAGAAGGATAGGTAGGGAGAGTGTCAGTGTGTTTTACTGTGCGAATCCTTGTTTCTAGGGACAGGGAAGGACAGTGAGGGAAATTCTCCTTGTGCTATAGTGTGCTAAAGCATTGATCATCAACCATCTTTAAAAAATCATTTTTTCTAGGGACAGAAAACTATAGGTAGGGAGAGTGTCAGTGTGTTTTACTGTGATAATCCTTGTTTCTAGGGACAGGGAAGGACAGTGAGGGAAATTCTCCTTGTGCTATAGTGTGCTAAAGCATTGATCATCAACCATCTTTAAAAAATCATTTTTTCTAGGGACAGAAAACTATAGGTAGGGAGAGTGTCAGTGTGTTTTACTGTGATAATCCTTGTTTCTAGGGACAGGGAAGGACAGTGAGGGAAATTCTCCTTGTGCTATAGTGTGCTAAAGCATTGATCATCAACCATCTTTAAAAAAACATTTTTTCTAGGGACAGAAAACTATAGGTAGGAAGAGTGTCAGTTTCTTTCACTGTGATAATCCTTGTTTCTAGGGACAGGGAAGGACAGTGAGGGAAATTCTACTTGTGCTATAGTGTGCTAAAGCATTGATCATCAATCAGCTTTAAAAAAACATTTTTTCTGGGGACAGAAAACTATTGGTAGGAAGAGTGTCAGTTTCTTTCACTGTGATAATCCTTGTTTCTAGGGACAGGGAAGGACAGTGAGGGAAATTCTCCTTATGCTATAGTGTGCTAAAGCATTGATGATCATCAACCGTCTTTAAAAAAACATTTTTTCAAGGGACAGAAAACTATAGGTAGGAAGAGTGTCAGTTTCTTTCACTGTGATAATCCTTGTTTCTAGGGACAGGGAAGGAGAGTGAGGGAAATTCTACTTGTGCTATAGTGTGCTAAAGCATTGATCATCAACCATCTTTAAAAAAACATTTTTTCTAGGGACAGAAAACTATAGGTAGGAAGAGTGTCAGTTTCTTTCACTGTGATAATCCTTGTTTCTAGGGACAGGGAAGGACAGTAAGGGAAATTCTCCTTGTGCTATAGTGTGCTAAAGCATTGATCATCAACCGTCTTTAAAAAAACATTTTTTCTAGGGACAGAAAACTATAGGTAGGACGAGTGTCAGTTTCTTTCACTGTGATAATCCTTGTTTCTAGGGACAGGGAAGGACAGTGAGGGAAATTCTCCTTGTGCTATAGTGTGCTTTAAAAAAAACTTTTTTCTAGGGACAGAAAACTATAGGTAGGGAGAGTGTCAGTGTGTTTTACTGTACGAATCCTTGTTTCTAGGGACAGGGAAGGACAGTGAGGGAAATTCTCCTTGTGCTATAGTGTGCTTTAAAAAAACCTTTTTTCTAGGGACAGAAAACTATAGGTAGGAAGAGTGTCAGTTTCTTTCACTGTGATAATCCTTGTTTCTAGGGACAGGGAAGGACAGTGAGGGAAATTCTACTTGTGCTATAGTGTGCTAAAGCATTGATCATCAATCAGCTTTAAAAAAACATTTTTTCTAGGGACAGAAAACTATAGGTAGGAAGAGTGTCAGTTTCTTTCACTGTGATAATCCTTGTTTCTAGGGACAGGGAAGGACAGTGAGGGAAATTCTCCTTGTGCTATAGTGTGCTAAAGCATTGATCATCAACCGTCTTTAAAAAAACATTTTTTCTAGGGACAGAAAACTATAGGTAGGAAGAGTGTCAGTTTCTTTCACTGTGATAATCCTTGTTTCTAGGGACAGGGAAGGACAGTGAGGGAAATTCTCCTTGTGCTATAGTGTGCTAAAGCATTGATCATCAACCATCTTTAAAAAAACATTTTTTCTAGGGACAGAAAACTATAGGTAGGAAGAGTGTCAGTTTCTTTCACTGTGATAATCCTTGTTTCTAGGGACAGGGAAGGACAGTGAGGGAAATTCTACTTGTGCTATAGTGTGCTAAAGCATTGATCATCAATCAGCTTTAAAAAAACATTTTTTCTAGGGACAGAAAACTATAGGTAGGAAGAGTGTCAGTTTCTTTCACTGTGATAATCCTTGTTTCTAGGGACAGGGAAGGACAGTGAGGGAAATTCTCCTTGTGCTATAGTGTGCTAAAGCATTGATCATCAACCGTCTTTAAAAAAACATTTTTTCTAGGGACAGAAAACTATAGGTAGGAAGAGTGTCAGTTTCTTTCACTGTGATAATCCTTGTTTCTAGGGACAGGGAAGGACAGTGAGGGAAATTCTACTTGTGCTATAGTGTGCTAAAGCATTGATCATCAATCAGCTTTAAAAAAAAAAAATTTCTAGGGACAGAAAACTATAGGTAGGAAGAGTGTCAGTTTCTTTCACTGTGATAATCCTTGTTTCTAGGGACAGGGAAGGACAGTGAGGGAAATTCTCCTTGTGCTATAGTGTGCTAAAGCATTGATCATCAACCATCTTTAAAAAAACATTTTTTCTAGGGACAGAAAACTATAGGTAGGAAGAGTGTCAGTTTCTTTCACTGTGATAATCCTTGTTTCTAGGGACAGGGAAGGACAGTGAGGGAAATTCTACTTGTGCTATAGTGTGCTAAAGCATTGATCATCAATCAGCTTTAAAAAAACATTTTTTCTAGGGACAGAAAACTATAGGTAGGAAGAGTGTCAGTTTCTTTCACTGTGATAATCCTTGTTTCTAGGGACAGGGAAGGACAGTGAGGGAAATTCTCCTTGTGCTATAGTGTGCTAAAGCATTGATCATCAACCATCTTTAAAAAAACATTTTTTCTAGGGACAGAAAACTATAGGTAGGAAGAGTGTCAGTTTCTTTCACTGTGATAATCCTTGTTTCTAGGGACAGGGAAGGACAGTGAGGGAAATTCTACTTGTGCTATAGTGTGCTAAAGCATTGATCATCAATCAGCTTTAAAAAAACATTTTTTCTAGGGACAGAAAACTATAGGTAGGAAGAGTGTCAGTTTCTTTCACTGTGATAATCCTTGTTTCTAGGGACAGGGAAGGACAGTGAGGGAAATTCTCCTTGTGCTATACTGTGCTAAAGCATTCCTCATCAACCATCTTTGAAATCCTTGTTTTTTGGACAGTCAGGGAAATTGTCGTTGTGCTATTCTGTGCGAAAGCAATCATCCTCAACCATATTTAGAAATCCTTAAGTAAAGGGACAGAGAAGGACACCTGAAGGTAGCCCTTATTGCTTTTTTCCCATCTCCCTGCAGGCCATCTATTAGAATGTCTGGAAGGCAAACAAGGAGAGGCAGACAGTCAGGAGGCAATAAAAGAGGGCAAGCAGGCTCTGTGTCTGGGGGCAACAGTGCTGGTCGTGGACGCGGTGCATTGTCATCAGCACATGGCCATGGGACACGCTTGTCCTTCTTTTCGGCAGCTGGACATGTTGAGCCACATCATGCCGAAGACTTGGTAGAGTGGATGACCAAGCCCTCCTCCTCCTCCTCATCCTCTCTCACCCAGGCTCAGGGTACTGGCAAAGCAGCTGCCAAAGCGTCCTCTTCCCTGGTATCAATGTCAGACTCAAGAAGGATGCTCAAGAAGGACACCAATCTGGCAGTCATGTTCCAGCAGCTGCAGCATACTGCCAGATTGGCTCCAGTGATGAGGAGGGAGGGAATGATGAGGTCACTGACTCCACGTGGGTGCCTAATAGGAGAGAGGAGGAGGATGAGGAGGAGGCACATCTCCAACGAGGCAGGATGCCCTTTGGTGGCCAGCGCAAGGGCAGTACACCGACGGAATCACACCGCAGAGCTCCGCCTGTGCAGGGCGCTGCCTCTGCCCGTCATTCAAAAAGTTCTTTGGTGTGGGCCTTTTTTGAGGCTAGTGCATCAGATCGCACAGCTGCTGTTTGCAACATATGTCTCAAGCGTATATCGCGTGGCCAAAACATCAGCCGCTTGGGTACCACATGCCTGACCAGACATATGTTGACCTGCCATGCAGCTCGTTGGCAAGCCTACCTCAAAGACCCACACCAAAGAACAAAGCGGACCTCTCCTTGCACCGCATCAGCTGGGATCTCCAACCCCACTATAACTTCAGTCCTGTCTGAAACATGCACTGAGAGGAATGAAGGTGTAGAATTAGGTGTGTTACAGCCAAGTAGTTGCGGCCACTCTGCTAGCAGTACACCGACGTCCGATTCTAGCAGGCAAATTTCCCTGCCCCAGCTGCTGGACCGTCGAAAGAAGTTCACTCCCAGCCATCCACATGCCCAGCGGTTGAATGCTAGCTTGGCTAAATTGCTAGCGCTTCAACTGCTGCCTTTTCAGTTGGTAGACTCGGCCCCCTTCCGTGAGTTTGTGCAATGTGCGGTTCCTCAGTGGCAGGTTCCCAAACGCTACTTTTTCTCATGGAAGGCTATTCCGGCTCTCTACCGGCATGTGGAAGGCAATGTCTTGGCCTCGCTGGACAGGGTGGTCAGCGGTAAGGTGCATATTACCGCTGACTCATGGTCCAGCAGGCATGGACAGGGACGTTACCTTTCTTTCACGGCCCATTGGGTCACTCTTTTGGCAGCTGGGAAGGATGCAGGACAAGGTGCAGTAGTGTTGGAGGTTGTTCCACCGCCACGCCTCCAAAATGCTACTACTGGTTGTGACACACCTCTCTCCTCCACCCCCTCCTCTTCTTCTTCCTCCATGGCCTCTTCCTGTGGTTTGTCCTCGGAACCAGCGGTGCTCCGTAGGCGTTCAAGGGGCTACGCAAGTACGCAGGCAAAAAGATGCCATGCCGTGCTTGCGCTGGTGTGTTTGGGGGACAGAAGCCACACTGGGGCAGAGGTCCTGTCTGCTCTGCAGGGCCAGGCCGAGAGGTGGTTGACGCTACGCCAGCTTAAGCCAGGAATGGTGGTTTGCGACAATGGCACCAACCTCCTCTCTGCCCTCCGACAGGGACAACTGACCCATGTGCCCTGTGTGGCTCACGTCCTTAACCTGGTGGTGCAGCGGTTCTTGGGCAGGTACCCGGGCTTACAGGATGTCCTGAGGCAGGCCAGGAAAGTCTGTGTGCATTTCCGCAGATCTTATAATGCCAGTGCTCGCCTGGCTGAGCTGCAAAAGGAGTTGAACCTGCCCAAGAACCGCCTTATATGTGACATGCCCACCAGGTGGAACTCAACGTTGGCCATGCTGCAGCGGCTGCACACGCAGCAGAGGGCCATCAATGAGTACCTGTGTGACTACAGCACCAGGACAGGGTCAGGGGAGCTTGGTTTTTTTCTCCACGCCAGTGGGGCATGATCAGGGATGCATGCACTGTCCTGGCACCATTTGAGGAGGCCACGAGGATGGTGAGCAGTGACAGTGCATGCATCAGTGACACTGTACCTCTTGTCCACCTGTTGGAGCACACGCTGCGTGGAATAATGGACAGGGCACTTGAGGCAGAACAGAGGCAGGAAGAGGAGGACTTCCTTGCCTCTCAAGGCCCCCTTTACCCAGACAGTGTTCCTTCAGTCCCACCCATCGCACAGGAAGAGGAGGAGGAGGAGGAGGAGGAGGAGGATTGTGTCAGCATGGAGGTGGAGGCTGGCACTCAGCATCATCAGCAGCAGTCTTATAGGGATGATTTACAGTCCCAAGAAACCAGTGGACTTGTACGTGGCTGGGAGGAGGTAGCTGCGGATCATGTCGTCCTTAGTGACCCAGAGGACTCCGGACCGAATGCCTCAGCTAACCTACGCTGCATGGCCTCCCTGATCCTGCAAAGTCTGCGGAAGGATCCTCGTATTCTTCGGATCAAGGAGAGGGACCATTACTGGCTGGCCACTCTCCTTGATCCACGGTACAAGGGTAAGGTTGCGGACCTTATGTTACCGTCGCAGAGGGAGCAGAGGATGAGACAACTCCGGGAGGCCTTGCAGAAAGGTCTGTGCAACGCGTTCCCAGAGACTGGGAGGTTACAAACTCCTGGTCCTGGACAACGAGTTGCTGAGGCTTTGGCCAGTCAAAGAAGGAGCGGTGGGGAAGGTGGCCGTCTGACCGATGCGTTCAGACAATTCTTTAGTCCGCAGCCCCAAAGTATGATCGGTTCCAGCAACCATCGCCAGCGTCTGATAAACATGGTGCAGGAATATCTAGGGGCAAGGTCAGACTTGGACACCTTCCCCACCGAAAATCCTCTGGCTTACTGGGTCTTGAGGATGGATCACTGGCCAGAGCTTGCACAGTATGCAATTGAGCTACTGGCCTGTCCTGCATCCAGCGTTCTTTCGGAACGCACATTCAGTGCTGCTGGAGGATTTGTCACGGATCACAGGGTGCGCCTGTCCACCGACTCGGTTGATCGACTGACTTTCATCAAGATGAACCAGTCTTGGATCACCACCAGCTACCACACACCTGATGCTGATATAACAGACTAATTGATTTTAACATGTCACATCCCTTCAAGACTGATGCTGATGCTGAGTGCCTGTGCTGTTATGTTGACTGGCTATCCTCCTCCTCCGAGTCCTCAATGATACGATTGATGATGATAGCTTGGAAGATCATTTTTGTTTATGGGTGCCGCCACCAGTGGCTAAGGCCCAATTTTTCAGCCCCTGTTTAACAGGGGCGTGTAATTACAATTTTTGAAGCAATACTTTGCAACAGGGCTCATTGCTGTGCTCCAAGTACAGTATCTGTGAGGGGTTGCAGTGTTGTGCCACCAGTGCCTAAGGCCCAATTTTTCAGCCCCTGTTCAACAGGGGCATGTAATTACAATTCTTGATCTAATAATTCACAGCAGGGCCCATTGCTGCACCCACCAAGAGTAACTCTGAGGGCTTACAGTATTGTGGCAACGCCACCACCACCACCACCACCACCACCACGAAAGGCCCAATTTTTCAGCCCCTGTTCAAAAGGCGCATGTAATTACAATTCTTGATCTAATAATTCACAGCAGGGCCCATTCCTGCACCCACCAAGAGTAACTCTGAGGGCTTACAGTGTTGTGGCAACACCACCACCACCACCACCACCACGAAAGGCCCAATTTTTCAGCCCCTGTTCAACAGGGGCATGCAATTACAATTCTTGATCTAATAATTCACAGCAGGGCCCATTGCTGCACCCACCAAGAGTAACTGTCAGGGCTTACAGTGTTGTGGCACCAGCACCACCATCAAAGGCCCAATTTTTACTACCACTGTTCAACAATTATATGTAATTACAATTCCTGATATAATAGTTGACAGCAGGGCGTTCCAGCACCAACCAAGAGTAACTGTGAGTGCTTACAGTGTTGTGCCAACACCAACACCTAAGGGGCCTATTTCTGCAGAGTATATACGGCAGGTCCCTACTTTCAAACATCCAACTTACAAACGACTCCTACTTGCAAACGCAAGAAGACAACAGGAAGTGAGAGGAAATCTACCCCTAGGAAGGAAAATTCTCTCCTGTAAGAATTAATATGGGAGAAAGGTGTCTCCTCTGTACTGATGCTTTATCACCAATCCTTGTTTCAAGAAAAACACCACATTTCAAAAACAGTTGTCATTGGGACGGAAAGTGAGGTGAAATGTTCTGAACAGGGGCACAGACAGCAAAACAAATGTTACAGGGGTGATAACCCTTACCTATGTTTTCCAAAAAGTTTAAAAATAGATTTTTGGGCTGGAGCTACACATAAACAATGTACCTGTTCAAAATTACAAACACATTCTACATAAGAACAAACCTACAGTCCCTGTCTTGTATGCACCGCCTGTATACGGCTGTTCAGAGTATATAGGGCCTTTTTTATTTTGTGTGCGGTGTTCCCCTTAATATCCATACAAGACCCAAAGGGGCTGGTAATGGGCTGGGGTAGGGGGGGGGGGGGTCATGGGGTAGCTATGCCATTTTTCTTAAAGATTTTCATCCATATTACCGGGAGCAGACATTACATTAAAGCCGCAAGCAGTTTTATATGGCTTTTTTTTCCTTTAGAAGTGTCATTTTGTGCAGGGACAGTTCTAAACACGGGAAACACGTGGCACTTCACAGGCATACTTTAGACACCCCCCAGGTACGATATTTAAAGGAATATTTGACTTTTTTTTTTTCACTTTATGCATCATTAAAATGACTGCTCCCGAAAAACGACCGTTTTTAAAACTTCTTTTTGCATTGATACATGTCCCCTGGTGCAGAACCCGGGTTCCCAAACCCTTTTTAGGACAATAACATGCATAATAGTCGTTATAATTAGCACTTTAGAATTCGAACGTTCGCATCCATTGTATTTAATAGGGTTCTAATGTTCGTACGAACTTTCGGTCCGTTCGCGGGTTCTGGTGCGAACCGAACCCGGGGGTGTTCGGCTCATCACTATTCAGGGATACATCATTCTTAAAGCTGAGCTCTGGGAAAGAAAATACATTACTGTTGCAATGGGCCTTCTTCCAGAAAGCAAGGGTTATCAGTAGAGCTGTTACTGATTAAAATTTTCGTGTTCGATTAATCTATTTATTTTTTTAATCGACTAATTTCGATTAATTATAACGCTCATACAGATCCAACTACTTTTAGCTGATCTCCTTGCAGGCTGATTCCCAGTGCAGCTACCAACCACTGGAAAAATGGATAGCAGGATACAAAAAACACACAAAGGCAGCGCTTGATGGGAATGGCATTAAAACTTTTAGGCTACTTTCACACTGAGGCGCTGGATGCGCTGGCGGTATAGCGGCGCTATTTTTAGCGCCGCTATACCGTTTTTTTGCCGCGATTTGCGGGCGCTAGCGGGGGTATTTTAACCCCCGCTAGCGGCCGAAAAAAGGGTTAAAAACGCCCGCAATAACGCCTCTTTGCAGCGTTTTGCGGGCGTTTTGGAGGCGCTACCCCATTGATTTCAATGGACAGGGGCGCTATAGGAGCGCTATTTTTAGCGCTCCTATTGGGCCTCAAAGATGCGGCTTGCAGGAGTTTTTTTACCCTCCTGCAAGCGCAACGCTCCAGTGTGAAAGCCCTCGGGCTTTCACATTGGATACTATTATGCAGCTTTTTTGGAGCGCATTGCAGGCGCTATTTTTAGCGCAATAGCGCCTGCAAAGCGCCTCAGTGTAAAAAGGGGCCTTATAGTCTTCAAGTAGGTAACAAAATAAATATTGCACTGGAGATAAAATCGATGTAGCTACATAAACTGTAAAAATGGTGCGAGTAATACCAAACGGTAGCAAAAGCAGTCATGAAAACATGTGATGTGTATGATACCGGTATACAAATGTGTACCACGATACCACTGCTGAATCCAGATGAGGAGGGGTTAACATCAGTCCGTCGGCATGTAGATGTCCCGTGAAGGGAACTATCACAACTCCCAGTGGATGGCTGTAGAATCCCAGCTTGATAGAGGGAAGTGATAGAGGGAAGTGTAACAGCCCTTGCGTGTGGCAGATAGTAAGGTCCTGTCGGCATGCAGATATGAAGGCACAGCAAAGGAACCCTTCAGATGGACACAGCAAGCCCCGCCGGTGTCCGTGACGTCACCGGATCTCCGACGGAACTCCCTGAAGAACCGGAAGCCGGCGGAGAGGTGAGTACCGATCAAAAGAATTTTGATCGATCAAAAAATGTATTGATTAATCGAGGAATTGTTCATTTCCACAGCCCTAGTTATCAGCTGTTTTTTTCCTAGGGGATGTTGATTAAGGTGACATATTTTGTCAATTCCTAGCTCCCCTGGCAGATATTTCTCTCCCCTACTGTCTGATATCTGGGATGTGTGCCAGCCCTCTGTGTCTTCATGTACAATGCAGAACTACAGGTCTGGCATTGTACAGGATGATGTCAGAGACATGCAACCGGTTGTGCAGCATAGAGGAGCAAGTTCAAAGTAGTGGTCTTACAGAGAGTCGGAAACCTTAAGATTGAGAATAATAAGAATTCTGCTGACAAATTCTTGATGGCCAGCAGGGATTTATACAGGAAAATAATACTAAAAAATGGTATGCTGCCTTTCAAGAGATTCTTTATACATCTCCCTACTTTGTCGGTATCTGATCTCATTATTTTGACAAAAATCTCAAACATGATGATTGCATTTCAGTAAGAAGATAAGGCCACATTAGCAGGCCCAAAGTACCCATAAAAACAAGATTTAAAGCAACTCCAAGTAATAAGGGAAAACAATAAGTAATCCATTAAATGTGTACATCAGGCACTGTTTATCACAACTGCAGTGTTTGCTGTATATCATCAGTAGACTCTTCAAAGTACAAAAGAATACAGAATATTCTCTCAGTTTACCAGAATCTGTGCTTCCTATGATACGATGCCCTGCAGTCAGAACCCAGAGGTTTCCGCTTAGGCTCAATGTGAGTCTATTATCTGAAGCCTGTGCTTTTTAAAGCACATCTGCCAGCAAAATGTATACCCCACCTCCTTCTAACCCATTCAGCACAGTGTATTTTGTTACACCTTGTGAAGCATTTTATACTCACCTAAGTCCTCAGCTTCTGCCCCTCGTATCTGTCTCTCACCAGTGCAGCTTCCAGGTGTGGGGGGACCACTGGTACAGCTCTGCATATTTTGTTGTGTACTAAGAAACTTAGTAAAAATATCAGGTTTTCTGTTTGTTAGTGTACCACCCTCCTAGTTAGGTGCAAGAAAAATGTTGTTCTTTTTAGGCTCTTCTGTGATCAGTGGAGCAGTGTTCGATTGTTTTGGACTGATCAGGGTCTTACAAGCTGCAGACTTGATTGCTTCACACTTCCTTCTAGAAAGTTCCATAACATAGCAGTGGAGCAGGTCAAATGAGCAGCCTGAATATTTACAGTATGAGGTCTCAGCCAATCCAAACCAGCTGAAATTGACCAATTTACCAAGCTCATTAAGGTCCCAGCTATGCTAGAGCTGAAGGACATGCTTTCTAAAAATCGTTGAAGCTAAACAAGAAGGGATTTCATCAAATCACTAAGGAAATGTCTGCCTAACACAGGAGGGAGGCCTCCAAGTACCAAGGACTTGTGAGTACAGACCTGAGTGCAGGATCTGGGTGACTGTAGCTGCTGTTAGCTCCTTCTGCACGAATACTAAAGCCCTGTACACACGATCGGATATCCTATGGATTCTAATCCGATGGTTTTTTCCATCGGAAATCCGATGAAGCTGACTTCCATCAGTCTTGCCTACACACCACCAGTCAAAAAACCGACCGTTTCAAACGCGGTGACGTAAAACACTCCGATGAGCCGAGAAAAATGAAGTTCTATGCTTCTGAGCATGTGTCGACTTGATTCTGAGCATGCGTGGGTTTTTTATCCGATGGATTTCCACACAGACGATCGGATTTTGCTATCGTTTTTTTTCCCATCGGATAAATTTAAAACATGTTCTATTTTTTCACACCGATGGAAAAAAGACCGATGGGGCCCATACACGATCGGTTCGTCCGATGAAAACAGTCCATCGGACTGTTTTCATCAGTAAAAATGATCGTGTGTACAGGGCTTTAGGCTTACCTAGCGTAGAACATTGCTTATGTTGTATGTTGTTAATAAAACAAAAATTGTAAGTAGGGATTGTAACTTCAATATACATAAATAATTATGCAACTTGGATATTGTCACTGAAGAGCTACAGTGCATCCAGAAAATATACACAGTGCTTCACTTTTTCCACATTTTGTTATGTCACAGCCTTATTCCAAAATCGATTAACTTCATTATTTTCTTTGCAAATTTATTAAAAATAAAAAACATTACATGTACATGAGTATCACAGCCTTTGCCATAACACTCAAAATTTAACTCGGGTGCATCCTGTTTCCACTGATCATTCTTGAGATTTCTACAACTTGATTGGAGTCCACCTGTGGTAAATTCAGTTAATTGGACATGATTTGGAAAGGCACACACCTGTCTATATAAGGTCCCACAGTTAACAGTGCATGTCAGAGCACAAACCAAGCCATGAAGTCCTCCAAGGAATTGTCTGTAAACCTCCGAGACAGGATTGTATCAAGGCACAGATCTGGGAAAGGGTACAGAACAATTTCTGCAGCATTGAAGGTCCCAATGAGCACAGTGGCCTCCATCATCCATAAATGGAAGAAGTTTGGAACCACCATGACTCTTCCTAGAGCGGGCCAAACTGAGCGCTTGCTGGAGAAGGGCCTTAGTCAGGGAGGTGACCAAGAACCCGATGGTCACTCTGACAGCGCACCAGCATCTCTCTGTGCAGAGAAGAGAATCTTCCAGAAGAACAACCATCTCTGCAGCACTCCACCAATCAGGCCTGTATGGGAGAGTGGCCAGAGGGAAGCCACTCCGGTAAAAGGCACATGACAGCCCACCTTGAGTTTGCACCTGAAGGACTCTCAGACCATGAGAAACGAAATTCTCTGGTCTGATGAAACAAAGATTAAATGCTTTGGCCTGAATGGCAAGTGTTATGTCTAGTGGAAACCAGGCACTGCTCATCACCTGGCCAATACCATCCCTACAGTAAAGCACGGTGGTGGCAGCATCATGCTGCGGGCATGTTTTTTGGCGGCAGGAACTGGGAGACTAGTCATGATTGAGGGAAGGATGAATGCAGCAATGTACAGAGACATCCTTGATGAAAGCCTGCTCCAGGGCACTCTGAACTTCAGACTGGGGCGAGGGTCATCTTCCAATAGGAAAACAACCCTAAGCACACAGCCAAGATAACAAAGGAGTGGCTATGGGACAACGCTGTGAATGTCCTTCAGTGGCCCAGCCACAGCCCAGACTTGAACCCGATTGAACATCTCTGGAAACATCTGAAAATGGCTGTGCACCGACGCTCCCCATCCAAACTGATGGAGCTTGAGAGGCCCTGCAAAGAAGAATGGGAGAAACTGCCCAAAAATATGTGTGCAAAGCTTGTAGCATCATACTCAAAAAGACTTGAGGCTGAAATTGGTGCAAAGGTGCTTCAACAAAGTTTTGAGCAAAGGCGGTGAATACTTATGTACATGGGATTTTTTTTTTCGTTTTTATTTTTAATAAATTTGCAAAGATTTCAAACAAACGTCTTTCACATTGTCATTATGGGGTATTGTTTGTAGAGTTTTGAAGAAAATTATGAATTTAATCAATTTTGGAATAAGGCTGCAACATAACAAAATGTGGAAAAAGTGAAGCGCTGTGAATACTTTCCGGATGCACTGTATATAATGCTTCATTGTGATTTATTCCTTGTTAGGCTTGTTTTGTCATGCCTTTGCACAATGGACCTCAAAAGGTATTCATTTGTATACAGAACTGCAGAGAGAGT
The DNA here is from genome assembly GCA_029206835.1 of Rana muscosa. Taxonomy (NCBI): domain Eukaryota; kingdom Metazoa; phylum Chordata; class Amphibia; order Anura; family Ranidae; genus Rana; species Rana muscosa. The sequence goes on from CM055117.1 coordinate 589,205,814, forward strand.
GCCACAGCAGCACTGAAAAGTGTCCCTCAGCATTCTTGTAGTACTATCATGGCTTGACTTTGTAACCCCATGTGCTTTCCTGAGCATCAAATGCTGTTGTTGGTGATATATTATAAAGGAACAATCAATTTCAACTAAATTGATAACATTAGCTAAAAGGAATAAAGGGAGTCAAAAGGCAATGAAACATTTGATGTTATTTATTATACTGTGGCAATAGCTTGAAGAACAAAATAGATCTGTTCCTACAGATATTATTTTCAACAACAGGTAATCAACTCATAAATAAATAGTCATACTCTGATAACTACGTAATGTCTTCAGCTACAGAACATCTCTTTTCTCAAGGATGATAGTAAGCACTGTTATATGCTGTAAACATATGCAGCCATGTAAATGATAAGGCATTTTCAAAATAATAGTTCTAATATCTAAAGCTTTAACAACCAACAACATTCCTATTTAATCTTCAGCTGTAATAAGGGAATCATTTGCTCCACTGTTAAACTCCTCTCTCCTTTGTTAGTCTCTACTGTTCCCAAACACTTTCTCTTCTATCTGCTGTAAGGCATTCACCACCCATCCAATTCATTAGGTGTACTCTTATTCACTTACCGCTTACTGGGCACTTAAACCCTCTTCCTGCCCAGACCAATTTTCAGCTTTCAGAACTCTCACACTTTGAATGACAGTTGCGTGTTCATGCAAGGCTGTACCCAAATTACATTTTTTTTTTTTACACAAATAGAGCTTTCTTTTGGTGGTATTTAATCACTGCTGGGTTTTGTTTTTAAAAAAACAAAAAAAAAACTTTAATAGTTTGTTATAAAATTTTGAAAACAGATAATTTTTCTCTTTCATTGATGTGCGCTGATGAGGCTGCACTGATGGGCACTAAGGCAGCACTGATGGGCACTGAAAGGTGGCACTGATAAGTGGCACTCATGGGCACTGAGAGGTGGCACTGATAGGCGGCACTGATAGGTGGCACTGATGATGACTGATGGGTGGCACTCATGGGCACTGATAGGCAGCACTGATCAGTGGCACTGATGATGAGGCACTGATGGGCATTGATTGGCAGCACTGGTGGGCATTGTAAGGTGGACATGTTGGGCAAAGGTAGGTGGCACTGTGGGCACTGGTAGGTTGCACTGGTGGGTACTGATAGGTGGCACTGGCAGGTGGCACTGGTGAGCACAGATGAGGCAGCCGCGGCTCTCTGTTTGAGGGACCGATGTCCCTCTGACAGAAGCCGGTGATCAGCTTTTTTTTCCCCTCATGATAGCGCATGGGGAAAAAAAAACGATTACCGATTTTCTGTTTACATCACGTGATCAGCTGTCATTGGCTGACAGCTGATCACGTGGTAAGGGGCCGGGATCGTCTCATAGACTCGGTGATCACAGAGCGCACCGCACACGGCCCACAGGGGGCGCGCAGGCAGCTCATGCGCGGGAGAATGTCTATTGATGGCCTCCTGGCAATTAAGGCCCGCGCTGTAGCCGTCATTCGGTTATAGCATGGGCGGGAGGTGGTTAAAACTCATCTTTTTAAAAAGGGATACAAGCTTTTTCTACAAAACCTTCTATTGTCCCAAATGACTTTATTACTTAAAGTGTTACTAAACCCACAACAGTAAAATCAGTCTGTATACAGCATGCTTGTTATATTCATTGTGGAACCTAAGGGGTTAATCCTCTGCATTGTGTAAAAAGGCTGTTTGATCCTGTCTTCTCTGATACTCCCCTTCTTCCACTGTCCCTAATCCATCTGCTGATAGTACAAAGCCTTGGGGACACTCTACACATGCTCAGTTTGGTGTGTATTGCTAGAGAGTTTTTCTTTGGGAGGGTACATGTGATCAGCACAGGGCCAATCAGCACTGTCCAGACAGAGGGTCAGGGGCCCCTGCAGCCTCATAGAACACTCACAGCAGAATGAAAACTCCTTCTACAAGCTTTAACCAGACACTGATAGAAGACACAAGACTGCTATATACTGCTGATGAGAAAAGGTATTTACTACAATAATTGCATTTCCATGTTCTGTATACTGCGGGAGACCAGATATAGTGAATGCGGGGTCCTGGGTTTAGTAACACTTTAGAATTGAACTCCAGGCAAACAGCTAAATATACAGAAAGTTCCTGTCCATCTATTTCTCAGAGCTACAAAGCTCTGCTCAAAGGCACCACACTGTTTACCAGGGTAGGGGACTTGATCTTAATGTTATTGTAAAGTTACATTTTTTCCTATAAAAATAACAAACATATTATACTTACCTGCTCTATGCAGTGGATTTGCACAGAGCAGCCCAGATCCTCCTCTTCTGTGATCCTGGCCCCTCTCTCCTGTTGAGTGTCCCCACAGCAAGCAGCCAGCCCGGCCTCACCCCCTCTCTCTCCTGATTGGCTTGCTGACTTTGATTGACAGCAGCGGGAGCCAATGGCACTATTGCTGTGTCTCAGCCAATGAGGAGGGAGAATCTCAGACGACTGGGACACTCGTGGACATCCCTGGACAGAGAGGGGACTCAGGTAAGTATTACAGGGGCTGAGAGGGCTGCTACACACAGAAGGTGTTTTATCTTAATGCATAGAATGCATTAAGATAAAGAAAAACCTTCTGACATTACAATCCCTCTATAGGAGTTGTAAAGGCAGAAGGCTTTTTATCTTAATGAATTCTATGCAATAAGATAAAAAAACTTCTATGTGTAGCAGCCTCCCCAGCACCCCGCTAATTACCTACCCGAGTCCCTTCTCTCTCCAACAATGTCCACGATCCCCTCAGCCATCCAGGACATGCCTCCTGATTGGCTGAGACAGATCAGCGACGCCATGGACTCCCACGGCTGTCAATCAAAGTAATTTAGCCAATCAGGGGTGAGAGGGGGCGGGGCCAGGTCGGGGCTCTGTGTCTAAATGGATACAGGGGTCTCTGACTCGGCCTGGGTGCCCCCTGTAGCAAGCTGCTGGCTGAGGGGCACTCAAAAGAGGGAGGGGCCAGGAGCAGAAAAGAGGGACCCAAGAAGAGGAGGATCCAGGCTGCTCTGTGCAAAACCAACTCCACAGAGGAGGTAATAACATGTTTGTTATTTAAAAAAAAACAAACAATCACTTTAATCCCCTGCAGTTTCACTTCCACTTAGATGTTTCATACCTACCCTCACCCAGTGACAGGGCCGTGAAAAGAGAATGAGTGAAAAAAGCACACTGATAAACTCATCTCTCTGTCACTGTGTGTATTGGAGCACAACTTACTGGCTCCTTGTGCTTCTACTCTCTCTCTCCCTCTCAGTTCTCTGTTGGGGAGTCTTTAGAGTGCACTGCAAGAGGCTGATACCGAGTCAAATTTGGGTACTTTTCAGCTTTTATTAAAAAAAAATGCATGAAATATTGTTTTATTGATTTCAAACCAGCCCTTATAGGGGCATTTTAAAGCTGCATGGAGATCAGTTTTAAAGATAGAACATCTATTGGTACTGTTTGCTATTGTTTTGTGCCTTTGTGCATGTTATGATGCTATTTTAGAGACCCTTTGGAGTTGGTTTACTAATTCTCGAGAATGCAAAGCTTTGACAAAAAAAAACTGGAAGCCTATTGGTTTCTGTACAGAGCGGCACCAGATTTTTCTGTCTCCAGTTTTGGTAATTCAACCCTACAGTGTCCTTTCTTTGTGCAAAAATTCCCCTTGCAGACTACCCTCAATGTCAAAGTTAATATTTCATTGTATATGATACAAATTATGTTTCAATATGATATAAACTGCCTAATCTCCAAGTGAACATGTAGCACCATTAGTGGTATGGATGTTTCTGCAATCTTCTTCAATTATTTTGCTAACATGGTTCTTTAGGCAAACCATTTTCCAATCACTGCACCTGCTTTGCTAAGCATCTGTGACTAGGCATATAATTACGTTTGCAAAACACTTTACAGTGCCAGAAAACTTAAAGTATAAGAAAACTTTTCTTCTACCTCTAGATTTTTATTTTTCTGAATTGTCCCTATTTAATTATTTATCACCCAATCACTAACCAACTATAACAAGCCCTATGTAAATTTCTGATACATGAGCCAAAAGTCATTCACATCTTGCAGTAAATGCCCATATCCCAGTCATATCCCATTAATGCGAAGTGGACACGCTATATTTTCTCTGTGCTGGTATTATTTTTTTCTCCTCTGATCTTCATTGAGCAATAAATTATTTAAACATGTAAAAAATAAATAGGAAGCACCTTGGAGAAATTCTAATAAATTGCATACATTTGCCTCAGTTACACAATACAATAATTATTCTGATTCCAAGCAATCACTTTGCAGCTTGTGACTGTTTTGTTAAGATTCCTGCTTGTGCCTTGTTAAAACGTACTAATTCTGCTTATTTTAGAATAGATGTGTTACATTCAATTAGCACAAATCACTTACAACCCGGATCAAAAAAAACTAAATAAAAGCTTTAAAACACATGTGAAGATTGTTTAATATGGTGTCTTTATAATAAATCTGAAAGAATTCAGAGTTCAGTGCTATTATCTTTAACCTCTTAAAGATATTCAGTCACAGAGTCAAAGTGCTGGATGACGCAAGTGATTATGATACAATAGTGCGAAAATTCAGACATGCATGCAGAGCAAATGATCAGAGAATATCAACATCATATTCTTGGATGTCAAATAACAGAACTTGAAATCTTTGGGTGATTTATTTTAATTACTAATGAAAAATTAGTTAAAAGCTGCATTTTGCTAACATGTCCTGTTCAACAGATGTGCATTTTGCATAAAAAAGTTATCACTCTTTTATAAAATTTCCAAAAGCTCTCATATACAGCTAGCTAAAGGAACCTCTACACAGAAAATGCCCATTGTACAACACCTGCAATTTGACCAAATCCAAAAAGCAGTTGTTAGTTGTGTAAAGAATACCTGAAAAAAAACGTTGCACTGTTCCCTAAAATCTCAGGCCTCTTACCAGATGTTCTGACCCCCAAAAATCTAGGAGGTCCAATAGCACCTAAAACATGAATCCGCGGTGCTATAAGTGACCCGGGCCGCTCATTCAGTTCACTCCCCCAGTGATACATTCATGGGTATTAAATCAGGTTATGACCAATCAAAAAGAAAAGGAAACTCCATAATGTAAAAGATTTCAATAAAAGTTAAACATTTCAACTGCTATTTTTTTGAACCAATTTTTATATCCCACTCCTATTGGGCTATAGGATTATAACTCCAACTCGTAAATCAATTATATTTCCCTGCATGATATTTCTCTAAGGCAGTTATTCTCATGCCAGTGTGATACAAATTTGTAATTTCTGACTATTTTTAAACTGGATGGTTCTTTAAAGTGACAACGGGCATAATGTCTAGACAGACTGTGACCACAAAGTCCTTTATGGATGTTGGCCACTTGTTCACCAATTATCACCTGCAGAGCCTTTGTGGTGCACATATTGCAACCCACAAGGGCACTGCAGGAGGTAAACCACTCCCCAAGTTGAACAAGTTATGAAATCTTTAATGGGATACACTCGTTTGGTTACTTCAAAGACAAATGTTTTAGTTGTAACACGGTTTTGTCCATTACACCTATAGACCTGGCATCTTAGGGATAAAAATTAGGGGAAACCATATTGAATATTGACTATATTGTAAATACATTACCTGCCACTAGAGGGAACATCTCATCTTAGTCTTCTAAATGTGCGCACTTTTTTTTTAAATAATCTTTTTGAAAATATGTTTGTTGAATAAAATGTATAAGAGTATATTTATCTGAAGAATTTGTATAAATAGTTATATAATTGGGATATACTGATGATCTGAAAACCATTGCACAGAGCAGGTAAGTATACCTTGTTTGTTATTTTTAAAAGATCCTTTTACAATCACTTTAAATTACCTCAGAGTTCTTGTGTACTATAACAATATGATCAATTCAAATGTTGTAAGAAGAAATATAGCACTCTGTCAGCATCTTTCCATGCATGCACTATCCTCGACAAGTAGCTCTCTGAAGTTGAGAATCATATTTTGTGAAGCAAACCTCAGGATATCACGAAAACGCCTGAATGTTTACTTCAGGTTCTATGTAGGCTTCTGCAAAATATAGGGGGCTGAACTGAACATTTGGAAAATGTTATTAACAAAGTACTGTTGGTATGGTTGTGGGAAGAGAATCAGATTTGTTTGCAGTTTCAAAAGATTAAAGTGGAAAGTTGTTTTTTAACAAAATATTTTTTTCATTTAACACTAAACTCCAGTCAGCTAGAAAAGAATATCATTAATGCAGCTGTGAATTCATCAAAAATCTTATACTGTATTTTTTATATAGAAGCAATGAAAGCAGCTGAGTTTGACTTGATATCAGTCACTTGCTGACCAACTAAAGTAGAGAAAAATCAGGTCTCTACCTTTGCCAGAAAGAATTGTGTGATGTTCCAAAGCTGTGTAAAGCTCAGAACTGGATAAACAGAAATGCAAATTATTTTGCAGGTAAAATAGCTCCCCTTATAGGCATCTCATCCATATACTTAGATGTTTGACTGAAGTTGAGCTTTTATTTACCATTTAAAAAGCCAATGTCTTCTGCTGTCAAATCCAGATTCTTCACCCTGAGGAATATAGCTATGGTAATGATACTTACTCAACCCCAAGGATATAGCACAATAAATGAATGTATTTGTGTCCATTTGACTGGTAGTGATGCTGAGAGCCATAATGGGCTCTGCAGGGAAACATATTTTCTGCTTCCCACCCAACCCTGCACTTGCATTCCTTAAACATGTGTGTATTGCTTCTGCTTTGTGAATTTCCTAAGCATTTTTAAGATATCTAGTGTTTAAGATTGAGCCAGACCTGGATTGTATGGAACAGTGTTGTTTTTAATACATTTAAAAAACCTTAAAATTATATATAGATTTTTCAGTGTATTAGGATGTAATAAATGAGAAGCTGCAGGAGCACCATGATTGTTTGTTAACACATTGTTACATTGGTTTTTGTATATGTATAAAGGTATTGACACATCTTTTTTTTGTGTTTACACATAGTGCAGTTATATAAGAGATTTAATATTGTTGTTTTTTCTATACAATTGGGTTGCTTTGCGCTTATTCAACTATGCAAGTCCATAGGAAAGCATGGTAGATGCAACCAAATCAACCAAACCAATCTCAAATTAAATTAATTTATCAGTAAAAACATGCTGCATTTTACATGCTTCTGAATTTGATGCCCTTGTGCACTCACTTTAAATGTAGAGGAGTAGTATATACTAAGCTAGATTTGTGCTGTATTATATACACATCAATATTCTCAGGATAGCATCCCTTGTATTCTAATAAATTATTTAAAAAGCAACTAACATTGGCATGGGAGGCTGAAAGGAAGGGACAGTATTCAGTCCAATATCTAATCATTTCTCGAATGCAAAGTGCAGCTAGAGCTTCAAAAGACTGCAAACAGTTTGAGGTTTCTCTCAAAGAGAGGCAACTCAGCTATTGACAGTCCTTACTGTCACAAAAGGTCTTAGACTGTCCATGACCATAAGCTCATTATGACTTCCAAGACCCTGTAGTAATGCATGAATCAGACGCTCTCAAAATGAGAGTAGGAACCTACAGTATAGCTGCAGACATTTACAGGTATGAAGGCCAAAAAAGAAAGATTACTAAATTATGGGCCTTGTCACAATTTTGGGGGAAAACGTTGATGTGACAGATTGGTGATCTCAAGTCACTAAAGCACTATTTTACAATTCCATTAACAATGTGCTCTCACAGTGATACCAGTGGAAGCAGTTGTTGTGTATGCACCAAGGTTTAAATGTGCCAAACCAGCCTCTGATCAGAGTCAGGCTAATAGAACATAAAAAGGATGATTAGGAGCCTGCTACAAATGTCATAGGATGAATAGAACAAAATCCTATAAAAAGTCAACGACTAAAAAGAAAATACAAGAGAGCATAGGATCACTGCAGCTAGGCCTTTTAAGGATTACCAGCATCAAATATCTAATCTAAGATGGGAAGTGGCAGATTTATACATTACAAGTACTTTCTCTTTCCGGTGTTAAAGAAGAATGTATCTGTGGTTACTATCTTTGAATGCTCTCTTCTTTCAGAACACATGTTCCTATCTCAGTGATACCACTGGTTTACTGGCAGTCTGGAAGTCAACTGACCCTAGATTTGTTATTAGGCATGTATGACCACTGGAATGTATGTCCGGTGTTGAGGCAGCTCTCATATGACATCAGCTGCTGCCAGCATTTCCCTTGCACTATAGATGTTCTGTTTCTGACAGAAAACCATATTTTCTTGATTGGTTGGGTTTGCTCAGCAGCATAAAGTTCAAGAAAGGTTGACCGCACTCCCAGGTATAAAGCAGTGATGATTGCTTTATTATAGATAAAAATCCATCAAGATACATCATAAGACATCATGAGACCTCTATGCAGGCATGGCAAGATTAACGCGTTTCGCGAATCAAGGTTCACTTAGTCATAACCAGATTATAATTAAGCAAACCTTGATTAGTGAAACGCGTTATTCTTGCCATGCCTGCATAGAGGTCTTATGATGTCTTTTGATGTATCTTGATGGATTTTTATCTTCAATAAAGTAATAATCACTGCTTCATACCTAGGATTGTGGTCAACCTTATTCAGGCTGCAGACTGGACCTGGACCTGGAGGGGCACAGCTCTGTCCTTGTATGAGTTTGCTCAGCAGCATGGTCCAGTGTGCATCATTCATTCAGTGATTATTGGTGCTTGATTCACCCAATTGTTCACTTGGTTGTAACACTGCATAACTATCAATAACACTAATAGACTAAATAACTATTTGTTTATTCAGGCATACAGTTTGGTAGCTATTGACTTTCCACTATGATAAAGGAATAAAAAAAACTTACATTGTTGCCACCTCATAATCCCCTCTTACTGTAACCTTGCAAAGTCAAAAAAGTAAGTAACTATTACAATAAAGGTTCTATTTGTAAATGAAAGGATCCTATTTATTATCACAACATCTCAAAACAAATTAAAATCAAATTTACTTATAAAGTCCATATTTACACCAGCATTGAGATAACAAATATTGCAACTAATTCCCCACAAAAAAGCACGTCATCCTTTTCCTATTTATTGAGTTCTATTATTTGTGTATCTATGTTACTTTTAGGCCCGGTTCACACAGGGGCGGCACGACTTCAGGGGCGACCTCGGCGGCGCGATCTCAAGACGACTTGAGATGCCCGCCGAGGCGATTTGCATAATGACTTCTGTATAGAAGTCAATGCAAGTCGCCCTGCGTCGCCCCCAAAAGTAGTACAGGAACCTTTTTCTAAGTCGGAGCGACTCAGGTCGCTCCTATTAGAACGGTTCCATAGCACAGACCGGGACGCGACTCCTCAGGCGACCGAGTCGCCTGAGGAGTCGCCCCTATGTGAACCGGGCCTTAGACTCGTATTTAGCCTACAGCTCAGAATATTGTAATTGTAAAAAGTAATAAAAAAAAACCCCCAGTTATTAATACTCACCATTATTAGTTACAATCTTTGTTATCTGCATTCAACCATAGCATGCTATGTTGATATTAGTATGGACTTTGAAACCTTATATGTGCTATGATAAAAAATATATTATATTGTGGAATTAAATCTTTTTTTTTTTTTATATGCAGTTACAGTAAAGGGGAATTGAAAGATGGTGTCAATATAGGGTTCCTTCATTGCTTTATCACTGTATATATTCAAGTTTATATAGAACATTCAAGAATACTGTATGTGATCCTTTCAAAACAAATAATTATAGATCATATATGACATAATATACAGTGCAGAAGCTATTCTCAAATAAGAAATAGTGTCAAAACAATAGATATATATTCAAACAAACAGCGCTTGCACTTAATAAAAGTCCACTAAAGCAATAGTCAATAAAATGTAATAAATCCTTGCGTGCTGTGTCTTTAACTCACCCACTTGAATTTTTTTTTAAAGTGCATTCAAATGGTACTTCTATCCACTGTGCTCTTGTGCAAAAACACTCCGCACTCACCAGACCAAATTGACTCTCATGGAGTACACCAGAGTCAAAAAGCACTTGCTGGTGCAGTGAATACATGATTCTGCGCTACCACCTACAGGGGCCGCGTGGATGCCGCGTGCACGCCATTGGTCTTTTTTTTATAACGCAAAAAAAAATGCAGTGGTGATCAAATACCACCAAAAGAAAGCTCTATTTGTAGGAAAAATGGCATAAATTTTATTTGGGTACAGCGTTGCATGACTGTGCAATTGTCAATTAAATTACCTTCCTACTTTAGTTTGCACCTGTCACTTTCCAAAACTGTCAGAAAACCCTAAGGGCCCTTTCACATGGGACGGATCCGTAATGATCCGCCCCGTGAACATCGGGGATCGCTCTGTTGATCCCCGCTGAGCCGGCGGATGACAGGGCGGTCCCCGCACACTGCAGATGGATGGAAAAATTGTATTTTCCTCGGTCTGCAGAAAAAGAGCATTGCGGACACGGATGAGATTGAATGTCAGCAGATGTTCATCTGCTGACACCCGCTATCTCATAGGGATTAATGTATGTCCCTTTTTCATCCGTAAACGGATGGATGAAAAAGCGGACATACGGTCGCATGTGTCACCGCGAACGTTAGAGCTAGTGCAATAATTCTAGCACTTGACCTTCTCTGTAACTCTAAACAGGTAACTGTAAAAAATTTAAAGCGTCATCTATGGATATTTTTAATTACCGTAGTTTGTCGCCATTCTATGAGCGTGCGCAATTTTAAAGCATGACATGTTAGGTATCTGTTTACTCAGCGTAACATCATCTTTCACATTTTACAAAAAAATCGGGGTATATTTTATGTTTTGTTATTTTTAAATTCATTATTAAAGTGTATTTTTTCCCCCAAAAAATTCTGTTTGCAAAGCCGCGGCGCAAATAACATAAAACAATAAAACACATAAAACAATAGATGCTAACCAGCAATACTGAAAGTGTTAATTCCTTACCTTCATGATCTGGCAGCAGTTCTGGACACATGAGTTAGTATTGTAAAGGGCCTTGTAAAATGATGGCCGTTGTTTCCTCTCATCAGAGACTCCGCTCATTTTGAGATGTCATTGGAATGCGTATGTGCCACAATGACGTCACAAAATGGGTGGAGCCTCCAACTCAGTCTTAGAAGTCATGAGTTTAGGTCAGGCATTTTAAATGATCACATCTCCAATACATTTTAAATAGCCAGAAAAATAAATGTCGCCTGTTTTCGATTTTTTTTTAAATTGCTACCCAATTTGTAGTAATGTTAAACAGTATATGTATAATATTAAAAAGTAAATAGTTCACACGTTGTATTAGAAAGAAAAAAGTCCTATATACATATTTCTGAATTTGTAACTTTGCCTTTAAAGTGAGTTAGACCCCTTTCACACTAGCGCGACTTCAAATTCGCGCGATTTTACCACGATTTCGCGGCCGCGATATTGCCGCGATTCGCGGCCAGGATTTCAGGGAATGCCTGTGTAAGTGGCATCAAAATTGGACCAAAGTAGTGCAGCGACTACTTTGAAGTCGGAAGGACTTGAAGTCGTACTAATATGAATGGTTGTCATTGGAAATCATGGGAAACGACTTGTCATGCTACTTTGCCATCACAAATCGTGAGACAAGTCGTATAAATGTGAAAGGGGCCTTAATGAGCACAAAAGCAAAACAAAACAAAAAAAACATTACTCCTGTTGGCTCTCGATGAGGGAGAGATCTATTGGTGAGAATAGGACACTGTTGAACACATAGCTAGGGGCGAGACCCAGATAACCACAGACAGGGGCTTTTGGTCACATTGTCTGATACATGGTTTACCATTAGTGAAATCTGTATATGAAATACAATAGATAAAACATGTAAAATGTGCCCAGCTAAATGTAACAACACAACAGTTGCAAAAGACACAAACACAAATCACTGAAAAAGAAGTTATAGTATCCAACTCCTCTGCCCTCCTCCTTCATTTCTTGGTTAACTATTATGTTGCTCTTTTGCAACTGATGGAAGTATATACTGTATATATATGTCATTGTTGTGAAGTGGTTATATTAGGATCATAGCTGCAGCTGCAGGCATGATCCTGGTATTAATCTTTAGTGATGGCGATGCTCTTTTTTGTAAAAGCGATCTAAGTGGCTATGCAGCCGCCCTCTCAATAACAAACATGTCGTACTAACCTGCTCTGTGCAATAGATTTGCACAGAGCAGCCCCGATCCTTCTCTTTTGGAGTCTCACACCAGTGCTCCCAGCCGTCCCCCTTGTAAATTGCCCCTATAGCAAGCTGCTTGATATTGGGGCACCCGTGCATGCTTGTTCCCGAGCCCTGCTCTGATTGTCTATTGACACACACAGTAGGGCTCGGCCTCAGCCCCCGCTCTCTGCTCACTGGTTGTGATTGATTGCCAATGGCTCCTGCTGCTGCCTCAATGTCCACTGAGGAGGATAGAGAGGAGTGAGCGGGTACAACTCTGTATCAAGATTGGGCTCAGGTAAGTATAAAGGGGGCTGGAGGAGGAGCTGAACACAGAAGATTTTTTTCCTTAATGCAGACCTTCTACTTTAGGACTAGGGGGGATTAAAGAGGTTTATAAGTATTGTGGTGTCTCCAAGGAGATCACATTGTATTTTGTGCATTACCGCACGTTGCGGTGATGTGCAGTAATTAACAAATCACCATTGATGATGCAGAGTGAAAACTTACGACAGGGAAATGATTTGTGAAAACATCACAAACAGCTTGTAAATTATACCAAGTTATGTATTATGTGACAGTGACCATCGTTTATAAGGCGCTAAACGTTGAAGTCGCATATGTGCACCTCAGGTGTCTATGAGATGAGTAGTCATGCAGTTAGCTTCTGAAGTCTGAAACTAAACGAAAGTGCTGAATGTTCTTTTTTTTTCACAGAAACAAGTTTAACTGTTAGCTAATGGCAGAAAAATCAATGCTGAAACTGTTTGAGGAATTCAAGAAATGCCAGCAGTTTCTGCAAGTTTCAGAAGGAAAGTCAAGTGTCAGTGGAATAGCAAATAAACAGGGATGTATGTGAAGTACCATACTATTACCATTCAATCCAACCGAAAAGGAGTACAAGGTGGATTTACTAAAAATGGAGCGTGCAAATTCATGTGTAGTTGTGCATGGCAGCCAATCATATACTATATACTCCAATTGTGTGATTTCTATTGCTACAACAAAGTCCCATGGGAGATATCTTTCCAAATACTCCTATTACACCAGACTATCTTAAAGCTTGTAAACTTACTTTGTGAAGAATCTCACACATGTACTTCCTTGAACTCTGGGATATGGATTCCCTATTTCACATTTCACAGAGCCTGCCTTCTGAACTACAGAGAGGAGGAATTTCAGGAACTGGAGTCAGTACAGGGTATCAAAAGACAGGGACTCCCACCGTGCCACATACAAAACTATGTAGCAAAGGCATACAGAACACACTTTTCCAAAAGGAACCACAGAGAAATCGTGCCTATATCTGCCCCCAAGACCTATATGTGCAAGCATTCCATGGTATTTCTGTCATTTTTCATAATGTAAGTATGCAAAGCACTGTGCACAAATATATATGCTGTTTTTGATAGATTGTGAATTATACGTTATTGTATATGTTTCTGTTACAGATAGTGCACTACTAACCCAACCATCCTGAAGAAGCCAACATTCTTCCCGAAACCTGTAGATGTTGTGGATTTGGAGAATTAATTGACTGTCAGTGCAAAAAAAATTGTGAACTAAGATTTGTATGATTATTTAGGGTGCCTTACTCCCACTCCACTGTTGGGTAAATTTTATGCAAAAGGTGCCCCTCTTTTCCTAGGGGTAATGTTTTTATTAATGTGATATGTTTTTACTGATTGTAATAAACGTTATGTTTTTATATATACCATCTTTCCCTCATATTGTGCCGGTAAAGCCTGTCCTTTTGGAACAATCTGTTCCGTATGCCTTTGTTACGAGTCAGTACAGTACTGCTTGCAGGCAGCAAGGTACCATGGGATATATAGTCCTTAGAAGTTGAAAGTAAACCAAAGGAATGAGCAGAAGAGAAGCTGCAAAGCATGCAGGGAATGCAGGAAGTTGTGGAAAGAGATGGCCAGCCGGACAGGTAGCACTCACAGCATGAAAGGAGATTTTTTAAATAAGCTTATATTGGATTGTCATATCCTTTTAAGATCTCAGGGAGAGGAACATGGTCACAACAAGTAAACATAATTTAAAACAAAGGTTTGAGAAATCCTAAATGTAAAAATATATACTGTATGTGGAGCTTCAGATGAACCATGACATTTCATTATCACCAATGGTTATTTTTTCTACAAAAAAAAAAGATAAATAGAAGACAAAAGAGATGGCCACCTGCGTAACTGAGTTAAAAGCAGAGACAAAATAGGATAAATAATATAACAGGGCACCGCTAAATAGTCAGAGATAAGAAGAGAGAAGAAAAAGGGAGGATGAAAAATACTCATCCATTCAGGTATTAACAGAAAGAAGGGTTGCTTTGGCTCCACATGTTACACGGTCCCCTGGGCCACTTCATCAGGGGCAAAGGGAAAAAAAAGTTGAAAACCAGAAAAAAAAGCAGCATCTCCTTAATTAGGAAACTAGCAACATTTTATAGTCAGGAAATTAGCTGTATTTTCTAGCTAGTAAAAGGAAGGAGAAGTAACAAACTGCATTTCTATATCTTTCGCAAACGAGTGCTGATACCCAAGTCTGTGGAGCCACGTGGAGTTGTGAAGCAGCATTCTCCTGCTACATACATTAACAATTACCTCCTATTTCCAAAGCTCAGCAGTGGTAAAAACTTTCCACAGTAAAGACAATAACCAATTCATCCCCTTTGATGAAGTCAGACGAAACACGTAGGGCAAACCTGATGCTGGGAGTGAGTAGAAACTGGGTCCTGTCATTTTTGGGAACTGGGAAGGATTGAAGTGGCTGGTGGCCCGTGGCTTCTCTGTATATCTTTGCCAACACATCCATATGCTTTATTCTAAGCTTATGCTTAAACAGCTTTTCTGAGTACCTTGATAAATTGTGTCAAATAGATTTGGATGTTTAAAATACTACACTATGGGAGCCTGTTTTATGTTATCTTTATGCTGGCTATGAAATCTAATCACTGAATAGGGAGAGGCCAGCAGTGGAGGTCAAGCTGTAAAGTAGACTGCACCTGTTTGGAAAATCTTTGGAATTAACCTCTTTGCACCGAGCGCAAGCAAATATGCGGCCTCTCGAGGCCGGGCCTTGGTGCTGAGTGGCCTCATATTTGCGTGCAATAGTGCCGATAGAGCTATGCCAAGACTGTGCGCCCTGTGCACTCCTGGCACACTTACCAGTGGCTAACTGAAAGCTCCCCCTCGCTGCTTGCAAAGGGGGGCTTTCAGATCATGTGACCCCGTGACAGCCAATCACGGCTGTTACGTGACCATAAGCCCGGCCTCCCTGCATTTTAAAGCCCTTAAAGAGCCGGTAGGCCGTGGCTCTATAGGGTTAATACAAGCTGTGTTTGCCTAATCTTGTAGTGAGATAAGTACGCACTTCCATGCATGTGCCTTTTACTGTATTAGTGTTGATGGTCACTTTGCATCAAAGATTTTTCTACACTTGGAAGAATCACATTGGTGATGGGAACTTTTTAGTCAGTACACCATTGGATTGTTTTATTTGAACTTATTTCATTGGAAACAAATTTTGGTTAAAAATGATTTCATGTATAATTTTGAGGGCTTTATTTGATCACAATATTTATTGAATGATTTATTGTGCATGATTTTTCACAAATAATTATTTATATAATTGAACCAGTGCTGTAATTATTATTTGTGTAATAACCAATTCATCTGCCCAATGCCAAGGCTAAGAAAAGCATTTTTAAACATTTTACACATTCACATTTCATACCATTCTATATAGTACTATAGTCATTCCTAGACATCCATTTCTGATAAAATAAAATAAAAAAACAGCCAGGAGGTGTAATCAATAATGCAGTGTAGAGTGTTGATGATCTACTGTATAAAGCGCTCAGCAACTAGGAGCAACCACAATTCAATTTTTAGCTGACCTGACTTCATTAAACTGAAAGTTGCCTGGTTATTTTGGGCTACTACTTTTGCACATCTCTTTCCATTGCTTACTGAGTTTGAATGGATCTAAATTTAATCTTTAGGGAAACCTATACCACTGATGTCATGGTGATGTAAGTGCCAGTAACTGCACCAAGGGGTAGGCTGCAGGGACCATACCGTATTCCAGAGTAGAGATTAGATATTTTATAGCACCAAAATTTGAAGAATGTAAATATGAAAAGTCACTCCAACATTTCATATTTCTGACATGTGTCTGTGGTACCATATACTTGTATGAAAAGATATCCTCTTTGTATTGTTTCCTTTGTGTGAAATACTTGGTGATCCTGCCAGTCTCCCTGCTTTCCTATTGCAAACTGACCAAGGCATGGAAGCTCATCCACCCTAGTGTGGTTAGTTTTTTGGCTGTACTGGGAGCCCATCCTGCCTGTCCACCAATGGTCAGACTTGTACTAAAACACCCCCCCCCCTGCACAGCCAATCACAGGAAAGATCAGTGTGCTGCTGTTTCTCCACCCCACTTCTCTAAATCTCTTATGTAGCTGAGAACAACGATTATGTGGCCACTTATAAAAAAAGGGAAAAAAGGTAATATTTATGTTTTATATATATATATATATATATATATATATATATATATATATATATATATATATGTGTGTGTGTGTGTAGCAGGCATTCTGTCATTGGCCCATATTCAGGACATGCAAAGATTATAATTTAAGACTATCTGTTATGCAGTTTCTCCTTTTGGTCACAGGATGGAGATAGGGAGATGCTGACTTTTTCCTTCCTGAACATGATCAGTCACAGAGGACACTGGGAAAATGGGGAGCTTCAGGAAGTGCTGAGGAGGCTGAGATGATTTTAAAGGAAGAGAGAGAGAGAGAGATGAGCCATTACTGACAGAGAGAGAAAGACCAGAGTCCCACGTTGAAACCTGTGAGCCAGGGGACGGAGCGACTGCAAGGATACCCCCCCTGCAGTTCAAGTTGCGGGTGTCGCCACAGGCAACCGAGAGTTAGAGGACATCTGTTCGGAGGAACCATTGTTGCTGTGTCGCTGGGATTGGAGTCAAGGCGGAAGACAGAGGACCCAAAATGTAACCAACGGCTCCTTCAGGGATGGCGCTATATATATATATATATATTGTGAGAGTGAGAGCCCCTGTCTTAGTGAAAATGTGTTTAAAATGGACACAGGACTCTCAAAGAAGCTATTTGAGAAGTTCCAGCAAAAGATTGGTGAGCAGAGAAAACTATGCTTTAAGTTTTCTCTGGATTTTGTAAGTCTGGATTGGGGCTGGAAACTTGAAGACTTCAAAGTGCATTGGGAGGGATGGAGTCTTCAGTAATTTTTTTCGGGTTTTCTAGGAGCTCTACAGGTTGTGTGTGTGTCCAGGTGCACACACTCATTATAAGACAGAGCTGAACATAGCTCAGAGTGTGGGAAAGGAGTTGGTGTTACAGCAGTTGCTGGAGGGAAGTGTGCTACTGTGGAAGAACTCAGGCAACATCCTTAAGACGGTTCTCCATCTGGGAGAGGTTACAGGTCAGTAGACTGAGAGAGTTGGGCTAGCAGAGAGAGTCGGGGAGACTATAGCTGAGACAACTGGGAGAGAGTCTTGGGGACCAGAGGGGACTGTAAGTCTTAGAGGAGTGTGGAAGCCTGGAGTGTCAGGAGAGCCCTTCCTAGAGGCCAGGAGTGGGCCTGTGCAGCAAGGAACTGCGCCCAAGGCTGAGCGAGCCTTAAGAGCCAGGTGGATTGGCATTTTCGTGTGTTGATGTTTTTGGGAGAAGAACCCCTGTGGGGGAAACCAAATGCACGTATGAACTTTCCTTTTTTGTTTCTTTCAATAAAAGTGGGCTACCATGCCCTTAAACCTTAGTTCCTGTTGGCTGTGAACTCACTTACAATGCATCTATCACTGAGCTAAACATCCCTCAATGTTACAATATATATATATATATATATATATATATATATATATATATATATATATATATATATATATCTACACAAATGTTTTATTTTCATTTCTATGTTGAATTGAATGTTTTTTTTTACCAGGTAAGGGTTTACATATCCACTTCAGCTCCAGCGACGTACAGGTATGTTGCTGAATGTTAAGTGGTTATACTGGGATGATGCCTGCAGCTGCTTTTACAAGGAGCAGGGGGGTCCCCTCCTTTATGTGGCTTTCTCAGGCTCTCCTGCCCCACCGGAGACCCGAGCGACAAGCCAGTGCTTCCGTTGGCTGAACATAGTAATCAGAGACTGGAATGGCTCTGATCACCTCTGTGGTATAGGAAACCGGAAGCAATGAGCATACATCACTTCCAGTTTGCCTGGATGTAAACAGCGCTATTTTTAAATAGGGAAAGCATTTGATCACACCGATCTTGGTGAGATCAAATGCTTTTAAAGGAACACTACAGGTTCCCGTTTTTTTTTTTAAAATAACAAACAGTTAATACTTACCTCCACTGTGCAGCTCGTTTTGCACACAGTGGCCTCGATCCTCCGCTTCTGGGGTCCCTCGGCGGCTGTCTCGGCTCCTCCCCGCAAGGACTCCACACCATAATGTGAGCGAGCCATAGCCACCGACTGTATCACCCGTGATACAGCGGCGGCCATAGCCACCGACTGTATCACTCGGCCCCGCCCCCCGACGTGCCACGTCATTGGATGTGATTGACAGCAGCGCCAGCCAATGGCTGCGCTGCTTTCAATCCATCCACAGTAGCCAATCAACGGCCAGGCACAGGAACTCGGAGGATGACGGGAGCAAGCGTGGGACTTTCGAGGGGCCAGGTAAGTAAAACGGGGGCTCGGGGGGGCGGTATTGTCAAATGTTTTTTCACCTTAATGCATAGGATGCATTAAGGTGAAAAAACATGTACCTTTACCACTCCTTTAAGGGTAGAGGAGACATCTGGGGTCTAATAGTCCCCAGATCACTCCATAAAGAGTACTTGCCACTGCCTATTTTTATCACATGGATTTTTATATTCTCTGTAATCACAATAAGAGTGATTAAAAAATAAATAAAGTGACAGTGTAAAAATAATTAAAAGAAAAAAAATATATAATTAAAAAAAAATGTTTAATGTGCCACCGTCCCCCCATGCTTGTACGCAAAGGCGAACGCATGCAAAGGCGAATGCACACACGCAAACAGTGATTGCCCCACACATGTGAGATATCACAACTAACGTCAGATTTTGGGCACATTAATTCTAGCACCAGACCTCTTGTGTAAATCGAAAGTGGTAACCTGAAAAGGCTTTTAAAATGTAGCCTATGGATAGTAAAATGTATCTGTTAGTTGCAGTGGCACGGGCATGCGCAATTTTAACCACTTGCTTACTGGGCATCTTAAACCCCCTTCCTGCCCAGGCCAATTTTCAGCTTTCAGCACTGTCACGCTTTGAATGACAATTGCGCGGTCGTGCGATGTGGCTCCCAGACAATTGTGTGGTCATACAACGCTGTACCCAAATGAAATTTTTGTATTTTTTCCCCCACAAATACAGCTTTCTTTTGGTGGTATTTGATCATCTTTGCGGTTTTTATTTTTTGTGCTATACACAAAAAAAGAGTGACAATTTTGAAAAAAACACAATATTTTTTACTTATTGCTATTATAAATATCCCCATTTTTAAAAAAAAATATATATTTTTTCTCAGTTTAGGCCAATACGTATTCTTCTACATATTTTTGGTAAAAAAAAATCGCAATAAGCGTTTATTGATTGGTTTGCGCAAAAGTTATAGCGTCTACAAAATAGGGGATAGTTTTATAGCATTTTTTAATAATAATACATTTTTTACTAGTAATGGCGGCGATCAGCGATTTTTATTGTGACGGCGAGATTATGGCGGACACATCGGACACTTTTGACACCATTTTGGGACCATTGTCATTTTTACAGCGATCAGTGCTATAAAAAATGCACTGGTTACTGTAAAAATGACACTGGCAGTGAAGGGGTTAACCACTAGGGGCGCTGAAGGGGTTAAGTGTGCCTAAGGGAGTGATTCTTACTGTGGGGGGAGGGGACTGACTGGGGGAGGTGACCGGTGGTTGTTCCTATGTACAAGGGACACACCATCGGTCTCCTCTCCATGACAGGACATGGATCTCTGTGTTTACACACAGAGATCCACGTCCCTGTCTCTGTAAATGGCGATTGCGGGCACCTGGTGGACATAGCGGCCGCCAGGCACATGCATCGGCACCCGCGTGACGCGGCAGGCACGTAAGTTCCCCGATGCGCTCGGGAGCGCGCACCGGGGACGAGGAAAGGGGCGGACGTCAATTGATGTCCTCCCGGCATTCTAGGTCCGCGCTGTAGCCATCATTCGGCTATAGCGCGGGCCTCTACCGGTTATAGCGCGGGCCTCTTCACTTTCTGTCCTGTAGACACAACAGGAAGTGAAAGGATATTTTTCCAATGTTAGGGAAATCCCCTCGTAGACAACTTTCACAGAAAAGTTTCAGTATTGGCAATTTAAAAATGTTGAATTTACCCTCGCTTTCATTCCTGGTCACATTAATGAGAAAAAGTGACACGCGAAACACAGCAGCACTATCTTAGTGTAGTAAAGGGTTAGAAAGTACTGTTTAACCGCTTGCCGAACAGCCGCCATCATTATAATGCGGCAGGTCGGCTCGTTCCCGCAAATTGATGTAGCTGTACGTTGGTCCCTTTAACAGCTATAGCAGGCACGCACGCCCACTGCACGGCGGCCACCCGCAAACTCTCCACAGAGAGCCAGAACGAGGATCTGTCAATGTAGACAAACAGATTCCAGTTCTGACAGGTACAGAGTGATCGTTTGTTCCTAGTGATCAGGAACAGGGACCTCTCTCTACTCCCAGTCAGTCCCCTCCTCCCACTGTTGGAAACACCTCCCTAGGACACACTTAACCCCTTGATCGCCGCCTAGTGTTAACCCCTTCCCTGTCAGTGTCATTTATACGGTAATCAGTGCATGCTAAAAATTTCTGATTACCGCCATTACTAGTAAAAAAAAAAATTTATAATAAAAATGCCATAAATCTATCCCCTATTTTGTATACGCTATAACTTTTGCGCAAACCAATCAATTTACGCTTATTGCGATTTTTTTTTTACCAAAAATATGTAGAAGAATACATATTGGCCTAAACTGATGAATACAGTTGTTTTTTTGGGGGGGATATTTATTATTGCATAAAGTTAAAAAATATTGTTTTGTTTTCAAAATTGTCGCTCTATTTTTGTTTATAGCGTAAAAAAAAAAACGCAGAGGTGATCAAATACCACCAAAAGAAAGCTCTATTTGTGGGAAAACAAGGACGCCAATTTTGTTTGGGTACAATGTCGAACGACCACGCAATTGTCAGTTAAAGAGACTCAGTGTCGCATCGCAAAAAATGGCCTGGTCATTAATGGGGATAATCTTCCGGGGCTGAAATGGTTAATAGATAAATAGATCAACTCACAAACAGAGAGTGTAAACAGGCATATCACGTGTGGGGGCCTCTTAACTGTGATTCAAGTCCAGACTGCTGATGGTAGTGAATCCACTGGCCGCTTGACCGCACTGGTGGTTCCTAGGGCTCCAAGTCCGCATGGTGATCGCGAAGCTGTCAGCTGTGACGTCACTAGAAGAAGGAGCAGGAGGACCGACTGGCTGGTGCATGGTCGGAGCATGAGTGCTTCTTCTTAAGACTGTGATGCGGCCATGTCTATTAGGGGCTGTATATGTGTCCACGTAGAGGGACTACATTAACCAGTATGCTAGCGTAACCGGGTTCATGGCAATAACAAACATCTAGCTGGACTGATGTTACAATAAAATAAAGTTCTAATAAAAACATTCTATTTCAAAACACTATCTCATTTTAAACATCATTATGTAAACATTAATCTCATTGCAAGCATCATTGGATACACATTAACCACTTCCTTACTGGGCACTTAAACCCCCCTCCTGCCCAGACCAATTTTCAGCTTTCAGCGCTGACGCACTTTGAATGACAATTGTGTGGTCATACAACGCTGTACCCAAATGACATTTTTATCATTTTTTCCCCACAAATAGAGCTTTCTTTTAGTGGTATTTGATCACCTCTGCGGTTTTTATTTTTTGCGCTATAAACAAAAAAATAATGTACATTTTGAAAAAAACACAATATTTTTTACTTTTTGCTATAATAAATATCCCAATTTAAAAAAATAAATAAAAATTTTCTCAGTTTAGGCTGATACATATTCTTCTACATATTTTTGGTAAAAAAAAAAATCGCAATAAGCGTTTATTGATTGGTTTGCGCAAAAGTTATATTGCCTACAAAATAGGGGATAGATTTATGACATTTACATTTTTTTTTTATTTTTTTTACTAGTAATGGCGGTTATCTGTGATTTCTGTCAGGATTGCGATATTGCGGCGGACACATTGGACACTTTTGACACTATTTTGGGACCATTCACATTTACACAGCGAAGAGTGCTATAAAAATGCACTGATTACTGTATAACTTATGTGACTGGCAGGGAAGGGGTTAAAACTAGGGGGCGATCAATGGGTTAAATGTGTTCCCTCATGAGTGATGCTTACTGTGGGGGGAGGGGACTGACTGGGGGAGGTGACCGATGGTTGTCCCTATGTACAAGGGACACACCATTGGCCTCCTCTCTCTAACAGGATTTGGATCTCTGTATTTACACACAGAGATCCACGTCCCTGGC
Source organism: Rana muscosa (assembly GCA_029206835.1). Classification (NCBI taxonomy): domain Eukaryota; kingdom Metazoa; phylum Chordata; class Amphibia; order Anura; family Ranidae; genus Rana; species Rana muscosa. Next base: position 589,228,763 of record CM055117.1, read on the forward strand.
TCTGTGACTGCCGATCGCGAGTACCTGGCGGACATCGCGGCCGCCAGGCGCGCGCATCGGCACCCGCCTGACACAGCGGGTACAGCTCTTCCGCGATGCACGCCGCCGAGGGCGCGCATTGGGAAAGTAAACACAAGGACGTCCAGGGACGCCCTCCCAGCAGTTCAGGTCCGCGCTGCGGCCGTCTTTTGGCCATAGCGCGGAGTGGTTAATACTGGCCATATATGCAGTTGATATATAGATCTGTGGTGTTGTAGTTTTTACTTACAGGTGATGATAAACATTTTTTGGATTTCCATCACAAATCATCTGCTGAACTTCAGATCTGGGTGATAGAATGCATTTCCAAGAGTCTCCAGAGAGCAGAGCCCATTCGGCGTCTCTGAGAAAGAGAAACTTATTGGATTTATACCTTGGATACTATGGCCCTGGGTGGCTTGAATGAGGATCTTGAAGTTCATTCCATTGTGTAACCCATCATACCTTTAAATATAACCCATTATTATACAGATCTTTAGGCTATAATGGTATATAAGAACCCTCTTCTTTTGCCATAATTGTTGGCCAACTCTTATGGTTAACTACTAGCAATAGGTACCATTTTAATGTTGTTTCCCTTATAACCTCATACATTAGTTATCATATCTCTACACTGCTATCTATACCTATATAGTGTCCCTGGACGACGTCATTTGTGACGAAACGACTTAGGGAGGAGCGGCGTGCTGACGTCACCGACATACAACGAGTCCCGGAAGGAACGGGCTGTTAGAGCCGGCCGGCTACATTTTACCATACGCTGATATACCTACAATGTTTGTAAGTGTATTTTTATATTTAATTTAAATGTTTTTGTAACTGGATTACGCTATGGTGGCTTTCTTTTCCATTGGCCTTGTGATATCTTGACTATATGGGAAGGACTGGCATATTTCCTAGTGGAGAAGTTGAGATTGTCTGATTGATCTAAAGACCCTGCTTATACTGATCTCTGGATGGGATCAGTCCTTCTGGTAAGCAGCAACAATACTAGAGGTGGTGGAATCTTTACCATCGGATAATCTGCACTTTTCTTTGGGTGTTTGGATGGTTGAAGTCACCGTTGACCAATAAGGAGATTTACATCTGCATCTTTTGCTGTTTTTTTCTTCAGTGACTCTTTTCTACAAAACTTTGTTTTCATGTCATCATAGAGAACAATTGGTCTGGTGTCATTCTGGATCTTTTCATAGCCAATTGTTCACTTTTTGCACTAGAGACTGAGATTTGGGCACATTGTCTTTGGTCATCATAGATTTGCTTTTCACTGTTTTGCGCAGCTCTATATTTTTTACATTTATACCTATATATACAGTGGAACCTCATATTACGAGCATAATCCGTTCCAGGAGAATGCTCGTAATCCAAAGTACTCGCATATCAAAGCGAGTTTCCCCATTGAAGTCAATGGAAACGAAAAAAAATTGTTCCGCATTGACTTCAATGGCATGTAATGCCGCATGTGGCCAGAAGGTGGGGGGGCGCTGGAGAACCTCGGAAACACACGGAAAGGCCCGAGGAAAGCTCGGCTGACCTCGGAAAGGCTTGGGAACTGAGTATTTACGAAACTTTCCGAACTGCTACGAACGGCATCGATCGGCGCCGTTTGGCTCCGGCGCCCCCCCACCTCAGGCCAAACGGGGTACTGCACATTGCTGTGGCTTGAATCCTGCTCATTTTGCGAGACAACACTCGCAAACCGAGTCAGGATTTTGAAAAATACAGTGCTCGTATTGCGAAACGCTCGTTAACCGCGTTACTTGCAATACGAGGTTCCACTGTATGTAGTTCCACACCAACCTTTTCTGAAGGTTGGGTGGGTAGATTTTTTCAGTGGTATGGAACAAGCTCTCCAGACCCTGTAATTTGAAACATATAATTTTTTAACCTACATAATTTATTGATATGATAGGTCTAACTATGAAACTGATCATCCCCTGTAAGTAAAAATTACCACACTATGGATCTATATATCAACTGCATATATAGCCAGTATCAATGTGTATCCAATGATGCTTGCAATGAGATTAAAGTGGTTGAAAACCCTCACAGACCACTTTTTGCTACTGGTAAGCCTATAATAAGGCTTACCTGTAGCTACCCAGGATATCTCCTAAACCTACACAGCTTAGGAGATATCCCTTGTATTTGCATGTGCCGATGTCATTGGCACATGCGCACTGAAACAATGGCACGTACGTGCCGTTGCTTCAATGAGTATGCCGTTACCGGCGGCTCCTGCGCGCGAGTGACGTCACAGGGCCGGAGCCGCGATACCCGGAAGTAACTCCGGGAGCGATGACGCTGACCGGTGCTGTGTACGGGCACCGCAGGGAGGGCTTTGATCTCAGGTCAAATCTTTGATCTCAGGTCATTATTATGCCTTTGTCTTGCAGGTGTTTTTTTTTTTTTTGGCAATGTGGGTTTTCAACCACTTTAATGTTTACATAATGATGTTTACAATGAGATAGTGTTTTGAAATAAAATGTTTTTATTAGGACTTTATTTTATTGTAACAACTGTCCAGCTAGATCAGGGGTGCCCAACCGCTGCCCACATGTGGCCCGCTCTTGGATGTGGCCTGCCACCTCCTGCTCTGAAATTAGCAGGCCGGCAAGCCCAGATCCCGAGTTCCCAAACCAATTTTCCCGAGCATCAGTGTGAAGAATGGAGCCTGTACTAGAAGAATGCTTCCTGTATAGCGTCGGCTCCTGACACAAGCGGAGTGATACCAAATGTACACCGCCTGTGGCAGGAGCGATACAGGAAGCATTGACTCTGCTCTCTACTGCAGCCGCATGCTTCCTCTAGCGCCGGCTCAGGAGTACCCGCCAACAGTACCAACCAGCAGTACCAGCCATTAGTACCAGCCAGCAGCACCCACCAGCAGTACCCGTCAGCAGTACTAACCAGTAGTACCGGCTAGCAGTACCAACCAGCAGTACCCACCAGCAGGACCTACCAGCAGTATCAGCCAGCAGTACCAACCAGCAGTACCCACCAGCAGTACCAGCCAGCAGTACCCGCCAGCAGTGCCAGCCAGCAGTACCAGCCAGCAGTACCCACCAGCAGTACCAGCTGCAGTACCCACTAGCAGTACCAGCCCTGGAAGACAGCCAGCAGCAGCCACCAGTCATACCCGCCTGGGGCACAGCAGCAGCCAGCGATATGAAGATTGAGGAAAGTTGAGGTGCAGGTAAACTGCAGTGCATCAGTGTTAAAGCAGCCTTGGGCCCCTTTCACACGATCGGTCCGATCGGGTCCGCCTGTCTGTTTTTCAGGCAGAACCAGTCGGACCCTCAATTCACCTCTATAGAGCGGCAGATGTAAATGGACTTGTGTCCATTTACAACCCGCCTATCTCCAATCTGATCCACTTATAAAAACAGAAGGGGATCCATTCCCTTCTGTCTGGGTGGATCGGAATGGAGGTCCCATAGAGTAGAGCGGACTGTGTCTGTTTCTGGTCTGCATATGCAGAGTGGACTTGGACCTGTCATCTGCCTGCTCTGCTCATTGTGGCCTGGGACCGGTTACCAAGTTGCTAAAGTGGCCCTCGCTCCTAAAAAGGTTGGGCACCCCTGAGCTAAATGTTTGTTATTGCCATGAACCCAGTTACACTAGCATGCTGGGTAATGTAGTCCCTCTACCTGGACACATATATAGCCCCTAATGGACATATCCTCCTGCCCTTCTTCTGGTGACGTCACAGCTGACAGCTTCACGATCTCCACACGGACTTGGAGCCCTGAGAAACACCAGTGCGGCCGAGTGTCCAGTGGATCCACTACCGTCAGTGGTCCGGACTTGAATCGCAATTGAGAGGCCCCCACACGTGATACGCCTGTTTACATTCTCTGTTTGTGAGTTGCTCTATTATCTATTAAACAGTCATTTCTAACCTTTTACTACACTCAGGTAGCGCTGCTGTGTTTCCCGTTTTTTTCTTTCCAGAGCTGCTTCTTCTGAGAATGTAGCTTGTATGGAGTAATTTACTACACTGACACTCTTAAATCATGGACATTATTATACTTTATTACCAGTATTAATATTGATCACTCTTTTATTGGGCTGAGTCAGTTTTTTACCCCTCATCTTCCTTACCACTCTCCAAGCGCCACTAATACTTTTCCAGTGAGAAAGAGTGAGCCTCTCTAACCTGGACACAGAAATGCAAACATGACAGTTTGCCCTTACTGCTCTAGTTAAAAAAAAAGGTTTTGCCTTTAATTGTACTTTTAAAGCATCTATTATATATTACAATGGAATTAAGAAAGATTTACTGGCTTGCAATAGCTTTAAATGGAAATAAAGTCCACAATACTTCTGCTGCAACAGTCAGTCACCAACAAGGTCCTTCGCTGGTGCCAGCATCTTCTCCCTGGCTTCTTCCAGGTGCTAGTCTTTGGCCGTCTTGATTGACTGGTGTGGGAAGACATAACTCTTTCATTCCACTCTAGTCGATCAAGTAGAACCTTTATCCTGCTTGATCTCACTTTCTGCTTGCCAGCTTCTGGGAGCACAGGTGACCTATGACTATCTGGTGCATATTTGGCAAGGTCTGATAAAAAAGGGCAATTATACATTTTTCATACGTTTTTTGTAAGTTTCCACCATTACAAAAATTTAAGTGTAAATATTCTTTTTTTTTTTTTTTTTTGGAATTGACTGGTTTATTTTTGGTTCCTATACATCACCTTGGACAGACATACAGTCCGAAAGAGTCTGATATATTCATGTTCTATATAACCACAAAACAGCCAAACCAGCAAGTTGCAACCTTTAGGCCACTGATCTGACATTTAAAAAAAATTGGTACTTTCTTACTCCTTGCTCAAAGATGTGACACACATGCCTCTATGCAGAGTTTTGACAAGTGCTGTCCGATTAATACACATGTTTAGTGTTCAAGGGCTTATTTGTGAATTGTGATCAACGATTGTAAGCTTTATGTAACTGTATCTTTAGTACAAGGCCACTGTAGAAATAAAAATTATGATTTCTATTTGCAAAACAAATGCATTTTTTTATTTATATGATTGTATTTTTTAGGCTTGTGCACAACAGAAAAATTCGTTCCGTTTCGGTTCGTTTCTTTCCGGTCCTGTTGATTCGTAATCATTCGTAATTTTGCTAGACGGGATTTTTCGTGTTCGGACTCATTCGTATTTTTGCAAGCGACATTTTTCGTTGAATTTTTTGTTGCTTTATAATTCGGACTTTCGGTAGAGTACGTTGTTTTTCGTTGATTCTGGACACAACTCCTACTTTCGTAACTTTTTTTGGGTTCGTTGATTCGTAATTTTCTGTGTCTCTCACAACGACGCTGCCTATTATGCCTAATGTGCTTCGAATGGATTTGTACTTTTCTAAATACATAGCGGTTATTTGTAACGATTCGAAATCTCGTATTTTACTTTCGTTTTTTACATGCGGCTATAGGCTCCGCCCCTGTACACCATTTTGAGAGGGTTCAGCACGGTGAGGGAGAAGCAGAGAGCAGAGCAGAGTGAGTGTTATTGTGCTTCGAATGGATTCGAAATCTCGTATTTTACTTTCGTTTTTTCATGCGGCTATAGCCTCCGCCCCTGTACACCATTTTGAGAGGGAGTTCAGCACGGTGAGGGAGAAGCAGAGAGCAGAGCAGAGTGAGTGTTTTTGTGCTTCGAATGGATTCGTACATTCGTAACTTTTTTCATAACGAATTATGCCGAAGACCTTCGGGCATTCGCTATTTTGCGGTATAATTTATTTCGGATTCGGTTTTATTCGTAATTGCTCTGTTCGGAAATTCGAATGCTTCCGAATGTCCGAAAGTTGCTAAATTCGGACGAATTTCGATTCGTTACGAAACGAATTGCACAAGCCTAGTATTTTTCAATGTATATTTGATTTAACTTGTACACATGCAATCTACACTATCTTCCTTGTGACAGTGGCTTCTTACAAAGAACACTTGTATTTTTCAGGGATCAGAAAAACAATGCTGTGTAATCTGATGTAGAAAAATATGATCAAAGTTATTGGCAGACACAATATTAAAGAAAATATAGATGCCCTATTACAGAACAATGTCCTGTAAATGTCCACAGTTATAGGATACCTCAAAAGCAATTTTTCCCCCAGACAGTTGTGATTGATGGAACTTGAAATGTACATCAGTCATGGCATACGTGTAATTTTGTAATCAAAATGTGCCTGGGAGACCTTGTCAATGTGAACCTTTAAATCAAAAGTATGATGTTCCTAACCTACTCATAAATTAGAGAGCTGACAGTGTAAAAGTTGTATTAATCAGGTGTCTTATGTGCTACCACATAGGGATTGCTGCAACATTTCAGGGGCAAAAAATTTGCCCCTGGTTCTCAGACTTGATTACTGACTGACCTATGTTGAAAGTCATTTTATTTATATTGAGTATACAGACCCCATTCAAACTGATGAATCAAGTTATAGGAAGCTGGCAGCAGGTGCCTCTGTGCTTAGTTCAATGAAAAACTATACTATAAGTATAGGCAAGATCATCTTTTGGCTTTTAGTTGATTTTATTTTGTATTACAGCTTTAAAGTGGTTGTAAACCCTGTTTAAAAAAAAAAAAAATAACACCTGCAAGACAAAGCCATAATGAGCTAGTATGACTCATTATGCATTACTTACCTTAGATCGAAGCCCCCGAAGCCGTCCTCATCTCCCCCTCCAGCCGCAGCCATCTCTCCACAGATACCCAGAAGGTTACTTCCGGGTATCGCCGCTCTGGCCAATCACAGCGGCGCTGTGATTGGCCGGAGCGGCGAAGATGTCACTCCGCGCATGCGCGCGGGAGACGTAAAATCCGGCAACAACGGATTTGTGAATGGGGATTAACCCTGTGAATGCACCATTGTAAAACTTTTTGGCAAATATCTCCTAAACTGTGTTTAGGTTTAGGAGATATTTGTTGTACCTACAGGTGAGCCTTAATCTAGGCTTACCTATAGGTGTAAGTTGTAATGGAGGGTTTACAACCACTTTAAAGTGATTGTAAAGTCTATTTTTTTTCTATAATAAATAACAAACATGTTATACTTACCTGTCCTGTGTAATGGTTTTGCACAGGACAGCCCAGATCCTCCTCTTCTCGGGTACCTCTTCTGTTCCGTCAGAATCGGTGACCCCTCAGATTAGGCAACAGAAGTGACGCTCCGTCAGCTGCACATCCATTCCACCGCTACCAGGTTTGCTCATCTGACAGAACACCTGCAGTCAGAAGAAGGCAGCGGACATCTTACTACACACAGCTGGACAGAGGGGCTCCGGTAAGTATTAGGGGGGCTGAGGGGGGCTGCTGCACACAAACCTTATGACTTTTCAACCGCTTAAACCTTTTTTTGTCTTTTCTTTTTGTATATCTTTATTTCACAAGTATACATTTGATAAAGGAACACCCATGACACCTGTGCCAGAGATCATTATGAATTATCCAAAGTGAAAGCACAACAGTAGTTAATTAATTTCAGACTGCTTCTCTCTAAGCTTGTATGGAACCATACAAAGCAGATGGAGATAAAAGAGAGCTGTAGGCGAGGTAAACATGTGAAAAAAGCCTAGAGCCTTACCTGCTGGCTATGAATCATAAATATGAGCACTATTTCATATTTACTTAAATGTTTTCTAAAAACTTTTGAACTCCAGACAAGCAGCTAGACACACAGCTAATGCTCATTTCTTATACAGAAACTGTTGCACATTCAAAAGGAGTGCTCAGTCAATCTTGTGATCCAGTCACTCTTGCCACACAGTGCAGCCTGGTACTGAACCTTTAGTACACCCAAAGTACATTGATGACTCGTCCCTGTGTTAGCATGTTCAGTGACATCAATTGGGAACTGCAGCAAAATCTGATTGGCTCCTAGTGCTGGCCCTCTCTCTTAAGGCCAAAATGTAACCCAGCCCAATACATGTCCCATACAAACATGGAATACGCCTTAAAAGAACACACAAGAAACATATAGCAAAACATTCCAAAAATGGCTAATTAACAAACTCAAAATGCTTATCAAAATAAGCTATAAACAATGCCTACCTTCAAACACAGGAGAGGAATTATAATATCCAACATCACATGCTGAGCGCTCCACCAATATAAGATAGAAAAACCTCTAAAGATCAATCAAATACACTAAGCAAAATTATAAACTCAACAATTTTGTGTTTGCTCCTATTTATCATGAGCTGAACTAAAAGCTCTATGACTTTTTCTATGTACACAAAAGGCCTATTTCTCTCAGATATTGTTCACAAATCTGTCTAAATCTGTATTAGTGAGCACTTCTCCTTTGCCGAAATAATCCATCCACCTCACAGGTGTGACATATCAAGATGCTGATTAGACAGCATGATTATTGTGCGTGTGTCCCTTAGGTTGGCCACAATAAAAGGCCACTCTAAAATGTGCAGTTTTACTGTATTGGGGGTCGTCCAAAAAACAGTCAGTATCTGGTGTGACCACGTTTTGCCTCATGCAATGCAGCACATCTCCTTCGCATAGAGGTGATCAGGTTATTTAGTGTGGGCTGTGGAATGTTGGTCCATTCCTTTTCAATGGCTGTGCAAAGTTGTCAGGAACTGAAACAGGCTGTCGTATACGCCGATCCAGCACATCCAAAACATTCTCAATGGGTGACATGTCCCGTGAGTATGCTGGCCATGCAAGAACTGCAACATGGGGCCACGCATTATCATGCTGCAACATGAGGTGATGGTCATGGATGAATGGCACAACAATGGGCCTAAGGATCTCGTCACGGTATCTCTGTGCATTCAAAATGGCATCAATAAAATGCACCTGTGTTCATTGTCCATAGCATACGCCTGCCCATACCATAACCCCACTGCCACCATGGGCCACTCGATCCACAATGTTGACATCAGCAAACCACTCACCCACATGACACCATACATGCTGTCTGCCACCTGCCCTGTACAGGGAAAACTGGATTCATCCGTGAAGAGAACACCTCTCCAAATTGCCAGACGCCATTGAATGTGAGCATTTTCCCACTCAAGTCGGTTACGATGAAGAACCGCAGTCAGGTCGAGACCCCGATGAGGATGATATGCATGCAGATGAGCTTCCCTGAGACGGTTTCTGGCAGTTTGTGCAGAAAGTCTTTGGTTATGCAAACCGATTGTTGCAGCAGCTGTCCGGGTGCCTGGTCTTAGACGATCTTGGAGGTGAAGATGCTGGATGTGGAGGTCCTGGGCTGGTGTGGTTACACGTGGTATGCGGTTGTGAGGCCGGTTGGATGTACTGCCAAATTCTCTGAAATGCCTTTGGAGACGGCTTATGGTAGAGAAATGAACATTCAATTCAAGGGCAACAGCTCTGGTGGACATTCCTGCAGTCAGCATGCCAACTGCACGCTCCCTCAAAACGTGCAACATCTGTGGCATTGTGCTGTGTGATAAAACTGCACATTTTAGAGTGGCCTTTTATTGTGGCCAGCCTAAGGCACACCTGTGCAATAATCATGCTGCATCAGAATCTTTATATGCCACACCTGTGAGGTGGATGGATTATCTTGGCAAAGGAGAAGTGCTCACTAACACAGATTTAGACAGATTTGTGAACAATATTTGAGAGAAATGGGCCTTTTGTGTACATAGAAAAAGTCATAGAATCTTTGAGTTCCGCTCATGATAAATAGGGGTAAACACAAAAGTTTTGCGTTTATAATTTTGCTCAGTGTATTTACCGATATCTGGCTCGAATCTGATGTTGCAGGTAAGAATGGCCCTTCATACTGCCCATGCACTATGGATGATAGGCGTGGAGCCATGGGGGGCAGGAGACCGTGGAAAGGCCAGCCCATATAAGAGGCCATGTGTGGCCCCATTAGATGCTAAGGTTCAATATTTGGAGGTGACACATTGCCCATGAGAGCCGTGGGCTTTTGTGCTGTGTAGGTATGCAAAACAGCTGAGGTTTAGTGGTTTTAGGCACATTTTTATTCTTTTTTTTATTCCTTTTTTCCTTTTATATTTATATTTTTATTTTTAGGGTGTTTTCCACTTTTTGGTCATTTTGACATCTGGACTATATACAAGGGTGGATCACCCATATGGTAAGTCTGCATGGAGGTGAGCCCTATGGGGCAATATAGGTATCAACTACATTTTTTATATATATTTGATTTGTTTTTAGGGGTTTTTCTATCTTATGTTGGTGGAGCACTCAACATGTGAAGTTGGATATTATAATTCCTCCCTTGTGTTTGAGGGTAGGCCTTAGCTATAGCTTATTTTGATAATCATTTTGAATTTGTTAATTAGCCATTTTATTTGGAATGTTGTGCTACTTGTTTTCTTTTAGGAAGTATTCCATGGCTGTATGGGACGTGTCATGCTCTAAGATTAATTCTGGAATTGTTTTTAGGTCTGTACTGGGCTGGGTCACATTTTGATCTTCGCAACCCTGCAACTTGGGTCTTATCCTATTTCGCTGATCATGGGGAATCTTTCCCCTTTCCTTCCCCCTTCCCCCCTACTTTTTTCTCTCATCACAGATGTTTATATATGTATATCCATTAATATATTTTTGGTACTTCACTTCTTTTGGATGTTAGCATTCATATATGGTTAAATATATACAGTATATCTTAGATTTATAACTAATGAGTAATATCAATAGTTTTTTTTTATCTAGCAGATATTTAATATTCGGAGCATTTTCATCTCTACCTTGTAAACAGAATCAGGATTATTATCTACCATTGACATGGTTCATTACATAGTACATTCATAAGAAGTAAGTGAAAAGCTAAATATATGTATGTAAAGAATGGATCAACACACTGCTGGAGACCTAAAGTCAACATGTGGCTGCAGCTATTATCAAGAAAACCTTGGAAATCATCCATATAAATGGATATATATATATATATATATATATATATATATATACATATATATATATATATATATATATATATACATATACATTTGAGAGTGGCTGCAGCATAAAAGATAGCTCACACATTCATATATCACAGCTGCTGTAATATATGCATCAATATCTCAATGAACACAGGAACAATTGATTTTTACAGAACATTTGTTTAGCTCATTAAATGAAAGTAAGGTTAATAATATAACTTACAAAATCTTCAGTTTTGCTAAAATTAGTTGATGCAAAAATGAATACACCCCGTAACAAAAACTACTACATCTAGTATATTGTATTATCTCCATGATTTGTAAGGACAGCACCAAGTCTTCTAGGCATGGAATGAACAAGTTGGCAACATCTTGCAACATCTATCTTTTTTCCCATTCTTCAAAAACAACCTCTTTTAGGCCCCTTTCACACTGGGGCGGGCAGGAGCGGTGGCGGTATAGCAGCGCGATTTTCAGCGCTGCTATACCGTCGTTCTTACCGCGGTATGCGGTCGCTAGGGGGGTGAATTTAACCCCCGCTAGCGGACGAAAAAGGGTTAATACCGCCCGCAAACCGCGGCTATTGCCGCGGTTTGCAGGCGGTATTACCGCGCTGTCCCATTGATTTCAATGGGAGACCGCGGTAAAGGAGCGGTGAACACACCGCTCCTTCCCCGCTGTAAAGAAGCGGCTAGCAGGACTTTTGGAGCGGTCCTGCTAGCGCACCGCTTCAGTGTGAAAGCCTTCGGGCTTTCACATTGAAGGCTAAAGGGCATGATTTTTTCATGCGGTATAATAGCGCTAATATTAGCGCTAAACCGCATGAAAAACGCCCCAGTGTGAAAGAGGCCTTAGAGCCTGGATGCTGATTTGAGAGCGATGCTCAACTTGTCTCTTCAGAACTCCCTATAGGTGTTCGATTGGGTTCAGATCAGGAGACATACTTGCCCATTGAATCACTTTCACCCTGTTCTTCTTCAGAAATGCAACAGTGACCTTAGATGTGTGTTTTGAATCATTGTCATGTTGGAAAAGTGCACGACGAATAAGGGCACAAAGTGATGGTAGCATCTTCTCTTTCAATATAGAGCAGTACATCTGTGAATTCTAGATGCCACCAATAAAATGCATCTCCCTGACACCAGCAGCACTCCTGCAGCCCTACAGCAGGACACTGCCACCACCATGTTTCACTTTAGGCATAATGCATTTTTCTTTGCACTCCTCACCTTTTTGCGACGCCATACAGTTTTGAAGACATCAGTTCCAATAACATCTATCTTGGTCTCATCACTCTGGATTACAGAGTCCCAGTCTGGCTTTTTTTGTGCATGGGCTTTAGGAGAGTCTTTCTTCGTAGACGCCACTCATGCATGCCATTCCTCTGCAGTGTACGCTGTATTTTGTCACTGGAAACAATTACCCCAGTTTGGCTTTCTACTTCTTTAGCTAACTGCAGTGAACTTGCATGGTGATTTTCCTCAACCCTTCTCATCAGAAAAGCTCCTGTCGAGGTGTTAACTTCCGTAGATGGACTGGGCGTCTCTGTGAGATGGTTGTCGTTCCATCTTTGTTAAATTTTTGTATCACTTTTACTACAGTATTCTGACTGATAAGTAAAGCTTTGCTGATCTTCTTGTAGCCTTCACCTTTCTTGTGTAAATTCATTATTTTCTTTCTCAGGCCTTGTGGCATTTCTCTTCTATGTGGTGCCATTGCTGACAGCATGAAATAATAAGGGGCTTTTTTTGTTATAATCAACTGTCTGCTGGGCACCTGTTTAATGAATAATTAGACTCACCTGAAGCTGAATTCTTGTTGATTCGGATTTTGTTGTCTAAAATTTAGCTTTGCTCCTTAGGCCTCTTTCACATGGGGCGGATCCGTGAAGATCCGCCCCGTGAAGCTCCGCTTGCTCAGCGGGGATCGCTCCGTTGATCCCCGCTGAGCCGACGGATGACTGGGCGGTCCCCGCACACTGTGTAGGGACCGCCCTGTCAGAGTGCCGCTCTCCCCTATGGGGAATCGGATGACGACGGACCATAGAGTCCGTTGTCATCCGATCCGCAGACGGAAAGAAAAATAGGATTTTCCTCCGTCACACTTTTTCGGAGCGGAGCGGATGTCAGCGGACATGTCTCCGCTGACATCCGTGCCTCCATAGGGCTACATGGAGGATCCGTTTCAGGTCCGCCTAAAAAACTGACAGGCGGACCTGAACGGACCTCCGTGTGAAAGAGCCCTAAGACTTTCATTGGGGTGTATTCATTTTTGCAACATGGTCTTGTGTGTGCAAATTAACAAATCTTGGTTTCAATCAATGGCCTGCATTTGTGGGAGTATTTTGTAGTATAGTGTCCCATAGAAAATGTTTATTCTGAAAGTAAAGATAAATCTGTTGGGGTGTACTCATTTATGCTGGGCACTGTATATATATATATATATATATTGTGAGGGGGTTAACTCGGTAGCGGGTGTGTGTGACCCCCTGGTTGGGCTCCCCACACAAAAACAGGGCCAGCAGACGGAGGTTGTGGTTTCCAAAATCAAAAGGTGCGGTTTATTTCTCTATGTACAGTGACAAAAACACAGCAAAGCCAAAAAGAAACATAAACAAAATAAATCCTGGTCAGTTTGACCTCTGACTAAACATGCAGGTTTCCTAAACTAACAACTGGGATCAGCCTGGTGCTGTCCTAGTCCCTAAGTCCCTGGTTTAGTAAAAGTCCAAACAAATAGCCACACAGGCTTTGCCTCACCGCACAGGGGTTCACTCTCCCTAGACAGTCCACACAGGTCTGGTTCCAGGCATGAGCTAACACCTAATGAATCTGGGAGTTCTTATAGAGGCCTAAATGAGCTGACAAGCTTCAGCTGGTCTCATCAACTCCCTGCCTCACGACGCCCAGCACTCTCCCTAGAGGTATGAGTCATTCATGAGCCCACTAGCCTCAGCTGGGCTTCATCAACTCCCTAGTTGTATAAGTCGGCATAAAGCCTGAATCTGGGAGAAATATATCTACCCCCCTGGATGCAACCAGGTGACTTTACCTTCCTGCTGTCACATACCCCCCCCCTCTTGTTTTAACCTTGGGGTTGGAACACCAGCAATCAGGCATTCATGTACTCGAGACAAAGCATCCACATTCCCCATTTGAACGCCAGGGCGATGCTTTACTGTGAAGTTGAATTCCTGTAGGGCCAGGAACCACCTATTCACTCTTCTATTTGTCTCCTTGTTTTGAGCCATCCACTTTAACGGAGCGTGATCCGTAACCATGTCAAAGTGCCTACCTAGCAGATAGTACCGAAGGGAATCTAGAGCCCACTTCACCGCTAAACACTCCTTTTCAACCGTGGCGTAATTTACCTCATGGGACTTCAACTTCCTGCTGAGGTAAATGACTGGGTGCTCTTCCCCGTTCCAGACCTGGGACAATACTGCTCCTAACCCCACATCTGACGCATCACTTTGTACGACAAAGTCTTTAGAGAAGTCGGGTGAGTACAACACTGGCTGGCTACATAAGGCTTGTTTCAAGAATTGGAATGCTGCCTCCGCCTCGGGGGTCCATTTAATCATGACCGACCTTTCCCTTTCGTCAGGTTGGTTAGGGGCACAGCCTTAGAAGCAAAGTGGGGAATGAAGCGCCGATAATAACCCGCGATTCCCAGAAAGGCTCGTACCTGCTTCTTGCTGTTGGGACGTGGCCAACTCTGGATGGCCTCGACTTTGTTGAGTTGGGGTTTTATTACTCCCCTGCCAATGGTGTACCCAAGATATTTGGCCTCCTCCTGCCCAATGGTACACTTCTTGGGGTTAGCCGTAAACCCCGCTTCCCGGATAGAGTCTAGGACTGCTTGCACTTTTGGCAGATGTGAGGCCCAATCTGTGCTATGGACAATTACGTCATCCAGGTAAGCCGCAGCATACTTCCGATGGGGCCTCAGTATCTGGTCCATTTTCCGCTGGAATGTGGCCGGCGCATTCTGTAACCCGAACGGCATTCTCTTATATTGGAACGCCCCGTCTGGGGTTACAAATGCGGTTTTCTCTTTGGCCGACTTGGCCAGGGGAATTTGCCAATACCCTTTTGTGAGGTCAAGAGTCGTCATGTATCGGGCTGTTCCCAGCCGGTCGATCAACTCATCTATACGTGGCATGGGGTAGGTGTCAAATTTTGTAACTTTGTTCAACTGACGAAAATCGTTACAAAATCGCCAGCTCCCATCCGGTTTAGGCACCAACACAATGGGACTAGACCAATCACTTTGGGACTCCTCTATCACCCCTAAGTTCAGCATTTTCTGTACTTCCTCCCGTATTGCCTCCCGTCGGGCCTCTGGGATCCGATAGGGTTTTAACTTCACCCTTTCACCGGGCGGGGTAATAATATCATGCTCTACCCCAGATGTTTGTCCCGGCAGCTCAGAGAACACCTCCTTGTTGCGAAGCACAAACTCCTTAACCTCCTGTTGTTGGGGTTGTGACAAGGTGGCTGCTATTCCAACCTCCGGAATCACGCAACCAGTTTGAGCTGGTGACCAAGTTTCTGCGACTAGGGACTCTCTATCCCTCCAGGCTTTCAACAGATTAACGTGATATATCTGTTCGGGCTTTCGCCTTCCTGGTTGTCTGACCTTGTAATTCACTTCGCTCACTTTTTCCATTATCTCGTAGGGGCCTTGCCATTTTGCAAGGAATTTACTTTCAACCGTAGGGACAAGTACCAATATCCTATCCCCCGGGGAAAAGGTACGGGTCTTTGCTCCACGGTTGTACACTCTCTGCTGTGCCAACTGCGCTTGGGCCAAATGTTCCTTCACGATGGGCATTACCTGTGCAATTCGATCTTGCATCAGGGCGACATGCTCAATCACACTCCTGTGGGGAGAACTCTCACTTTCCCAAGTTTCCTTGGCAATATCCAACAGCCCTCTTGGGTGTCTCCCATACAGTAACTCAAAGGGGGAGAATCCCGTAGAGGATTGGGGCACCTCCCTAATAGCAAACATCAAATAAGGAAGTAGACAGTCCCAATCCTTTCCATCTCTATCCACCACTTTCTTCAACATTTGTTTTAGGGTTTTGTTGAATCTTTCAACCAGCCCATCGGTTTGGGGGTGATACACAGATGTACGCAATTGCGTCACTTTGAGCAATTTACACAGCTCTTTCATAACCCGGGACATAAAGGGTGTACCTTGGTCCGTAAGCAGTTCTTTACAAATACCCACCCGGCTAAAAACAAGAGATAGCTCTTTGGCTATGGTTTTGGCCGAGGTATTTCTGAGAGGGATCGCTTCTGGATAACGGGTGGCATAGTCCATTATAACCAATATGTACTGGTGCCCCCTAGCGGACTTGATTATAGGACCTACCAAATCCATTGCGATTCTCTCAAACGGGACCTCAATGATGGGTAGAGGGACCAGCGGGCTACGGAAATGTGGCATCGGGGCCGACCTCTGACACACAGGGCAGGAGGAACAATAATTTTCTATGTCCTTCATCACCCCAGGCCAATAGAATCTCTGTAATACCCTCTCTCGGGTTTTCTCTGTCCCCAGATGACCTCCAAGAATGTGCCCATGGGCCAACTCCAACACCAACTTCCTGTAAGGTTTGGGCACCACAAGCTGCTCAACGGTTTCTTCTGCCCTTTTTGCCACCCGATACAGTAGGTCCTTCTCTACGCTGAAGTATGGGTAAGTGCAGGTATTATCTGGGTTCACTAACTCGCCATCTATTTCCACTACGTTTTCCCGTGCCTTTATTAGGGCGGGGTCTTTTAACTGTTCTGTGGCAAAATTTTCCCTGTGAACCTCCAGATCAGAAAACTCCACAGACGGTAGGTTTTCGTCTGAGGAGGTGGGCTCCTCTCCAGTTTCTTGAGTCTCCCCTGCCAATACTGACAAGGGAAATTCTGGAGAGTCCTCACCACTCTCAGAGGAGTTCTGGCTATCACATTCCTGGTACATAGGGGCACCAGTGGGGGGCTCAGGATCATCCCACAGTTCCCAGAACTTCGGAAAATCCCTTCCCACAATGGCATCATGCGGTAATTGAGATACTAACCCCACTGGATGAGAGAGGGTACCTTTGGGGGTCTCGAAACACACTGTAGTCACTGGATACTCTCGGGTGTCCCCATGCACACAAATAACAGCTACCTTGCTATTCCCAGAGACCTCTGTTTTAACTAATTCAGCCTTTATCAGGGTCACAAGGCTACCTGAATCCAGTAATACCACAACATTTCTACCATTAATACACATTTTGCATAAATGTTTCTCAGTTCCCCGAATGGCAGTGCATGCGACTGTCCATCAGAAAGTCACATTGCATGGGTTCCTCCACAACCGGGCAATTTGCTGCAATATGTCCCGCTTGCCGGCAGCGGTAGCAAACAATCCATTTGGCTGCCTCTTGAGCCCCTGACTTCCCAGGCTGTTCTCGCCAAACTTTGGGTAGAGCTCCCACCCTCTCACTCTCTCCACCCTCACCCCTTGGAATCCTCTTATCCGCCCCTGGGGATGGTCTGGTCTTAGGGTGGAAAGTCCGAGAGTCTCTGGAAGAGGCCGTCAGGTTCTCTGTAGCCAAGTATTTCTCTACACGATCCACAAGACCACCGGCCGTCTCTGGGTCTCCATGGCTTACCCACTTTTGGATGGCAGTAGGAAGAGCTCTCAAAAACCGATCCATTACAACACGTTCCACAATCTCTGGTGCGGACAAAGTCTCTGGCTGTAGCCACTTCCTGCTCAGGTGAATGAGATCATACATTTGAGACCTGGGGGGTTTTCCAAGCTGGAAAGTCCAGTTATGCACACGCTGAGCCCGGACAGCCAGGGTGACACCCAGCCTTGCCAATATTTCAGCTTTTAGCATCACATAGTCTTTTGCTTGGTCAGGCTCTAGGTCATAGTAAGCCTTCTGCGATTCACCAGTTAACAGAGGAGCCACCAGTCCAGCCCACTGCTCCTCAGGCCACTTTTCTCTTTCAGCAGTCCTTTCAAATGTGGTCAAAAATACCTCTGGATCATCCTCTCCAGTCATTTTTGTCAATAAACGACTCACCCCAAAGGACGCGGTATTAGTGGGACGGCTTTCCTCACTGGTCTGCGGACGTTGCTGCATTACTGCTTCCATTTGTTGTAGTCTCTGCTCTTGCTTCTGTAACAGGTCTATGAAGCGGGCCTCAGATTGCTGCTGGGCTTGTTGATGAGCTTGCTGCTGGGCTGCATGGCTCCTTTGCAAACCTGCATTTGTCTGCTGTTGATTGGCATTTGCTAGAGCCAGCTGTTTCAGTATCTCCTCCATGCTGGCTTAAAAAAAACTGCCACTGGTTCTCCACCAACTGTGAGGGGGTTAACTCGGTAGCGGGTGTGTGTGACCCCCTGGTTGGGCTCCCCACACAAAAACAGGGCCAGCAGACGGAGGTTGTGGTTTTCCAAAATCAAAAGGTGCGGTTTATTTCTCTATGTACAGTGACAAAAACACAGCAAAGCCAAAAAGAAACATAAACAAAATAAATCCTGGTCAGTTTGACCTCTGACTAAACATGCAGGTTTCCTAAACTAACAACTGGGATCAGCCTGGTGCTGTCCTAGTCCCTAAGTCCCTGGTTTAGTAAAAGTCCAAACAAATAGCCACACAGGCTTTGCCTCACCGCACAGGGGTTCACTCTCCCTAGACAGTCCACACAGGTCTGGTTCCAGGCATGAGCTAACACCTAATGAATCTGGGAGTTCTTATAGAGGCCTAAATGAGCTGACAAGCTTCAGCTGGTCTCATCAACTCCCTGCCTCACGACGCCCAGCACTCTCCCTAGAGGTATGAGTCATTCATGAGCCCACTAGCCTCAGCTGGGCTTCATCAACTCCCTAGTTGTATAAGTCGGCATAAAGCCTGAATCTGGGAGAAATATATCTACCCCCCTGGATGCAACCAGGTGACTTTACCTTCCTGCTGTCACAATATATATATATATATATATATATATATATATATATATATATATATATATATGGATTTATGACCATGGTCTGCAATAGCAATTGTTTTGTTTTGTTTTGTTCTTTATCTAGCAGATGTAGCACTACCCCCGTAGGAGCTGCTGGTTATTTTTGGTCCTGCTGTTACCCCACAGTTCAACTTATCAAAACTTGCTTGGCTCTAAATTGGGCAATGTGCCCACAGATGCATGCACCAGTCACTTAGTCTTTTTCCAATGCTTTTTATTAAACATAACTTGCATATACTCAAATATACCATTTTCTACAAACTGTACCTCGTAAAGGCGATCTAGTAACAATGACTCCCATGGAACATATGTGCAGGCACTATGATAACATCAGGGGTCACATTTCTACTATATACACTATCTTGACATATGTTTCGATAAAACTGAGCTATATGCTCCAATGGGAGCAGGATCTTCAAGAAACTCTTAAACTTGATGAATGGCACAAGTTGTCAGAAACGGCCTCTCGATCGCTTATAAATACCTCCATTATAGAGGCTAACTACAAGGTCTTACTGAGATGGTATATGGTTCCGGCTAGATTGGCCACCTTCGTGCCCGGCGCCACTCCGGAGTGCTTCAGGGGATGTGGCCAGAGGGGATCCACCTATCATGTATGGTGGACATGCCCCAAGGTCAGGAGATTTTGGATCAGGGTGTACAATTTTTATTTATACCCTTACCCAGATTAACTTGATTAAATCCGCAAAACATGCACTCCTGGGTGGCAGGGTAGCCGAAGCTTCTAGATCCCAAGGACGGCTCATTATATTTATTTTTATATCGGCAAAAATAACTATAGCCAGAAATTGGAAGTCTGCAGCCTTACCATTTGATCAGCTTAAACGTAAACTGTCTTGGCTTCATTTGAATGAACGGTTATCAGCAATTGCACAAGATAAGATGAAGTTGTTCCACAAAGTTTGGGACCCATGGATCGGATATCCAACCAATGATCCCAGGACGATCGCAACTTAGATGCAGTCCTGAGGATTGCTGTGAGGGGCACGGAGCCACAGGCGGATTTCGGTATCCGTCAGCAGGGTTCCGGGTAGCTTGGCACTTGCAGCGGGGCTAGTAGGAAGCATCTTGGGCCCCGAGGCAGATTGCATGAGTGAAAATGAAGACATGGCTGCACTCTGATCTTCTCAATGTAACTGCGCAGCTTCTTCTCTTCAGCGCCAGACACACACACGCGTCTCAGGCAGCAGCAGGCTGGAACTCCTCCCCCTTATTATTTTCAGTCACATAGCTCCCAGGCTTTGACTCCTCCCGTAGCCTACGCACTTAGAAAGTGATCCACACTTAACCCCTTATTGTCCTGTAACAAATAACACAGTCCAGGGCCCTCTTTAACGTAGACTCAGTGAATGTTTTTACTTGAGTTGCTAGGGGCAATGGCAAATCCCGGATTACGAGCCCCCACATGTAGCACTACTCCCGTAGGAGCTGCTGGTTATTTTTGGTCCTGCCGTTACCCCACAGTTTAACTTATCAAAACTTGCTTGGCTCTAAATTGGGCAATGTGCCCACAGATGCATGCACCAGTCACTTAGTCTTTTTCCAATGCTTTTTATTAAACACAACTTTCAGCAGTAGAGGAATGGAGGGTTAGGGGAATTCAGATACCTTGTGTAGATCGCTGAGGAACTTGAGATCCTGGAGACAAGTACACTTTCTGTCACTGGATCTTGCTCACCCAGATAGGCCTCTCTCACCGGCCTAGGAGCCGGAATGATGCAAGGACAAAAGTCTCTGCCACAGACTTGATGATAGTACTAACTGTTGAACAATCCTCTGCCACAGGATTTGGAAATCGGTAATTGCTTGAGCGAACACAGCTACACAGTACCAAAGTCCTTTAAGCCAGGGGTCTCCAACCCCCGGGCCGCGGCCCACTGCCGGGCCGTAGCTTGTTTGCAGCCGGGCCGTGAAGGCTGCACTTTCGGAGGTTCGGCAGGTAGCGGGCTAACAGAGAGATGAGATGACCTCTAGCGGCCCGCCCCGCATCACAGCTGTTCCGCCCGCACAGCCGGCCGCGAGCACAACACTGCATGAGGTGTGTGAGAGCAGAGAGATGACATGACCTCTAGCGGCCCGCCCCGCATCACAGCTGTTCCGCCCACACAGCCGGCCGTGAACACAACACTGCATGAGGTGTGTGAGAGCAGAGAGATGATGTCATCTCTCACCGCCCGCCCTGCCCCACCACCCTCCAGTCCTCACAGCCGGCGCGAACACTACACTGAAGTGCGTGGCGGGCGAGAGATGAAATCTCTCATTGCCCGATCCGCATTGCCGCATGTTCCACCCTCACTTGGCTAGTGACAGTCCGCAACTGACAGGTGACAGTCCGCATCTGGCAAGTGACAGTCCCCATCTGGCAAGTGACAGTCCCCATCTGACAAGTGACAGTCCGCAACTGACAAGTGACAGTCCGCAACTGACAAGTGACAGTCCCCATCTGGCAAATGACAGTCCCCATCTGGCAAGTGACAGTTTGCAACTGACAAGTGACAATCCTCATCTGGCAAGTGACAGTACGCATCTGGCAAGTGACAGTCCTCATCTGGCAAGTGACAGTCCGCATCTGGCAAGTGACAGTCCACAATTGGCAAGTGACAGTCCACAATTGGCAAGTGACAGTCCACATTTTGCAGCAAGTGAGAGTCTGCATCTGATGGCAAGTAACACTCCCCATCTGGCAAGTGACAGTCCACAATTGGCAAGTGACAGTCCACAATTGGCAAGTGACAGTCCACATTTTGCAGCAAGTGACAGTCTGCATCTGATGGCAAGTAACACTCCCCATCTGGCAAGTGACAAGCTACATCTGGTGGTAGGCGATGGTGGCAAGTGACACACTCAGGGTCCCCACTGATTCTGCATTATGGTGAGTTGAACTATTTCTTTTTTTATTACGATGTAATAATAGAAATAATGCGTTTCAATCATCCTGACACCATATCGGCCATGGTGTTGTGATGATTGAAGCGCCAACACCAGCCATTTCCCCAACAAATCGCCCGGGAAAAACGCACCCCCCCCCCCGGGCCTTAGCATAATTTTCTTCCACGCAGCCGGTCCCCAGTGTCAAAAAGGTTGGGGACCACTGCTTTAAGCCATCCGGCAGTACTGTGAGGTAGATTGGTTAGGATGCATCCTCCAATTGAGTCACCAGGCTCTTTTTGAGATACCAGCCTTTTTGCTCGGTCCTCTCCAAGAAGAGTCCTCCCCTGGATCCTCCAATTGCTCGGCTTCTTCCCGCAGGCAAGACAGCATAGGACCATCCCCGAACCAGTAGGCCCCAGACAGATTTCTGGGCCTACTTAAAGTAATGTAGCCTCGGGCCAGCAGGGCCCCGAGGCAGAAGAGGAGTTGTCACATACCTTAGGCCAGGCAGGCCATGAGGTCAGAGAGCGAGAAAAATGGCGTCTGCCCCTTAAGTATCCTCTCCCTGAATGCACAGCGGTAGACCACTCCCACTGGGCTGTTTCTGGGAAAGGGACACCTAATACACTCAAGCCTGTTGTATTTCCAACACTGGCCGGTGGTGACAACGACACCTACCGGCGACAGTGGGAAATGCTCTCAACATAGCCAAAGCTGGAACAGAGGCTAATTTAGCCATAACATTGCATTCTGAACTATGTACAATTCAGATGACCCACTACATTTACACAATAGCGCTTGGTCAACAGGAGCAGGGCGCTACACAGATATTTGATATTTAGAGCATTTTCATCTCTACCCTGGAAAAGGAAGCATGATCATTATCTACCATTGACATGGTTCATTACATAGTACATTCATAAGGAGTAAGCAAAAAGCTAAATAAATGTATGTAAAGAATGGTTCAACACAATGCGGGAGCCCTAAAGTCAACATGTGGCTGCAGCTATTGTCAAGATAACCTTTGGAATCAGAAAGGTTCAGCTGTGTTCATTTTCTCTTTGTGATCATTGCCAACTGCACAATTCTGGTTCAAATGGTACAGGAAGAAGAAAGCTGCTAAAATTATCAGCATAAAAAGTTGTTCAGGGACTGCTGTAACACTGACATAGGAACAATCAATAAAGAGATTCCATACTGTGCCATGTGCTGCCTTTTAGGTTGAAAATGAATAATAGAGGGCTTGCCATACCAAAAGACCCTCATTATGTAGAGGCAGCAAACGCACAGGAACAACTAAATGATGTGGTAATTACCTTTTGCACTACACCTTTTTACCCGAGGACATACTGGGAGAAAATTTTCAGTTGTCAAAGGGCTCAATGATAAATAAGCTTTAGTTTATATAGAGGTGTAAAAATGTAAGGGAAATGTCAATGAGTTTTTTTTCTTTACAGCATGCATCCCATTTCATACCCACAGCAACACCCTGAAATGAGCACTGTTTCTGCAATAGTTACAGGGACAGGAACTTGATAAATATCATTAGGAACTTTATAATAGTCATATTGTGCATTTACAACACAGCCCTATTGGCTTTGTAAATGTGATTGGATACCCTAGGTATTAATACAATTCTTAGAAGTAGGTGCACAGCATGCATTCTTCATGCCTGACAATTGCACCGCCGACGTTCCAGGCAAAAAAAGAACTGAGCAGAGCCTTTACTCTGCTGTGTGCAGCACAATATCAAAAGGAATGCAGCCTCTCTTAGCTCTGAAGAGGAAGCAATACAGATCATTTCAAAAACACATACGGTACATCGTGTACAAAAAAAACCACATAAATAGGAGGTATTACTAGGTTCTAATAGCTGCTTTGCTGTCAAAGACGCAGAAAAGCACAATTTTGATGATATTATGTATATATGCACATCACTAGGTTTCCTGCAGTGTTCTTACTTGATTTGCATAAAGTAGACACATGAAAAAGCATCTGGGTTTACATTCTTATTTACGGTACTCTATAAAAATCCAGGAGTAATAATAATATAGTGTAAATTCGTTTTCTTTTTCTAAGCTTTGTTTCCTTCATTTTTACCTGTTAATCCTACCAGTAACCTATTTCCTATCTTAGGGCTCGTTCACACTATGCAGCTTTTATTCAGCATTTTTTAGAAGTAATGGAAATGGATTTCTAAAATGTAGGTACCCACATCCTAAATAGCATCAAGACAAAATTGGAAAAAGTGGGGCAGTAGGATTTTCAAGGTACTGTAAAAGGACATTACAAGGTTGTTAAAAATCAATACATTTAATTGGTATAGCGCCCTCAACCCCCTTTACCTGCCGTTGGCTCCTCGCAGGTAGAGAGGGCACACCACAAGCCCGTACCCTCCTGTGTAAAGAGGTTGAGCGGTGTTGTTAGCGGGTCTCCACGGCCAGAAACCAGAATCCTCCAGAGAATGACTCTCACCTCAACAATACACAGAGACAAGTCCTTGTTCCCCCCTTCAGTAACTTGAATGTCCACACCAGCTGCAACTCCAACACAAAGTTTATTTTCTCTTTGCAAAATAACAGTCTCTGATAGGTAAAGGTTGGAGTAGAAGACAGGACAGCATAAGGTGTGGGAGAGGTCCAGGCACAAACACAATCACTTCACTGCTCGGCTTCTCAAGCAGACTCAGCCCAGATGGATAGTCTCCCTAGGAAGGGACTAGCAGCCAAATGGTACTCTAACTTAAACTCACAGTCTCTGCCACAGACTGGGTTGAACTTGGTCTCTGCCACAACCTGGAGAACTTGGTCTCTGCCACAGACCTGGTGAACTTGGTGCTTCAAAACTTGGCCTCTATGTAAGGAGAAGACATCCCTCCAGAGAGTTACCGGGACCCTTCCTTCACCGTGACTTCTCACCGGTCCCTCGGAACAGTTCCTCCCCTGGCCTCCTCATCTAAGATACAGGTTCCCTCGCAAGGCGGCACCCTGGGATTCCTCAATCCTTGATGGGCCCCAGCCGAAGGTGCTGGGCCCAAGGCCTTTGCTGCAGTCCCAGGACTAAAGGTGCCTGGGACTGATTCACAGACCTCCGCCCCTGGGCCAAAGGTGCCCAGGGCAGACAGGAACACACTCCCTGGGGTAGGACCCCTGACCACGACAGAACGGACAGAACCCTGAACAGGCAGCGTCTGCCCCTTTTATATCCTCTCCCAGCATGCACAGCAGGCCTGCCACACCCACGGTACAGCTGTTGAGAGGGGACACACAAGGCACAGCACTGTATCAGCGGTTTAACCCTGGCCCACCACGGCAGCACCACCCGCAGGCCACAGGGAACTACACACCGATACTCTCCCTGCGGACAAAAATGTTTAAAAGAATCCTGACAATTGGGATGTTTGAGCACAACTACCACTCAAACACTTCCCCTAAATTTAGGACCCCGCTACATTTGCTTACAAGTTACAATATATAAAAACAGTGTATTAGGACATCAGAGTATGAACAGATCCCTCTTGACGGTTCCTATACCCCCACTGAGGAAAAACCTGGAAAATTGCTCCAGGGGTTTTGTTTGGTGTAGGCCGTCAGGCTCTTAACATGATTAGCAGTTACCCGCTTCTTCAGGAGAATATAGAGGGGATAGATACCCAAGGTTCAAGCCTAGCCAGCAAGCCGCAGAGGGGCATCAAGGAAGAGGGTCCCAGGCGAGGATGGGAACAGATAGACCAGAGCCACTGGAACTTCTCAGCACAGTAACATTAGGAACCTAAATTGGTTCTAGTTCTGGAAATAGAGGAGTAAGTAGAACAGTGTTGGACCTCAATAGATTGGAGTAGAATGGTCCCTTCTCAAGGTGCATAAACTATGAGATGGGTTACAATATATAGGTAGAGTTATTAGATAGTACAGCATACCCTGAAGCCTGTCCAGTCTGAGAATGGCTAGTAGAGTATCGTGATGGTTGGAGACATAATACTAATCCTGTCCAGAGCCACAGCCTAGGAGGGAAGGGTCAGTCCACGTGTGTCCACCACAATCTCTTTGCTGATGGACTGTTTTTATATATTGTAACTTGTATGCAAATAAAATGTATTGATTTTAACAGACCTTGTAATGTCCTTTGATGATACCAAGAAAATCCTGCTGCCCCACTTTATCCAATTTTATCTGTATTCAGCATTTTTAATGACTCATAAATGCCCTTCAACACCTGCACTGGCAAATAACACAGGACTAGGACAGAGCAGCTCCAGACACTTTCTGTTTGTACAGAGCAACCGTGTGGTAACTCCATTTACATTTGTGTGTGGGCAAAAGCATCAACCAGCACAATTGCCACTGGCAAAGCTTTCTGTTCTAGCATAGTTGAGCTGGACCAGGCCAAGTGTCAGCGAGATCAAAGTATATGAATCATCTTTCAGAGAATTCACAAAAATGTCTGCCATCACACCACAACTCAACCACGTCTCAAAGTAGATAATTTCCTCTACATCACTTCCCCTTTAAGCACTTCCCACAAGAAAAGCAACACGTTCATGGGCATATATCAAGAGTTCAGGAGCATCCAGGAGAACCAACATCTCTGGATCAATAAGCCTCCATAGGAGCACTGAATCCCACCGGACAGTGTTTGGTGGATCCGATGGTGACATGGAGGATTAGTGATCCACCGGTCTTGGTTCTCCTGGCAGTACTTGCGGGATCCTTATCTGCACTTAGGCTGCATTTACACCTGAGCGTTTTGTAGCCCTAAGCCTGAAGCTACAAAACGCTAGAGGGGAAAAAATTCATTATTCTCTATGGAGATGGTTCACATCTCCACTCAAAAACGCCTGAAGCCGAACTAAAGAAGCTCAAACAAGTTCCGGACCCTTTTTTGTTGTGCGAATCGGGCAGATTTGGGCGTTTTAGGAGTCATAGAATGTAATGGAAACGCCCGATTCAAGCGTCTAGCGCGACAACGAGCGTTTCGACGGGCGCAAATTCGCGCGACAAAACGACGGTAAAAACGACGGTAAAAACGCTCGAAGCGCTACGCTCAGGTGTGAATGTGGTCTTAGGCTGCATTCACACCTGAGCGTTTTGTAGCCCTAAGCCTGAAGCTACTAAAAGCTAGAGGGGAAAAAATCCATTATTCTCTATGGAGATGATTCACATCTCCACTCAAAAACGCCTGAAGCCGAACGCCTGAAGCTCAAACAAGTTCTAGACCTTTTTTGTTGCACGAATCGGGCAGATTTGGGCGTTTTAGGAGTCATAGAATGTAATGGAAACGCCCGATTCAAGCGTCTAGCGCGACAACGAGCGTTTCGACGGGCGCAAATTCGCGCGACAAAACAACGGTAAAAACTACGGTAAAAACGCTCGAAGCGCTACGCTCAGGTGTGAATGCGGTCTTAGAGCTGTACACAGTTTATCCAGATGTAAGTAAGAATTGTTTTTCACCAATATACTTTATGTGTACACTTTTTACTTATGGCAACTTTGTTTTCTTTCATGTGAATGGACTGAATCACTCCTAAATTAGTCTCCCCTTTATCTTTCACCTGGCCATTCCCCTCCACACAGTATGGGACATTTAGACTCTAGTTTGATTGAGCTCGTACTTTGAGCACTGGAACATTTATGTGCTTTTGTACATATATTGTTTTGTAATTATGTTTTGGCTACTGCAGAAACTAGCACCACAAAGTCAAACTTTTAAAGTGGTAGTAAACCGCATCAAAGAAAAAAAATTGGGCCATGGACAGTTTAAGTCATAATGTACTAGTATGCATTGCAAACTAGCACATTATGGCAGACATACCTGAAAATGAAGCCCTCCAGTGGCGCGGTGTCACTGTTGAAGACGCTTCCATCTTCACCCGGTTTTCTTTCCAGGTTTGCGGGCTTCAGCGATATGAATGGTCGAGCCGGCGATGAATACACTCCTGGGTATGCCGTTCCTTTAGAGCGCATATTCTGGTGACCTCACTGGCTGCATCTAAAGTAAATATCTCCTAAATGGTGCACACTAAGAAGATATTTACTGTACCTACAGGTAAGAATTATTATAGGCTTACCTATAGGTAAACATCATACATGGGTGTTTACTCCTACTTTATCCCTTTCCCGCCGAGCGTACGCATATATGCGGCCTCAACTTTCGGGGGTTATACCGGGATCATGCCTGTTGTTTAGAGCGGGCGATTGGCTATCCAGGCATAACAACCGATGCGGCTAAAAGCTGCTCGGTTGTTATACCGGAGGAGCGGGAGGGGACATCCCCCCCTCCCGCCGCCTCCCACCGCTCTGACCGGGCCTCCCGTCCCACCGGGAGACCCGATCCACTTCCGGCACCATGTGTCAGACTGGCATGAAGCCGTAAACGGCTTTGTGCCAGTCTCCTGAATGTAAACACGGAAGCGACGTCACAACGTCACTACGTCACTTCCTGTTTACTCGGCTGCCAATGGCGCCGGATTTAAAAAAATATACAGTATTCAGAATCGCCGTTTTCGGTGATCTGAATACTTTGAAGTGTAAAGGAGGGATGTGGGGTCTTTTAGACCCCCGATCCCTCCATAAAGAGTACCTGTCACCACCTATTACTGTCATAAGGGATGTTTACATTCCTTGTGACAGCAATAAAAGTGATCAATTTTTTATTTATTTTTTTAAAAACAGAATTTAATAGTGTAAAAATAAATAAAATAAATAAGATTTTTTTTTTTTTTTAAAGTGCCCCCATCCCCGCGAAGTCATGCCCGCATATGTAAACAGTGTTCAAATCACACATGTGAGGTATCGACGCAATCGTCAGAGCGAGAACTATAATTCTAGCCCTAGACCTCCTCTGTAACTCAAACCTGGTAACCGTAAAAAAAAAAATTAAAGCGTCGCCTGTGGAGATTTTTAAGTACCGTAGTTTGTCGCCATTCCACGAGTGCGTGCAATTATAAAGCATGACATGTTTGGTATCTGTTTACTCGGTGTAACATCATCTTTCACATTATACCCCAAAATTGGGCTAACTTTACTTTTTCATTTTTTTTTAAAGTCATGAAATTTAATTTTTCCCAAAAAGTTGCGTTTAAAACACAGCTGCACAAATACCGTGTTACATAAAATATTGCAACAATCGCCATTTTATTATCTAGATTCTCTGCTAAAAAAATATATATATATATATATATATATATATATATAAATATATATAATGTTTGGGGGTTCGAAGTACGGTAATTTTATAGCAAAAAATACGGATTTTAACTTGTAAACACGTCAGAAATAGGCTTAGTCATGAAAGAGTTAAGGAAACAAAAGCACAGAATAACAGTTCGCACATGAACCAGTTTATGCAAAAATGAGTGATTATATAAAAATGGCTGTCCTTTTTGAAACTACATGAATAGGAATGATTTCTAACTCCCTTTTTTTGCAACATTTTACATTTGGCAGTAAGGCAAGCTAATATTTTGATAGTAGTTTGCATTTTTGTGAGATCTTTGTTCATATCTCTCTACAATCGACTCTACTGAAAAATCTAGGTGTTTAGGATCAATTTATTTTAACTTGTGCCAGCTATATGTGTACGGGAAGTCCTTGATACTAATGATGTTATTTCTGGAAATTTGAGGGGAAGCTAGCTTCAAAGTGTTATTTTCATTGCATGTTTTTATGATACAGACACTTAGCTTTAAAGACAAAAAAAAGGAAAAACTTCCATTAGCAAAAAGCATGTTTGGCTCCAAAGCCTGAAATCTAGACATCTTACAGCCAACAAACTGTGACAGATGAAAGCCATAAATTCCTTAGTAAAGATGAAATACAATTTTCATATCACACTAACTGTGTACAATAATGCCAACGACTGTGGGCCTTATTTATCAATTACCCTTCTAAGAACTGTCTGCATTAATTCAAAACAATCCATATCTACCTAGAAAAGCAATGGTTAAAAAATGAGAGCGTGAACCTGACTGGCTGCTGCGACACTAATACAGAACACATTTAGAACCATATAGGGCAAATTATGTATGCATAGGTTGCCCATTTAATGTACCACTATAGATAACAATATAGTACTCCAAGAACTACTGTATATGGCTTTATGCAATGTATAAATTCCTTTTTTAAATTTCACGTGCCTTTATTTATATTTTTCTCCATGTTTACATGTAGATCAGCTAAAGTGAGAGATTGACAGATACAGAGGTTGAAGCCACCAACACTACAGGGGTGCTTACAATGGTTATGCATGTGGTTTAAACTTTAACTTGTTGGAGCCCGGGCCATGTACAAATGACAGCCACAAGGTGGCTCTAGAAATCCGGGAGGCTCCTCCGGCCACTGGGGGGTGCGCGAGCGCCGCCGGTGGCGCGCGCGCATGCCCGTCGCATCACTGAGATGCCGATGCGCGTGCCTGGCAGCCGCGATGTCCGCCAGGTACCCGCGATCAGCCAGTACACAGAAAAGGACGTGGATCTCTGTGTGTAAACACAGAGATCCAAGTCCTGTCAGGGAGAGGAGATCGATGCTGTGTCCCTTGTACATAGGGACACAGATCGGTCACCTCCCCCAGTCAGTCCCCTCCCCCCACAGTAACAATCACTCCTAGGGAACACACTTAACCCCTTCCTCGCCCCCTAGTGTTAACCCCTTCCCTGCCAGTCACATTCATACAGTAATCAGTGCATATTTATAGCACTAATCGTTGTATAAATGTGAATGGTCCCAAAAATGTGTCAAAAGTGTCCGATGTGTCCGCCATAATGTCGCAGTCCCAATAAAAATCTCAGATCGCCGACATTACTAGTAAAAAGAAAATAATAAAAAAAAAAATGTCATAATTCTATCCCCTATTTTGTAGGCGCTATAACTTTTGCGCAAACCAATCACTTTACGCTTATTGCGATTTTTTTTACCAAAAATATGTAGAAGAATACGTATCGGACTAAACTGAGAATTTTTTTTTTTTTTAAATTGATATATTTATTATAGCAAAAAGTAAAAAATATTGTGTTTTTTCAAAATTGTCGCTCTTTTTTTGTTTATAGCGCAAAAAATAAAAACCGCAGAGGTGATCAAATACCACCAAAAGAAAGCTCTATTTGTGGGAAAAAAAGGACATCAATTTTGTTTGGGAGCCACGTCGCACGACCGCGCAATTGTCAGTTAAAGCGACACAGTGCCGAAAGCTGAAATTTCGCCTGGGCAGGAAGGGGGTACATGTGCCCAGTAAGCAAGTGGTTCAAAAAAAAAATAACTATTGCTGTAACTGTCTAAAGTTGTGCTGATGGTCAAAATCTGCTTACTTTCAGGCGCATTCTGCTTCAATCTTACACCAATTTGAGATGCTTTTGAGATTTGCTGCTCATTGACAGGTGCATTTGACCTGCAGTTAACCTCCTTCTGACCTACATTTGACCTCCTTCTGCTTTTGCATTGCTATTGACATGTATTGGGAGTGACGCAGTTCTGATTTGAACAAAGTCTGTAATCACAGACCTTTAATGTTAGCTAGAGTTGGGCTTTAATTTGTTTGTCACCTACTTAAACTCCATTTAAAACTACATGTCCATGTAAGCCTACCCTGTCCACAGGTTTACAACACTGCTGGCTGATTTTGCCAAAAGTGTCGTAGACCTGATCTACCCGAAACATCAGAAAAATGTTTTTGTCAGTTACTAGTTCCACTGACTAACGGCAGTCTAACCTAAAGTGACCTAAGGTTGAATTACTGATATTTCAGTATCAGTTTCAGTGAATTGAGTTTCTAGGCTACTTCCGAATAACAATACGCTACATAGTAGTGTAACACGTGTATCGCTACCCCCGTAGGAGCCGCTGGATAGGATGGGTCTTCTGTTCTTTGCCCCAACCTTCTCAAGAACCTCAGCCACTCTGACACACCAGGTTGAGTGTACAAACCATCAATATCACAGGAAACCACTGAAGGTAATACTTAGTGCCCAATAGTAGTGCTATATCAAAGAAAACAGGCACCAGATCAGGTTGTAAAGGCACATTTTATATATTGTCACCCAATATGGTATCTAGGCCAGCATAAAATGGATTAACAATGGTAATAACATAATTTAGCATATGGCACGATTAACAATAAGTAGTAGGCATAAGCAGTGAGCAGTAGTAAAGTTTAAACTACCAAGTGCTTGAGTCTTTGTGGCAGCAATGCTAGTCCTAGACCAACAGGGTATGCACTGTTCAAAAGAAAAGGAGGGTGGTAGCAGAAGGGGCAGGGGAACAAAGGGGACTTGCAGAATATTTATTACGGGAGGCGCAGTCCTTTGAGATGTTCTTCTGCCGGCTATTGTTAGGGCCCTTTAAAAGTGTCTTTGCACTTAACGACAGTCCCAGTTAACCTGCATGTAGTATAAGTACAGTATAGTCTAGATGTGGTATAGGTAGATGTGGTTCAGATGCAGTAAAGGGCTCAGTACAGGCTCAGTATAAAGTGGTATAGGGTTGCTATAGGTACAGTCTAGGATTGAAATAAGCATAGTGTAGAGCAGAGGTCAACCTATATATTGGCCGGCCGATATTTGGCCATTTTTGATAAATCAGCATTGGCTGATTATTATCAAAATTAGGCCAATATTTTACACTGACCGCTGTTCCTCCTCCCTTCTCCACACTCGGCGGCTCTGGCAGCATCAATCGCTGAGTGTGTGAAACTGACAAGTAACATAGAGGAGAGAGAGAGGAGCTGTCAGCTCGCTGTCGGGGGTGGGCGAGACCCGGCCCTGGGTGGGCGGGACCCAGCAGCTATATTACACCAGCCGATGGGATGGTATCTGGGCGGGCTGCTACGTCTATGTGACCACGCCCCCTTTCTAAAGCAGCCCAATCATTGGCTGGTGTAATTTAGCTGCTGGGTCCCGCCCACCCTGGCCGGGTCCCGCCCACCCCCACATCGAGCTCAATTCAGACAGCTCTCTTTCTCTCCTCTCTGTTGTCAGTTTCACACAGTTACAGTTACACTCGGCTTAGTGTGAAACCTGCCAGTGCCACCGCAAATCAGTGCCACCAGCCATTGCCAATCAGTGCCATCTGTCAGTGCCACCAGCCAGTGCCAATCAGTGCCATCTGTCAGTGCCACCGCCAAGGAATGATGCAACCCTTCTGATCTCCTCCCATCCGCCTAAATGGCTGGGAATTCCTGGCCAGGAAAGTTAATGGGCCGGGTGATTTACGTTCAGACCGACCACTGAGCTAATTTCTACTAGTGAATAAAGTTAAGCTGTGATAACTTTGAATACCCAATCATATGCAAGAGAAATTGAGAAAAAACAGGACTGTGTCTTGTACATATAGTAATGATGAGTTTTAGTCATAGGTTACTCTTCTTTTTGGATTCCACCAGTAGTAAAAGTATACGTTTATCCCTCGTCATCTTGTAAACTGTATTTTAAGAACAATGATAAGCATTGCCAATAAATTGGAACTTCTTTTCCTAAAAAAAGATTCAACATATACAATTCAACATATTACTAATAAATCCTCCAATGGTAAATTTGCAATAGCGCAATTATATACGAATATTCCACTTATCCATTCCTTTTTTTTTCATGTGATTTCTTATTCTCTGTAAGCTTTCTCAGCGCACTTCTATTTGCTATCAACATTGTTATCACTTTATACCATGACAGATTAGCAAGATATATTGAGCCCTGATTTACAATGATGCAAATCTGATGCGGTTCAGATGTGTTCCAGAATGCATAGATTTGCATGTCAAGTGAAATAACATTGTTTTCTATGAAGATCGTTCATATCTATGCAGTGTGATTCTGATGCGGTTAAAAAAAGTGTCATGTGCATGTTTAGTGTGGTGTGGTGCGATTTTAAGCTCCATAGACTATTAAAATTGCATTACAATTGCAGCAAATTGCTCCAGAAATTCACACTCCAAACCGCATGAAAATCGCACTGCATCGCACCACATTCAGTGTGAACCTAGGCTAAAAGTTATTGGCATTTTAGCATTTCCTAAATTAACTATTCTAATTAGTTATCACTGTAATACGTTTTACCGTGTTCCAGTAGAGTTCAGTGCAGAAAAAGTGCAGCATGTTTTAATTTTTTGGACTGCACTGGAACACATTAGAACACACTGTACTGGTGTGTACTATGCCATTGGAACCCATACAAACTACTGTCCATGCTTTGCGGATGCAGAAAAAAACTGGAACTGCGAACCGGCTATTAGTGCTTTACTAATTATCTAAATAATACAAACTTTGTGAAGGTATAGAACCCAACATGCATGATGCTACTTGTGACATATATTAAAGAATTGACCTCCAGAAGGTTTTACCCCCTTTATGATCAGAGCATTTTATGCTATAAAGCATGGTGCTACTTTAACTGCCAACCCTGTACCCAAATTACATTTATATCATTTTTTCACACAAATAGAGCATTCTTTTTGTGGTCTATGATCACCACTGGGTTTTTATTTTTTAATAATTTTTTAAAAGACCAAAAAAATTAAAAATGAATTTCTATTTCCTGTTATAAAACCTATCCAATAAAATCAAATTTCTTCATTAATTTAGGCCAAAATGTATTCTGCTACATTGATAAAAAAAAAATATCCCAATAAGTGTATATTTATTGCTGTTAATTAAAGTTATAGCATCTACAAATGGTATATATTTGAAAATTGATCGTACCTAATGTACTGATGGCCCATTTGTGAGGCTCTTAAAATGCCAGCACGGTACAAATATCCCCCAATTTACCCCTTTTTGGAAAGTAGATAGAAGGTATTTAGTATGAGGCATGGCAAGTTTTTCGAAGTTGCAATTATTTGTCCCAATCTTTTGGAAAATGAAAAAATTAAATACATTTTTTACATACTGATACCAGTGCAGTACAGCATCATCATATGATGATCAGGATACTGAATGCTGACAGTATGTAAAAAAATAAATAATAATAATTGTTTTTTTTTTTTTTATTACTATTTTTTTTCTACATACTTTCATCAGAGTAGTACGATGTCACCATAGTAACACTGTACTACTCCGGGGGAGTGATCAGGTTTTTTTTTTATTACACTGTGTTTGCTGTTACGGTGATGAACGCTGTAAAAGCAACTGGTTGAACTGTAATGAATGGGTTTCCATTTATGACAGCTTGCTTTCTGTTGACATGCTGTGATTGGCTAATCACATAGGTTGCTGTGATTGGCCCAGGTACCATGTGATAGCTGTGGGCCAATCACAGCATAACTACACAAAGGAAACCTGTTATGATTGAAGCTCATTCATAACAGTTGTGTAAACATTATGATCATTTGTTCGCATAGCAATCAAGTGATCCCTCGGCTGCTAAAAGCGGCCAGGTACCAGAAACCATAATCCGCTGTGTCCAGTGGATGGAGCAGGCAGGTCAGTGCGCATGTGCAAAGCAATGTATATACGTTGCTGAGCCTGCCCGTGCCCGTGCCGTGTTCTGTGGGCAGTTTTACTGTGGGCTAAAGTGATTAAAAGGTCTGGGACAATGGCTGAGATACCAAGATCCTACTGATCATACGAAATCGTACTGAGTCAAGCATTGTGATGATTCTATTTTAAAGTCCTGTACACACGGGCGGGAATCCCGTTGGAAAAAAAACTCTGGTTTTCTCGACGGGATTCCTGGCAAGCTTGTCTTGCCAAGCCTGTGTACACACGCAACCATTCAAAAGAACAGCCGTTCTTCTGAATGGCAAGAATGCAGTGACGTCATCAACTACGACAAGCCGACACTCGTCACATTCGATGCCGTCACCCCCATTTTGCTACACCCTACACTACCCTTGTATGCTACCGCGCATGCGTCGAAATCTCATCCAGCATGCGTGGGCTTACCGGGGACAGGTAAGCATACTCACGAACGGTTTTCACGGCAGGAAAACTCTGGCGAGAATTCCGACGAGAAAATTAGAGAGCAGGTTCTCTATTTTTCTCGTCGAGATTCCCGTCAGTTTTCCTGTCGAGAAACCATACACACGAACGGTTTTCTCTGCAAAAAGCTCTCCCAGCAGTTTTCTTGCCGAGAAACCTGGTCGTGTGTACGAGGCTTTAGTAAAACTTTGGTTGCAAGTAGTCATCTACTCTAATGATTTTCCTGTTTTGTTATTTTTCCATGATCGGCAGTGCTTTGTCTACTGTACCGATTGATGTTTTCTACTACAAAACTTAATAAAACTGTTTGAAAGAAAAGTCTGGGACAGCATTGGAGTAAACCATGAAAAAAATAATTGCCAAGGGGCCCAAACACAAGTCAGTAAAAGACTAAGGTGCTCTTGTTAGGAAATATTTAAACCATGCCTCAATGATAGGTGACCTAAGCAGCTTTTATTGCATCATCCTTGCCCTTTTGTTTGCAGTCACCTGTTAGCCATCATTAGTTGTTTGGATGCTGGTGGCCGCTGGCTCCCTAACAACCAGCCCAAACAGGAAGCTGCCAGATTTAGCATAGGAAGTAATATGGTTGCTATATAGTTCACTTCTTATTGAAGCTGGCGCTACTTAGTTTGGTTGTTTGCCAAACTTATGAACAAACAAAATTCAGTCTGAACTTCAGATCTAACCTGGAGCCCATCTCAACATAAGGTATATTAGTAACTTGAAATACAGTGGCAACTGCTGATTAATATTTGGGGGGGGGGGGGCAGCAGACAAATCTGCCCCTCACACTTGCACATACGGCCACCGCCACCCCCATGCACAGGCCGTCCTCAGTACTCACACTGTTCCCCGCTCATCCTCCCATCTGCAATCAGTGCAAGCCGTCCACTTCGTCTCTTCCCTACTGGGCAGCTCTCTTTACAGGTGTTGCTTCTCCTCCCAGCCGAACAGGAAGTGGGTCCTGAGACCTGATTGGCTGGGAGTCCCAAGACTCCACGGCCAATTTGGTCTCAGGAAGCACTTCCTGATTAGCTGGGAGGAGAAGCAGGAGGACATTGACGCATATTACTTTGCTTTCACACAACTGGGTGGGCTCAGGGTGCAGTGCTCTGTTCCCTGAGCCCACCCTTTTTTTTAAGCCAATTAGAGCCTCAGAGGCTCTGATCATGTACTAATAAAAATAAAAAATAAAATCCGTCTGGTGCCCTGCATGTAGATTAGGGGCCGATTGCATGAATTAGGGGCCACTCCTAATGAAGCGGCCGCCACTGTTAAAATGTGTACATTATTAGAAATACAGTATGGTTTCCCTTAAAATATTTAGAAACATTTTTTAAAAGAAGGTCACCTATCATCATGTATTCCCATAATGTACCACATGTTCATATTGTATATTTTTAAATATTAAAGTGATTGTAAATGATCACCTTGTAAAACCCAATCAGTTTAAAATAGAAATGAAAGGTAAAACATTTGTGTATAGATATAAAAAAAACGTTATAAATACCCTTTGTTTACTTTTTTTTTACTTTTTTTTAGAAGTGATCACATTCCCTCTGTTCCCTATGTTATCAGCTGCATAAGAGCTGGGGGAGGAGAAACAGCAACACACTGAGCTTCCCAGTGAATGACTGTGGCGGGAGGGGGGGGGGGGCAGTCAGGACAAGTCTGATCATTGGAGGGGAATAGGCTGAGTTCCCAGCATGGCTAGAGAACTGACCACAATGTGTTCTCCTGCTTAGTGTGGTCAGTTTATAATACCGGAGCTGACTAATAAATTACTTTAAAAAGCTGTCTAGTGTGTTTTTTTTTATTAACACTTTTCCCCCAGGTGAATGGGTAGGGGTACGATGTACCCCATACTCATTCACATAGGGGTGGGGGCCGGGATCTGGGTGCCCCCTTATTAAAAGGGCTCCCAGATTCCGATAAGCCCCCCGCCCACAGACCCCGACAACCAACGGCCAGGGTTGTCGGGAAGAGGCCCTTGTCCCCATCAACATGGGGACAAGGTGCTTTGGGGTGGGGGGGGCCGCAGGGCAGCCCCCTGCCCCAAAGCACCCACCCCCCATGTTGAGGGCATGCGGCCTGGTACGGTTCAGGAGGGGGCGCTCGCTCGTCCCCCCCTTCCTGACCGGCCGGGCTGCGTGCTCGGATAAGGGTCTGGTATGGATCCTGGGGGAACCCCCGCGCCATTTTTTTTGGTGTGGGGGTTTCCCCTCAAGATCCATACCAGACCGAAGGGTCTGGTATCATCCTGAGAGGGAACCTCACGCAAAAATGTTTTACATTTTCGCGGGGTTCCCCTTCAAAATTCTCCGCACACGAGTCGCCCCGCAAGTCGGATCATCTTGATCCAACTTCTGGTGCGACCTCTATTCAAATCAATGGGCTCCCATAGGGAGCCATTGATTTGGAATAGAGAAAGAAAAACGTGGCTGAAAGCTAGCGCGGGGAAACGTGCATTGAATTCAATGCAAAACGCGGAAAAAATCGTCTGTACTAGCTTTACAGCCCGTTTTTTAAAACGTCCGTGGGCATGAGGCACACACACCAATTGTATCTGTGCATACAGTGCATAGTATAGTGTTTTTATGATATTGCAAGTCTCATGATGTTACTGTTACTACCCATACACTAGGTTTATTTTTCCCATATTGCAGAGCACCTCTGTCAACATTTCCATACATTACATCAGAACAATTCTGTAAGCAGCAATCCACTGAGTCAGAGGTTGTACAATAAATAATAATGATTAATGAATAATTAGAAATAATTCTGAGATGGCTGAAAGGGTTGCTGACTTGTCACTAATCTGAGTATGTTATTAAAAGGAGCAGCGGGTTGCTGAGTGGGTAGCCAAATCCACTGTTTGTTCTATAGCTTGATACATACATCTCAATCCTGCGGCTAAAATGTTCCAATGCACCAATGTTAAAAAAAAACCCTATATGTTTAAAAGCTAAACTCTGGGCACAAAAACTTCCATTTAAATATATTCCTCAATAGATATAAATCCATGTTGTGTGCACTGAATGCCCTTGCAAACCCAGATATTATCTTGTATATGTAGGAGTGGCATTGTCACTGAGCTGTACATAGTCTGTGCAGAGTTGTGGGAGGGACTCAGCAGGCTCCACCCACTACAGCATGTCAGCAGAAAACTATAAGAGAGGGTGGAGACAGGATCGTAAGCCTGCACAGAGCGGCAGCTGCTGGAATGTTTCACACTGGATTACTGCACAGATCTGGAGGAAATACACAAAGCACACCAAGATTCAAGTACAAAATAGACATGCTTCTTGTATTTAGACAATATGGGGTCGATTTGCCCCCCCCCCCCCCCATGTGAATTGGTAAGGGGTACATTGTACCCCTACCATTTCACAAAGAAATTGTAAAAAATTGTAAAAAAAAAACACACAGACACAGTTGGGAAAGTCCTTTATTAAAAAAACAAAAACAAAACCCCATTCTAGCGATGTAATCCAGTGTCCCGCGGCGATCCGGTGTCCAGCGCTGCAGTCTCCACTCCACACGAAACATCATTGGCTGAGCGGACCTGATGGGGAACTTCCTCCGCAGTGTAATAAATGAATAGACTCTGCCCCTTCTCACGTTCCTCATCAGATCTGCTCTGCCAATGACGTAGGTGTAAGCTCATCCCTAATTTTTAATATTCAGTGCAAACTCACCTATCCATCCAAGTCTCTATGCTTTATTTTGCTGAGTAAAACACCCCCTAGCATTTCTGGCTGTGATCATCTTTAGTAAGGACAGATGATTCATATAGCATTTACTTCCTGGAATCCATCTACCCTTAGCTCAGCATGCAGGCAGGAGGGTATGCTTAGCTAAGAAAACCCATCCTCCCCTTTTGAAGACTCCTGGAATTTATGACATAATTTGCCCAGGCCTGGAAACCAGGACATAACTGAAGAAATGTAAAAACAAGTTTAAAACAACAAAATATTATATACTTTGCTATCTATTTACTAATGCTATCAGCATAAAAAATAAAGATAGTCAAAGGTGATTGGGAGAGATAAATTCCACTTTAAAGGGGTTGTAAAGGTTCGTTTTTTATTTTCTAAATAGGTTCCTTTAAGCTAGTGCATTGTTGGTTCACTTACCTTTTCCTTGGATTTCCCTTCTAAATGTTTTTTTTCTTTGTTTTCTTTTGTCTGAATTTCTCACTTCCTGTTCACACTCAGATAATGGTGTGAAGTTTACTGAGGAGAAACAGGAAGTGAGAAATTCAGACAAAGAAAAAAAACATTTAGAAGGGAAATCGAAGGAAAAGGTAAGTGAACCAACAATGCACTAGCTTAAAGGAACCTATTTCGAAAATAAAAAAACAAACCTTTACAACCCCTTTAATCTTATGACTGGATGGACAGAAATACAAGTCCTTCAGGTACAACTGCTTTCAAAAGTGTATTTTAAGTATCTATTTAGGTGTTTAACTGGAGTTTATCTTTAATTGCTGGGATGTGGTTTAGAAAGACAGGACAGCGATTAAAAACTGGATGGTTTTGCTGAGTATAAACCTTCCGGATGCAAAGACTGACATTGCTTATTTGAAACTCTCAGCAGCTAACATATTGCTTATTGGTAAGTACACTATAATAAAGATGCTGAAGGCAGCAGGTAAGATAACAGTCAGCTATTCATACTGCTCCTGACAGCATCCACTTGATTCTGAAAGCGTCTATCAATCCATATCGCAAGCTGCTCTACTGTCCCAATGCTGTGCAGTCATTACATCTAACTTTTTTGCCCTATACATTTTAGGGTTGTTCAACCACTTTCCACCCAGGCCAGTTCTGACATTTCTCTCCTACATGTAAAAATCATAATTGTTTTGCTAGAAAATTATTCTGAACCCCCAAACATTATACTGTATATATATTTTCAGCAGAGACCCTAGAGAATAAAATGGCGATCGTTGCAATTCGTTATGTCACGTGGTATTTTTGCAGCAATTTTTCAAACACAATTTTGTTTGGAAAAAATAAACTTTAATTAATTTTAATGTAAAAAAACACAATATATATAACCCACTTTTTGGTAAAGTATAAAAGATGATGTTACGCTGAATAATGAGATACCTAAAATGTCACACTTTAAAATCGGGCACACTCGTGGAATGGCACCAAACTTCAGCACTTAAAAATCTCCATAGGCTACACTTTAACATTTTTTACGGATTACTAGTTTAGAGTTACAGAGGAGGTCTAGTGCTAGAATTATTGCTCTCGCTCTAATGTTTGCATTGATAGCTAACATGTGTGGTGTGAATGCTGTTTACATATGTGAGCGCAACCTACGTATGCGTTCACTTCTGTATGTGGAAGTCTCACACATGTGGTATCGCCGTACTCAGGAGGAGTAGGAGAATCTAT
Organism: Rana muscosa; assembly: GCA_029206835.1. Lineage (NCBI taxonomy): Eukaryota > Metazoa > Chordata > Amphibia > Anura > Ranidae > Rana > Rana muscosa. The sequence goes on from CM055117.1 coordinate 589,269,947, forward strand.
TTTGGGGTGTCATTTTTGGTATGTACATGCTATGTATTAGAAATATTGTATAAATGGACAACTTTGTGTTAAAGAAAATATATGCGTTTTAACCACTTCCCGCCCGCCGGCCGTCATATGACATCCTTGATTTTGTGCAGGGATATCTGAATGATGGGAGCAGCTACAGGCATCATTCAGATATCAGCTTTTTCAGCCGGCGATTCCCTGCACCATAAGAACAATCATAGAGGCTGTTCCACCACTTAATCGTTCTTACAGGAGGCGAGAGGGGACGTCCTCCACCTCCTGCCGCCCTCTGGTGCTTCTACCGACTCACCGCTACCATCGAAGCCAGGATCGTTTTTTATTTTTTTTATTTCAGGCTTCCCAGCCTAAAGGTGAGATGTGGGGTCTTATTGACCCCATATCTCGCTGTAAAGAGGACCTGTCATGCCATATTCCTATTACAATTCCTTGTAATAGGAATAAAAGTGATTACAAAATTATGATGATGTTTACATGTAGGAGAGAAATGTCAGATTTGGCCTGGGTGCTCCAGAACGCCTGAAGGTGCTCCCTGCACGTTGGGCCTCTGTATGTGGCCACGCTGTGTAAAAGTCTCACACATGTGGTATCGCCATACTCAGGAGTAATAGCAGAATGTGTTTTGGGGTGTAATTTGTGGTATGTATATGCTGTGTGTGAGAAATAACCTGCTAATATGACAATTTTGAGAAAAAAAAATCGTAATTTTGCAAAGAATTGTGGGAAAAAATGACAACTTCAAAAAACTCACCATGCCTCTTTCTAAATACCTTGGAATGTCTTCTTTCCAAAAAGGGGTCATTTGGGGGGTATTTGTACTTTCTGGCATGTTAGGGTCTCAAATTAGATAGGCCGTCAGTACTTCAGGTGTGATAAATTTTTATTTCATTTTTTTATTTCAGGCTTCCCAGCCTAGAGGTGAGATGTGGGGTCTTATTGACCACATATCTCACTGTAAAGAGGACCTGTCATGCCATATTCCTATTACAAGGCATGTAACTTTATCTTCCACATTATGCAAAAACATTGGGCTAACGTTACTGTTTTTTTTTTTTTTTTAACCACAAAACTGTTTTTTTCCCCAAAAAATAAGTTCGAAAAATTGCTGCACAAATACCGTGCGAGATAAAAAGTTGCAAAGACTGCCATTGTATTCTCTAGGGTCTTTGCTAAAAAACATATAAAATGTTTTGGGGTTCTATGTATATTTCTAGCAAATAAATGATGATGTTTACATGTAGGAGAGAATTGTCAGAATTGGCCTGGGTGCTCCAGAACGCCTGAAGGTTCTCCCTGCATGTTGGGCCTCTGTATGTGGCCACGCTGTGTAAAAGTCTCACACATGTGGTATCGCCATACTCGGAAGTAATAGCAGAATGTGTTTTGGGGTGTAATTTGTGGTATGTATATGCTGTGTGTGAGCAATAACCTGCTAATATGACAATTTTGAGAAAAAAATAAAAATCTTGATTTTGCAAAGAATTGTGGGAAAAAATGACAACTTCAAAAAACTCACCATGCCTCTTTCTAAATACCTTGGAATGTCTTCGTTCCAAAAAGGGGTCATTTGGGGGGTATTTGTACTTTTCTGGCATGTTAGGGTCAGGGGCGGATCCAGAGTCTTTTCTCGGGAGGGGCACTGCCAAAAAATATGTTTTTTTTTGTGGGAAATTTATTGGGGAAATGGCTGGTGTTGGCGCTTCAATCATCCCGGCACCATGGTTGTTATGGTGTCAGGATGATTGAAGCGCATTATTTCTATTATTACATTGTAATATAAAATTAAATAGTTCAATGCAGAATCAGTGGGAGCCCCGAGTGTGTCACTTGCCATCGTCGCCTGCAATTAGTGGGAGCCCTGGCGGGTCACTTGCCACACATTGCGGATTGTCACTTGCCACGTCACTTGCCACATCTTGTGAATTGTCACTTGCCACACCTTGTGGATTGTCACTTGCCACATCACCTGCCACACCTTGCGGATTGTCACTAGCGACACCTTGCGGATTGTCACTTGCCACGTCACCTGCCACACCTTGCTGATTGTCACTTGCCTGCCACCAGATGCAGATTGTCATTTGCCACGTCACCTGACACAATTTGCGGATTGTCACTTGCCACGTCGCCTGCCACACCTTGCGGATTGTCACTAACTTGCCTGCTAAGGTGTAGTTTTGGTTGTCTCTTGCTGTGTCCCAGACTCCCAGAGTCAGGCAGCAGAGAGATAACGTAATCTCTCTGCTGCCTGCACAGTGAGGGCGGAAGTCACTACAGGAATGCAGGGCAGGCACGGGCGGTGAGAGATGATCTCATCTCTCTGCTCCCCCGCTCCCGGCTAGCTGATTGGCCAGCTGCCACACTGAGCCTGCTTTCTCACTCTCACCTGCGCTGCCAACACACTGAGCAGCACGGTCTGCCCACGAACCGCGCCGCCCGCCCACAAACCGCGCCGAAAGCGGAGCCGGACGCTTTCTTACCCGTCTGTGGAGCCGCACGCTATTGCACCTGCCCACAGAGCGGCCCGACATGACTCACTGACGTCACTCGTTGCTAGACGCCAAGCGGCCCAGGCGTTAGCAACGAGTGCAGGGAAGAGGCTCCACCCACCTCCTCCTCCGCTCCTGGTATCGTGTCAGTGCGCCGCGTAACTACATTAGACGAGTCTCTCTCTCGGCGCCGCTAATCGGCTGATGTGAGAAACTGAGTGAGAGACTCAGAGAGGCAGCGGCAGCCGCAGAACTGTATATACTCGAATATAAGCCAACCCGAATATAAGCCGAGGCACCTAATTTTACCCCAAAAAACTGGGAAAACGTATTGACTCGAGTATAAGCCTAGGGTGTCCATCTGCATGCCTCACTGTGCCTCACTGTGCCCATGCCTCACTGTGCCCATGCTTCACTGTGCCCATGACTAGACTGATGTTTAACATGGGAGTCTATGGAAGGAGTGCCCGGCTTTGAAAAATCGGTTCTCCCTGGCCGTAGGTCTGCTAGACACCAAACTTTGCACTTGTAGAGGAGACATGGGGCTACATGTGTGCCACGTTTGGGGTCCAGGGGACCTACGACCGGCTGGTACCGGGTCCGCAAAGTCTGGGAGATCAGGCATAAAAAAATAAAAAACAGAGCAAGCGAGTGAGTGTGACAGATGGTCTCGGGGGGCGGGCAATTGCAATTGCCCTGTTGCCCCCCCCCTGGATCCGCCCCTGGTTAGGGTCTCAAGAAATTAGATAGGCCGTCAGTACTTCAGGTGTGATCAATTTTCAGATATTGGCACAATAGCTTGTGGACTCTATAACTTTCACAAAGACCAAATAATATACACCAATTTGTACTTATTTTTACCAAAGATATGTAGCAGTATAAATTTTGGCCAAAATTTATGAAGAAAAATTACTAATTTGCTAAATTTTATAACAGAAACAAAGAAAATTTAATTTTTTTACAGAATTTTCAGTATTTTTTCTTTTATAGCACAAAAAAAAACCCAATGATGATTAAATACCCCCAAAAGAAAGCTCTATTTGTGTGAAAAAAAGTACAAAAATTTCATTTGGGTACAGTGTTGTATGACTGAGTAATTGTCATTCAAAATGTGAGAGCACCGAAAGCTGAAAATTGGGCTGGTTATTAACGGGGTTTAAGTGCCCAGTTGTCAAGTGGTTAAAAATGTTTTTTGTTTTTTTTACACTGTCCCTTTAATTTTTTTTTATTCCTTTTATTACTATTACAAGAAATGTAAACATCCCTTGTAATAGGAATAAGGCATGACACATACCTCCCAACTTTGAAAAGTCCCACCGTGCCGCGGGACGGGTTAATTTGTTTTGGTCCTCAATTCACAGTTGTTGAGCGACTGCGGGAGAAAGATGTGTCAGTGCGGGAGAAACCCGCAGAATCCGTGCATGTTAGGAGGTATGCATGACGGGTCCTCTTTTTGGAGAGATCTAGGGTCTATAAGACCCCAGATATCTCCTCTACCCTGGAAAGCATGAGATCAAATGAAACAAAACATCGATCTCTGCTTTCCAGGGGAAAAAATGGTAGAGTTTACATCTGCCAGAGCCGGTAGTGACATCATGATGTCACTTCTGGCCTCCCAAGGTCATAGAGATGGCCGGGAAACATCTGGTCTTCGGCCAGCTCTTTGGTCTCCCGGTTGCACCAGCCGCTAGGATGGCTTTTACATTAGAGGAAATTGCCGGCTGAAAACAAACATATCTAATTAATGATGCCTGTAGCTGCAGGCATCATCCAGATATCACCACGTTAACCTAAGGACACCATATGATGCACTAAGGGCAGGAAGTGGTTAACCTTCAAATTAATAGTGGAAACCCGTTAAAACAATCATAACATGGGCAGATAAACCTTCCACATTTCCTGAAAAAGCAGTGAATTGCATCTGAAAACACATCAAGTCTCACCCCTAACCCATCACATAGCTCAGCAATCAGATAATGTGAAGTCATTGTTTTTCTACGCAATATTTGGGATCAGCTGACTGGAGGAACCTATATCAGGGTATTATATATGTGGAGGTAATCAGTCCAAGATAAACTATAAGGAAAAGATGCATATTTATAGATTTCGTACCACAATAAAAAAATTGATCTTCTGATTTGAAATGCCATGTGTGACCTATCGAAGTGGCACCTGAAAAGTACCAGTGCCCATTTTCTGCTGTTCTCTTTTATAGTGAATGGACAATACTAAGCAGAAATTGATTTTAAGGGACAGTAGTGGTAGCACAAATGACTTGCAATGTGTTTCACTGATTGTTAAAATAATAGCAGTTTGCAGCACTAAACTAGGACACACTTACACAGCACACATACAATCTAGTCTATTATTCCTTGTACAAAGCACATCTATCTGTAACACTGTAATGGCTATTGCTCATGGATTGAACAATTTTACATAGAAAGGATTCACGGTAACTTACATCACTTATATAAAGGGATATATTTCTTCACCTAAAAAAAATCTTAAAGTGCATAGAAGCCAAAATGTTGTTTTCTAGTGTTGCATGGATCCATCTTTAAACCCAAGTCAGTTCAAGTAGAGCTTATTTATTTATTTGATGTTCTTTTATGGCACTATCAATGTATGCAGCGCTTTACATATACATTATATTGTACATGCACATCAGTCCATGTCCTCAAGGAGCTTACAATCTAAAGGTCCCCAACTCACATTCAGACATACACATACTAGGGCCAATTTAGACAGGAGCCAATGAGCTTGGGCAAAAAAGTCAAAATCAGATTCCACAGCATCTTTTCAAAATAAAAAAAGCAAGTCTGATCGCTGTTCTCACCTCCTCTCTGGCACTGTTCTCCACAAATTCACCTGCTCACCGACCGAACCTGCTAATTTTCCGGGTCGAATGACGCCCAGTGTCATTCAAACCATTTCCTGTGAGCTCAGCACAGGCCACCCTGGACTCAGGAAAATTATGCAGACAGCACTGCCACATCTTTGCTTATTATTGATTAGGCATGAGTTCATCACTCGGTCCAAACAGAAGTTCAGACCGACTTTAGGTGAAAGCCCAAACATTTACCTGTTCAGCAGGAGCCCAACATTATACAGTATATAGTAGTGGATTTTCTACCGCATATGCATGTAACAGTTCTGCTGTAAAGGGTTGTTGAAGAAACTGCAAATGCCGGCACCCACCACATCCATAGTGCATGTAGTGCATCAGTGCAATTACAGTGCATTCACAATCATTTTTAACCACTTCCAATCGGGCAAATTTTGATACTCCTCTACTATGTAAAAATAAGCATTTTTTTTTCGCTAGAAAACTACTTAGAACCTCCATACATTAGATCTTTTTTTTAAGCAGAGGCCCTAGAGAATAAAATGGTGGGTGTTGCATACTCTTATGTCACACAATATTTGCGGAGCAGTTTTTCAAATTCTATTTGAAATAAACTTTAATGCATTTTAATGCACGAAAACACTATATAATACAAAATATTTGGATTATAAATCCTGTATAATAATAATAATATTAATAATAATATTATGCCTATAGTGTACAGATCATCTTGACTGTGCATTTATATGTTTTTACCTATTCCCCTTGGATGCAGACAGCTGTAGGCGGTATTTACGATATGGTATAGTTTTATCGCAACAAGAATGTGTTGATTTTGATCATTTTCGCTGTAACACCATGGTTTAATATGTACCAAAGGGACCAAAATATCCTGATTTCTATACATGGTTTAATATGTACTGGTACTAATTTGTACCCCATTGTTTACCTAAAACTTTTTTCAATAAAAATGATTGGAAAATAAATATACCTGTTTATCCTGCCAGAAACTTAGACTCCATTCACACAGGGGCAACACGACTTTCAGCGCGACTTTGGGAGGCAACTTGGACACGACTTGAGTATGAATCACAGCGCGACATGAAGCTACTTACAAGGCAACTTCAAGTTGCCTGCAGGACAGGAGACATTCCAGTGGCCAATCAAACAAGAATCAGCTCTGTGGGAGGGAGGGGGGAGGGAGGGGTTTGCCTGAGAAATGTATGTTTTCTTCCTGGAAAGTTGCTTCTGTTAAGACAGTGATCCGACTTCAGAGGCAACTCCCATTGAAATCAATGGGTACAGGTCGCCTAGCAGTCGCCTAGAAGTTGGATTGAAGTAGTACAGGGACCTTTTTTGAAGTCGGAGCGACTGCAGTAGTGTGCATTAAGACGGCTCCATTCACTTACATTGATTTTCTCATGCAGCGCGACTTGAGGCGACTAGGGGCGACTTGGGGCGACTTGAAGTCGGATCCAAAGTTGCCCCTGTGTGAATGGGCTCTTAGTGTCCTTGTAACTTCCTATGCACTGAACTGAAAGCTCAAAAATATTGTTTGATTTCTTAGCTATCTTCCTCCCCTATGTTATGAATATAAGATTTTATATCTGTAGTCACACTGCCTAGCCTATCCTAGGGTGACAACACTGCTCCTACATAGATTACAGTGCAAAGAGTGATTTCCCATCCCCCTAGACTAGACAGAGAAGTGTACTACTGGCAGAATCACAAGGTGAAAATAAAGGAACAAAGCATATGGAATATATTACATTTTCGTTCTTTGGTTTATATACAGGATAGGGGCACATTAACTCTTTCATCTTATTTTTTGCTAGAAAATTACTTAGAAACCCCAAACATTATATATATATATATATATTTTAGCAGAAAATCCAGAGAATAAAATGGCGATTGTTGCAATATTTTATGTCACACGGTATTTGTGCAGCGGTGTTTTAAACGCAATTTTTTGGGAAAAATTTAATTTCATGAATTTAAATAGATACCAAACATGTCATGCTTTATAATTGCACGCACCCGTGGAATGGCGACAAACTACGGTACCTAAAAATCTTCATAGGCAACGCTTTAATTTTTTTTTAACGGTTTTCAGGTTAGAGTTACAGAGGAGGTCTACAGGTAGAATTATTGCTCTCGCTCTGATGATCGCGGCGATACCTCACATGTGTGATTTGAACACCGTTTACATATGCGGGCGCGACTTCCGTATGCGTTTTCTTTGCTGCACAAGCTCGCGGGGACAGGGGCGCTTTAAAATATATATTTTTTTCTTATTTATTTTATTTATTTTTATAATAAAAAATTGTGTTTTAAAAAAATAAATAAAAATTTTTGATCACTTTTATTGCTGTCACAAGGAATGTAAACACATCCCTTGTGACAGTAATAAGTGGTGACAGGTACTCTTTATGGAGGGATCGGGGGTCTAAAAGACCCCCAATCCCTCCTTTGCACTTCAAAGTATTCAGATCGCTGAAAACGGCGATTCTGAATACTGTGTATTTTTAAAAATCCGGCGCCATTGGCAGCCGAGTAACCCGGACATGATGTCATGACGTCGCTTCCGTGGTTACAGTAAAGAGACTGAATCAAAGCCGTTTGCGGCTTTGTTTCAGTCTCTCTCTAGGCGCCGGAGGTGGAGCATCATGGATCGGGTCTCCTGGTGGGATGGCAGGCCCGGTAAGAGCGGCGGAGGCGGCGGGAGGGGGGGGTATCCTCTCCCGCTCCTCCGGGATAACAACCGAGCGGCTTTTAGCCGCATCGGTTGTTATCCCTGAAAAGCCAATCGCCGGCTCTAAAAAATGATACCGGGATGATGCCTGCGGCTGCAGGCATCATCCCAGGTATAACCCCCGAAAGCTGAGGACGCATATCTGCGTCCGCTCGGCGGGAAAGGGTTTTTAATATTTCTAGAAATTATTTATCCCAAAAAATAAAAACTATCTATCTAATCTATCTATCTATCTATCTATCTATATATTAATATATGGCAGCAGATTTTTAGAGGTGTGCAAAAGAACAATACGACTATGAAACAACAATATACAAAGACATTTTCCTATAACAACCAAATAAATACAAAACTGATATGAGTTGCAATAAAATGTACAAGGAACCCAATTTAATGATCTTAGCCCCTGGTTTTTATGAAAGTAAATGAAACCGATCATTTTTATTTGCCAAATATACATCAAAGAGTGTGTTTAAATTGAAAATAAGAATGTCAGTTTTATCACTGAGAAATATTATAACCCGGCTGGCTCAGAATGACATGACAATGTTCCAGCTGAAAGCTGAACTCTGGGCAGAAATATTATCCAATATATAGATAATTCAATTATTACCGTCATGCAAAATCTTTGTGTTATGCCACGTACACACGGCCGTTTTTCTCGTTGAGAAAAACTACATTTTTCCCATTCGACGAGAAAAACGATCGTCTGTGGGCTGTCGTTTTTTTCGACGAGAAAAACGGCATTAAAAACGACGAGAAAAATTAGAACATGTTCTAATTTTTCTCGTCGTTTTTTTCGACATGTTTTCCGCGGCAGTGTTTCCCATAGGGAAACACTGCCGCGGAGCCCACACACGGCCGTGTGTGGGGGGAACAAGCTGTTCCTCGTTTTTAACGTCGATTTTCTCGATGGTGTTTTCACCGTCGAAAAAATCGATCGTGTATACGCGGCATTATTCAGTGCAAAAATCCAGTCACTGATAAATTCCCACTTGAGGTCAGCATAACAAGGGGTCATACTCCTTTATATCCACTTTATAAGACCAGTGCCCCCAATAGCTGCTCTTTCAGTGGCCACCGGCCTTGTAAAGCTCAGTAGTAAGTGACGGGTGACATAATTGCATAACTGCTGGCTGTAGTGGGGTGGGGGGGGGTTGATTTATTAAAAGCATATAGGCTGTTCACTTTGCAAGAGAAGTTGCACTATGCAAGAGATTTCCCCCGGAGTTTACTGAGGTAAAGCTCTGCTGACTTCTCTCATCCAATCATCTTCAAGCAAAAATGCTGGGTTTTTTTTTGTTTTTTTTTTTTTTCCTTGCACGTGGTTCTTTGCAAAGTGAACCGTTACCACATTCACTAAGATCTGGGGCAAATTCCCTTTTAACACATCAACTCCCCAGTCAGACCCACCACTTAGGATCATCTGATGGACAGGCCACTAGACTTTTGGTCTGATCGCCCAGCATTACCTCACACTTTTACCGGTCCACCCTACCCACCTACATTGACACCCAATACTCCCTTATTCACGTCTATTGTTGCTACAATTTCCATGGCATGATATCAGCTGAAGTCTGTTACAGTGGATGAACATACTCTCAGGTACTGACATTGGAGCTTATCTCCAGGTCTCTGAGTATACAGTAGGTGACCGCGATATTGTGTCAATCTCGCTGCTTTTATCTGCGAGATTGACCACCTACGAGCCCTGTCATGGGAGCCATCACCGAGCTGGCTCACCGGAAAAAAAAAATGTGTTGAAACCGACATACGTCCGACCTACAATGAATGGGTATTCGACTTGGATTCCTGCCAATACCAGGCACTGTGTTTGGTATGAATCATGAAGGGGAACTCCACGCCAAATTTTAAATAAAAAACCGGCATGGGTTCCCCTCCCTAGGTCTGGTATGGATTTTATGGGTAACCCCTACGCCGAAAAAACGCCCAAAATCCATACCAGACCCTTATCCGAGAACGCAGTGGCATGCTCCTCCGCTATCTTCTTCCAGCTCCTTTACTAGCGTTGGCCCGATCTTCCCCGTCGTCTTCTTCGATGTTGACACGACACTCTCTTCCACTGTAATGCCGTGTGCTCGGTGCGCAACGATTTATATAGGCATGGGGTGTGGTCACCGGGTGACCCCACCTCTTATGACGTCACAGTCCTATCATGCTCCAGGTGGTGACGACATAAGGGGCGGGGTCACCGGGTGACATCACCCGCTGACCACGCCCCATGCCTATATAAATCGTTGCGCACCACGCACACGGCATTACAGCGGAAGAGAGCGTTGTGTCAACATCGAAGAAGAGAAGAGGGAAGAAGACGACGGGGAAGACCGGGCCAATGCTAGTAAAGGAGCTGAAAGAAGATAGCGGAGGAGCCCAGCAGAAGGTAGAAGGCAAAGGAGAGCGCGACAAGAACCGGGGAGCGGGAGAAGAACCAGAGAGCGCGGAGCCGACACCAGAGAGCGGGAGAAGAGAGCGGAGAAGTCGGAAGAGACCCCCAAAGTCGGAAGAAGACCCCAAAGTTGGAAGAAGACCCCCGAAGTCGGAAGAAGACCCCCAGAGCTGCCTAATAAATTACTTTAAAAACCCATGTAGTGTGTTCTTTTTTTCTTGACACTTTTTTCCTCTAGGTGAATGGGTAAGGGTATGATGTACCCCATACTCATTCACATAGATTGGGGGGCCGGGATCTGGGGGCCCCCTTATTAAAGGGGGCTCCCGGATTCCGATAAGCTCCCTGCCGACAAGCCAGGGTTGTCGGGAAGAGGCCCTTGTCCTCATCAACATGGGGACAAGGTGCTTTGGGGTGGGGGGGCCGCAGGGCGCCCCCCCTGCCCAAAAGCTCTTACCCCCATGTTGAGGGCATGCGGCCTGGTACGGTTCAGGAGGGGGGGCACTCGCTCGTCCCCACCCCCTTTACTGACCGGCCGGGCTGCGTGCTCAGATAAGGGTCTGGTATGGATTTTGGGGGGACCCCCACGCCGTTTTTTCGGTGTAGGGGTTACCCTTAAAATCCATACCAGACCTAAGGGCCTGGTATGCTCCTGGAGGGGAACCGTGCCGGTTTTTTATTTATAAACTGGCGTGGAGTTCCCCCTCATGATTCATACCAAACACAGTGCCTGGTATTGGCGGGAATCCAAGTCGGATCCCTGTCGCGTCCTTCTCGCGCTTGCTGAAGTTTGTTTTTCCTATTGCAGCGAGCGCGAGATGTACAGTACCCTGCCGCCGAGAACCAGCGCGATGGGATTGCGCTGGAAACACATTCTCGCGGGCAGGTACTGTAGATGCAGTTTATGGTACAGAATTATTTTTTCTTTAGGAAATAGATTGTTTGCAATAACAACAAGTAATTTTTAACATGTATATAGGCTCAGGAAGTAAGGATGGCAATTCATAAGTAGCCCCAACTTCAACTTTAAGGTTTTAAACTGCAGTACACTGCTTAACAGGTACCACTGTCTAAGGCCCCTTTCACACTAGTGTGACTTCAAAGTCACGCGATTTTCCCGCAATTTCACATCCACGATTTTTCCGCGATTCGCGGCCGCGATTTCAGGGAATGCCAGTGTAAGTGGCATCAAAATCTGACCAAAGTAGTGCAGGGACTACTTTGAAGTCGGAACAACTTGAAGTCGTACTATATGAATGGTTGTCATTGGAAATCCTGGAAAACGACTTGTCATGCTACTTTGCCATCACAAATTGTGGGACAAGTCGTATAAGTGTGGGCCTAGCGCTATCAGGGAATTTTTTTTAGAAGGAATATTTAACAGTTTAAGGCCTCTTTCACACTTATACGACTTGTCCCACGATTTGTGATGGCAAAGTAGCATGACAAGTCGTTTCCCATGATTTCCAATGACAACCATTCATGTTAGTACGACTTCAAGTCGTTCCGACTTCAAAGTAGTCCCTGCACTACTTTGGTCCGATTTTGATGCCACTTACACAGGCATTCCCTGAAATCGCGGCAAAATCGCGGCTGCGAAATCGCAGTAAAATCGCATGATTTTGAAGTCGCAGTAGTGTGAAAGGGGCCTAAATTAACCAGGTCATTGGTAGATGCTCAGAACAAACTGTAACAAATGTAATGAGTGAGTTTAAACTTGCCTTGCACAAACACAGATCTATTATCTACATTATAGTAGTAAGTTAAACAAAATGACACACTAGAAGGATTTCCTGGTATGTACGTATATGCCATCAATATACTATAACTAATAGTAATTGGGGGAATTCCATAAAGCACAGTTTTCTGGTGATATGGCCCTTTAAAATGGCATGCACCAAATGAAAAAAAAAAAACTATGGCCCTAAGGTTTCCGTAATGTGTGTAAGGTTCAGGTTGTTCTTAATAGTGCCAATTTAACAAAGTGGAACTATTAAAGCACAAATTTAAAAAATAATTACATCTAGTACCTCTAGTTCCAAGAAACTGGACATAATTAAGACTAAGGCCTCGTACACACGAATGAGTTTCTCGGCAAAAACCAGCAAGAAACTTGCTGGCAGAGATTTTTTGCTGAGAAACTCGTTCGTGTGTATGGTTTCTCGTCAAGAAAAGCGACAACTATCTCGACGAGAAAATAGAGAACCTGCTCTCTATTTTCTCGTCGAGATTCTCGTCGGCATGTTTCTCGACGAGAAAATTGTGTGTGTGTACACTTACCTGTCCTCCCGGAAGCCCGCGCATGTTCGAAATGAATTTGACGCATGCGCGGTAGCTTCCTAGGCATACGTAGGGTATACCAAGATGGCGGCGACAGCATCGAATGTGACGAGCGCATGCTCGTCGTAGTCGAAAAACGTCACCGCGTACGCTCCATTCAAAGAACCGCGGGTTCTTTGAATCGAGCGTGTGTACACTCGGCCGGGACAATTTTCTTGTCCAAGAATCTCGTCGAAAAAAACGACATGTTTTTTTCGACGAGAATCTCGGCCGTGTGTACGAGGCCTAACTCTAAGCTGGAGTACAGAGACAGGCAGAGTGCCTGTTCCTATATGCAGTGTAGCAGAGCAGCATATATATAATGCACCATGTCACTGTAAGATTATTGGGGGTCTTCATTACATTTCAGCTTTCATAAGTTTTAGCAATACCAAGTCAATGTGTAAGTACAGTAAGTATATTTGTATTTTTGCAGTAAGATATTGAGTTAGCTAATGTCAGACTCTCTGATGTTCACACTTACAGCTATTTTTGTAGAACTTGTTAATAATGACAGGATATAAGACTAGTAGTGGTCAAGCTACTTTTTCACAGACTTCAAGATCTGGCTCAACGCCCAGCTTCTATGATCAGAACTTAGCACATGACCTTTTGAGCCCTTTGTAACTAGGCAGAATATATTGTAAGGCTATTGATAGGAATGCACTGTAACTGTAACTTTAAGTTTTTGCAATATTTTCTGTTAAACTTGTGTTTGTGGTTTAGTGGGAGGAGTCTCCTTGTGTTGTAGGATAAGTATGCTGAACTCTGAATACAGCTTTGTAATTTTTGAACCACAATCTTTGCGTGTGTCTGAATTACCTGACCGGTCATAGAGCGCATCCATACACCCAATGGTCCGGCCTAGGCTCTAAGGGATAGAAGTGGTCTAACGCGCTACCTTACAGTCACAAAGCTCAAATCATCTCAACACTGGTTTCCTGAACATGACAATCCAATGGCCTCCACAGTCACCAGATCTCAATACAATAGAGCACCTTTGGGATGTGGTGGAATGGGAGATTTGCATCATGGATGTGCAGCTGACAAATCTGCAGCAACTGCGTGATGCTATCATGTCACTATGGACCAAAATCTCTGAGGAATGTTTCCAACATCTTGTTAAATCTATGCCACAAAAAATTAAGGCAGTTCTGAAGGCAAACGGCGGTCCAACCCGGTACTAGCAAGGTGAACCTAATAAAGTGGCCAGTGAGTGTATTTAAAAATGTTTTCACACAAGATTTATTCAACTTTTATCCAAGATTCACACATTTTTCTAATTTAAATCAATTGTTATTTTTTAAGGTTCACAACACATGGAGTCTGTTTTTTGGGACCCCTTTCACACTGAAGAGTTTTCAAGCGCTTTTGGGTTAAAAAAAGCACCTGGAAAGCTCACAAAAATTGCTTCCCATTAAAATCAATGGATGCTTTCACACTGGGGCGGTGCACTGGCAGGGAGATGAAAAAACTTCTGCAAGCAGCATCTTTGGAGCATGTTTGGAGAGCTAAAAAAAGCATTTCAAAAGTGCCCCTTTCCATTGAAATGAATGGGAAGCGCCTGAAAAGCGCTTTAAAAGCGCCTTAAGCCCTGTACACACGATCGGTTTTTCTAATGAAAACAGTCCGATGGACTTTTCTCATCGGACAAACCGATCGTGTATGGGCCCCATCCGTCTATTTTCCATTGGTGTGAAAAAATAGAACATGTTTTAACTTTATCCGACAAAAAACCCACGCACGCTCAGAATTAAGTCGACGCATGCTCAGAAGCATTGAACTTCATTTTTCTCGGCTCATCAGAGTGTTTTACGTCACGGCGTTTGAAGCGGTCGGTTTTTTGACTGATGGTGTGTGGGCAAGACTGATGGAAGTCAGCTTCATCGGATTTCCGATGGAAAAATCCATCGGATTAGAATCCATAGGAAAACCGATCGTGTGTACAGGGCTTAAGAATGGTTCTTGCAGTAGTAACTCCTCAAAAGCGCCTTAAAATCACTGCAAAAGCGCTCGCCATTTTATAGGCAGTTTTCAAGCGCCTCAGTGTGAAAGGGGGTCTAAGACCCCTTTCACACTGGAGCCATGGCTGCATTCACGGTAAAGCGACGCTCGTTTTAGCGGTGCTTTACTGCTGTTTAAGCAGCACTTTTTGGCCACTAGCAGGGCACTTTTAACCCCAAAGAAGGGGTTAAAAATGACAGTGTTGCGGCGCTTCCGAATCGCTTTTCAGGCACTTCCGAAGCGCTGCCTATTCATTCCAATGGACAGGGCGTTTTGGGATCGCTAAATACATCGCTCCCAACCCGCTCCAAAGATGCTGCTTGCAGAACTTTTCGGAACGTCCCGTAAGTGCACCGCCCGAGTGTAAAAAGTCATACTTGAATGAATGGGAGGCGGTTTACAGGCGCTTAGCAGAGGCTATTTCTAGCGCTAAAGTGACTGAAAACTGCCCCAGTGTGAAGGGGGTCTTAATATAAAGCTGGTAGAAACCCACTGAAATCAGACTCTAGTCCCTGCTGGGATCTTTGAGGATATTGAGAAGGAATCACTTCACATTAAAGAGCTGCTTTTTGAAAATATTTCACTGCTTGATAAGAATATGTAATATGTAAATAGTTTAATGTCCATAGTCTGGCCACAGATGCACTTTAAATCCTCTCAGAGATTTGAACCCTTCTTTGCTCTGCTAAAATGAAAAAAAATATATAAAAAAATATTTAGGGCCAGTATTAAAATCAGCATGAGCTTTTCCTTATGCCGCATACACACGACCATTTTTTAAATTGGGCATTAAAAACGATCGTGTGTAGGCTCCAGAGCATTTTTAACGACGTGAAAAATGGCCTAAAGAAAATGAGAACCTGCTCTATTTTTTCACGTCGTTTTTTTTTATAGACGTGAAAAACGGTAGTGTGTATGTTTTTATGAGGGGAAAAAAACACGCATGCTCAGAATCAAGTATGAGACGGGAGCGCTCGTTCTGGTAAAACTAGCGTTCGTAATGGCGATAGCACATTCGTCACGCTGTAACGGACTGAAAAGCACGAGGCTGAAAAGTGCGAATCGTCGCTCAACAATCTTTACTAACATGAAGGGTGGCGCCATTCGAACGGAACTTCCCCTTTATAGTGCCGTCGTACGTGTTCTACGTCACTGCGCTTTATTCAAGTGTTTTTTTTAATGAACGTGTGTATGCAAGACAGGCTTGAGAGGAAACAAGAAAAATCATGTCGAGAAAAACTTTGTTTTTGAAAATAACATTAAAAACGATCGTGTGTACGTGGCATTATAGATTTCCGTGTGGATTCATGGAAAAAGGCATGGTGAATACATTTCGATCATCCCTGAACGTTAGTCCTAAATTAAAAGGGAAACAACTGGGAAAAATATTTGGAGCAGCAAAAATAGAGGGATATAGAAATAGCACACAAAATCCCTCATGTTTTATGTGCGCTTTTGAATTATTTAAATGTCGGGCATATCCACCTTTACGCATATAACCGAACAGCATGAATTTACAGAACGCTAGGTGAGCCATCTGTATGTCTATAAATTTCTGGTTACAACTGTTCATTATATTTGATCGAATGCTACCATTACCTGAAGGTGAAATTTTACTTTTCAAACCACAAATCATTGTGTAGAAGGCAAAATAAAAGAGCACAGCAGATTTAACCCAGCTGAACATAATGCGGAATGTCTTTCTCCCAATGTCAATGATCAAACAAATCTTGCAATAAGAATTTTTGGAACCGTTTTTAAACTGGATGAACTCCATATAACACATATTTATGCATACATGGTTTTTAGCAGGATGCAGTCCTATGTGCCATTACAGTAGCTACTGAGATTTTAATAATAACAGTTATAAAATTATTTTTCATGTACAAACAATTTCATTAAAAAACCAAGCACAAATAAAAGAATAAAAATGTTAGAAGTAAAGATGAAAGATCTGCAGTATATTTGGACAGAGGTTACAGAAATTAGTTACAAGGGGATCTAATCAATCATTAAGACCTTTTTAAGCTTCCGGAGTCTAGAAAAGGTTTTGAGAATTCACAATTACTTATGAAAGCCTCTTGCTGAAATGTAAGTCCCTCATCACAAACCTAAGATGTAATTCTATATCAATGGAAAAAAACTAAATAATAATAAAGCAAATAAAAAAGTACAGCATTTTCTTGAATTTAGATTTATGTTTGCTAGAGTAAAGCTTCATATGCAGATTGTATTTTAATTTTTACTTATGCTGGCCATACACTCTACGAAAAATCGTCCAAACGAACTTTCGGAAAACAAACGTTCGGCTGTGAGCGCAAACGATATTGCCATCATGTAATGACCGATAAATCGTTCAGTGGACATAAATAAAAATTTTTTTTTTTTTTTTTTTTTTTACATATACCTAGTGCAGAAAGTTCGGATGGGAAACACATTAACCTTCCGATTTATCGTTCGTTTGGCAGAAAATTTCCAAACTTGTCCTTCGTTTTTTCGGCTCAAAAACGTCCCAAAGATTATCGATTTTGTGCCCATTAACTGTTCGAAAAACGAAAGAACTGTCTGAATGACCGATTTTCGCCCGTTTTTTCGTATAGTGTATGGCCAGCATTAAAGTTTCTATTTATCATTTTTGAAAAAACTAATTACAAATTAAGAGCGTCATCCAATTTTTTAAATGGTACTCAAGGCAAATCTATGTACATTATTTGAGGTATGTATTTTTTTTTATTTAACTAATAAATGTGCCTTTAAATGCAACTGGCTCCAATACTTAACTAGAGGCAGCGCTAAATTGCTTTGTGAGAATAACAGTGAATTATATATACCGTATATACTCGAGAATAAGCCGACCCGAATATAAGCTAAGGCACCTAATTTTACCACAAAAAACTGGGAAAACGTATTGACTCGAGTATAAGCCTAGGGTGTCCATCAATGCCTCACTGTGTCTCACTTTGCCTCACTGTCTCCATGTGCATGCCTCACTGTGCCTTACTGTGCCCATGCCTCACTGTGCCTTACTGTGCCCATGCCTCACTGTGTCTTACTGTGCCCATGCCTCACTGTGTCCATGCCTCACCATGTCCATGTGCATGCCTCACTGTACCTCACTGTATCCATGCCTCACTGTGCCTTACTGTGCCCATCCCTTACTGTGTCCATGCCTCACTGTGTCCATGTGCATGCCTCACTGTACCTCACTGTATCCATGCCTCACTGTGCCTTACTGTGCCCATGCCTCACTGTGTCCATGCCTCACTGTGTCCATGTGCATGCCTCACTGTACCTCACTGTATCCATGCCTCACTGTGCCTTACTGTGCCCATGCTTCACTGTGTCCATGCCTCACTGTGCCCATGCCTCACTGTGCCCATGCTTCACTGTGTCCAGGCCTCACTGTGCCCATTCCTCACTGTGCCCAATCTCCCTACCTGATCTCCGGCGCTGTGTGACTAGACTGACGTTTAACATGGGAGTCTATAGAAGGGGTGCCCGGCTTTGAAAAATTGGTGCTCCCCGGCTGTAGGTCCCCTGGACAACAAACTTTGCACACTTGTAGATGAAGAGTGGGGCTACATGTATGCCAAGGTTGGGGTCCAGGGGACCTATGGTCGGCCGGTACTGGGTCCCCAAATTCACTGGAGAAATGTGCCTCACTGTGCCCATTCCTCACTGTGCCCAATCTCCCTACCTGATCTCCGGCGCTGTGTGACTAGACTGACGTTTAACATGGGAGTCTATGGAAGGGGTGCCCGGCTTTGAAAAATTGGTGCTCCCCGGCTGTAGGTCCCCAGGACAACAAACTTTGCACACTTGTAGATGAAGAGTGGGGCTACATGTGTGCCAAGTGTGGGGTCCAGAGGACCTACTGTTGGCCGGAAAACAGGCACACAAAGATGAAGAAGGACACAGACTCGAGTGTAAGCCGAGGGGGCATTTCCAGCACACAAAAAATGTGCTGAAAAACTCGGCTTATACTCGAGTATATATATATATATATATATATATTTATATATATAAAAAAAGGAAAAAAATAACGGTAAACATATTAATCAAAAAGAATAACACAGAATAGTAACACATGAGATAAAGTGCATGTGTCTTTAACCACTTGACAACTGGGCACATAACCCCCTTCCTGCCCAGGCGAAATTTCAGGTTTCAGCGCCGTCACGCTTTGAATGACAATTGCGCGGCCGTGCGACGTGGCTCCCAAACAAAATTGACGTCCTTTTTTTCCCACAAATAGAGCTTTCTTTTGGTGGTCTTTGATCATTTCTGCGGTTTTTATTTTTTGCGCTATAAACAAAAATAGAGCGACAATTTTGAAAAAAAACACAATATTTTTTAATTTTTGCTATAATTAATATCCCATTTTTTTTAAAAAAAACTATTTTTTTCCTCAGTTTAGGCCGATACGTATTCTACATATTTTAGGTAAAAAAAAAAAATCGCAATAAGCGTATAGTGATTGGTTTGCGCAAAAGTTATAGCGCCTACAAAATAGGGAATAGAATTATGATTTTTTTATTATTATTTTATTTTTTATTTTTTTTACTAGTAATGGCGTCGATCTGCGATTTTTTTTTGTGACTGTGACATTACGGCGGACACATCGGACACTTTTGACACATTTTTGGGACCAATCACATTTATAAAGCGAACAGTGCTAAAAATATGCACTGATTACTGTATAAATGTGACTGGCAGGGAAGGGGTTAACCACTAGGGGGCGATCAAGGGGTTAATATGTTCCCTGCTAGATGTTCTTACTGTGGGGGGGAGGGGACTGACTGGGGGAGGTGACTGATGGTTGTCCCTATGTACAAGGGACACACCATCCGTCTCCTCTCCCCGACAGGACGTGGATCTCTGTGTTTACACACAGAGATCCACGTCCCTGGCTCTGTGACAGCCGATCGCTCGTACCTGGCGGACATCGCGGCCGCCAGGCACGCGCATCGGCACTCGCCTGACACGACGGGCACAGTTTTTCCCCGACGCGCGCCCGCGGTGGCGCGCATCGCGGAAGTAAATAAGAGGACGTCCATAGACGTCCTATCAGCAATTGATGACCGCTTTGCGGACGTCTTTTGCTTATAGCCCGGGCGCGAAGTGGTTAAACACTATTATAATCTGGTGTAAGTTATCAGTAAACAGTCTTGTGGAATAGTTGCACAAATCCCTTAACACACTGTAATGCATGTTCCTTTAAATTTACACCCTTTTTTTTGTTTTTCAGTGCAATGTGATAGTGTTATGCGATGATATTGAAAATCTCTGAGTTGTAGTACATAGTCCTCTGTCATAAAATTGTCTACCAATTCACCATGCTCGAATAAGTGTAAACTCTTACCAAAATACCATGACCCTATAAAATTGAGTGGTCATGGTCAGTATGTGCATACACCCCAAACGGCTCTGCCCCTCCTTTATAACAGGAGTTTTAGTCAGCTCTGCTGCAAAGTGTTGCATGGATGCATAGATATAAAAGACAAATATGCCCACGATGTAAAATCATTAAAACTACGTTTATTAAGCTCACAAATACACTCACAAGTTAAAAGAATAATAGCACTGTGAAAATATCTTAGATGGCATTCAGCATCAATTGGATCAGTTCGGCATACATGATGACGTTACCGCGCTTGAACCACATTCCTACGCGTTTCATTGGATACTGATGTCTTCAAGGAACCACCTACATCATGAACTTACATAGCATCAGAGTAAGTACATGATGAGCATCCTGAGCAAATAAGAAACTTGTATTTAAGGAGTTGTTTCTTGTAAAGCTTCATTACAAGTCTTTGTATTATCAATAAATTCTCTTGTGCCCAATCAACTGCTGAAAATTCTTTATCTGGGTCCCTGACCAAGTTGTCCTACAGTAGAGAATATAGCGATAAAGGAGTTACACAGATTCCAGAACAAATGGACAGTGCTTGATTATTGTACATGGCCAGGTACACAGTGCAAGGAGTTTTCACCAATTGCAATAAAAAATTCTGTCCACAATAAGACGTGTGATTTTTTTTTTTAAAGCAGCATTTTTGGCTGTGGTAAAAACACACTGGCGGAGGTGCCCTTTAAGAGGTTTAGGATCCTGGGAGGGGGGGCGGGGTTTATTATCATGTGACCTCCGTGATTGGCTGTCACAGTGGTCACATGATCGGAAAGCTTCCGATTGCAAGCAGCGATCTGGAACTTTCCATTAGCCGGTAGTAACTGTGCCGGGAGCGCACAGGGTGCGGGTTCTCAGCACAGCTCTATTTGCACCAATTTATGCAAAAATGCAGCTGCTCAGCGCCAAGGGGTTCATTTTGGGGCGCCAAGGGGTTAATTTTTTCTTATTTTTTATATTTATTTCATTATTTTTATTAATTTATTATTACTACTGGGGGGGGGGGTGAAATATTAGGGGTCTGAACAGTTCTCTGATATTTCACTTTTGAGCTACAGGAATAGATTTAGGAACACAGAGTCCTCGGTCTCTTCTCTGTTGCAGATGTAGTTGCACTCGCACATTGAACAGTAAACGCTCTGTATATCTTGCATTCAACAAATACACAGATAGTAAACATGAAAGTTCAATTATGTTTACTGTCTCAGTATTTGTGAATAAACATCAGATGATCAACAGTGATCAATTGCTGTTCATTCAAGACAGGCATAGCATCAGTAAAAATGAGATGTTATATTTACTGATTCTCTGCTCGGCCATCCTGAAGGTGGATCCTCTTCCTGGGCATTGAAACTGCCTCCACTGCTAAGGGTACTTTCACACTTAGGCAGTTTTCAGGCGTTTTAGCACTGAAAATAGCACCTGTAAAGCGCCTTAAAAATGCATCCCCTGCCTCCCCAGTGTAAAAGCCTGAGTGCTTTTACACTGGGGCGGTGCGCTTGCAGGACGGGCAAAAAAGTCATGCAAGCAGCATCTTTGGGGTGGTGTAGGAGCGGTGTATACAGCACTCCTACACCGCCCCTGCCTATTGAAACAAATGGGCAGCGCTTCCGAAGCGCCTGAAAAATGCTTCCGAAGCGCTGAAACACAGGCGCTATTAACTAACCCCTTCTTCGTTCGCTATCGGGGGTTAAAAGCACCCCGCTAGCGGCCTAAAACTAGCGGCGCTTTACCGCTAACGAACCCTCCGCCCCAGTGTGAACGTACCCTAAAAGTTGACAGGCACAGCAGAGACAGCGGGCTGTGTAGGGGAGATGGAAGTTGTTTGCCAGCGCCGACCTGTTACTGGATCCTCCCACTGTGGGGTCAGCCGCTGGCCCCTTCTCCCCTGCAAAGACAGCTCCAGGCTGTGCAGGGAAAACAGTATTTTTTTTTTTTACCTTGATCCAACAGGAAGGATCACTGTCAGAGGAGCGGCGGGTCTTGGCGGTGGCACACAATGAAGTTGACGAGAAATTGTTCAGTCTTAAACTGTTTAAAAGGGTTCTTTACTTTTGGAATGATAAGGATGTGGAACTCTCTTGGTGGTGTCGGCGGGGAGTTTAGATAAGTTCAAAATAATCCTTGCCAACTCTATTCAAAACTAATAAAAAAAAATGTGGTTGAACATAAACTTTAAAAACAAACTATTTTGATTGATCCCAGAGATGAATTATGATTTCTCTGAATGTAAAAGTAGGTAAATATTGACCACCATCAGTCATCTGATCAAAAATAAAAACCGTTTTACAGAAAAATGATTTAAAGCAGAGTTCCACCCAAAAGTGGAACTTCCGCTAATTTTTCTCCTCTCCCCCCCCCCCACAATTGCCACCTTTCGGGGGGGAGGGGGGACAGGATACCTGTCTTTGATAGGTATCCTGTTCCCACTTCTGGGAGTCCGTGCCATGGCCCATGACGTCACCGCGGGGCTCCCTCCTCCTCCCTCCTCATCCCCCTGTCGCCGGTCCAGTAGGAGAGAGGAGTGGGGCCTCGCGCATGCGCAGTAGGGTTCCCGGCGTGAAGCCATACGGCTACACTGCTGGGTTCCCTTACCCGCAATGGCAGTGGCTGTGGTGCAGACATCGCTGGACTCCAGGACAGGTAAGCACCCTATTATTAAAAACCAGCAGCTGCAGTATGTGTAGCTGCTGGCTTTTCATTTTTTTTTTTTTTTTTTGGGCGGACCTCCGCTTTAAATAATAAAAAAAATATTTACAGGTGATGCTGCAGCTTGAAATCTATAGGAAACATTGCAAACTTTGAAATTAAAAATACAGTTGTTGTTATATCCCTCTGACTCATAGATGTAAGCAGCAGTTTACATGTCATTGATTATTTTTAGGTTGAAATTGCATGTTTTCCAAGTATGTAAATTAGCTAATTGATGGTTATGGTAATTTATTAAAAAAGGTCTGCACGTCGAGACTTGTCACATTGGAAATTCTGTTCATGAACACAACAGACTTCAGTCTGCAACACTGATTATTTAACAGAATAGGTAATCAGCCAATGATCAGACAGGGAGTAACTGTAACTTGCAGTTTACTAAACACAGGTGCAAAGTTACAAGCAATACTTCAAAACATGTTCAAGTTGGCAAAAAAATAAAATAAAACATAAACTGAAAAATGCTGGGAAATGGTTCAGGATAGCAAAGAACATGCATACACTGCAGATTCTGATTATGAAAGCTGCACAAACATGGACTCTTCATCGCAACGTCACTGTGACTCAATCAGGGTAACATGATTGCATACCTTAGTTTCTACAAGATGCTATAACAACAGAGAGGCAAGTTAAAAATCACTACTTCAGTAAAACAGTTCAGAACACAACTACTTGTAATTATCCTCATAAACAGTGTCCCTCACAGGGAAGTCCAGGGTAGCTCTGGTAACACACGTGAACAGCTGGAGGGATCCAAGGCCCAAGCACAAAGGGCTGCCTCACTAAGACTCTGGTAGCAATTTGGGGGGGCATCCTCATAGTAGATGGATTATTTGGAGAAGCTGTAAGTTACTAGGTTCGGATCCAGCTGCCCACAGAGCAGTTATGACAGTGGAAGACTTCTTTTTTTGGCTTCAGATCACTTTCTCAGCTACCTCTACCTCATCAAGTGAGGCCTTTTTGAGCTACTGAGGGAGGGAAGCAGAGAAATGTGGTTCCCCTGGGAGTATCCAAAAACCCAATGGAGTTAAAAAGGGGCCTACACCCATATCTGAGCATGATGAGTAAACGGGAACTCTAAAATTACACTGGGGCTGAAACACTACCAATATTTACTCAAAAAAAAATAGGATTTTTTTGTACTCACCATAAAATCCTTTTCTCTGACGTCCATGGACTGACACAGCATCTTCATCTTGACAAAGTGGGTTATGTTCCTGCTCATAGGAGAAGACTAGGCAGAATGTTAGATGTTTTAACATACATTCCCTTAACAGAGCTGAACAGCCCCACCCAGGGGGCGGTCCCTCCGGACATAACCCTCCTACCTGCAGCCAGCAGCCTCAGTTCGTATTAAAGCAGTACAAACTCAAAAAAGGAGGGGTGGGTGCTGTGTCAGTCCATGGACGTCAGAGAAAAGGATTTTACGGTTAGTACAAAAAAATCCTATTTTCTCTTTCCGTCCATGGACTGACACAGCATCTTCATCTTGACAAAGTGGGACGTCCCAAAGCAGTGTCAAAGAACGAGGGTGGGAACAGTATCAAGAAAAAAAAAAAAACTTCACCCCAAACAAGCAGAGCTCCTCAACGGAGGAGTTGCAACATTAAACAGCCGCCTGCAAAACCTTGCGGCCGAAAGAAGCATCAGAAGATGCAGCCACATCAACCTTATAGAACTTTGAAAAGGTATGTGCGGACGACCAGGTCGCCGTCTTGCACACTTGTGCGACAGACGCTTGATGTCAGAAAGCCCAGGAAGCACCAATTGCCCTGGTAGAATGCGCTGTAACCGGAAAGGGAGGTGCCCGCCCCTTGAGGGCATAGGCCTGTATGACGGTCTGCCTGATCCACGAGAAATGGTGGCAGATGAAACCGCCTGGCCCTGTTTTGGACCAGACACAGACACAAACAGCGAGTCAGACTTACGAATCGAAGCCGTAGCAGACAGGTACACCCGCAGGGCACGTACCACGTCTAACGTGTGGAGTGCAAACTCTCTAGGATGCGACGGACAAGGACATAAGGACGGAAGCACAATGTCCTCATTGAGATGGAAGGCCGAGACCACCTTCGGGAGAAAAGAAGGCTGCGGGCGTAGCACCACCTTATCCTTATAGAGAACCAAGTATGGCGGTTTGCAAGACAAGGCCGCCAATTCGGAAACCCTTCTGACAGGAGTAATGGCTACCAGAAAAGCCACCTTCTGAGATAAGGTTAAGAGAGGAATCTCTCTGATGTTTTCAAAAGGAGGTTTCTGAAGAACCAAAAGCACCAAATTCAAATCCCAAGGAGGAAGAGGTGGGGAGCACATGTATGAAGGTACTAATCAAAGAATGGCCCGCTAGCGGCCTCTGAAAGAAAATAGCCAAAGCTGAAATCTGACCCTAATGGTGCTTAAGGCAAGCTTTTGGGTCACAGCACGCTGTAAGAACAGCAAGATTCTGGGAACAGAATACGTCCGTGGACGTCAATCCAGCTCCTCGCACATAGCGATGTAGGCCCTCCAGGTACGGTGGTATATCTTCCTGGAAGAAGATTTCCGTGCCTTCAGCATGGTCGAGATGACCGAATCCAAGAGACCCCGGTCTCTCAGCACCTGGCTTTCAATAGCCATGCCGTTAAAGCCAGCGACTGTAAAGCAGGATGAAGTATGGGACCTTGAGACAGAAGGTCCTCCCGCATCGGCAGTCGCCATGGAACATCCGCCACTAGGCGCACAAGATCGGCGTAGCAAGGACGCCGAGGCCAATCTGGCGCAATGAGGATCTCCTCGGTCTCCACCCTGCGAAGAAAGCGAAGAAGCAACTTCAGTGGAGGATAGGCATAAATCAGCCGATACCGACCCCATTGGGCCACCAACGCGTCTGACGTTTCTGCCCAGGGATCCCTGGACCTGGCCACGAATCTCGACACTTTTTGATTGAGTCGAGAGGCCAATAGGTCCACATCCGGCGTGCCCCACCTCCAGCAAAGGAGGTGAAACACCTCCGGATGCAAGGACCATTCCCCCTGGTCCAACATCTCGCGGCTCAGATAGTCCGCCCGCCAGTTGTCCACTCCTGGAATGTAAACGGCCAACAGAGCCGGCACGCTTCTTTCCGCCCACCTTAGGATGTGAGCGACCTCGGACGCCGCATCTGAGCTCCGAGTTCCCCCCTGATGGTTGACATAAGCCACTGCCGTGACGTTGTCCGATTGGATCCTGACCGAACGTCTCTGCAGTCTCCTCGAACACGAGGAGAGGCACAGTCTGTTTGCCCGGAGTTCCAGAACATTGATCGGCAGACGGGACTCGTCCGGGGTCCAGAGCCCTTGGGCTGACAGAACTCCCCAGACTCCGCCCCAGCCCGAAAGACTGGCATCCGTTGTGATCACAGTCCACTGAACAGGAAGGAATGACTTCCCCGACCGAAAGGCTGGGGATCTTAGCCACCACTTCAGGGATGCCCTGATCAGATGACTCACCTGGATCTAATGATTCAGTGATAATGGGGACTTGTTCCAGCAAGAAAGGATCTCCCTTTGTAAGACTCGAGTGTGGAATTGGGCGTACGGCACTGCCTCGAAGGAAGCCACCATGAGTCCCAGGACCCTCATGCAAAAACGGAGTGACGACCATTTGTGGGACGACAGCACCCGTACCGCTGATTGAAGAGTCTGTAATTTGTCTAAGGGTAGAAATACCCTCGCCTCCGAGGAGTCCAGGGTCAATCCCAGGTACTCCAGATGCTGAGTCGGAACCAGGACCGACTTCTGAATGTTCAGCAGCCATCCGAATTCTTGGAGGGCCTGACTGGCTATTTCCACATTTTCCTCTAATTCTGAGCCAGAGTCTGCTCTCAGAAGAAGATCATCTAGATAGCCCACGATAGCAATGCCTCACTGTCTTAGCAAAGCTAGAATCTGGGCGATCACCTTGGTGGAAACCCGCGATGCTGACGCCAAACCGAAGGGAAGAGCCACAAACTGATAGTGGTCTTCGCCTATCGCGAAGCGCAGAAACTTCTGGTGACCCGCGCAGATTGGGACATGCAAGTAGGCGTCCTTGATGTCCAAGGATGCCAGAAAATCTCCCGGGTGGAGCGCAGCAATCACCGAGCGAATGGATTCCATACGGAATTTCCGAACCTTCACGAAGGCATTTAGGGCCTTGAGATCCAAAATTGGAAGGACTCCGTCCTTCTTTGGGACCACAAACAGATTCAAATAAAATCCCTGAAACCACTCCTTTGACGGTACCGGCACAATTACTCCGCACCTCAGCAAGTCCTGCACTGCCCCTAATAGGGCAGCTTGACGCGCTGGAAGGAGAGAGAGATTTGAGGGAAAGAATCTGACTGGTGGCCAGGAAAGGATCCTGTACCCCGAGGTAACCACCTCGCACACCCACCGGTCGAAGATCCGGGAGGTCCACCGATCTGCAAACCTGCAAAGCCGTCCCCCCACCCCAGAGTCGGGCAGGGGCAAGACTTTATGCGGTGGTGGGCTTGGTAGCCGGCTTGGCTGGCTTACGTACCCAGGGACGCTTCTGTCCCCCAGTCGCACTCTTGTCAGTCCTGGAGAATTTTTCCGCGGGAATTGACTGACGAAAAAACCTCTTCTGAGTGGGAAAGGAAGGACCCGGCTTACGGCGTGGCTCCTTCACCTTAGGAGGCTGAGGAAGAAGGGTGCTCTTACCCCCGTGACATTTTTAATAATGTCATCCAGGGAAGTGCCAAATAGCCTCCTGCCCTTGAAAGGCAAATCCGTCAGGAGCTTCTTAGAGGCCAGGTCAGCAGATCAGGTGACGCAAAACCACCGCAGACACTGAGGCCCTAGAAATTAGGGGGGCAACGTCCATAGTGGCATCGCACATATACACCAGGCCCTGTACCATTTGGTCTACCAGTGCAATGCATTCCGGAGGAAGATTATGCTCCTGCACATACTGTTGCATAATCTTCACCCATTCCGTGAGCGTCTGAGTCACCAGGGTCGCCGCTACAAGAGGACGCAGCACGGATCCCAGCATGGTGAAGATGGCTCGGCTCACCATACCATTTCCGACTTCCTATCAGTAAGGTCCTTAAAAGCAGGGGTCCCCTCAACCGGCAGAGTTGTGGCTTTATTCAACCGGGCGACTGGGGGGGGTCGACCACCGGAGGAGAGGCCCATTTTTTAATCAGGCTGTCCTCAAAAGGGTACCTAACCGCCAGACGCTGCGAGACCGCAAAGGTCTTCTGTGGTTTGTCCCAAACCTGGTCAATGAATCTATCAAAAAAAGGTGTATAGGGAAAAACCTTTTTAGAAGGCTTAGCTTGAAAAGAACCAAAGGAGACTGACTCCACCACAGGTTCCTCAGCCGCAGCATCCAACTTGAGAGTGTCCCTCACAGCATCAATGAGTTCAACAAGCTTTCTGTCATGTACTGACCCAGATAAGGAGTCTTCCTCACAAGGAATGTCCTGGTCAAAAATATCCAAAAATTCAGAGCTAGGGTCCTGTGCCGCAGCAATGCCCATATCTGAATCAGAGCACTCCCCTGGAGATGTTGTGGGGAGAGGGCGCTTAATAGCCCCCTTGCGCTCGCACGCTGCTTCCATCCTGGCAACAAATGATTCCAGGACTGCCGACAACTGTTCCATAGGGACCGCAGGTGCAGTAGCACTGCCAGTTGCTTCTGACATGAAAGGGGAAGCAGGTGACACTGACTCCATACCACCACCCTCTGAGACTTTGTCCATATGAGAGATAAAGTGCACCCTCCGGCTGCACTGACTGGTGGGGGGGGGTTACCCAGGGGACTCACCAACCCGGCTAGGACCGCTCAGTTCCGCTGCCTGTGTCCGTCCACTACAGCGCGGCTCCCGCGAGTGAACAGTGAGGAGATTGTGAGGAGAATTGCGCCGCCCAGTCAGTGCACCATAATATAGGTGACAGAGAGCAGTAAAAACACAAGGGGGAGACAGGGAAAACCCCCCTACCATAGGAACACACAGTATGTACTCACCTGCTGAGGCAGGGGAACAGTACTTACCCGTCCAGCTAGGACCCACTGGTGTGTTCCTGACAAGCATATCACAGTGCATTACTGAGTAGCTGTCGGCCAGTCCACCGCGAAAGATACAGCAAAACTGTTCAATCTTCTGTGGACCCTGGAGCAAAAAGCTCACCAGGCCACCCCTGGAGCCGTTGGGCATGTCGTGAACTGATCTCACGCAGAGCGAGGATCAGCACGCTCGATGGTCGGACTAGGAAGACTATGAGGATAGCGAACTACCCAACCTGTTGCCCAGCCGACAGTTGATAGAAGAATCTCAAACATAAAATAAAAAACTTAAAAAAAGAACAAAACATTTCTTCAAGAGACTGGCTCCGAAGAGAGCCACGTCCTCTCCTCTGCTAGGCAGAAAACAACCGAGGCTGCTGGCTGCAGGTAGGAGGGTTATGTCCGGAGGGACTGCCCCCTGGGCGAGGCTGTTCAGCTCTGGTAAGGAAATGTATGTTAAAACATCTAACATTCTGCCTAGTCTTCTCCTATGAGCAGGAACATAACCCACTTTGTCAAGATGAAGATGCTGTGTCAGTCCATGGACGGTAAGAGAAAAAAAAAAAACATTGAATAACAAGAAATAGTGTAACTTACTTACTTGGCAGAACATTCGATAGTGATTCTACACCATCCTTTTTCAAAACATAAAAATATCTCATTGCAAAATTATGTTTATATATTTATTATTAAACCAAACCTTGTGGCGCAAAAGCCACGGACAGCATTTAGTTAAAAGTTGCAAATATAATAAATAAGATATACCGGTAACTGTAAAATAATAACTAGGGGTTGGCCTGCATTAACGTGATTGCAACCCCTTCTTTTTTTTTTATTAAAAGATACTTATACTTACCTGTTCTGTGCAAGCTAGTGTGACAGCAGGAAGGTAAAGTCACCTGGTTGCATCCAGGGGGGTAGATATATTTCTCCCAGATTCAGGCTTTATGCTGACTTATACAACTAGGGTGGAGAGTTGTATAAGCCCAGCTGAGGCTAGTAGGCTCATGGATGACTCATACCTCTAGGGAGAGTGTGGGGCGTCGTACAGACAGGGAGTTGATGAGGCCAGCTGAAGCTTGTCAGCTCATTTAGGCCTCTATAAGAACTCCCAGCTTCATTAGATGTTAGCTCATGCCTGGAACCAGACCTGTGTGGACTGTCTAGGGAGAGTGAACCCCTGTGCGGTGAGGCAAAGCCTGTGTGGCTATTTGTTTGGACTTTTACTAAACCAGGGACTTAGGGACTAGGACAGCACTAGGCTGATCCCAGTTGTTAGTTAGGAAACCTGTATGTTTAGTCAGAGGTCAACTTGACCAGGATTTATTTTGGTTATGTTTCTTTTGCTTTGCTGTGTTTTGTCACTGTAAATAGAAAATAAACCGCACCTTTTTGATTTTGAAAACCACAACCTCCGTTTGCTGGGCCTGTTTTGTGTGGGGAGCCCATCCCGGGGGTCACACACACCCGCTGCCGAGCTAACCCCCTCACAGTTGGTGGAGAACCAGTGGCAGTTTTTTTTAAGCCAGCATGGAGGAGATACTGAAACAGCTGGCTCTAGCAAATGCCAATCAACAGCAGACAAATGCAGGTTTGCAAAGGAGCCTTGCAGCCCAGCAGCAAGCTCATCAACAAGCCCAGCAGCAATCTGAGGCCCGCTTCATAGACCTGTTACAGAAGCAAGAGCAGAGACTACAACAAATGGAAGCAGTAA
This sequence comes from Rana muscosa, assembly GCA_029206835.1. Taxonomy (NCBI): domain Eukaryota; kingdom Metazoa; phylum Chordata; class Amphibia; order Anura; family Ranidae; genus Rana; species Rana muscosa. Next base: position 589,300,650 of record CM055117.1, read on the forward strand.
TGCAGCAACGTCCGCAGACCAGTGAGGAAAGCCGTCCCACTAATACCGCGTCCTTTGGGGTGAGTCGTTTATTGACAAAAATGACTGGAGAGGATGATCCAGAGGTATTTTTGACCACATTTGAAAGGACTGCTGAAAGAGAAAAGTGGCCTGAGGAGCAGTGGGCTGGACTGGTGGCTCCTCTGTTAACTGGTGAATCGCAGAAGGCTTACTATGACCTAGAGCCTGACCAAGCAAAAGACTATGTGATGCTAAAAGCTGAAATATTGGCAAGGCTGGGTGTCACCCTGGCTGTCCGGGCTCAGCGTGTGCATAACTGGACTTTCCAGCTTGGAAAACCCCCCAGGTCTCAAATGTATGATCTCATTCACCTGAGCAGGAAGTGGCTACAGCCAGAGACTTTGTCCGCACCAGAGATTGTGGAACGTGTTGTAATGGATCGGTTTTTGAGAGCTCTTCCTACTGCCATCCAAAAGTGGGTAAGCCATGGAGACCCAGAGACGGCCGGTGGTCTTGTGGATCGTGTAGAGAAATACTTGGCTACAGAGAACCTGACGGCCTCTTCCAGAGACTCTCGGACTTTCCACCCTAAGACCAGACCATCCCCAGGGGCGGATAAGAGGATTCCAAGGGGTGAGGGTGGAGAGAGTGAGAGGGTGGGAGCTCTACCCAAAGTTTGGCGAGAACAGCCTGGGAAGTCAGGGGCTCAAGAGGCAGCCAAAAGGATTGTTTGCTACCGCTGCCGGCAAGCGGGACATATTGCAGCAAATTGCCCGGTTGTGGAGGAACCCATGCAATGTGACTTTCTGACGGACAGACGTCAGTCGCTGTGTGCGACAGTCGCATGCACTGCCATTCGGGGAACTGAGAAACATTTATGCAAAATGTGTATTAATGGTAGAAATGTTGTGGTATTACTGGATTCAGGTAGCCTTGTGACCCTGATAAAGGCTGAATTAGTTAAAACAGAGGTCTCTGGGAATAGCAAGGTAGCTGTTATTTGTGTGCATGGGGACACCCGAGAGTATCCAGTGACTACAGTGTGTTTCGAGACCCCCAAAGGTACCCTCTCTCATCCAGTGGGGTTAGTATCTCAATTACCGCATGATGCCATTGTGGGAAGAGATTTTCCGAAGTTCTGGGAACTGTGGGATGATCCTGAGCCCCCCACTGGTGCCCCTATGTACCAGGAATGTGATAGCCAGAACTCCTCTGAGAGTGGTGAGGACTCTCCAGAATTTCCCTTGTCAGTATTGGCAGGGGAGACTCAAGAAACTGGAGAGGAGCCCACCTCCTCAGACGAAAACCTACCGTCTGTGGAGTTTTCTGATCTGGAGGTTCACAGGGAAAATTTTGCCACAGAACAGTTAAAAGACCCCGCCCTAATAAAGGCACGGGAAAACGTAGTGGAAATAGATGGCGAGTTAGTGAACCCAGATAATACCTGCACTTACCCATACTTCAGCGTAGAGAAGGACCTACTGTATCGGGTGGCAAAAAGGGCAGAAGAAACCGTTGAGCAGCTTGTGGTGCCCAAACCTTACAGGAAGTTGGTGTTGGAGTTGGCCCATGGGCACATTCTTGGAGGTCATCTGGGGACAGAGAAAACCCGAGAGAGGGTATTACAGAGATTCTATTGGCCTGGGGTGATGAAGGACATAGAAAATTATTGTTCCTCCTGCCCTGTGTGTCAGAGGTCGGCCCCGATGCCACATTTCCGTAGCCCGCTGGTCCCTCTACCCATCATTGAGGTCCCGTTTGAGAGAATCGCAATGGATTTGGTAGGTCCTATAATCAAGTCCGCTAGGGGGCACCAGTACATATTGGTTATAATGGACTATGCCACCCGTTATCCAGAAGCGATCCCTCTCAGAAATACCTCGGCCAAAACCATAGCCAAAGAGCTATCTCTTGTTTTTAGCCGGGTGGGTATTTGTAAAGAACTGCTTACGGACCAAGGTACACCCTTTATGTCCCGGGTTATGAAAGAGCTGTGTAAATTGTTCAAAGTGACGCAATTGCGTACATCTGTGTATCACCCCCAAACCGATGGGCTGGTTGAAAGATTCAACAAAACCCTAAAACAAATGTTGAAGAAAGTGGTGGATAGAGATGGAAAGGATTGGGACTGTCTACTTCCTTATTTGATGTTTGCTATTAGGGAGGTGCCCCAATCCTCTACGGGATTCTCCCCCTTTGAGTTACTGTATGGGAGACACCCAAGAGGGCTGTTGGATATTGCCAAGGAAACTTGGGAAAGTGAGAGTTCTCCCCACAGGAGTGTGATTGAGCATGTCGCCCTGATGCAAGATCGAATTGCACAGGTAATGCCCATCGTGAAGGAACATTTGGCCCAAGCGCAGTTGGCACAGCAGAGAGTGTACAACCGTGGAGCAAAGACCCGTACCTTTTCCCCGGGGGATAGGATATTGGTACTTGTCCCTACGGTTGAAAGTAAATTCCTTGCCAAATGGCAAGGCCCCTACGAGATAATGGAAAAAGTGAGCGAAGTGAATTACAAGGTCAGACAACCAGGAAGGCGAAAGCCCGAACAGATATATCACGTTAATCTGTTGAAAGCCTGGAGGGATAGAGAGTCCCTAGTCGCAGAAACTTGGTCACCAGCTCAAACTGGTTGCGTGATTCCGGAGGTTGGAATAGCAGCCACCTTGTCACAACCCCAACAACAGGAGGTTAAGGAGTTTGTGCTTCGCAACAAGGAGGTGTTCTCTGAGCTGCCGGGACAAACATCTGGGGTAGAGCATGATATTATTACCCCGCCCGGTGAAAGGGTGAAGTTAAAACCCTATCGGATCCCAGAGGCCCGACGGGAGGCAATACGGGAGGAAGTACAGAAAATGCTGAACTTAGGGGTGATAGAGGAGTCCCAAAGTGATTGGTCTAGTCCCATTGTGTTGGTGCCTAAACCGGATGGGAGCTGGCGATTTTGTAACGATTTTCGTCAGTTGAACAAAGTTACAAAATTTGACACCTACCCCATGCCACGTATAGATGAGTTGATCGACCGGCTGGGAACAGCCCGATACATGACGACTCTTGACCTCACAAAAGGGTATTGGCAAATTCCCCTGGCCAAGTCGGCCAAAGAGAAAACCGCATTTGTAACCCCAGACGGGGCGTTCCAATATAAGAGAATGCCGTTCGGGTTACAGAATGCGCCGGCCACATTCCAGCGGAAAATGGACCAGATACTGAGGCCCCATCGGAAGTATGCTGCGGCTTACCTGGATGACGTAATTGTCCATAGCACAGATTGGGCCTCACATCTGCCAAAAGTGCAAGCAGTCCTAGACTCTATCCGGGAAGCGGGGTTTACGGCTAACCCCAAGAAGTGTACCATTGGGCAGGAGGAGGCCAAATATCTTGGGTACACCATTGGCAGGGGAGTGATAAAACCCCAATTCAACAAAGTCGAGGCCATCCAGAGTTGGCCACGTCCCAACAGCAAGAAGCAGGTACGGGCCTTTCTGGGAATCGCGGGTTATTATCGGCGCTTCATTCCCCACTTTGCTTCTAAGGCTGTGCCCCTAACCAACCTGACGAAAGGGAAAGGGTCGGTCATGATTAAATGGACCCCCGAGGCTGAGGCAGCATTCCAATTCTTGAAACAAGCCTTATGTAGCCAGCCAGTGTTGTACTCACCCGACTTCTCTAAAGACTTTGTCGTACAAAGTGATGCGTCAGATGTGGGGTTAGGAGCAGTATTGTCCCAGGTCTGGAACGGGGAAGAGCACCCAGTCATTTACCTCAGCAGGAAGTTGAAGTCCCATGAGGTAAATTACGCCACGGTTGAAAAGGAGTGTTTAGCGGTGAAGTGGGCTCTAGATTCCCTTCGGTACTATCTGCTAGGTAGGCACTTTGACATGGTTACGGATCACGCTCCGTTAAAGTGGATGGCTCAAAACAAGGAGACAAATAGAAGAGTGAATAGGTGGTTCCTGGCCCTACAGGAATTCAACTTCACAGTAAAGCATCGCCCTGGCGTTCAAATGGGGAATGTGGATGCTTTGTCTCGAGTACATGAATGCCTGATTGCTGGTGTTCCAACCCCAAGGTTAAAACAAGAGGGGGGGGTATGTGACAGCAGGAAGGTAAAGTCACCTGGTTGCATCCAGGGGGGTAGATATATTTCTCCCAGATTCAGGCTTTATGCTGACTTATACAACTAGGGTGGAGAGTTGTATAAGCCCAGCTGAGGCTAGTAGGCTCATGGATGACTCATACCTCTAGGGAGAGTGTGGGGCGTCGTACAGACAGGGAGTTGATGAGGCCAGCTGAAGCTTGTCAGCTCATTTAGGCCTCTATAAGAACTCCCAGCTTCATTAGATGTTAGCTCATGCCTGGAACCAGACCTGTGTGGACTGTCTAGGGAGAGTGAACCCCTGTGCGGTGAGGCAAAGCCTGTGTGGCTATTTGTTTGGACTTTTACTAAACCAGGGACTTAGGGACTAGGACAGCACTAGGCTGATCCCAGTTGTTAGTTAGGAAACCTGTATGTTTAGTCAGAGGTCAACTTGACCAGGATTTATTTTGGTTATGTTTCTTTTGCTTTGCTGTGTTTTGTCACTGTAAATAGAAAATAAACCGCACCTTTTTGATTTTGAAAACCACAACCTCTGTTTGCTGGGCCTGTTTTGTGTGGGGAGCCCATCCCGGGGGTCACACACACCCGCTGCCGAGCTAACCCCCTCACACTAGGCACAGCACAGGATCGATAAAGTGATAAAGTGTTTGGATGAGGAGGAACTAGTATTGGAAGGTTTTTTCACCTTAATACAGAGAGTGCATTAAGGTAAAAAAAAACTTTAGAGCTTTCAACCACTTTAAGGTCCTGATTCCTAATCGCATAGGATTCATAAAGGGAATCTATAGTGAAAGTAATACATTTTTATTATGTTTTTATTGAAAATCTCAGTTGTTTTTTAGTTTTTGCATCTGTTAATTTGATATTTTTGGTATTAATATTCTACATTTACCAACAGTAACCAGCAAGTAGGGAGAAGGACTACGTCAGTAGTTTTTGGCACAGAGGTTTCAGTGTTGTAAAACCTCAGTACATGAGAGTTAGCCCCAAGACCTGATATGGCAAATATAGCATTCCGGGGATAAATTTATGATAGGCAATAAAGTACCTGGGTGCAAGGTCCCCTTATTAGTAAGACCCCAGCCACCTCTCACATAAAAACATCACATGTTGGAGAAAAAGGAGAAAAATTTAAAACTGTATTTAATATATACCCCAGCTTCTGCCTGTGGCATCTAGGCAACGTTTTTCCTGGCAAGACCTTAGTAACCCTGTGGATCTCAAATCTCAAAAGACCATCCACCACATCCACCAGGGTTGTCCTCCCATTCATCTCTATGTAGGATGTATACTGTACATGTCTCTACATTAGCTGGAAAACAAAGGCCTCTTTCACACCAGTGGACCAATGGGGCCCGCTTGTCTGTATTTCAGGCAGACCTGATTCACCACCCATTGTCCTCTATGGAGCAACGGATGTCAATGGACATGTATCCGCTGACCCGCTGGCATTCGATCCGATCTGGTCCGCTAAAAAAAAGATGGATGGGGACTCGCTCGCCATCCGTCCTGCAGATCAGATGACATTCAGATGGAAACAGACAGCCAGTCCATTTCCAACTGATTAGCCCATAGAAAACAGTGGGCTGTGTCTGTGTCCGCTCTGCAGAGCGGAGCGGACACTAGCCTGTCATTCACATGCTCAGCAAGGATCAATTCAGCTGAGAGGTCCCCCGCTGAGCAGGTGGAACCACTTGACGGATTCCGCTCTGTCTGAAAGGGGCCTAAAAGTTCACACTAACCTGTGCAGCAGAAAGCTGGGCAGTGTGGGGGTAGGGGGCACCAAACTTCATCTGAGGCTGTTGTTTGCTATTCTAGCTAAAGAGGGTAGGGAAGCCATACATGAATTTCGCTATATAATAATACCTGTACCATACATGCCACTGTACAAACATGGGAAATAAAAAAAAACAACAACAGAATAAAGAAAGCATCAATAGAAAAAAACAAAAAAAACACAAACACTCGCCCTGTAATGGGGTCAATCCCTAGATTAAAGAGTATAATACTACAACATTTCATATTCCTGATATGTACTTGCTGGAAACTGGTCTCACTAAGCAGGGGAATGCACTGTGGTCAGTTCTCCAGTGTTTTCTCCTCCAATGATCAGACTTCTGCCCCCCCCCACAGCCATTTACTGGGAAGATCAGTGCACTGCTGTTTATCCTCCCCAGCTCTTATGCATCTGAGAACAGAGGGAATATGATCACTTATAAAAAAGAGAAAAAAGGTATTTAAAATGTTTTTTAAATCCTTACACAAATGTTTTGCCGTTCATTTCTATTTTAAACTGAATGGTTTATTTTACAAGTGGTTTACAGACAAAGTTAAACAAGGCTACTACCCAATCCAGCCAAAAAGACTGAAGCCTCGTACACACGACCGAGAATCTCGTCAGGAAAAAACACGTCGTTTTTCTTGACGAGATTTTTGGACAAGAAACTTGTCCCGGCCGAGTGTACAGACGCTCGATTCAAAGAACCCGCGGTTCTTTGAATGGAGCGAACGCGGTGACGTCATCACATTCGGTGCCGTCGCCGCCATCTTGCTTCACCCTAACTATGCCTAGGAAGCTACTGCGCATGCGTCAAAGTCATTTTGAGCATGCGCGGGCTTCCCGGAGGACAGGTAAGTGTACATACACACACTTTTCTCGTCGAGAAACAGGCTGACGAGAATCGCGATGAGAAAATAGAGTGCAGGTTCTCTATATTTCTCGTCGAGATTCTTGTCGGTTTTCTTGACGAGAAACCTGATAGCCGCGTACACACGACCGATTTACTCGGCAAGAAAGCTCTGCCAGCAAGTTTCTTGTCGTTTTTTGACGAGAAACTCGGTCGTGTGTACGAGGCTTGACTCTCAGAATGTTTATAAGCTGTTGATACTTCTATGACCCTGGCTGAGGTTGCTCTGGGGAATTTTGATTAATTTTATTTGGCTGATCAATATTCCCATTGAGCTGACTGATGCCTTACCCATAACCATGCTCAATGGGAGCATGCACAGCCATTATTATCACTCTTGCAAGTGAAAATACGGGTAGTGGGAGTAAATACTGAATGTTAAGGGAATGATGACAATGAAAGCAGATTATCATAGAGTGGGCAGAGAATATTCTTACAGTATTAAAAAAAAAATACAGTGTTTGTGCACCAAGGGATTGATGCTAGCTAACGTATCTTCGTAGAACAAATGTGGCAGGTTTTACATCAACCAAAATGCTTTGTTCTTACAATCTTGCTGATATTTCTGTTTTTTCTGAAAGAACATATTTTGCTTTGTTAAAAGACCATTTTTTTTCCACACTTGCATTTTAATTAACAAGTCACCATCAGCTACATGCATAGCAAGCTGCTCAAGCTGTTTTTACTCTCAATAATTTTGAAAGGCAGACCTAAATAGTTTGGCAAGAGGATCTCATCTCTTGCTGAAGCTGTCAGGAATGTTTACATACTAGCTTTTCCTCATTCAGTAGATTTTCACTGGTTTTATAAGCTACACTTATAGAAGTCATGGACAAAAACAGAACAGTACAGACTCTGTTTTGGTCATTTTTTCATAAAACCATGTGTAAACTATTATTATAATTACTATTTTTGGTGTAATAAACACTAAATGTTGACAACAATGTTGCCAAGGACTGGTAAATGCTAACCCATTTTCATGACCAATCTTGGCACAATTTTAGCAATTTTAGTCACTAAACCACATAAACAACCATTACAATTTAGTATTCATAGAAACACAACTAAGTACAGTAAAACCTTAGTTTGAGAGTAACTTGGTTTGAGAGCGTTTTGCAAGACAAGCAACAGTTTTTAATACATTTTGTCTTGATATACAAGCGATGTCTTGATATTAGAGCTGCACGATTCTGGGAAAAATGAGAATCGCAATTCTTTTGCTTAGAACAAAGATCACGATTCTCTCGCGATTCTTTAAAATGGTAAATTTAAAAAAATAAATAATAATTTGCTTGTCGTTTTTACTTTTTTTTATTTTTGCATAATTTTCTTATTTTTAATATTTTTCTTATTCTTTACTTTTTAATTACTTTATTTTATTAAATTAATTATTATTATTATTATTTTTTTAATCATTTTTTTTTCACTTAACTTTATTGCTATCACACAGGAGAAAACAATTCCCTGTGTGATAGCAATTGGAGGAGACAGGTTCTCTTTATTGACCCTCTCACTTCCAAAAACAGTAGTCCTGTCCTGTAGCCCTGTCACAGCTGAGATGGGAAGAGCACAGCTCTCCCCTCACTGTGTACATAGGCGGCAGGGACAGGAGACAGACTCTGCGGCTGGGGGGAGGAGGGGGGGGAGGACGGAGTCCCATCCCAAAGACAGAGCCAGCAAAGTGTGGTATGTGGGGGGGGGGAGAGGGGGGAGAGGGGAGGACGGAAGGCAGCACGGAAGGCAGCACGCATTTTCTCCTAGAAAGCAACTCACCGCCCGTATGTTGAAACTGTCTCCGCTCTGCTCGCACACAGCCCCGCCTCCTCCTAACCTCGCGCTGTGATAGACAGAACGCATTCCAGCATCGGACCCGCATTCTGTCTATCACAGTGCAGGGTTAGGAGGAGGCGGGGCTGTGTGCGAGCAGAGCGGAAACAGTTTCAATGCATCACGCTCTATGATCCATTTGCGTTCCACACTGGTTACGTGGAACCGGCTGGGATTTAAGAAAATCGCGGTAATCCAAGATCGAGATCGCGTGGGGGGGGGTGAATCGAAATCGCGATTCTCATACGGTTAATCGTGCAGCTCTACTTGATATGCAAGTAGCGTCATGTCACAACTGAGTATAAAAGAGAAGAGAGGTGCCTCTGGGTGTAGCAATATGGTTACATTTAATGAAGGTACAACATTTAGCAACATATTGCTACACTTAGAGGCACCTCTCTTCTCTTTTATACTCTGTAGCTCCTGCTGGATTTTGCTTCTAATCCCCTTGTGGAGGCTTCCATTTGTGGATGGACATTTTATGGTTACACAACCTGGTCACATTGCTAAACTGAAGGACTTATGAATAACTGGCTGTGGAACGAATCATTTGAGTTTCTTATTTCTTGTGGGGAAATTTGCTTTGATATACAAGTGCTTTGGATTACAAGCATGTTTGTGGAACGAATTATGCTCGCAATCCAAGGTTTTACTGGTATGTTAAAAACAATGAAGTGCAAATGCTATGCATATGATTATGCACAAAATGTTGTAATCCATACCCTCCCAATTGAATTTTGGTTTACTATAGTTAGATAGGTATAAGATAAAGTCTGATTGGTTGTTCTGGATAACTGCCCTGAATGCTGCGTTAATAAACAATTTAGATTAAAGCGAGACTCCTAGTTGGAATGGTAGCTGTATACTATATTGAGATTTAGAATTTTCCAATTTTAAATTTTTTAAAGAAAGTTATGTTGGTTGGTTGTTAACCTCCCTGGCGGTATGATTCTGTCAGATTTTTGGTGCTGAAAGCGGTACAATTATTTTGCATGGAAATTTGGCGTTTTATATTGTAGGCCTGTAATTCTTATGCCCCGTACACACGATCGTTTTTAATGTCATTTTTTAAACCGACGTTTTTCTCCTCGTTTTTTTTCATGTTTCCTCTCAAGCCTGCCTTGCGTACACACTATCATTAAAAAAAACGATCAAGCAAAGCGCAGTGACGTTCAACACGTACGACGGCACTATAAAGGGGAAGTTCCGTTCGAATGGCGCCACCCTTCATGTTAGTAAAGTTTGTTGAGCGACGATTCGCGCTTTTCAGTCCGTTACTGTGTAATGAATGTGCTATCTCCATTACGAACGCTAGTTTTACCAGAACGAGCGCTCCCGTCTCATACTTGATTCTGAGCATGCGCGTTTTTTTTCACGTCGTGAAAGCATACACACTATCGTTTTTCACGTCGTTAAAAAAAACGACATGAAAAACGACGTGAAAAAAGAGAGCATGTCCGGAATTTTTAATGGCCGTTTTTCACGTCGTTAAAAATGCTCTGGAGCATACACACGATCATTTTTAATGGCCATTTTTTAAAATGGCATTTTTAACGGCATGAAAAACGATCGTGTGTATGGGGCATTAGGAATAACTCACTTAAATCTGTCCAAACAAGAGTCTAGTAGACATCCCAGGTATGATAAAGTGTGAAACATAAAATCATACTATAAATAATTATAACAAATAATAATATATTAATAATAAAAATTATTCAATAATGTAATCAAATCAAAAACACTGAAATTTGCTCAGTTGCAGAATTGTCGCTGTCATTACTTTCAGTGATTGATGACGAATTTCCCCACAAATCGCTATCGCTCAATACTGCAAGTGATTCTAATTTATTATCGCTGTTTTCTAGCTGGTCTAAAACCACTTTTCACATAAAGGGACACTTTTTGGTTGCTATGGACAATCTCCAAATTCCAGGCAGAAAAAAATGTATTTATAATATAAAAGTGCATGCAGGGCACTGGACAGACCACTAGGGACAAAGGGGATGTGTATTTTTTTTATACAGTAATGTAATCTGTAAGATTACAGTGTACTGTATGTGTACTGTGTTTTTACTTTATTGAATTTGGCGCCGATCTCCGCCCCCGTGTGCACGTCTCAGGGAACAGAGCTCGGCGGCACTCGGGCACTGTGTGACCCGAGCGAGGAGACAGCTCGCACACACTGCAGGGAGACATCGCAGGATCCAGGGAACAAGGTAAGTAACTTTGCCTGGATACTGCGATTTAGCCCGAGCCTGGCTCGGGGTTACCGCTAATGGTACTGAAATCTCACCCCGAGCCCGACTACCGCCAGGGAGGTTATTACTATTATTATTAGTAGTAATGATTATTAATTATTATGGTTGTAGCATATTTTGCAACATTTTTAATACATTGCATTTTAAGAAAAGCAACTGTAGTTGTCCGATAACTTAATTTTTGCATTCTCCTGGGAAAAAAAAGTATTTTTCTCCATTTGATGGCAATTATTTTCTGGATTGAATAATGGGCAGTGTCATTGAACTCATTTCCTGTAAACCCAGGCTGTTATGGACCCATCACCTAGGGAGACATCATGTTTTTTATTTATTTTGTATTTGCTATGCTCCTTACATCACTAACCAGATATAAACATGTAGACAGTAGCATCTGAAAATTCAGTACAGTTAGACCCCATTCACACAGAGGCGACTCGTCAGGCGTCTCAGCCGCCTGACGAGTCGCGTCCCATTCTGTACAATGGAACCATTCTAAGCGGAGCGACTGAAGTCGCTCCGACTTAGAAAAAGGTTCCTGTACTACTTCAAGAAGACTTCAAGGTGACTTCCATTGACTTCAATACAGAAGTCATTTTGGAAGTCTGCTTTGAAGTTGTCTTGAGATCGCCCAGCACAGTCGCGGCACAAGTCGTGCCGCCCCTGTGTGAATGGGCTCTAAGTCCGTTCCAGGAGCTCATTCCTAAGTCCAACTTGTTCGTAAGTCCAACAAAGATCAACACTTGCAGACAAAGGTTGCCAGTGCTAATCAGTGTGTCCTGGAGGTAGGCACTCCCCCTGTCACAACACAATAGCACAGCAGGGGAGATCGCTGTATCAACATTGCTTGTGTGGGTACGGCGATGTGTCATTTTTGTGCAGCCCACTGGGTATGTAGGGGACTTAGGCTGGCCATAGACAATGCAAATTTCTTTCCTACAGCCACAGGTCGCAGGAAGGAAATTTGCACAATTCCACCACCAGCACAGACAGCGCTGACAGGGGAATCCCTCCTGGCAGGCCATTGTCTTCTCCCGACTGGAGGGGAGGGAACGGTGGGGAAAGCTGTCCCTGCCAAGAGAAGTGATTATCACTAATGGCTATAACAGCTACTTGCAATGATCAGAAGCGAATCCGGCAGGCTGGTTGTACCCAAGCTGATTGATTGACCCCTTAATGGCTTGAATCTTGGCCGGTTCCTGCTGAATCGGCCGAGATTCAAACCGTGTATGACCGGCCTTACTGTACTTCAATTCTACATGTTTAGGTCAGTGAATTAGGTCAGTGGATTAGTAGAAGCCAGGATGTGGATGAAAGCCTGCATCTTTCAAAGGTTGGTTGACATTGGCAGCTCCAACAATTCTATCCTTGCAGGTGCCCTTCAGTATATAAGATAAATTAATACTAACAGACGTAAAGCTGTCCCAAGGCCAAGGCTTAGCTGTAATGTGGAAAAACTCCTTAGGCACTGCAAGTCCCCCAGGGTCACTGTTTTAACATACTTCTTTCCTATGTAAACAACCATAAAACAGATATATTCCTTTGGACTTGTGTCGATGGGGCAAATGCAGCTTGCTTTCTGGTACATTGTTTGCACTTGAGATCAATTTGAGATGTTTCTGAGATCATTTAGTTCATTGACATGTAAATTGTACCTGCAGTTGGCTTTCTCCTGACCTTAAAAGCTGCATCGACCTGTTTCAAGCTACTTTGCTTTACTATTGACTGGTATAGAGAAAGACGCATTTTACAGAAAATGATGCCAGCAAAAGCCAATGGACACAGGCCCATTTTAAAGTACATGTATACAGTGAGTGAAAAAAGTATTTGATCGCCTGCTGATTTTGTACGTTGTCCACTGACAAAGAAATGATCAGTCTATAAATTTTAATGGTAGGTTTACTTTTACAGTGAGAGACAGAAGAACAATAAAAATATCCCAAAAAAGGCATTTCAAAAAAGTTATGAATGGATTTCCATTTTAATGAGCAAAATAAGTATTTGATCCCTTATCAATCAGCAAGATTTCTGGCTCCCAGGTGTCTTCTATACAGGTAACGATCTGAGATTAGGAGCACTCACCTAAAGGGATTGCTCCTAATCTCAGCTTGTTACCTGTATAAAAGACACCTGTCCACAGAATTAATCAATCAATCAGATTCCAATCTCTCCACCATTGCCAAGACCAAAGAGCTGTCCAAGGATGTCCAGGACAAGATTGTAGACCTACACAAGGCTGGAATGGACTACAAGATAGTCGCCAAGCAGTTGGTGCGATTATTCGCAAACGGAAGATACACAAAATACCTCCCTCAGTCTGGGGCTCCATGCAAGATCTCACCTCGTGGAGTTTCAATGATCACGAGAATGAAGAGTAGTCAGCCCAGAAATATACAGGAGAATCTTGTCAATGATCTCAAGGTAGCTGGGACCATAGTCACCAAGAAAACAATTGGTAACACACTACGCCGTGAAGGACTGAAATCTTGCAACGCCTGCAAGGTCCCCCTTCTCTAGGCAGTCTCCAGACCTAAATCCCATAGAAAATATGTGAAGGGAGCTGAAGGTTCGAGTTACCAAACGTCAGCCTCGAAACCTTAATGACTTGCAGAAGATCTGCAAAGAGCAGTGGGACAAAATCCCTCCTGAGATGTGTGCAAACCTGGTGGCCAACTACAAGAAACGTCTGACCTCTGTGATTGCCAACAAGAGTTTTGCCACCAAGTACTAACTCATGTTTTGCGAAGGGGTCAAATACTTATTTCACTCATTAAAATGCAAATCAATTTATAACTTTTTTGAAATGAGTTTTTCTGGAATGTTTTGTTATACTGTCTCTCACTGTTAAAATAAACCTACCGTTAAAATTATAGACTGATCATTTCTTTGTCAGTGGGCAAATGTACAAAATCAGCAGGGGAACAAATACTTGTATATATGTATACTATCGCACTTTTTAAGGCCACAAATAGTTGGAATGACTGTAAATGTGCCATAAAAATGTCATAAAAAGCTCATAAAATCCTATCTTGCTTATAAAAAAAAAATGCCCAAAATATATTTTTGATAACATTTGTAAACTGTGTTTCTTTATACAATCTATTTCATGTATCTGGGAATTCATTTATGATGTTCTTCAATACCAGAGAGCATTCATTTTGTCAGACCCTAACATACAGATTTTAAAGGAAGAGCGTACACACGACCGTTTTTCATGGCGTTAAAAATGCAATTTTTTAAATTGGTCATTAAAAACGATCGTGTGTAGGCTCCAGAGCAGTTTTAACGACGTGAAAAATGGCCTAAAATTTTTTAGAACCTGCTCTATTTTTTCACGTCGTTCTTTTTAACGTCGTGAAAAACGGTAGTGTGTATGCTTTTACGAGGGGAAAAAAAATGCGCATGCTCAGAATCAAGTATAAGACGGGAGCGCTCCTTCTGGTAAAACTAGCGTTCGTAATGGAGATAGCACATTCGTCACGCTGTAACGGACTGAAGAGCATGAGGCTGAAAAGCGCGAATCGGCTCTCACCAAACTTTAATAACACGAGGATCAGCAAAAGCATCCCAAAGGGTGGCGCTATCCGAATAGAACTTCCCCTTTATAGTGCCGTCGTACGTGTTGTACTTCACCGCGCTTTGCTCGAGCATTTTTTTTTCACGATAGTGTGTAGGCAAGGCAGGCTTGAGAGGAAACACGAAAAATCACGTTGAGAAAAACGTTGTTTTTTTCAATGACATTAAAAACGGCCTTGTGTACGCGGCATTAGAACATTGCACATTCATCATACCCACTGATATAAAATAAACCTGTAAAGCAAATCTATACATCCTTAAAATCCCACAGTTGTCCATTAAATATAAGCTGCAAATAGACTGTGACCTCTGATGTAATGATTTGATAATATGAAAGGCTGCTATATTTCTGAGAGTTAATGGGACACTAGTAGGAAGAATGAAAAAAAGTCATCCCAGAAGATTGACAGATATAATTGTGCCACCAAAAACAGTTCTGACAATGCACACCAAAGACTAAAAAATATGGGTACCCCCTTTGTTATAAGCAGTCTACAGACATAGTGCCAATAACTAAAGACCCCTTTTTCGTTCCTATAAACGCCATGGATGAATGAAGGTAGCATGTAAAATGTAACAACAAAGGCTAAAATGATCTCTTCATAGGTTTATCTATATAATATATATAAAAAAAAAAACAGACAACCAAGGTTTGAGCAATCTACCCTTTAACTTGTTCTTCAATTATGCTTGTAATTTCAATCCACAGTTTTCATTAATATATTCAATATATATTGGAAAAGTACCGGTAATCAATTCTAAAGATTATGCCATGATTGCATTATCAGTGTACTTCTTTGCAATAAAGATGAGTTTGCCATTTCTATTTTATTAAATTAAATTTGATTTAAAAGCCATTGAATTTTGGATTTCTTTTACACAAAGAACTTGAATATTGTTTAAAAACATGTGATTTATATGTGCATTAGTAATAGGGGTTATACAATTCCTGTATATTGTGCATTTTGTACCTGTGAGCTGAATTTATAATCATTTTAACAGGGGATACTTGAGAGCTGGAAAAATATTTTAGTAAATTATTATAGTAAAGACTCATTTAAAAGGATTAAAGTGGCATTAAACCCAAAAGCAAACATTTATTATAATGCAGCTTACCAATTCTTAGATGTGATGACTGCATTCATTGAATTTTTTTAGGCTTCCTTTCTTATGTTTTCATCTGGTGATCCAGCCAGCAATTCTGTTGTTTATTACAAGCAGAAGTTCTCCAGCAGAATGTACCATTTAACACTGCCAGGGGTGTTTAAATTGTAGCGGGGTCTTCAAAGTTAGTGGGATACACCTGGGGGTAGAGAGACCCAGGTGTGTAATTATGTCAGGGATTAGACCCCTTTTTGTTATTCGTGGAGGATTGGGTGGTGCAATATTCTCCTTGGCCTGTGGGTGGCGGGGTACCTACAGGCTCGAGGTAGAATCACTACCACAGTGTTACCCTTTTTTGTCCCTTCCTGGAGATGGTACGGCTAGGGCGGGGAACCCGCCGTGGTGTCGATGGGAGGAGATAAAAGGGGGAGACGCGCTCGCCACGAGGTCTTTGGGGGATCATCTCTTCACGTACCCAGGCGCCCTCGGCCTGGGTACGGGCGGTTCAAGGTTCCGGCCTGGGCACCCTAGGCCTGGCCGGAATGAAGCTGGAGTTGGAGTCCATCCCAGGCACCTTCAGCCTGGGGTGAGGTACTTTGTAGAAGGCCTGGGACCTGGTGACTTCGACCGGGTCCCGCGAGGGTGAAGTGATTCAAGGGTGCCCCTTGCGAGGGGACCCGCATCTGAGGTGAGGAGGCTGGGGAGGTCACCCGTCTGAAGACTCCGGAGCAGCGTCAACCCGGTGACGGACGGGCCTCCGGTAACTCCCTTGGAGGGTCATCTTCCCCTGATAGGGGCCGCAGCGCAGCGAAGTTGTTCTAATCAAGACTCCTGCAACCCCTGGTCATAGCACAGGGGGTGTAGGGACTACAATCCGGATAGTGCCTCGGCCTGCTCATCCCACCGTATCCTGCCATATATTGTTTGTTGTGGAGCTACGGAATAAAACTAACAGTTGGACTGTGATCGGTGTATGGACTCTGTTGATGGGAGCAAAGGGAGATTCCAGCATAGCAGGGCTAAGTTCCGCAACCCAATGCACATTTGGCCCGAGGAAGATGTTGATGCTGGCCTTCACCTCACCCACAGCCATGGGGAGGACATGGGCCGTAGCGCACCTCACTCTCGAAACCCAGGTACCCCTAGACAAGAGCTTTCGGACAACCGATAAACATGTGAAGGGGGTGAGGCCGCTACACGTGGGGGCTCGTGAGTCCGGGATGAAATGTGTATTGATCCTAAGGGTTGGAACGGCTGTGTCTGGACTTTGTTGCCCGGAGGAGGTCCGAGCAGGTCGGCCATGTGATTGGCCAAAGTGCATCCCTGCTCGGAGTTGTGGACATGACCCTAAGTCGGGAAAGGCCCACGCGGAGGAGCGTAAAAAGGGAGAGGTCCAGCCGTGTGAAGTACTACATGTGGGGACTGTTAATGCACTGCGCCACGAGGCACCCCATGACTGCGCAATTCGTGGGAGGAGACTGAAGGAAGCCCGCGAAAACGTGCAAGTCGTGGGAGGAGTCTGGCCACGTGTGGAGATACACGTGGAGACTCCGGCGCGAGGTGAGCGCGTGATGGAACAGCAGGTGGTCGGGATGGCCTCAAGCTCCCCGTGGATGCCGGTACCTTACCCCACGAAAATGACTGCATTTGCTGCGCCCATTACAGACACGGGGATAAGGCTCAGGCCCCGAGGACAGTTGGCTCTGTATTTATGCAGAGACACGGAGGCCCTCGGTGTGATCTGTCCCGGATGCTCAGGACTGGTGGTCCAACTGAAGCCGTTCGGGCGATGTGAAGCGTGCAAAGAATTTCTTTTTGAGGTCGAGTCATCCACAGTAAGGCCCCGGGCCCTTCGCCTCAACTGCATCACAGGAACCGCCACTCCGGAGGGAGAGATCCGGGCCTTTGCGGAGGTCCCCGTGCGCACTGACCAGGGCGATGGGACTGCCCAATCAGAGACTGAGAGAGGAAAATCCGAGGACGCTGCTTCGGTCACTACAGACTCCCTGCTCCCACCTTCGAAGAGGAAAGTCGGCCTGGTACAGGCATCCTATGGTCGTGGTCGAGCTTCACCCCGCCGCTTGCCTGGCCTGGATGGCGCCGGTAGAGAAGAGAGTCCCGGACATCCCAGTTCTTCAGAAGGTCCAGGTGAGCCAGGGGCTGGGACTGTGGTGTTGGTTGGAGGTGTCGGGGGTCCACAGTCGGTGGAGCCCGCAAGGGAGGGTAGCCTTCCGTCTACTAGAGACTACCTTCCCGCTGAGATGTATGACACCTCCGACCTAGAGTCATTGTCAGACTGTGGGGATGACGGAGAGATAGACGAACTGTTTCACCGGAAGGGCTGGGACAGACGCCCACTACCTGTGCTGAGTAAACCGCAGGATTCCCCCATGTCCATAGAAGACAGTACGCTCCGGGCGCAGGCCCCGGAGTTCCCGAGGAAATCTAGTCCTCGGGCCAACTTTCCTCATTCAACTACATCACCCGCTCTGATGGTGGGGATGCAGCGTGCTTCGTTGCGGGCACCAAACACAAAGCAACCCGAGATGGTGAAGGTACCTCGGCACCCGGAGGCCATCGTGCAGCCAGGAGAAGGTGAGCGAGATGTGATGCCGCCTCTAGCCAGGTTGCAGAGACTTTTCTCCCAGAGAGTCGCCCGTGAATATGGGTGGGAGTACCCCTACTTGCCTCGGGACTTATTGTATGAAGTCGAGGTCCTGCGACCAAGGTGGTATGACGAGTTTGTATGGGAAAAGCTTAAAGTACCCCATGCCAGGCGATACCTGTCATGTTCGCTGCCTGTGTCTAAAAAGTTCAAGGACTGCAGAGCTGATTGGAGACTTGGGCGCCATATCCATGCCGATAAGGTGCTCATCTGCAGGAAAGAAGGAGAGGATGTCGAGTATTCGGTGGAAGTGTTTGACGGGCACCTGAAGCCCCTGTTTCTCCCGGATCCAAGGTTCTACTTATAGGAGAAGTGAGCTCCTATCTTGTTGCTGTTGAAACTTTCTGGAAGAGACATTCCCAGACGCCTAGAACTGTGCCCTACTTTTGTTTTGATTTGGGCTTTTCTTTAACTCACTGGAGACTTGGGAGCTGTTGTTTTTTTTTTTCTCCCTTTTCTTCATGTGCCAAAGGCAGAGACTTTTGGGGTAGAGTCAGAGTAGGAAAGCAGGAAGAATGAAGATCTCACCAAGTGTCATTACCGCAGCGCTGTCACCAGGTGGCAGTATTGTGCAACGGTTGTTTGAAATGTTCCACATGCATTACTTACTTATTGGGGTGAGTGGGTCTCTCGGCTGACGGACCCACTCATGCCAAGTTAACACAGAGTGTTAGGATGTGTTTTTTTTTTTTGTTTCCCTTCTGCAGGAGATTCGTCGGTCAAGACTACTGAGTATGGGGTGGTTCTTAGACAGTGACGGGAGGGATTGTATATGTGTACATGACAGATGTTTTATAAAAAAGTTTTAATGTTTTATAGTTCCCTTTCCCTGGAGCAGGTCTTGGCACACACAGTATCCAAAATTTGAGGGATAGCCTCTGGGGCCCACTTCATGTCACCACTCCTTGGGAGACATGGATGTGCGCCTGACGCTGGGGACCAGCGTCAAATCACAAGGGGGAGTGTGTAGCGGGGTCTTCAAAGTTAGTGGGATACACCTGGGGGTAGAGAGACCCAGGTGTGTAATTATGTCAGGGATTAGACCCCTTTTTGTTATTCGTGGAGGATTGGGTGGTGCAATATTCTCCTTGGCCTGTGGGTGGCGGGGTACCTACAGGCTCGAGGTAGAATCACTACCACAGTGTTACCCTTTTTTGTCCCTTCCTGGAGATGGTACGGCTGGGGCGGGGAACCCGCCGTGGTGTCGATGGGAGGAGATAAAAGGGGGAGACGCGCTCGCCACGAGGTCTTTGGGGGATCATCTCTTCACATACCCAGGCGCCCTCGGCCTGGGTACGGGCGGTTCAAGGTTCCGGCCTGGGCACCCTAGGCCTGGCCGGAATGAAGCTGGAGTTGGAGTCCATCCCAGGCACCTTCAGCCTGGGGTGAGGTACTTTGTAGAAGGCCTGGGACCTGGTGACTTTGACCGGGTCCCGCGAGGGTGAAGTGATTCCAGGGTGCCCCTTGCGAGGGGACCCGCATCTGAGGTGAGGAGGCTGGGGAGTTCACCCGTCTGAAGACTCCGGAGCAGCGTCAACCCGGTGACGGACGGGCCTCCGGTAACTCCCTTGGAGGGTCATCTTCCCCTGATAGGGGCCGCAGCGCAGCGAAGTTGTTCTAATCAAGACTCCTGCAACCCCTGGTCATAGCACAGGGGGTGTAGGGACTACAATCCGGATAGTGCCTCGGCCTGCTCATCCCACCGTATCCTGCCATATATTGTTTGTTGTGGAGCTACGGAATAAAACTAACAGTTGGACTGTGATCGGTGTATGGACTCTGTTGATGGGAGCAAAGGGAGATTCCAGCATAGCAGGGCTAAGTTCCGCAACCCAATGCACATTTGGCCCGAGGAAGATGTTGATGCTGGCCTTCACCTCACCCACAGCCATGGGGAGGACATGGGCCGTAGCGCACCTCACTCTCGAAACCCAGGTACCCCTAGACAAGAGCTTTCGGACAACCGATAAACATGTGAAGGGGGTGAGGCCGCTACAAAATGATCAGCTTTTATTTATTCATGTTAAACCTTTATTTCAAAAGGAAAAAAAAATGTTTGCTGTAACTGGTTATAAAGTGTGAGCTGGAGTTTGGCTTAAATTTGTTATGCCCTGTACACACAATTGGATTTCCGATGGAATAAAATCTGATGGATTTTTCCATCTGAAATCCGAGGAACCTGACTTCCATCAGTCTTGCCTACACACCATCAGTCAAAAATCCGACCGTCCCAAACGCCGTGGCGTAAAACACTCCGAAGTTCCGAGAAAAATTAAGTTCAATGCTTCTGAGAATGCGTCGACTTGATTCTGAGCATGCGTGGGTTTTTTATCCGATGGAGTTCCCCACAGACGATCGGAATTTGCTATAGTTTTTTTTACCCATCGGTATAATTTAAAACATGTTCTATTTTTTTATACCGATGGAAAAAAGACCGATGGGGCCCACACACGATCGGTTTGTCCGATGAAAAAAGTCCATCTGTCTTTTTTCATCAGAAAAACCGATCGTGTGTACGCGGCATTAGTGTATTTAAATTTGCTAATACATGTAACACTCCCCTACGCCCAGACTGACAATGCGGCTGTCTGTCTGTTCCTCCTGCGCACATTCAGCTAGAGTTTCACTAATACAGGAGGTGTGTTACTTGCCAGATCAAAAGGTGAAAACAGAGGGGAAAAAAGCCTAAGAAAAGAAAACGAATGCAGCTGCCACATCTAATGATTGGTAAGCTGCAATATATTACACTTTTGGTTTCGGCTTTAACCTCTTTACCATTTGCTGACCGCCGGCCCACAGTGTTCTGCGGGTGAGAGGCAAAGCAATGTACCTGTACCTCACTGCCTACTTTCTGGGTTTTCTTTTCCAGGTGATTGTACACAGCAAGAGCCTGTCAGCAAATCCCAGCCAATGATTTATGGCTGGGACCAGCTGATGAGCTGTGTGCAATCACAGCCCAGAGCTCTGTGTTGATAAACAATACAGAGCCATATACAGAGGGAGTGATCTGTCAGTTTCTCATTCCTGCAAAGCAGGATCAGTTACTAAAAAGTAGCACACTTTACATACATTACATTACATATTTTACCCATTGATCACCCTAGATGTTAACTTCTTCCACGCCAGTGTCATTAGTACAGTGACAGTTTATAGAATTAAAACTGATCACTGTATTAATGTCACTGGTGATGTCAGTGGCATTTAGTCAGTTCCCCCCAGTGTGTCAGATTGACCACGGCACTATTGCAGTCGCATTATAAGTCGCTGATTTCTGCCATTAGTAGTATAATTTTTTTTTTTTTTAATAAATACAGATTTCAGTATATATACCATAGTTTGTAGGCGCTATAAAACTTTCACGCAAACCAATCAATATACACTTATTGTGATTTTTTTTTTATCAAAAACGTTTAGCAGAATATATTTTATGAAGAAATTTGATGTTTTTAATTTTTTTATTGGATATGTTTTATAGCAGAAAGTAAAACATTTTTTTTTTTTTCATTTATATCGCAAAAAAAAACAAAAAACCCAAGTGGTAATCAAATACTACCAAAACGAAAGCTCTATTTTGTGAACAAAATTATATAAATTTTGTTTGGGTATAGTGTTGCATGACCGTGCAATTACCAGTTAAAGTAGCGCAGCGCCGATTAGCAAAAAAATGGCCTGGTCATGAAGGGGGTAAGATCTTCTGGAGTTTAAGTGGTTAAGGATGGGAACAGTGGGTACAAAAATAGGCTATATAGTATGTATGGCTGGGCGATTTTCCCCCCCAAAAAAATCTGCGATTTTTTTATAAAAAACTCGATTTACGATTCGATTTTTTTTTTTTTTATTATATTAATTAAAGTGCATCAACAAACAAAATTGCAAAGGCAAACCCTTTCTCTAACTGCAAAGTCAGTGTGCAACAAACACACAATATAATCCAGCGCTCATGGAACATACATTATTAACTATTGAAAACTCTTGAAACTCTGTGTGTGATTCCTTCTGTCCCAGCCTTGCTGCGATCCTGGCTTTGCATCCTTTTGGGTTGGAGGGCCCTCCACACGCTGGTCTGCCTGTTGTCCATCATTCAAGGTACTGTGCTCACACTGAGATCATGCCACAGGCTTTGTTTTGACTTTTTTAACCCCTCCTTGCTCCACGGATGTCACTGCAAGTTTAACAAGTTTGTCACCACTGGCAACTGGAGAGTTAAGATTCATTTGCCCTCTGCACATTTGGGATTGGATCCCTCTCTTTATTGTGATAAATGGACTAAGCTTTTTTATCAATTCTTCAAGAGTTTTCAATAGTTAATAATGTATGTTCCATGAGCGCTGGATTATATTGTGGGCATGTTGTGTATTTCTTTTTCGTACATCACGGGACACAGAGCGACTTAGTCATTACTAATGGGTTATATAGTTTACCTTCAGGTGTTGGCACTGGCCAATTCCAAACCGGAAGTACCCTCCCCTATATAAGCCCCTCCCACCCGGGAGCACCTCAGTTTTTTGCCAGTGTCTAAGGTGTTGGCCAAAGAGTAACATGTGTTTTCACTGGGCTTGCGTACAGGTTCTTTTGGGCCTTAGTAAGCTGTTCCGGATCCCACCAAAAAAAAGCTTCATAGCTAAACGGTCGGTACCCGGGCCTTGCAGCAGAAGAGCAAGGTTTTGCCTGTAATGCTTCTCTTAGGAGGGCTGGACCCTGGGATCCAGAGCTCTGGTCATACCCACGACCAAGACGCTGTCTGTGCAGGGTGCTATACAGGTCCAGGGGAGTGGAATCCTTGGGAACCCGGTCCCTGAAGGTTTAATTACAATGCCTGCCGTGATAGGTGAAGTTTGGACTTTTGTGGACCAAACAAAGTCCTGCGGCGGGGATCAGGTAAGTGGGGGCCCCCAGGAACTTGGTTCTATTGGGGGACCCCCAAGCCTAATTTGTCTTTCTGTCTGTTACCTAACGGTATTCCCGCTAAATATCTGTGTTTGCCTATAACTACTGAAAATGTAAAATTTTAATAGTAGTCAAGAAAAAAAAAAAAAAACAGGGACCGCGGTACCTGTGTTAAACCACTAGAGGCCGCTGTAGTCCATTTTTCTTGTAAATGTGGATCTTTGGTTTTCTCAACTCAAAAGATCCAGGCAGCTGGTAAGTTTCTCTGAGGGAATCCACTTCCTCTGCCCTGTTGCTGCGTTCATCCACCGCACAGGCCCTCCGGCAAAAAGGGCCCTGGCTCCTAGTCCTCTGTTGGTTTTCGAAAAGGGCGCCATTGGCGCACGGGCGCGCGCGCGGGCGCGTGCACGCGCCTCCTATGAAAAAAAAGGGGCGGGGCGGGTGGATGACGCTCGATGCGCGCCGCGGCGCTTCTGCGCATGTGCGGGCGTCCCAGCATGGTTAAAAGACACAGTACAAGTGTCAGCTGCATGCAAACAGAGCTAGCAACAAACAGTGGCACACAGAGGCGGTTGATGCAGGCATCCCCATAGAAAGGCACTTTAGTGGACACCAGCTGGTATATAGCAGCACCTGTGTTAGACTATTACCAGCAAAAATTGGTGTATGACGACGGGAATACCTCAGCTTTGTGCTTAAAGGATATGTCGTCCAGACGCTCCGGAAATAAATCTTCCAGGAAGCCAAAGGGGTCTCCATCGGGCTCTGAGGATATTGGGCATGCTTGCACTGCACCAATCTCCCCTGAGAATGCAGAGGTCAGTAGCCGTAGAAACCCCGCAGGAATGTCTGGTGCTGCGGCTGTCCCCAGTCCACCAGCTCCTGTATATATAACAGAGGAGGTTTTATCCTCAACTCTGGGAGGATTGGAAGAGAGATTAACAGCATTGATCGCTGCTTCCCTGTCACAGGAAAAGCGCGTCCGATCTCCGTCTCCTCCTTCAGAGTGCCTGTTAGTGGAGGAACAGCCCCACACAGAGATCGACCTACCTGAAGGGGATCAGGATGAGGTTGGTTCACTTATAGAGGAATCAACAGTGGAAGAACCTTTCTCAGCTTCTCAGGCTGAAAGATTATGGGTTCAGTCTCTGACTAACATGGTCCGATCAGCATTTAAAATGCCTCTGGCGGAACCACCATCCACTACGGTTTCCTCGCTGGGGTCGCTAAAAGCTCCCCAGGCGGTCTGTTCCTTCCCAATCCACCCTTTATTAGAAGGGCTTATTTACCAGGATTGGGAGCATCCTGATAAAATATTTGCTCCCCCCAAGAGATTTCCGGTGATCTATCCCATGGAGGATAAGTTCATAAGAAAATGGAGGGTCCCTATAGTGGACGCAGCCATCTCTTCTGTTAACAAATCACTGACATGTCCAGTAGATAATGTTCCAATGTTCAAAGACCCAATAGATAAAAAATTGGAGTCTTTACTAAAATCTGCTTTCTCTACAGCAAGTATGGTGACACAACCTGCGGTAGCAGCGATTGGAGTCTGCCAAGCAGTGAAAGATCAGTTGAAACAAGTCTTAAGGGACTTACCAGATCAGCAGGCTCATGCCCTAGCTGACCTGCCTAGAGCCTTGTGTTTTGCGGTGGACGCCATAAAGGATACAATCCAGCAGGCCTCCCGCTTTACGCTGTCTATAGTACATATGCGTAGGCTTTTGTGGCTCAAAAACTGGTCTGCTGAAGCTCCCTGTAAAAGACTGCTGGTTAGCTTCCCATTTCATGGAGAACGCTTATTTGGAGAAGATCTGGACAAATATATCCAGAAAATTTCTGCCGGTAAAAGTTCACTCTTACCGGTTAAGAACAAGGGTAGAAGTCCTTCTTTTAAGAGGCCTACCTCTCCAGTCCCGGGCACATCGGCTGTGAAGCAGTTCCGACGGCCTCCGCGGTCAAATTCAGGGGGCAGAAATCAGGGACAATCACAGGGTAACAAGAAGCCCTGGATCAAGAGAGGTACAAAACCTCCCCCTAAGGCATGAAGTATTGCCCCCGCTCAATCGGGTGGGGGGAAGACTTCAGTTGTTCACAGAGACCTGGCGGGACACCATCAGAGACAGATGGGTGCTCTCCGCAGTAAGTCTGGGATACAAGCTGGAGTTAAAAGGCACCTCCTGCCCAATTTATGAGGTCAAACGTGCCAAGAGATCCCCAAAAGAGGGGATCCCTCCTTCTGGCACTAGAACAACTATTGCTCCAAGGGGTAATCATGAAGGTTCCCCTGGAAGAAAGCGGATTCGGGTTTTACTCGAACCTTTTCACAGTCCCCAAACCAAATGGGGACGTGAGGCCCATATTAAATCTAAAAGGGCTAAACAAGTTCCTAAATATCAGGACCTTTCGGATGGAGTCGATCCGATCAGTGGCCACCGCCCTACAAGGGCAGGAATGGCTAGCCTCGATCGACATAAGGGATGCTTATCTGCATATTCCCATCTTTCCGGCCCATCAGAAATTTCTACGCTTTGCAGTAGAAGGGCGCCATTTTCAGTTCAGAGCCTTACCTTTCGGTCTGGCCACAGCACCACGAGTGTTCACAAAAATTCTGGCCCCATTATTGGCCAATCTAAGAACACAGGGTGTAACGATAATGGCATATCTAGACGACCTGCTACTAATAGACCACTCAGTGGAAAAGCTGGAAGTAGCTATTCACAAGACAATCGAGTATCTGGAATATCACGGTTGGATTATCAACCGGGACAAGTCAGCTCTAAGACCAGTCAAAAGTCTGGAATACTTAGGGCTAAGGCTGGATTCAAATCAGAGAAAGATTTTCTTACCTCCAGAGAAGGTGTCGTCTTTAAGAAATTTGACCCACTTAGTGGGTACAAAAAGAAAACCATCCATACGTCTCTGCATGAGGCTGCTGGGAAAGATGGTGGCTTCATTCGAAGCGGTACCCTACGGTCAATTCCATTCAAGGAATTTGCAAAGGGCCATACTGTCAGCCTGGAACAAAAAAGTTCAGGCTTTAGACTTACCAATGTCCCTGTCCCCTTCCGTTCGCAAGAGCCTCCATTGGTGGTTGGTGCCCCAGAATCGGGAAAGAGGGAAACCCTTCAGTCCGGTTTCTTGGAAGGTGGTCACTACAGATGCCAGCCTCATCGGCTGGGGGGCAGTGCTGGAGCAATGGTCTCTCCAGGGCAGGTGGTCAGAAGCAGAAAAGGCCCTGCCCATCAATCTCTTAGAGATACGAGCAGCCCGGTATGCCCTAGTAGCATGGACATCCAAACTCCAGGGGTCCCCTGTCAGAATTCAATCAGACAATGCCACGGCAGTGGCATATATCAATCATCAGGGTGGCACCAAAAGTCGTGCAGCCCAGAAGGAAGCAAATTGCATCCTGGAGTGGGCAGAAAGATATGTCCCAGCCATATCTGCGGTTTTCATCCCAGGAGTGGAAAATTGGAGAGCGGACTTTCTAAGTCGCCAACAATTATGCCCGGGGGAATGGTCTCTTCACCCCGAGGTTTTCCAGGCAATATGCCAGCGGTGGGGAACACCGGATGTAGATCTGCTAGCATCCAGATTCAACGCAAAGGTGGACAGGTTTGTGTCTCGCACAAGGGATCCCCTAGCTTGCGGCTCGGATGCCCTAGTGTTCCCTTGGGATCGGTTCAAGCTGATATATGCATTCCCACCGCCACAATTGTTACCGCGATTACTCCGCAGAATCAGGGTAGAAAAGAAACCAGTGATTCTGGTGGCTCCAGCGTGGCCCCGAAGGGCATGGTACGCGGAGATGGTAAAAATGTCAGTGAGGAGTCCTTGGACCCTCCCACTTCGTCCGGACCTGCTGTCGCAAGGACCGATACACCACCCTTCCTTACCAGCCCTAGGTTTGACGGCCTGGCTATTGAAGCCCACATTCTGAAAAAGAGAGGGCTCTCTAATTCTGTGGTATCTACCATGATCAATGCCAGGAAACCGGTATCCAGGCAGATCTATTATAGGATCTGGAAAGCGTACATTACGTGGTGTGAGACCAAGAAATGGCATCCACGTAAGTACATGATAGGGAGGATTCTGGACTTCCTACAGTGGGCTGTAGATAGGAAGCTGGCCTTGAGTACTATCAAGGGTCAGATTTCGGCCTTGTCAATATTTTTTCAAAGGCCCTTGGCTTCGCATTCACTAGTCAAAGCCTTTATACAAGGAGTGATGCGTATTAGCCCTCCGGTTAGTATTCCCATATGTCCTTGGGACTTAAACCTGGTTCTGTCGGTTCTACAGAAACAACCGTTTGAACCATTACAACACATTTCCTTGGTTCTTCTCACCAGGAAATTGGTTTTCTTAGTAGCCATTTGTTCGGCTAAAAGAGTGTCGGAATTAGCAGCTATGTCCTGTAAGGAGCCATATCTGGTTGTCCATAAGGACAGAGTAGTATTACGTCCTCATCCAGCCTTTCTTCCTAAGGTGGTATCGAGGTTTCATTTGAACCAAGATGTGGTTCTTCCTTCTTTTTTCCCCAAACCTATCTCAGTAGAGGAAAAGTTATTACATTCTTTGGATGTGGTAAGAGCAGTTAAAGCTTATCTAAAAGCCACTGCTCAGATTCGCAGAACGGATTCTTTGTTTGTTCTGCCGGAAGGCCCCAGAAGGGGTCAGGCAGCATCAAAATCTACTTTAGCCAAGTGGATTCGACAGGTCATAATACAAGCCTATGGCTTGAGAAAGAGACCGCCTCCGTTCAAAGTTAGGGCGCACTCCACAAGAGCGGTTGGAACTTCATGGGCAGTGCATCACCAGGCCTCCCTGGCTCAAGTATGTAAGGCCGCAACATGGTCTTCGCTACACACGTTTACTAGATTCTATCAGGTAGACGTCAGAAGTCAGGAGGATGTCGCCTTTGGGCGCAGTGTGTTGCAGGCCGCAAAAGATCCTCATGCCTGATGGCGCCCAGCTTATGTACCCCCCCCCTCATTTGGCATTGCTTTGGGACGTCCCATTAGTAATGACTAAGTCGCTCTGTGTCCCGTGATGTACGAAAAAGAAAAAGGGATTTTTATAACAGCTTACCTGTAAAATCCTTTTCTTGGAGTACATCACGGGACACAGAGCTCCCACCCCTCTTTTTGGGACACTTATTGCTTGGCTACAAAACTGAGGTGCTCCCGGGTGGGAGGGGCTTATATAGGGGAGGGTACTTCCGGTTTGGAATTGGCCAGTGCCAACACCTGAAGGTAAACTATATAACCCATTAGTAATGACTAAGTCGCTCTGTGTCCCGTGATGTACTCCAAGAAAAGGATTTTACAGGTAAGCTGTTATAAAAATCCCTTTTTTGTACTTCTGGGTACGGATTTTTTCTTGCTGCGCTGGATCCTGTTTTTTCCCCCTTTTGGATACTTTGTACTTCCCAAAATATTTGGGATTTTTTTCTTATTATTATTATTATCATCCATTATATTTTTTTCTTTATCCACCAATTTAGCGCTTGTGACCTTTTGTTGTTTTTTGCAGTGTGCAACAAAGATTGTTAAACATCCAAATTATTAATACTGTATTTGGATTTAGCTAATAAAACAACAAAAAATCATGAGGTTACTCTTAGTTGAATTGAACTGTACCCGTGTCTCACTGTGCCCGTGTCTCACTGTGCCCATGCTTCAATCACTGTGCCCGTACCTGATGCAGATTTTCATGGTATACGGATTTTACTGCTACATCGGTGGCCATTCCAGTATTCAAAAGCCGCGCCTCCTCCTCGTCTGTGATAGGCGGAACACTCAATTTCCCAGCATTCAGTGTTCCGCCTATCATGGTCATCCTCATAACACAGACGAGGATGAGAGGATGTCCGTGATAGGCTGAATACTGCCTGCTGTGAAATTGAGTGTTCTGCCTATCACAGACGACGAGGACTCGGGAGGCGCGGCTTTTGAACACTGCAATGGCCGCCGTCTGTCTGCATGACACGCTGATCAGGTAGGCAGACGGCGGCTGCAGCGAGTAGATGTAATTGGGGTAACGCTGCCCAGTGCCATTCCGGACACGCCCCCTGCAGTCCTGCTACGGAAACTTTGAAGGAAAAAAAAATAATTTTTTTTTTTTTTTTTCAAAAAAAAAAAAAATCTAAAAAAATCGATTTTCTTCAAAACTGAATCGATTTGAGCTCAAAACTCGATTCAAGATTAAAATCGATTTTTTTCCCAGCCCTAATAGTAGGTGACAGCATGAGCAGAGGCTAGAGAATAAAGCAGTGTTGGTCTAGTGACTGAAGGGAATGTATTCACTAAGAGCATGCACCTGCTTTACTAAGGTGCAAAATAATAATACCACACAAAAAATTAAGTTTAATCGCTTAACGACCGCCCACTGTATATATATGTCAGCAAAATGGCACGGACAGGCATAATCATGTACCTGTACGTGGCCCTTTAAATGCCTGCCATGTGGTCGCGCGCGCCGCCGGCGGCACGCTCGCGACCCTGCCGCCTTCCCCGTGAGTCGGACCGTGGGTCCCACGGACTCGATCGCCGTGGGGATCCCCGCGGTCGTCTCACGGAGGTATAGAGCGGGGAGATGCTTGTGTAAACCTTGCCTAGTGACAATGACACCGATCTCGGCTCCGTGTACTCGGAGCAATGATCAGTGTCATGTGACACAGAGCCCAACCCCCCCTCAGTTAAAAACATAATGCAGGGAACACTTAACCCCTACAGCGCCACCTAGTGGTTAACCCCTTCACTGCCAGTGTCATTTTCACAGTAACCAGTGCATTTTTATAACACTGATCGCCGCCATTACTAGTAAAAAAAAAAAATAATTTATAAAAATGCCATAAAACTATCCCCTATTTTGTAAACGCTATAACTTTTGCGCAAACCAATCAATAAATGCCGATTGCGATTTTTTTTTACCAAAAATATGTAGAAGAATACGTATCGGCCTAAACTGAGGAAAAAAAAATATTTTTTTATATATTTTTTGGGGATATTTATTATAGCAAAAAGTAAAAAATATTGAATTTTTTTCAAAATTGTCGCTCTATTTTTGTTTATAGCGCAAAAAATAAAAACCGCAGAGTTAATAAAATACCACCAAAAGAAATCTCTATTTGTGGGAAAAAAAAGGACGTCAATTTTGTTTGGGAGCCACGTCGCATGACCGCGCAATTGTCAGTTAAAGCAACGCAGTGCCGAATCGCAAAAAGGGGCCTGGTCTTTAACCAGCCAAAATGGTCCGGGGCTTAAGTGATTAATGAACCTGTCTTCATTGCAAACATCCAATCATGTGGAGAAGAAGCTGTACGTTTTTCAAATTCCCTGCATATGACTAGATGCTTAAAGTGATTACATGTTTACTTTAGTTCCTTTTACACCTAAATAAATATCACCAGTATTCCTTTATGGAAACTATAAGTCCCCATTCACACAGGGGCGACTCGTCAGGCGTCTCAGCCGCCTGACGAGTCGCGTCCCATTCTGTACAATGGAACCGTTCTAAGCGGAGCGACTGAAGTCGCTCCGACTTAGAAAAAGGTTCCTGTACTACTTCAAGACGACTTCAAGGCGACTTCTATTGACTTCTATACAGAAGTCATTTTGGAAGTCTGCTTTGAAGTCGTCTTGAGATCGCCCAGCACAGTCGCGGCACAAGTCGTGCCGCCCCTGTGTGAATGGGCTCTAAGGGTCTCAGTACATTTTAATGTTTTTTTAAATTGTAATATTTTTTTTCTGATATTTGTTTACTGTAAGTTTTTGAAGAGAGAGCAAAGCAAAAGCTGTTTCCTTTTGGAACTCTGTTTATTTAATGTAAAACATAGAAAAAGGAGGCAAAAGGGTAGTACAAGAACACAAAATTTTCTGAACTGCGGTCATTACTACATGATATCAATTGGGACCAAATCCTAGATTAGTGTTTCTCATCTCCAGTCTTCAAGGCGACCCAATAGGTCATGTTTTCAGGATTTCCATTATTTTGCACAGGTGATTTGATCAGTTTCACTGCCCTAGTAGTTACCACAGCCGTTTCATCTGAGGGAAATCCTGAAAACATGACCTGTTGGGGCGCCTTGAGGACTGGAGTTGAGAAACACTGCCCTAGATACAATGAACATGGAAGAAAAATTGGAATGCTTTAGGAGCATATTAAACAATGGTATCACACAGTGCATTCCAATGGGCAATAAATATAGAAGAGCGAAGGTGAAACCTGGGTGGCTAAACCGTAATGTAAGAAGCCTCATTAAAGAGAAAAAAATTACCTTTAAACAATATAAAGGGAATGGATCACCATCAGCATTCCAGTACTACAAGGAATGCAATAAGAAGTGTAAGAACGCAATCAGGAAGCCAAAAAATACCACGAGAAACATATAGCGGAGCAGAGTAAAACAAAATCCCCAATTTTTTTTAAGATACATTAACAGTAAAAAGGCAAAATCAGAGCACATTGCCCACATAAAAGACAAGGATGCCTTCTTCACCTCAGTCTTTAGGCAGGAAAAGAAAGGGGTATACCAACCGCGACAGTTCTGTTAGTGACACATCACAGGGCATACCCTTGTGGCTAACAGAGGCCGGAGTGAAGGAAAGACTAGATAAACTTAAAACAATAAATCACCAGGACCAGATGGCTTACACCCGAGAGTCCTCAGAGAACACAGTCAGGTTATAGCCAGACCATTGTTCCTAATCTTTGTGGACAGCATACTGACAGGATTGGTATCAGCTGATATGAGAAAAGCCAATGTGGTATCAATATTCAAAAAAGGACAGAGACAAATTCCTGGAAACTACAGGCTAGTCAGCCTAACATCAATCATTATTAAATTATTGGAGGGGATGATAAGGGAATATATCCAAAAAATTTACGGAGGAAAAAAATATCTTTAGTAATAATCAGCATCGGTTTACGAAAGGTCCCTCCTGCCAGACCAATCTGCTAACATTCTACGAGGAAGTGAGCCATCATCTAGATAGGGGGAGGCCATACACTCCGGGGGGTGTGGCTTGCGGCTGATGGAGTAGGCAGCGTGGTGTGTCAGCTCTGCCAAAAATCCAGGCTAATATCCTGACACAGCTATCCTGACTCATCCAAATCGCTCCTAACCTGCATCGGAGGATTCCTCACTGCTTCCCCGATCCAGCGGTGCTCTGTATCCTACGATCCGGTGTCGGACATGTCCCACAAGGGGGGCAGAGATTCTCTCTCAGCAGCAGAACATGGCAGCCAAGATGGCGCCCGATCAAAGCGCTCGGCCAAGGAGGCGGCCATGAAGCTGTTCGGCGGCTCCCAGGGGAAGAGCAATCTGCCTAAGACACCCTCCCTTCTCCTGGAATTTAATGGCCAGGAACCTCTTCCAGAAGATCCCGAGGCGGCATGGACAGAGGACACAGAGCCTACCTCATCCTGGGACGCAGTGAGTACACCAGCCCCTGATAACACTGCCAGGGCACAGGCTGACCAGGTGCTGCAGGCCCCAGAACCAACCCTTAGAGACATTTTCACAGCAGTTACCTCCTGTAATATGTCCATTGCTATCCTGACCACTGAGATTAAAGGGGTGAAGCTGGAACTGAATCTGCTCAGACAAGATATGGAGAAACTGTGTGACACGGCGGCCCTAGAAGACAGGGTGAGCGGCGTGGAAGATGAGGTTGCGCCATTGCAGAGGGAAATCCGCCATATGCAATCAATTATAACTGGCCACTCATCCCGTTTATAGGACATGGAGAATAGGCAGAGATGCAATAAGGTCCGCTCAGTGGGCATACCGGAGAAGGCAGAGGGGAAAAATCCGATGGCCTTTATTGAAAACTGGCTCCTTAACACATTTGGCAAGGACTCCTTTTCCCCCATGTTTGCGGTGGAAAGGGCCCAAAGAGTCCCGCCCAGACCGCCTAAACCTGGAGAGCCTCCTCGGCCGTTCCTATTCAAACTGCTGAATTTCAAAGACAGGGATGCCATACTGTATCAGGCTAGAACCATAGGAGCCCTTATGAAGATGGATAACACCCGCATATCGTTCTATCCTGATTTCTCTGCTGAGCTACAGCGTCGCTGGGCCAAGATAGGGGAGGCCTGTGGACTTAGTGTACCTGGATTTTGCAAAGGCATTCAATACAGTCCCCCATAAGCGCTTAATCTACAAGCTGAGGTCCGCAGGCGTGGACCATAAGGTTTGTTCTTGGGTAAAAAATTGGTTACAGGGGCGTGTCCAAAGGGTGCTGATAAATAATCTGTACTGGTCTGGAGTGGTAAGTGGGGTGCCCCAAGGTTCTGTCTTGGGACCAATTCTATTCAATTTATCAATAAATTATATAGAGGATGGGATAAATAGCTCAATCTCAGTTTTTGCGGATGACATAAAAATAAACAGGGCAATGACGTCACATCAGGATATAGAAATTTTACAGAAAGACCTGAACAAAATAATGGAGTGGGCAAATACATGGCAAAAGAGGGTTTAATGTAGAGAAATGTAAAGTAATGCACTTGGGGGCAAAAAACATAAATGCAAACTACTCACTAGGGGGAGAACTGCTGGGGGAATCAAGGATTGAGAAAGATCTGGGGGTCCTAGTAGATGACAGATTGAGTAATAGCATGCAATGTCAAGCTGCAGATACCAAAGCCAGTAGAATTTTAGCATGCATAAATGTGCAATTGTGACATAGAAAATTAAGTACTGTCCGTGATACTTTTTTTATTTGCACTAACATAGAATTTTTCAGGACAAGCTTTCGGGGTATGTCCCCTTCTTCAAGGTCCAAGCAGTACTGATTCACAATTCCTCTCTGCCTGAGAATTTTGTTTGGAGAAGAACGCACATGGTTGACGTCTCTTCTCAAAGAATTGAAGAAGCACAGCTCCCACCCCCATTGAGGAAGCGTCCACTTCAATAAAAAATGCATCCCCAGGATTTGGTCTCCTCAAGAGAGGTCCAGAAACAAAAGCCTGTTTCAGGTCGTGAAATGCAGAGACAGCTTCGGGAGGCCAGTCTTTGGCATTCGCACCCTTCTTGGTCAAAGCGATAATAGGCGCGGCAATGGAAGAGTAATTCCTTATGAACTGCCTGTAATAATTTGTGAAGCCAAGAAAGTGCTGTGTGGCCTTGAGGCTAGCAGGAAGAGACCAGTTGGTAATAGCCAAGACCTTCCCAGGATCCATACGAAGACCCGAACATGAGACAAAGCACCCTAGAAACAGGACCTCAGAACATTTAAAGGAACATTTCTCCAGCTTGGCATAGAGATTGTTCTCTCTAAAACGCTGAAGTACAGTGCGGACATGGTTTCTGTGGACGAGCAGATTTTCAGAAAAGATCAGAATGTCATCCAGATAGATGACAACAAACTGGTACAGCAGATCTCTGAAGATTTCATTGACAAAGTTTTGAAACACGGCTGGGGCATTACACAAACCAAAAGGCATCACCAGGTATTCGTAATGCCCGTCTCTAGTGCTGAATGCAGTCTTCCATCCGTCACCCTCCCGTATTCGAATGAGATTGTACGCGCCTCTGAGATCCAACTTGGTGAAAATGGAGGCACCCTTCAACCTATCGAATAAGCTCAGATATTAAGGGTAAGGGGTATCGATTTTTAATAGTAACCGCGTTTAAACCTCGATAGTCGATGCAGGGTTTTAGGGTACCATCCTTTTTGGCTACGAAAAAGAACCCTGCCCCTGCTGGCGATGCGGATTTCCGGATGAAACCTCTCTCCAGATTCTCTGTGACATACTCAGACATGGCCTGGGTCTCTGGGATAGACAGAGGGTAGGTACGACCCCTGGGCAGAGTTTCTCCGGGGACAAGGTCAATAGCATAGTCAAAAGACCTGTGGGGAGAAAGCACCTCAGCTGATTTCTTACAGAACACGTCCCGGTAATCGCTGTATGCAGCGGGAAGATCAGAAGAAACAGAAGTGATAGCAACCGGAAGTCTCTCCTTGGGGGCCACCTTGAGAAGACATGACGAGAAACAGAAGGGACCCAAAGCCAGGACCTGCCCAGAGACACAGTCCACATGTGGAGAGTGGTGCTGTAGCCAAGGAAGGCCCAATACAATGGGGGTAGAGGCCTTGGGTGGAATGAGAAAGGATATCCACTCCTGGCGGAGAATCCCTACCGACATCCTAATGGGTAGCGTCTGGAAGCGAATAGGGCCCCCTGGGAGAACAGTGCCATCAATAGCCGAGACTACCAATGGGGTAGTGAGAGGTGAAAGGGTAAGCTTCATATAAGAAGCAGTTCCCCAATCCATAAAATTGCCGGCAGCCCCGGAATCCAGATATGCAAGGGTTGATTGAGGAGAAGTGCCTACATGAAGGAACACCGGCAGGAGAAGGCGAGAAGGTGATGTTTCTGGGTCCAATACTCTACCTTCCAAATGTATTAGGCCCGAGCGTTTCCCGGACAGAAGCGAGCAGGAGTCACGAAAATGACCCTTGCCCCCACAATAGAGGCACAAGCCCAGAGTTTTGCGCCTAGCGCGTTCTTCAGAGGTTAGTCTGGTCCGGCCCAGCTGCATAGGTTCCTCAGCAGGCAGAAGATGCTCCAGGAGATGAAGGGAGGGGAGCTCAGACTGGCTAGTGCCCAGGGAGTGCTGGCGTCTTTTTTCTAGGGACCTCTCCTGAAAACGAATGTCGATCTGATTGCACAAAGAAATTACATCGTCCAGACCGACGGGGATGGCTCTTCCCGCTAACTCGTCTTTCACTCGGTCAGAGAGGCCATGTAAAAAGGTAGCGACCAGGGCCTCATTGTTCCAGCTCAATTCAGCTGTGTGGATACGGAACTGAAGAGCATATTGTCCCACTGAACTAGATTCTTGACGAAGACGTAAGAGGGCACTAGCCGCTGAAGAAGCCCGAGCCGGCTCCTCGAAGATGTTACGAAAGAGCTCCAAGAAGTCGGACAGGCTGGAAACCACCGGATCATTCTTTTCCCACAGGGGGGCAGCCCAGGCTAAAGCTTCACCGGAGAGGAGGGAGATGATATAGGCTACCTTAGCCCGATCAGACAGGAAGTTTTGAGGCTGAAGCTCAAAATGAATCGTACATTGGCTGAGAAACCCCCTGCAGGCCTTGGAGTCCCCAGAGAAACGGAATGGAGCTGGCAGTTTTAGTGAGTGTGTGGCTGCGACTGGTGCGAAAGGCGCAGCCGCTGGTTGTACTTGAGGTTGCGGATTTGGGGTTCCCAAGGAGGTCTGAAGCTGCTCGAACCGAGAAGCCAGAACCTGGAGGAATCGCATCACCTGAGTCTGATCTGATTCCTGGGTCTCAAGTCTACGGACTATGCCCTGTAATGGATCATCCGCGGGGAGCGGCATGTCAGCCGGGTCCATGGCTGATCAAACTGTCAGGTCACCTGTGGCTAGATGACAGATGCACACTATAGGGGGTCAGGAGTGCACCACAAGGTAGTGAACCCTATGGCTGACTGCTGCGGATAGGATACTGGGTGGTTGTGGAAAGCAGGACCAGAGGAGCACAACCGGGATCCACAGGAAGCTAGAGCCGAGATTCCCCAGGGCGCGGAGTCTAAGACCCATCAGGTCTTCACCAGAGCCTCTAGTGGTGAGGATGTTACGCTGCAGCTAGGTCCAGGTCGCGACCCCTAGAGTCTCCTAGCTCATGCCTCGTAGGGTAAGGAGGAAAGAGGGGAAGCAGCAGCACAGGATACAAGAATAGTGAGGGGAAAGGCCAAGGTCAGGGTCATAAGCAGACAAGGATAAATGAAGGACAAGCCGAAGGTCAAGGGTCACAAGCAGACAGGGATAGTCAGGAACAAGCCAATATCGTAACAGAGAGACAGACGTAGCACACGGCAGGCAGGAACCCAAACACACAATGCTTAAACAAACACGTTGATCAGCAAAGCAGGCTTGCAGTGCACAGGTTAATATAGTGTTCTGTGATAGGCCCTGGGGTGGAGTCAGGCTGGGAGGAGATTATAAAGGAAGCCAGGTGAAAAGGTCTGGCCTCTAAGATGAACACATGAGGAGGAAAGGTAAGATTGGCAGACAGACATTAGTGCATATCCATGACACCTTACAGCTCACAGTGCATGTCAGAGCAAATGAGAATCATGAGGTCAAAGGAACTGCCTGAAGAGCTCAGAGACAGAATTGGTGGCAAGGCACAGATCTGGCCATGGTTACAAAAAAAATTCTGCTGCACTTAAGGTTCCTAAGAGCACAGTGGCCTCCATAATACTTAAACAGAAGACGTTTGGGACGACCAGAACCCTTCCAAAGATCACTGTGGCTGAGCTCCAGAGATGCAGTCGGGAGATGGGAGAAAGTTGTAAAAAGTCAACCATCACTGCAGCCCTCCACCAGTCGGGGCTTTATGGCAGAGTGGCCCGACGGAAGCCTCTCCTCAGTGCAAGACACAAAATGAGGAAAGGGTCTGAATACTTATTTCAGTTTTTCTTTTTTAATAAATCTGCAAAAATGTCAACAATTCTGTGTTTTTCTGTCAATATGCGGTGCTGTGTGTACATTAATGAGGAAAAAAATGAACTTAAATGATTTTAGCAAATGGCTGCAATATAACAAAGAGTGAAAAATTTAAGGGGGTCTGAATACTTTCCGTACCCACTGTATACACTATATTACCAAAAGCAGGGCTCGACAATCCCCGGGCGCCAGGTCGCAAATGCGACTAGAATTAGTGACCTGGTGCCTGGGGCAGCACAGCTGAGGTTACCTGTATCTCCGTGCGCCCCCCCCTCCGCGATCGCGTGATCTCGTCGGGCCGCGCCGGCCGTTAATTTAGGCCGCGGCTTTGCGGCCTTCTGCAGGCCTAGGCTTCATTCTGTACTCTGGCGCCATCTTGTGGTGGCCGTTGGTATGACAAGTCAACCAGCAATGCTTGCCTGTTTCACTGCCCGCCCATCTCCTTCCCTTTACTTAGACGTTAACCCCCAAACATTATATATATTTTTTATTCTAACACCCTAGAGAATAAAATGGCGGTCGTTGCAATACTTTCTGTCACACCGTATTTGCGCAGCGGTCTTACAAGCGCACTTTTTTGAGGAAAAAAATACACTTTTTTAAATTAAAAAATAAGACAACAGTAAAGTTAGCCGAATTTTTTTTTATATTGTGAAAGATAGTGTTACGCTGAGTAAATTTGATACCCAACATGTCACGCTTCAAAATTGCGTCCGCTCGTGGAATGGCGACAAACTTTTACCCTTTAAAATCTCCATAGGCGACATTTAAAAAATTCTACAGGTTGCATGTTTTGAGTTACAAAGGATGTCTAGGGCTAGAATTATTTCTCTCGCTCTACCAATCGCGGCGATACCTCACATGTGTGGTTTAAACACTGCTTTCATATGCGGGCGCTACTCGCGTATGCGTTCGCTTCTGCACGAATTGGTCGTTAAAAAAAAACCTGGCTCCTAACTTTTTTAGCTGGCTCCTAGATTCCAAGCAAATTTGTCAAGCCCTGACCAAAAGTATTAGGACGTCTGCCTTTACGTGCACATGAACTTTTTTTTTTTCAGTACATTTTTATTAAGAGATCAAAACGGGATACAGCTGCCAAAAATGGGTAACACAAAAGGGAAATGTTACATAGATTAAGGCATAATCACAATATAATAGTTTTTCCCAAGGTGGTAATGAACCGTTTACTGAAAATATGATGGAAGATAAGTAACATTCATCTGATCTCAGAATTTATGGGGGAGAACAAGAACAAACAGGAAAGTTGAGAACTGAATGGGTCATCTAATATAATCTAGGGAAGAGAAAGGATGGGGAAAAGGAATGGAATATTGGTGAATGGAGGAGGGGTGGGAATAAAGGGAGGGGGGAGGACAAGAGAAGGAAAAGACCAATATAGATGTTTTTCTTAGTCCAATTATGTAAGTTAGAGCACTGGTACTAAGGCCCCTTTCACACTGGGGCGGTTTGCAGGCGCTATTTTGCTAAAAATAGCGCCTGCAAACCGAGCCTAAACAGCGGCTCCTTTCTCTCCAATGTGAAAGCCCCGAGGGCTTTCACACTGGAGCGGTGCGCTAACAGGACTTAAAAAAAAGTCCTGCTAGCCGCATCTTTGAAGCAATGAGAGGAGCGGTGTGTTTACCGCTCCTCAACCGCTCCTTCCCATTGAAATGATTGGGATACCGCGGTAATACCGCCCGCAAACCGCGGCTGTAGCCGCGGTTTGCGGGTGGTATTAATCCTTTTTCAGCCGCTAGCAGGGGTTAAAACCGCACCGCTAGCGGCCGAATACCTCTGCAATCCCGACAGTATAGCGCCGCTAAAAATAGCGGCGCTATACCGCCACCGCACCCACCGCCCCAGTGTGAAACCGGCCTAAGAGCAACGACCATAGTATAAAATATACAACATAGGGCTAACGGGGTGAGTAGTGGTGGAAAATTCCATTTGAGATAATGATGATGATAATGCTGGTGATAATGATAATGATGATGATGGCTGCTCACCTATGAAGTTCAGGCAGAAATAGATGAGGCCATGTGGGGAAAGAGTTAACAGGGCTGTCCAAGCAGGTAAGAGTAGAAAAATGAAAAGACTGGATCCGAAAGAGGAAATTCTAGATTTGTCTTTGTTGTAGAGTTGCAGCAGTCCATGGGACTTAGGAGAAGACCTGTTCTCTTCTGAAGAGAGGGGTGCTGACATGAATGCTTGCCATCTCCTAAGGAAGCGTTTATTGGAGGGAACCAAGGAAACGTCCAAGAGAGTTTTTTCTACATGAGCAGCAATAGTTCTCATTTGAGTTGGGTGATAGTTAGGTGTGAGGTTGAAGTCCATTGTTTCAAGATGGTTCTTTGGGCAAGTAAGAGCCAGATGAGAATCCAAGGTTTGTGATGGAGGGTCATTCTGGCAAAAAGTTGTGCCTGAGGAAAGGGATTCCAAAATCCAAAAACTAGAAGGAAAAGGTCTTTTGGAATTTGGAGTGAGGTGACTTCTGATATAAACGAGAGGACTTGGTGCACATGAACTTTAATGGCATCCCAGTTTTAGTCCATAGGGTTCAGTATTGAGTTGGCCCACCCTTTGCAGCTAAAACAGCATCAGCTCTTCTGGGAAAGCTGTCCACAAGGTTTAGGAGTGTGTCTATGGGAATGTTTGACCATTCTTCCAAAAGCGCATTTGTGAGGTTAGGCACTGATGTGGATGAGAAGGCCTGGCTCGCAGTCTCAGCTCTAATTTATCCCAAAGGTGTTCTATCGGATTATTGTCAAGACATTGTGCAGGCCAGTCGAGTTACTCCACCCCGAAACTCGCCCACACATGTCTTTGTGGACCTTGCTTTGTGCAATGGTCCAAATCATTTGGTGGAGGGGGGGTTATGGTGTGGGGTTGTTTTTCAGGGGTTGGGCTTGCCCCCTTAGATCCAGTGAAAGTAACTCTTAAGGCGTCAGCATATGAAGACATTTTGGACAATTTCA
Organism: Rana muscosa; assembly: GCA_029206835.1. Taxonomy (NCBI): domain Eukaryota; kingdom Metazoa; phylum Chordata; class Amphibia; order Anura; family Ranidae; genus Rana; species Rana muscosa. The sequence goes on from CM055117.1 coordinate 589,341,216, forward strand.
TGCTCCCAACTTTGTGAGAACAGTTTGGGGATGGCCCCTTCCTGTTCCAACATGACTGTGCATCAGTGCACAAAGCAAGGTCCATAAGGATATGGGTATGCCAGTTGGGTGTGGAGGAACTTGACTGGCCTGCACAGAGCCCTGACCTCAACGCGAATGAACACCTTTGGCCTGACCTCACAAATGTGCTTCTGGAAAAATGGTCCAAAATTCCCATAGACAAACTCCTAAACCTTGTGAACAGTCTACACACAAGAATTGAAGCTTTTATAGCTGCAAAGGGTGGACCAACTCAATATTGAACCCTACAGACACTGGGGTTGATTTACTAAAACTGGAGAGCGCAAAATCTGGTTTAGCTGTGCATGGTAGCCAATCAGATTCTAACTTAGGTTTGTTCAATTAAGCTTTGGCAATAAAACCTGGAAACTGATTGGTTTCTTTGCAGAGCTGCACAAGATTTTGCGCTCTCCAGTTTTAGAAAATCAACCCCTAAGACTGGGATGCCATTTGTGTAACGGCAGGCGTCCCAAAACTTTTGGTAATATAGTGTATGTGGTGTGAAGGGAACACAGTTGTTTCTATTTTCCTTTGCACTGAGCCTGCATTGATCTATGTATCCCAACATACATGGTATGATTGAGCTCTTTATACTGTAGTTTAAATTGCTGCCTGCTCAGATTTTTTTCTATATATGCAGTTAAATACAAATACTATTTATTACTGAACACATTCAGCAGTAACTGATTGTAATGTTTTTTAGATATAGATGGATTAGATCCTGATTTTAGACGTAAATTGTGAGTTAATAGGACACTTGTGAGAACACAGTATATCATGAATAATTTCTCATGAGGTCTGTTATCAGCGGGCCAAGGCAATTCTTGTATGCTAACATTTTACAAGCACTTAGGCTCCAGACTGTTTTAATCTGTTGGTTCACAAAGGGGTGGCAGAATAAATGCATCTGGTTATTGAACAGTTTAGTGTCATTAACTCAGAAATTGTATTTAGATTGTCTGCATAGGCAAACCTTATGACCTCTAAGAGCAGCCATTTAGGGTAATATATTTCTCCTTCATAATATGAACAAGGTGAAATGCAAGTGTGTACAGCACAGCATGAACCCACAAGCTCCTGTCTTGTACCCCTTTGAGAAATTGATTAAAACACAATTTAAAGTAAAATAAGATGTCAGATCAAAATTAAGCTCCCGTCTCAAGTATTCCACATACCGTGGGTTTATACTTAGTTCCTCAAGTGTGTTGTTTCACAGGTTTTACCAAGTTCCAATGAGCCATTTATCAGAATTTAACTCTATCATGGGCACCATCAGGAATTTAAAATATAGAAATAGCAAGTTGAACATTTAATCTCCAAACTCATTTTTGGTCATGTTGTAGCCATGAGATGTCCCCTTTAGATGCTATATCACCTAACACCTATATACAAATTTAGAAGGCCAATTCATTTGTTAGACACATGCATAAATGGATAGTGTGACGGGAGTCACTTTGGGTGGAACCCAGCTTACCTTAGAGAGCTCTGGAAACCCATTTTTCAGCTCCCCAGGTCCCTCTTATGTGTAAGTCACCCTGTGTCTATTAGGGGCACAGGGTGACCTAAGAAGCCCAGCCTGGTCTGCCCTATCCAGACTCCCAGTTCAACCACACCGGACTCAGCATTCCGTTTTACCCCTGTTATTCTGGGTCTTATATGTGTGGTTTGTGTTGAAAGTTGAAGGGGCTTGTTTACTTGGAACACTGATATATATCAACAATCTCCCTCAAGAAATATATGAAGATAAATAATTCCATCTTTCAGACTGCTAGAATATTGCAGGAGTGTCTCACAGACCAGTGCTAGATAGTTTGAGGCGGGGTGGGGGTTGTTATGTGTTTATTGTTAAGTGGCTGTATCCCATTGTTCTATTGTTTCTGTCAGGCTTGGGAGCAGACTATGATGGACTGTATTTGCTTATGTGGATTAGTTTAAGGGTGAATGAAATCACTGTCAGCTAGACATGTGCAATTTGTTTAGTTCCGAATTCGTTTTTTAACTAATTTCGGAAATATCTGAATTAACGAAAATCTGTTTAACAAATTTTTCCAAATATTCATAAATTCAAATATTCGAAAATTCGTACATTCATAAATTCGTACATTCGCACATTCGTAAATGCTTAAATTCGTAAATTTGTAAATTTGTAAATTCATAAATTAGTAAATTCGTAAATCTGAAATAATAATTAACTACCGTATATACTCGAGTATAAGCCCACCCGAATATAAGCCGAGGCAACTAATTTTACCACAAAAAACTGGGAAAACGTATTGACTTGAGTATAAGCCTAGGGTGTCCATCTGCATGCCTCACTTTGCCTCACTGTGTCCATGTGCATGCCTCACTGTGTCCATGCCTCACTGTGTCCATGCCTCACTGTGCCCATGCCTCACTGTGCCCATGCCTCACTGTGTCCATGCCTCACTGTGTCCATGAATAGACTGACGTTTAACATGGGAGTCTATGGAAGGGGTGCCCGGCTTTGAAAAATCGGTGCTCCCCGGCCGTAGGTCCCCCGGACAACAAATTTTGCACACTTATAGAGGAAGAGGGGCAAAATGTGTGCCAAGTTTGGGGTTCCAGAGGACCTATGGCCGGCCGGTACCGGGTCCGCAAATTCCGGGAGATCAATCGCAAAAAGGTGACTCGAGTATAAGCCGAGGGGGGCATTTTCAGCACAAAAAAAATGTGCTGAAAAACTCAGCTTATACTTGAGTATATACGGTAATAATAACTTAACTATTACTAACTATTAAATTATAGGTATTGTAATTTCCTTTCAAATTTGGCTGTTAGTGAACGAATGCCATATCTAAACGAATGGAACGTAATGAATTAATAATAATAAATAACAATAATAATAATAATAAAAACTTTTTATTATTATTATTATTATTATTTATTATTAATTTGTTCCGTTCCATTTGTTTAGATGCGGCATTTGTTATTTCAGGTAATTCGTATTTTCGGATAAATTCGTATTCGTTACGTTTACTAACAGCCAAATTTGAAAGGAAATTACAATACCTATAATTTAATATATATTTAATATAATTTAATAGTTAGTTATTATTTCAGATTTTCAAATTTTCGGGTTTTCGGGTTTCGAATTTCAAAATTTTCTGAATTTTCGAATTTACGAATGTACGAATGTTCAAATTTACGAATGTACGAATTTACGAAAGTAAGAATGTACGAATTTACGAATTGCGATCATAACGAGTGACCTGAAAAAAAAAAAAATAATAATAATTTTTTGGCAGTGCACATGTCCACTGTCAGCTATTGGTTGCTAGAGGGGGATTTCTCCAACAGCCCTGTCTGCTGATAAGACTGTCTACTGTTGAAAAGTTTGAATGTACCCGTGTCTCTTGTTACTGAATGTAGTTTACCCCGCCCTGTGTCATTATGCAAAGAAGGGGGATTGTCCCAGAGTGTATAGCTATTTGTATCTGTTTCAAAAAACTTATTGAACTCTTATGTTTCTTACCACCCTACACTGAGTTACGGCTAGTGACTGGGTGGTCTAAGGGATCTTGGATCATGTTGGTACCGGGCAAGGGAAGCTTATATGGTGAACATACTCCTCTTGAGTACGAGGTCCATCACAGATAGACATCATTAACGTTGTGTTGATTTTTTATCTGGCATTGCCAAACCTCTCTTTTTCACAACATAAGAAGCTGCCTTTCCTCCAGTTACAGGTGATCTATTATGCAGTACATATAACACCTAGTGCTTTCCCTCAAAAAGTGCATCTGTATATGAAAGTTTTTCCCAAGCCTGGATTTGCCGTTAGCGTCAGTAGGCCTCGGCTTATAGAGAAAACAAAATGCTGCTTTTTCTGAATACACTTTACCCATTATCAGTGGAAATACAGTCATGCTATATTAGCTTATTTTTACTTTCTATTAGCTCATTTTCACAATATTCTAAGACACACCAAAATCATTATTGTAAAACGGATGATCCTAGCGGAGCGGTATTTGCTTTTGGGGCAAAGATTTTGTGCCTGCAATGAATAGAAAATATTCCAATTTGTTCTTTTGTTTTTAAGACCCTGGACAGAAGAGAATCAATATGCAAATCATGAGAGATCACTCAAAGTGATTCAACTTGAATTTACAAGTATACAATTCCATTTTAAAAACTGAAAAATCTAATTTATATTCATATAATCCAAGGGGAGGTTTCATCCTCCCATATTCCCTTCTCATCTAAATGCTGAATAGGTAGTGATAACAGTACAAAGTGTAGCGCGCTAACTAAAGCACCACAGCAATCACCTGTATTGCTTTGTCTATTTTTTAAGAAGCCCTGTCACCAGACCATTCATTCCTACAACAATCTCCCCATAACAGTACATGTGAAATTATTATTTTTATGCATGTTATTGATCTGTAAAAAAAACTCCCTTGTGTTGACACCCTAAAGTTCTGAGACTGCAGCTGGGTGCCACTATCTTAAACGTGATGTCAAAAGCCCTGGCAAACTTAGAGCTGGCATTCACGTGACACTATAGTAGTGGTTCCAAACCTCAGTCCTGAAGTACCAACAGGTAATATATTCAGGACTTTATTCACCTTGTACAGGTGCTTTAAATCGGTGTCAGTGGTTTGGTATTCATGACAGATATTTTATCTAAGGAAATTTCACAAAACTGGGTGCTCTTGAGAACTGGGGTTGGTAACCACTGCTCTATATTATTCCCCTTCATTCCTCTCCTTGCTGCTACATTAAAGGGGACGGAGGTGTTGGGCCAGCATACTCTCAAAAAAGGAGAGGGCTATGACATACAAGGTGGAAGGGGAAATTGTGGCTGTGCTAGGAACTTGACACGCTTTCTGGAGTGGTCAAAGATCAGACACACATTGCAAATTAATACAAAATCATTTACAGAAAGGAAAAACAGTGCAAGTAAGCATTTCAAATATATGCATTTCTGTGCTTTTACCTGCAATTTTGGTGACAGGGTCTCTTTAGGTCACAGCCTAAAATGTTTAGTTTGTAATACTAATAAGGCGTGCAGTGGAAATGAAATGCTAGCATCTAGACTTGTGCACAATGGAAAAATTCGTTCCGTTTCGGTTCGTTTCTTTCCGGTCCTGTTGATTCGTAATCATTCGTAATTTTGCTAGACGGGATTTTTCGTGTTCGGACTCATTCGTATTTTTGCAAGCGACATTTTTCGTTGAATTTTTTGTTGCTTTATAATTCGTACTTTCGGTAGAGTACGTTGTTTTTCGTTGATTCTGGACACAACTCCTACTTTCGTAACTTTTTTTGGGTTCGTTGATTCGTAATTTTCCGTGTCTCTCTCACAATGACGCTGCCTATTATGCCTAATGTGCTTCGAATGGATTTGTACTTTTCTAAATACATAGCGGTTATTTGTAACGATTCGAAATCTCGTATTTTACTTTCGTTTTTTACATGCGGCTATAGGCTCCGCCCCTGTACACCATTTTGAGAGGGTTCAGCACGGTGAGGGAGAAGCAGAGAGCAGAGCAGAGTGAGTGTTATTGTGCTTCAAATGGATTCGAAATCTCGTATTTTACTTTCGTTTTTTCATGCGGCTATAGCCTCCGCCCCCTGTACACCATTTTGAGAGGGAGTTCAGCATGGTGAGGGAGAAGCAGAGAGCAGAGTGAGTGTTATTGTGCTTCGAATGGATTCGTACATTCGTAACTTTTTTCATAACGAATTATGCCGAAGACCTTCGGGCATTCGCTATTTTGCGGTATAATTTATTTCGGATTCGGTTTTATTCGTAATTGCTCTGTTCGGAAATTCGAATGCTTCCGAATGTCCGAAAGTTGCTAAATTCGGACGAATTTCGATTCGTTACGAAACGAATTGCACAAGCCTACTAGCTTCTTCCAACAGCTATTCTCTAAAATTTGCCAATTATTTCTTGTACTACAAACAAGTGACCAAGGTGCTGGACCATGAATTCTAAAAGTTTATTTATTAGCTAAAACTTACATGTCTTGGAACACAGTGGAGGGAGTGAGTGGGAATCCGCAGATTGTCACAGCACAGATCAGGGGGAGACAGCAGGCTGGGTGGTGGTAAACCGAAGCACGTAACGTGACCCCTGATGAACACAGACGCTGCTGACAAAACACATTGGGGCAGGTAATACTTGACACATCACTTCTGCCATTCCTTGGCGCGTAGGTGGAACGCAATCGGCTCCCCTGCTTTTTTTCTATGAGCTTATCTTGATCTACTTTGTCGTAAGTACAATTTTAGCTGTTTACATAACATTTTAAAAACGTATTACACTAAAAGGAGTTCCTTTGTTTCTTTTTGAATCTATGGTTTACCATACTACTACCTGGCGGGTGTGCTACTTTGTGAACCGGTACCCTGGAGATTTTCTGCCTGACATGCCGGTTATGACTACCTGTCATTGGTGTTGTATACCTTTGGTGAGTAGAATGTTTGCCTAGGGGCTGGTGGAAGAAGGCACTTGTGAATTTGCACACTTTTTGGATTAACTGTTAAGATGATATCACCATCACTTCTTTGGACTTATTTTGGTGGCGGTGTATGGACAATTTTTGTATAATATATACATTTTTTCATTATTATTTTTATTGCCTATTCATATGTTTGTATTTGATGTTTGTGTTGAGTGTCGTATGAAACCACAGTTGTTTCCTTTGTATCACTTATGCCATTGAGCTTTATTACGAGCTGCTTTATCACAGATTTATTTATAAGACGTTGTTTGAGGTGACCCAGGGTGCGCAGGTTGAAGGGGTGTCTCTATCCCCCTCTTTTTCAATAATCTGTGCGGTGACAGTCTGTGGATTCCCTATCACCTCCCCCACTGTGTTCGAAGACATCCATGTAAGTTTTAGCTAATGCTTAATCAATAAACTTTTAGAATTCATGGTTCAGCGCCTTGGTCACTTGTTTGCAATTCTCTGTAGATCTTCCACCAATCTTTCCATTTTTAAGAAACACTATCATAGTTGCTAATCCTCTGCAACCATTTTACTGCTATTTCTAGAGTTGACAATTGCTCTTTCCTCGCAACCTTTTTGCAGCCACTTCATATGCATGACTAACTCCTTCCAGCAGTCCATTGTGAGCGCTTGAGTGGGAGTCTAATGGCACTTTTGTTTTTTATTTCTTGTACTAGTTTTGTCTTTGTTGTTTCAATTATCCTTTATCTCTTTATCCCAAGAGTTGTTTCCAAATAATTAAAGTGTATATATATACATTAAGGGCATTTTTTTGTTTGTTTTGCTGTCTGTGTCCCATTAAAGCGGAGGTCCACCCAGAAAATTTTTTTGCACTAAAAATCATAAAAAAAAATAAAAAAATTTATAGAATTTTTTTTTTATACTCACCCGAAATACCCGTTGCTATGCGGAAGTCCCTAATCTGCCTCTTCCTTTGCCTTGTGAGTCTCCTTCTGCTTCCTCATCTTGTAAATGGGGCGCGCTGCTTTCTGGGAACTGTGTGTAATCCCAGAGAGCAGCCGCCGATTCACAAAGCGCCGTGCGAGTCGCGCATGCGCAGTAGGAAAAGGGCAGTGAAGCCGTAAGGAGGGGGCCCGAAATCGCAGGCGCCTAGGACAGGTAAGTGTTCTTATTAAAAGTCAGCAGCTACAGTTTTAGTAGCTGCTGACTTTAAAAAAAAATCGCGGGTGGAGCTCCGCTAAGTAGATTTCATGTCTTGTCCTAGAGAAACAACAGGAAAACAGAGCAAATCTTCACAAATTGATGGAATTTCCATTCTCAGAAAGTTGTCATCAGAGCATTTGTCCTTATTGGAAGATTTGCTCTTAGATTTGGATTTACTCTTAGATTTCTCATTTCTATCTCAGTGACAATTGTCATTAGACCATCAGAGGGTCTAATCCCACCCTACCAAAACTTAAAACAATAAATGTTCTTCCGTCATATATTTACATACACTGTAAAGCCAATTTAAGACAATTTCTTGTCCTAAAAATATCCACATCTGGTAAGCAACCACCAGCTGTGAGAGTGCCACCTGTTATACTGCAAAAAGGTCTTTTACAAGCTAATTTCCCTGAAAACAAAACACCAGCTGGTCAAGTAAAATCCACCTTAACTGGCATTAATGCTACCAATTAAGCTGAGTAAAACAATGATGACAATATGAATGGTTTGCTTCCAAGCTATACATGAAAACGTTTCAATATCAATAGTTAACATCACAAACAAATGTGACATCGGAAACTTTCTTTCTACTAAAATTCAATACAGGTCCTTCTATTAGAGACTGGAATTAAGCTGTAATTAGTAGAGCAAATACTGTAGTCCAAATGAGATGCCTATAATCATTAACTTCATGGTAAAGTGATTTCACATGCACTTTCCATCATTATTGTTTGATGCTGCCACATTTATTAAGGCGTACAACACCTTGGAGAATACGGGGATTAACACTAGGTACACAAGTCTTTTTTAATTGCTTAGCAATTGGAAGCAAAGACAGATGTAGGGATATGTTTTTAAATTTTTAATGTATCAGATGGTTATGGTAAATTACATATTTTAGAAGGAATTCTTTATTTAAAATGCATAGTGCAATTTGTATTATGGCACATAGTGGTGACAATAGTAGGGACAAGTTCTTTACGACCAAAGGAAATGATGCTCAATGTGTACCCCATGTAAAGGCTCCTGCTCACTGTCTTATAACCCTGTGCATTGCTCTAATCTTCCAATGGCCCCTTTCACACTACCGCTACTTCAAAGCCGCGTGATTTTGCAGTGTTTTTACCGCGATTTTGACACGATTTCAGGGAGGCTTGAGGTCTATGAATCTGAACCCGCATCAAAGTCAGACCAAAGTAGTGCAGGGATTACTTTGAAGTCGGCATAACTTGAAAATCATGGGGAACGACTTTGTGTAGGACAAGTTGTACAAGTGTGAAAGGGGCCTTAAGTTCACCTAGAATCTAATTGTACAATCTTTTCCAGCAACTATGTAGTGCAATGGATACAGATTGACTGGATAGATTTGGTAGGTCCTTATCATACATACAATTGGTAATTGTACAAAGATCGTACGGTTAGATTGTAATGTGTATGCATTAGAGAAATAATGGCTCCTGCAGTTTCTTACTCCGAGAGATAAGATGTGCCTGTAGTAATACTTCCTCAACTACAATCCCTTGCTTAGACTGGGTATCACAGGCATGTAGGGAGGGAAGAAAAATCATAGTTTCTGTCTCCGTGATCCATAGTAAGTCCAGTTACTGCGGAGCTGAGGATATTTCTGGTGAACATCTCTAAAGATTTTTGAGTAGTTGATGTGACAATAGGAATCATTCATGTGCCAGTAGCAGGCAGAGGTTCATGCTTTCAGTCATATCATCATTATTTGGTACATGATAATGTTAAACCCACCGTGCCAAAGGTATACTATCAGTAGTAATATATTATGGTAAATTACAAAATTACCACTTGAGACAACATTTTTTTATACTTAGCATATTGGCTGTATACATTATAGACAAGCATGTTATATTGTTAAATGAATAGGAACCGGCGCCAATGTGTAATAAATGTAAATAAGTAACAAGTGCAGCTCCAAAATTAGTGGTACTAATACAAAATGAATGAAAGTGAAATGGCGCAGCAGGTTAAAAGAAATGTCATATATATTCAAAAGTCTATAATGGTTGCAGATTAATAAACACAATCTGTTCTAAGGTATAATAAAGTGAAAACAGTGCTTGATTCGGGTGTTGGATGTTAGAAGACCCGAATCAAGCACTGTTTTCACTTTATTATACCTTACTACAGACTGTGCAACCATTTTGGACTTTTGAATATATATTTTTGACACTTATGAAATTTCCTTTAACCTGCTGCGCCCTTTCACTTTCATTCAAGCATGTTATATACTGTATGAATATTGACCCATGTTATTGAACAGCAGAAGTGTACAGGATGAGACAAAATGCAAACTGTCTGTGTCCAGGGGCGCTCATCCATTCCTGTACACATGTAACCCCTCAGGTGTGCGGTTACATGGTTGTCAGCCCTTTATTGATTTGTACAGGCTGCTGGCTACGATTGTACGCAAACACCTGTGACGTGATGTGTGGCCCTCTGCATCCCTATAAATGGGGCCTTACACTGCACAAACACTATGATGGCTGACTATGGTAACCACCCTGGCGGTATGATTATGTCAGATTTTTGCGACTCAAGGCGGTACAATTGTTTTGCATAGAAATTTGCCGTTTTATATTGTAGGCCTGTAATTCTTAGTAATAATAACACACTTAAATCTGTCCAAACAAGAGTTTAGTAGACATCCCGGGTATGATAAAGTTTGAAACACAAAATCATCAATTATAATATAATAAATAACTATAAATAATTATAAAAAATAATAATATAATAATAATAAAATAAATTTTGACTGAGCAATATGTAGGTTACACCCTACTAAGCCATGTGAACATCACCTATATAGTATTTTTGGACATATACATGTTTGGACTTATCCTCTATTACTAGGGCGACTGCGGCCGTCTCTTCTCCTGGGACACAGAAGTGCTCCAATCCGGGTGGCCTCGGAGGAGAGACGACCCTGTACTGATGTTTTCTCATTCACTCTTACTATCACTGTGATGAATCTCGTTTCTTGTACTCTTCTATATTTTATCATATCCTACCGTCGTTGCACGACGAACATTGTTAAATGTTCTTGTACTTTATGTAAGGAAAACATTTTTCAATAAAGAATGATTTAAAAAAAAAAAAATAATAAAATAAATTTCCCCACGATTCACTATTGCTCAATTCTGCAAGTGTTCTAATTTATTATTGCTGTTTTCTAGCTGGTCTAAAACTGCTTTTGACGTAAAGGGACACTTATTGGTTGCCCTAGGCAATCCCAAGTTTCCAGGCAGAAAGAACAGTATATATAATATAAAAGTGCATGCAGGGCATTGGACAAAGCACTAGGGACAAAAGGGAGGTGAAATTATTTGATACAGTAATGTAATCTGTAAGATTACAGTGTACTGTATATGTTATGAATGTTGTACTTTTTGAATTTGCCGCTGGGCTCCGCCTCCTGTGCGTTGTGACGCTCGCAGGAAATGGAGTCTGGCACACAGAGGCATCGGGCGGAGGACAGAGCCCGAGGACACAGCAGGGGGACATCGCAGGATCCTGGGGACATGGTAAGTAACCTGCACCAGGATTCTGCAATGCAATCCCGAGTGTGGCTCGGAGGTTACCACTAATGGTACTGAAATATCACCCCGAGCCACACTCGGGAAAACCACCAGGGAGGTTAAAGGGGTTGTAAACCTCTCTGTGGAAGTTGTATCTATAGGTAAGCCTATAATAAGGCTTACCTATAGGTACTGTAAATATCTCCTAAATATGCGCAGTTTAGGAGATATTTACTGTGTTTTGCATGCCGTTTCTTCTTGAGCGAGTGCCGTGACTGGTGACTCTCGCGTGCATGCGCGGGAGTGACGTCACGCGGCTTCGGCCAGTCACAGAGCCAGAGTCCGTGGATGAACATGGATGCGGCCTGCAGCGGGGACGGCGCGGGCTTCGTTTGCAGGCTAGTGTCACATAATGTGCTAGTATGCATACTAGCACATTATGCTTTTACTTTGCAGGGGCAAAGAAAGGAAGTAAAACCCATCAGGGTTTACTTCCTCTTTAATGTTTAATCTTTAATCTTTTATTCTCTAGTAACTTGAATATAAAAGTTACCCAACAACAGGTGTGCCAGTTCCAATCTGGTCAGCTTGCTTTTATATCTTAATGCATTTTGGCATGCAGTGTCAATTATTATTTCTATCTCAGAAGAAAATAGTACAGTCAAAGTGAAAAGAATATACCCTTTTTCTCAGAGGAAAAAGAAACAAGTCAATATTTGCTAAAAATTAAAATAACACCGAAGACTACAGCTAAGGCCCGAGGGGGTTAAATTGCTGGCCAGCAAAAAAAAAAGTGTCCATATCATCCAGGCAGTGACAAAGGCATCTGAAGACTTGAGACCCAGCACTACAAGTTAACCAATTGCCAACTGCCCCATAGCAGTTTTACTGCTACAGTGTGGCCACGCTGCACAGGATCATGTATATATACATGATCCTGCACTTTGGGTGTCGTACGTGAATGTGGGCCGCCGGTGGCTCGCTCCCGCTGTGATTCTCTGTGATCAGCAGGTCCCACAGACCCGATGTCTGCTGGCATCTGCTGATCGTTCGGTATGTAAACAAGGCAGATCGCCGTTCTGTCAAAAGGGAAGGCATTGATCCTGTGTTCCTGTAAAGCAGGAACATGGATCAATGCCTTCCCCTAATAAAAGCACTTCCTATACTGGTAGAAAACACTGGCTAGGCACATAGTTAACCCTTTAATCGCCCTGATGTTTAACCCCTTCCCAGCAGGTGTCATTAGTACAGAGACAGTGCATATTTTTAGCACTGATCACTGTATTAGTGTCACTGGTCCCCAAAAAGTGTCAAAAGTGTCAGTTAATGTCCCGACTACCTGCCACAACATCGCAGTCCTGCAGTCAGCTATAAGTTGCTGATTGCCATAGAAAAGAAAAATATCCCATAGTTTGTAGACGGTATAACTTTTGCGCAAACCAATCAATATACGCTTATTTGGATATTTTTACCAAAAATATGTAGCAGTATACATATTGTCCTAAATTGATGAATACATTACATTTTTTCATTGGATGTGTTTTATAGCAGAAAGTAAAAAATATTTTTTTTTTCAAAAAATGTTGACCTTTTTTGGTTTATATGGTGATCAAATACCGCCAAAAGAAAGCTCTACTTCTGGGGAAAAAAGGACAAAAATGTTGTTTGGGTACAGCGTCGCACGACCGCGCAATCGTCAGTTAAAGTAACGTAGTGCCGGTTCGCAAAAAATGGCCTGTTCATGAAGGGGGGTAAATCTTCCGGAAAGCAAGCAGTTGAAGGAGCTTAAAGGTAGTTTTTTTTTTTAAATCAAGTGATTAGTGGGGTTCACAGGTAGCTTTGGGGGCTGGCATTTCCAGATGCGCTTATTCAGTTTACTACTTCCCTACCATCGGTCACTGAGCTGGAACGAGCATGTGACCTACTAGGTAATAAAACCCAGATCCTGCAGCATTAAACCAACCTAGCTTCGATAACTCCATTATCACCATCCCTAATGGCTCCCTCTTGAGCTTGTCAACCTTTACTACCAAGAATTATATTACCGTACTTTTAAATATAGGGTAGCGTATGACCAGCAGTTTGAGTAGCTAAAAATGATTTCTTACATTTTACAGTTGACTAATAATAAACCTAATTAAAACGTGTCATGAGAGGTGCATAGAGTTTACCATTGTTTCCTGTGAAAAAGCTTGTCGCCTGGCTGCTATGCTGATCTCTTGTTTCAGTATTTCGAGCCACTGAATAAATTTGAAGAGTTCTGACATTTCTTTGAGGTTCTTTTATACTTTTTCGGAGTCAGTGACTCTATAAATATTGAAGCAAGTGGTTTAGCACAGCAGCAAGGAAACTAGAACTGTCAGATAGAGGTGACCAATGTCACACCCCATATATTACACATGACAGGTTTACTTGGAAACCAATTGTAGTGGCAAAGCAACTGTATTGTGCAGAAGTAACAATAACGTCGGCATCCAGGCGTGTTCTACTAATTACATTGCTGGAAGTAGTGAAAATAGTTTCTTTATTAGCACTTTCAGATTTTAATTGTGGTGCTGTTGAGATCCTGGTTTACATCTTAATTCGATAAAAATAAGTGTATAGATTTAGATGTCATGTTATACACTCAGTTTTTTTAAGTCAACCCATCCTTTGTTTCCAGGGCTGACTAAGACTCAGTGGGATTGGTTTCAGTGGTGCCCCCCCGTCTCCTCAGCCCACCACCGCACACCATGCCCCTCAGGTTGCTGGCTTATTTACCCTGTGCAGGTCACAGCTCAGCAGACACACACAAGGAAGGTGTGAGGAGCGGGGATGCCTGCTGCTGGCAGAGAATGAACAATGAATCCATTGGCGGCAGCTTCCCCCCTCCGTCTCCTCCATGTCCTGGCCTCCATGTCCCCTCTCCGTTTTCTCCTCCTAGCCAATCGGGTTTTCGTACTCCTAGCCAATAGGGTCTCAGGAGCAAATTTGTGATTGGCCAGGAGGAGAAACAGGAAGACATTAGTGAATATTAACTTGCTAATGTCACACCAGTGGGTAGGCTCTGGGCGCAGTGCTCTGCGACCAGAGCCCACCCTTTTTTTAAGCCAATTAGAGCCTCAAGGCTCTAATCATGTGCTTCTAAAAAAAAAAACCCTATTGAAATCCATGCGTCCGATGCCCTGAATGTAGATTAGGGGCCGGATACATGGATAGGGGAGGCGGCGCCCATGCGCCCCCTATGGACCGGCCGCCACTGCTTCTAACTTCAGCTTTTATATATATATATGTCGCTTTAAATACTTATAGAATAATGGAAATTGGTTGAAGCTTCTACACTGCTCTTAGTCAACATTTTTATGCAATAAACTGACGTTGAAATTTGCTCCAACTGGAAATGATGGAACTAGTAGGGAACCATGGCACCCCGTACATACTTCCCTCACTGCATCCTGGAAATGACCACTACAGGTGCAGCTGGTAAGGGAAACGACCAACAGTCCAGAGCAAAATCCACTCACCTAAGAATATTACTGTCTTATGGTGAATCTTTATATACACAAGGCTGTGGTGCGTTACCATATGCACTTTACTATGCATTATGTTGTGTATTAAGATGCATTGTTGTAGGGCAGCCCATTCAATTTTAATGGAGCTCATTTTTTTTTTCCAGCACACCACAATGCACAGAGGGCAAAACAATGCATTGTAACGCATAAACCGTGGCGGATTTAGGTGCCGTCCGTTTATTTTGAAAGGCACCCCAATGGAGATCCCCAATACAATACAACTGACCTGTGTATGGGAGCCTTCTGTGTGTTGTGGTGTACTTAGAAGGAAAAAAGAAAGATGCAGGTCTTTATGAGGTACATTCTGCTGCTCTGGGCTGCCTTTCTACAACACATGTAAGAAATCTCCTTACCTACCTCTGCCTGCAAAGTTTACTTTACCTTTTATATACACAGTTTAAAGGTATTTAAATTTAGGTATTAAGTTACTCTAGCAAAAAAAAAATTGAATTTGAGGAATGCATATCTTCATAGAGCTTGTTTATATATTCTGTCCATGTAAAACCCTATGTGTCTGTGAGCATCATCTGCAGAAGAGATTCGGAGCTTTCATCAAACTGTCAAAGGGATTTGTGACCAAAATGTTCACAGCAGTGAAAAATAGAATTCCCCCAAGTCTCCCTGGTTTAAAGCAATGGTCCGCAGCTCAGCATAAATCAGCACAACAGCCTAGGAAATTTTATGATGAATAACAAAAATATACCAGAATTAGTCAAATAAATGGCTGGGTTTTAACATTTATTTTACATTTCAAATGCTCGGGAATAAATCAAGGGTCTCAAATTGGCGGCCCTCAAGCTGTTGGGAAACTACAAGTCCCATCATGCCTCTGCCTGTGGGAGTCATGCTTGTAATTGTTATGCCGCGTACACACGGCCGTCTTTTAATCTCATTGAAAAAAACAACGTTTTTCTCGACGTGATTCTTCTCAAGCTTGCCTTGCCTACACACTATCATGAAAAAAAATGCTCGCGCAAAGCGTGGCGACGTACGAAATGTACGACGGCACTATAAAGGGGAAGTTCTTTTCGGATGGCGCCACCCTTTGGGCTGCTTTTGCTGATCCTTGTGTTAGTAAAGTTTGGTGAAAGACGATTTGTGCTTTTCAGCTTCGTGCTCTTCAGTCCGTTACAGCGTGACGAATGTGCTATCTCCATTACGAGCGCTAGTTTTACCAGAACGAGCGCTCCCATCTCATCACTTGCTTTTGAGCATACGCGTTTTTTTCATGTCGTTAAAGTCTACACACGGCCGTTTTTCATGACGAGAAAAACGACGACATGAAAAACGACGAGAAAAATTAGAGCATGTTCCAAATTTTTAAAGGCCATTTTTCACGTCGTGAAAAATGCTCTGGAGCCCACACACAATCATTTTTAATGACCAAATAAAAAAATGGCATTTTTCTCGTCATGAAAAACGGTCGTGTGTACACGGCATTAACCTTGTAATGCCTCATGGGACTTGTAGTCTCGCAACAGCTGGAGGGCCGCCAGTTTGAGACCCCTGGAATAAATGGCATAAGAGGCTTCTAGGCTAAATATCATGCAACATTTATTAACTACTGCTATTTCTTTCCATGGCTTCCAATTATTAAATCATCTTGTTAATATTGCCATGGGTTTAACAATAGTCTCCAAATGAAATTACATCTAATTCAAAACTTAGTACTGTGTTGTATCCCAGGATAATAACAATAAACAGCAATAAAAGGCTAAGAAAGTAAGATAGGAACTCAGGAGAGCAATGTGGCATAGCAAGTAAAACAACAAACCATGACATAATTTGGCAAGTATCTTATTTTTTTAAATGAAACTTAATGTTTCCTGTTGTTTTACTCAGCAAAGAAAATGTAATTATTATTTGTATGTTTTGCCTTATAAAATGCATTGATTAGCAATCTCTGAACAATGAAGTGCTTTGCCTAGTGTCACATACTTTTTTAGTCTTTTTTTTATTTTTTTTATTCGAACTTAAAGCGGAGGTCTACCCAGAAAAAAAAATACATTAAAAATCCTAAAAAAAAAAAAAGAAAAAAATGAATAGAAAAAAAAAAATGTATACTCACCCGAAATGCCTGTTGCTATGCGGAAGTCGCCCAATCTGCCTTCTGCTGTGCCTCTTCCTTGTCCTCGGATTGAGAACTTCCATTTCCTCTTCTTGTGAATGGGGCCGTTATGCCCCATACACACGATCGTTTTTCATGCCGTTAAAAATGCCATTTTTAAAAATGGGCATTAAAACCGATCGTGTGTATGCTCCAGAGCATTTTTAACGACGTCAAAAACGGCCATTAAAAATTTCGTACATGCTCTATTTTTTCAGGTCGTTTTTCATGTCGTTTTTTTTAACGACGTGAAAAACGATGGTGTGTATGCTTTGACGAGGTGAAAAAAAACGCGCATGCTCAGAATCAAGTATGAGACGGGAGCGCACGTTCTGGTAAAACTATTATTTGTAATGGAGATAGCACATTCGTCACGCTGTAACGGACTGAAAAGCAGGAGGCTGAAAAGCGCGAATCGTCGCTCAACAAACTTTACTAACATGAAGGGTGGCACCATCCGAACGGAACTTCCCCTTTATAGTGCCGTCGTACGTGTTGGACGTCACTGCGCTTTGCTTGAACGTTTTTTAAAATGAGCGTGTGTACGCAAGACAGGCTTGAGAGGAAACATGAAAAAAAACGACGAGAAAAACGTTGGTTTAAAAAATGGCATGAAAAACGATCGTATGTACGGCGCATAAGGCTTCACAGCCTGTTTCCCTTAGTCAGGATGGAGGAGCCGGGAGCCTGGCAGCAGCGATCGATCGCCGTGGCAGGACGGACATCGCGTGCGAGTAGGACAGGTAAGTGTCCTTATTAAAAGTCAGCAGCTACACTGTTAGTAGCTGCTGACTTTTAAAAAAAAATAAATACAAGCTGCACCTCCGCTTTAAAGAGAAGCATAGGCAATCATTAAAACCATAGAAAGGATAAAGGAAAAACAGGCAGGTGTTGTAAAAACAGGAGACACATTGCACTAACGTATAAAAGGGCCTTCCCAATGTAAGCCTGCCCAAAAAAAAAAATTGCTGACCATGCTCAGGAGCTAGGCAGTGAGCCAAAGCAAAGTATAGTATGTGCACTCTGACATTGCAATTGCCTGGCCCTGCTCCATTGATTTTGTGTTGTACGTATAATGACACACTAATTTGATGCACCCTGATATAAATTGTTTGAATGATATGTAATAAAGCATTTGATTCTAGTACAACTAACATTTAGTTAGGTTGACAATTCATGATTGACGGCCAGTGTTTTGTAAAGTGATTAATGAGCTTTGGAACTGCTGAAATGTACACTTATTTCCTGACACCTCTCTGCTTCATTTTTGCACCTCATTATTAATATTAAAGTTCTACTCTGACCAGCCCCCCCACATCACAAATATTATTTCACATCACCCCTAGCTAATCACTGCAGCAAATTAGAAACAAATCATCTAAATGCCCCAAATACTCACCTAAATCTGAGATCATGTGGCATGTCAGCTCCCAAGTTTTCTCTTCTCAGGACTGCAGAAGGGGGTCTTTTTTAGGTGTCCACTTTGATGCATGGTGACGCTGACACTTCGTATTGACTATCCATCAGTGGGGACCACTCCAATGGTGGCATACAGTGGCGGCTGGTGCTAAATAATTCGGGGGTGGCAAACTAGCACCATTCACCCCCCCCCCCCAGACGGACGGGAAGGCAGCAATCAGTGCAAGCAACCCTCCCGCGGGAGAAAAACGCGGACGGGATGGCGGCGACCGCTGCAAGCACACCCCCCCCAGGCATTAGACAGACGAGAAGGCAGCGCCAGAAACTAACCTTAACATAGGAGGCTGGGGGAATGAAGAGCCGGGCCATTCTCCTCTCCGCTCTCCTCTGGACTGAACAGGAAGTGTGTCCTGAGACACGATTGGGAGTCCTAAGACTCCCTGGCCAATCGGATCTCAGGAACTACTTCCTGATTGTCCGGGAGGAGAATCAGGAAGACAATACCGAATATTAATTTGCTATTGTCACACAAATGGGTGGGCTTCGGACGCAGTGCTCTGCACCACGAGCCCACCCTTTTTTTAAGCCAATTAGAGCCTCAGGCTCTAATCATGTGATTAAAAAATAAAAACACATTGGAATCAATGCGCCCGGCAGGGCGCATGGATTAGGGGGGCAGCGCCCCTGAAAGAAAGGTTAAAACAAGTCAGGTCAGTTGCAGGCTTGAACTGCAGTGCTGAATCGTCACTAGCGGACCTCGAATAGGAGAGCAGAGGGAGGATGATGTGATGGCAGAGTCAGGTAAGAAAAAAAAGGACTTTGGAGGAATTGGTTAATGGGTGGGTTTTACCTAGATGTGGGCTTTAATTGATAAAAAAATAAAGCATTGGTAGATATTCATATTTAAGCTTTTTTTTATTATTATGCCACATAGCCAGAATATTAGATGACCCACCAAGAGCAACAAAAACTATTCTACAGAACAGAAAGCTGCTGAACAATTTCTATAGTTGACTGTGCATTAAGTATAACGCTTTGCAATATTAGACTTGCTCTGCCAAATGTAAAACCATACAAAATTAGTCAACCCTATGCTGAAATCATAATATGAATGTGGTAGTTTAGATGAATAAATGATATGTGCATTAGCGATTCCTGCAACAAAAAATGTAACACGCTATCACATCTCTGTGTGGAGATTTCTAATATATTGAATATACGATCAGTTCAGTAGAAGTTTGAAGACGAGAATGAATAAAAAAGTTAAAATTATTAATCCTTCAGGATTAAATTTGTGACATTGACTTAAAGTTTCCATGCCCCCAGGAAAAAACAGGATGAGCAACTGGACTCAATGTTTTCAATGGAGCTGCAGCCAAAGCTTTTATTAAGTTTGGACTAAGTGCTGATAGGCTAGAACAGGGGTCTCAAACTGGCGGCCCTCCAGCTGTTGCAAAACTACAAGTCCCATCATGCCTCTTCCTTAGAGGAGTCATGCTTGTAACTGTCAGTCTTGCAATGCCTCATGGGACTTGTAGTTTCGCAACAGCTGGAGGGCTGCCAGTTTGAGACCCCTGGGCTAGAACTTATGTCAGGATATCTATTAAGCCCTGTACACACGATCGGATTTCCGATGGAATCAAATCCGATGGATTTTTCCATTGGAATTCCGATAAAGCTGACTTCCATCAGTCTTGCCTACACACCATCAGACAAAATTCCGGCCGTCCCAAACGGCGTGACGTACAACACGTACGACGGCACAATAAAGGGGAAGTTCAAATCCAATGGCGCCACCCTTTGGGCTGCTTTTGCTGATTTCGTGTTTTGTGTTACCGCGTGTTACCGCGTGTTAGTAAAAGTTTGGTGAGAGCCGATTTGCGCTTTTCAGTCTCCGTGCTTTTCAGTCCGTTACAGTATGACTAATGTGCTATCTCCATTACGAACGCTAGTTTTACCAGAACGAGCGCTCCCGTCTCCTAATTCAGTCTGAGCATGCGTGGGTTTTTTCTCCGATGGAGTTCCACACAGACGATCGGAATTTCCTATCGTTTTTTTTTCCCATCGGAAAAATTTAAAACATGTTCTATTTTTTTTGACCGATGGAAATAAATCGGACTGTTTTCATCGGTAAAACCGATCGTGTGTACAGGGCTTAACTGTTATTACCAATTATGATCCTATTGGAAAGAGCTCTTCTTTAATTTTCCAGTTTGATCACCCGGGCAGAACGTTGGGACAATCCTAAACCCCAATATGGGGACACAGACAACAAAAAAGTATAAGTAATTAAACCTTTACACCTATGTAGTATATTCAATTTAATAGTGAAGCTGCCCCTTTAAAGTATAATATATCACACTACTGTCAAAAATACATGAGATAGAAAGTGGCGATTTAGTCTTAAATAGATCAAAAACAACTATATTGCATAACTGGTTAACCTCTTGCTTACTGGGCACATATACCCCCTTCCTGCCCAGGCGAAATTTTTTCAGCTTTCGGCACTGCGTCGCTTTGAATGACTATTGCGCGGTCGTGCGACGTGGCTCGCAAACAAAATTGACGTCCTTTTTTTCCAACAAATAGAGCTTTCTTTTGGTGGTATTTGATCACCTCGGCGGTTTTTATTTTTTGCGCTATAAACCAAAAAAGAGCGACAATTTAAAAAATAAAACACAATATTTTTGGATTTTTGCTATAATAAATATCCCAATTTTAAAAAAAAAAAACCGATTTTTCCTCAGTTTAGGCCGATACGTATTCTTCTACATATTCTTGGTTAAAAAAAATCCCAATAAGCGTATAGTGATTGGTTTGCGCAAAAGTTATAGCGCCTACAAAATAGGGTATAGAATTCTGACTTTTTTTTTTTTTTTTACTAGAAATGGCGGCGATCTGTGATTTTTGTCAGGACTGCGATATTGCGTCGGACACATCGGACACTTTTGACACATTTTTGGGACCATTCACATTTATACAGCGATTAGTGCTATAAAACTGCACTGATTACTGTATAAATGTGACTGGCAGGAAAGGGGTTAACACTAGGGTGGGAGGAAGGGGTAATATGTTCCCTAATGTGTGATTGCTACTGTGGGGGGAGGGGACTGATTGGGGGAGGAGACCGATCTGTGTCCCTATGTACAAGGGACACAGCATCGGTCTCCTCTCCCTGACAGGACATGGATCTGTGTGTTTACAAACACAGATCCATGTCCTTGTCTGTGTACCGGCCGATCGCGGGTACCTGGCGGACATCGCGGCCGCCAGGCACGCGCATCGGCATCTCAGTGATGCGCCGGGCACACGCGCGTGCCGCCGGTGGCGCTCGCACGCCCCCCAGTGGCCGGAGGAGCGGAGGCCGTATAATGACGGCCTCCCGGCATTATAGAACCAATTTGCGGCCGTCATTAGTCGTATGATGGGCGCGAAGTGGTTAAATAACCGAAAATTCCAAAAATAACCAAAAATTCACATGTGCCTTGAGTCCATTCACATATCTCAAATTATTAACCTCCCTGGCGGTATGATTCTGTCAGATTTTAGGTGCTGAAAGCAGTACATTATTTTGCATGGAAATTTGGCGTTTTATATTGTAGGCCTGTAATTCTTAGGAATAGCTCACTTAAATCTGTCCAAACCAGAGTCTAGTAGACATCCCGGGTATGATAAAGTTCAAAAAACAAAATCATAAATTATAATATAATAAATAACAATAAAATAATTATAACAAATAATAATATAATAATAATAAAAGTGTTTTTCAGTGTTTGATCACAAATTAGTGATTCTAATTTATTATCGCTGTTTTCTAGCTGGTCTAAAACCACTTTTGACATAAAGGGACACTTTTTGGTTGCTATGGACAATCTTCAGTTTCCAGGCAGAAAGAACAGTTTTTATTATATAAAAGTGCATGCAGGACACTGGACAGACCACTAGGGACAAAGGGGATGTGTTATTATTTGATACAGTACTGTAATCTCTTACAGTACTGTAATCAGTAAGATTACAGTATACTGTATGTGTATTGTGTGTTTCACTTCTTGAATTTGGCGCCGAACTCCGCCCCCGTGCGCCGCAACGTCACAGGGAACGGAGCTTGGCGGCACTCGGCACTGTGAATCGAGCGAGGAGACAGCTCGCTCACACAGCGGGGACACATCGCAGGATCCCGGGAACAAGGTAAGTAACTTCCCCTGTATCCTGCGATGCAATCCCGAGTCTGGCTCGGGGTTACCGCTTTAGGTACTGAAATTCCACCCCGAGCCAGACTCGGGATTAGCGTTAGGCGGCTTAAAGTTCCATGTGTACACCAAGTAAATAAATCCAGCTATAGTGCCCAGTTGCAATTATGTCCTCCTCCAAATCATGCAAAAGTGGTCACCCCACGCTCAAGTGCTCACTCACCAGATTATTATGACCCCTTTTTAACAAGAAGGTCACAATGCGCTTTGGGTTAAAATTCTTCTCTCTTCCTGCTCTGCAGGTTTCCAATCTCCCAGGAACTTCACTTACTGATGCCTGTGACTCCTTAGGGAGATTTTGTCATACTTCATAAATGGTCAATGAGATAGGAGGAGGGGAACACTCCCCAAAAAAGAAGTAGACAGCAAAAAACCTTGATAGAGAATTTTACCCTTTCGCACACTATAAGTTGTGGCTTCACTTTTAAAACTGTATTTTTTAGACCTGGGGTGTATATTCTGGGTCTTGTAGAACCTTTAGCATACCTCCCAACGTTTTGAGATAGAAACGAGGGACACCTATTAGCAAATGTATGTAGGCATAGGACACACCCCTGCCACGCCCCCTTAAAGGAGAATTATACAAAACAATTATTAGTTAAACCCCCAAGTGCTTTATTTTTACCACTACAATTCCTTTATATTGGCTTTTGAAGTTAACAAATGCAGCAATTTAGTAATTGGATGAAATGTTTAGCACTGGGAAACACTTTTTGAAAGATAAAAAGTGCATTTTATATACAACTATATAGATCAGATCAAAATGAGGAGGAATGAGGGACAGAGGGACTTTGTTCCAAATCAGGGACAGTCCCTCAAAATCAGGGACAGTTGGGAGGTATGCTTTAGAGGCTAGAAGAGGCACCATAACTCTGCTTGGTCTCCTGCTGTTTTATGCTAGAAAGGCAATTGCTCTTCAGTGGAAAGCTCAGGCTCCCCCTACTTTAGATAAATGGAAATCACTGATTAACTCTGTACACCCCATTCTCTAAAGTTGCATATAACAGAAGGGGATGCTTTACTAAGTTTAAAAAGATTTGGTCTCCTTGGTTGGCAACTTCGGACACTGCAGTCTTACCTTGAGTCTCCTTCTCCCTAGTAGTTTCTCACTCACCCGGTGATCCAGGGGCTGTTCAGCCCTGTTATTGGGGATACTCTTCACATGTTACCCAGTCCAGCCTGCATTCACTTTCTTGGAGATTTTTTATTTTTTTCCTAGAACATCCATTGCTGTTCCTGAGGAAGTCACGTGACCAGTGACGCAACACGTTGGGTGGCACCTTGTGACGTCAGTTCCGAAGGTGTTTTACGGAAGTGCAGTGAGGAGGCGAGTGTGTCACTACTCCCATTGCTTTTTACTGTGGTTTTTACCCTTACTTGATGTAAGCAGTTTCTTTTACTAAAAAAAAATGTACTTTTCATTTGGCAATATTGCACTATGGCTGTTCTTTGTTTCCTTTGAGCACCATTTATACAAGAAGTGTCATTCCTTGGAGCGAGCTGTTTCCTCTATATATGGAATTATCCAAGATGTTCTTCGTCTTCGCCTGGGACCTGGATGCCTTTACAGATCAATCAGCAGGATTCCTTATCTGACTATCTGATAAGCCTTGTTTGACCCTTGGGTCATTGTTGGAGGTGAGCGGCTAATTTATAAATTTAACAATTTATGTTTGGATTGATGTTTTAAATGTTTTTTCTTCTATCAAGTTATCCCTATGAGATTTTTACCTTTATATGAACTGACTGCTACCATTGGGCTTTAGTTGGACTTTTATTCACATTTATTTATTTGTATGTTTGGATACTCATCATATTCATTCTTTGAGTATATTACTTTTATGGCACATTATTGAATAATCGCACCATTCTCATCTTTTTCATTTACATTTATTACGCAGTGTTTTTTGAGTACACTACTAAGTGGTTGCAGCTAATTCACGGTCACTATACATGTACTATATATTTTTTTTTCTGAGTTTATTTTCACTATATTCATTGGAGGCTGATGGTTTATATTTGCTTAAAAATTAGAACATAGTAGCGTGCAAGTTTTTCCCTTATAACACATACTTCACAACAGTGCTGCCTGAATCATTCCAATGTATTTTGCTATATTTACACTCACCAGCCACTTTTTTAGGTACACCAGTTCAATTGCTTGGTAACACAAATTGCTAATCAGCCTATCACATGGCAGCAACTCATTTAGGTATCTAGATGTGATGAAGACGAAATGATAGAAAGGCAACAGTATTTCAAATAACCACTCATTACAACCAAGGTATGCAGAATACTATCTCTGAACGCACAACCCATTAAACCTTGAAGCAGATGGGCTACAGCAGCAGATTACCACACTGGGTGGCACTCCTGTCAGCTAAGAACAGGAAACTGAGGCTACAATTCACACAGGCTCACCAATATTGGACAATAAAAGATTGGAAAAACGTTGCCTGGTCTGATGAGCCTACATTTTAGCTGCAACATTCAGATGGTAGGGTCAGCATTTGGCATAAACAAGATGAATGCATGGATGCATCCTGCCTCGTATCAACAGTTCAGGCTGGTGGTGGTGGTGGTGTAATGGTGTGGGGGATAATTTCAAAGCACGCTTTGTAACCCTTAGTACCAATTGAGCATTGTTTAAATGCCACGGCCTACCTGAGTATTGTTGCTGATCATGTCCATCCCTTTATGACTACAGTGCGACCATCTTCTGATGGCTTCTTCCAGCAGGATAATGCACCATGTCACAAAGGTCAAAATCATCTCACCACTGGTTTCTTGGACGCTGTACTCCAATGGCCTCCACAGTCTCTAGATCCAAATCCAATAGAGCACCTTTGGGATGTGGTGGAATTGGAGATTTGCATCATGGATGTGCAACTGACAAATCTGCAGCAACTACGTGATGCTATCATGTTAATATGGACCAAAATCTCTGTGGAATATTCCCAACATCTTGTTGAATCTATGCCACAAAGAATTAAGGCAGTTCTGAAGGTAACAGGTGGTCCAACCCAATACTAGCAAGGTGTACCTAATAAAGTAGCCGGTGAGTAGGAGGTGTGTTTTTGCAGATTGAGCACCCTAAAGATCATGGCTATTTCACAATGGTGCTGCCTAAATCATCCCAACGTAGTTTGCTATATTTATATCCTGATTCTTGAAGGGGGACCGGAGTGAAGAGCGGTATATGGCATTTATGCTGCATATCAAAAACTATAGCTGGTAGGCAAAAACTGGTGCCATTTTTGGAATCAGCGGGACAAATAGAACACTGAAGGCACCAACATATGTGTTGGCCTGTGATTTTCTGTTTCAAATATTTTATTGACTTTTATAATAATCAACAAAATTCCATTAACAGAGCATATACAATAATATAATAGAAATTGATATTCCATTAACAGAACATGTACAATAGTATAGTAGAAAAAGGCGTAATCATTCAGGAAATAACTCTAATGCCGCGTACACACGACCGTTTTTAATGACGAGAATTTTTTTTTTTTTTTAAATGGTCATTAAAAATGATCGTGTGTGGGCTTTCCAGCATTTTTCACGACGAGAAAAACGCTGAGAATCACGGCGAGAAAAATTGGAACATGCTCTAATTTTTCACTTCGTTTTTTACATCGTCGTTTTTCTCGTCATGAAAAACGGCCGTGTGTAGGCTTTGACGACGTGAAAAAAATGCGCATGCTCAGAATCAAGTATGAGACAGGAGCGCTCGTTCTGGTAAAACTAGCGTTCGTAATGGAGATAGCACATTCATCACGCTGTAACGGACTGAAAAGCATGAGGCTGAAAAGCGCAAATCGTCTCTCAACAAACTTTACTAACATGAAGGGTGGTGCCATCCGAATGGAACTTCCCCTTTATAGTGCCGTCCTATGTTTTGTACGTCACCGCGCTTTACTCGAACATTTTTTTCCACGATAGTGTGTAGGCAAGGCAGGCTTGAGAGGAAACACGAAAAATCATGTCGAGAAAAATGCCGTTTTTTTTAATGACATTAAAAACGGTCGTGTGTACGCGGCATAACAGGCATGGCCTCCAGTTATGTCTCCATTGTAACGAAGAATGGCGGAATTATAAATGTAAATGAAAATAGATAACCTAGCAGATTGTAGGATAAGATTATGTAACACGAAGTGTCATAATCATAGCTTCATGGCAGCTATTTGACGATAAATAATGGAGAGCTGAACTATTAGTTGATTGAAATAATATAATATAATTATGTCATTGGCCTGTGATTTTTAGAGAATAAGGACATTGTGTCATTTTAGAACATAGATGCCCCTGTTGCATGTTCTTATATATAAAACAAAGGCAGAACTGATCATACAGCCTTCTGAGCCACAAGCATACAGCTTCTGCTAGGTATGGCTGTTTTGTAAGTGCATTAGAAGAATGAGGGATGTACAAGTTAAATGGGGGCAGTGTTGACAGCATGATTCCTACAAGTTATTATGCTAAACCAGGATTAACCTAGTCGAAGAGTGGCAAATCATTAGGTTGAATTGACATCTGTGTGTTTACCTGGGATGCACACAATCCTAGAATTGTTTTGGGGATTGTAAAAAAGAATGTGCAGAGATTGTATTTTTTCTCACAGAAGATAATAGTAAATGAAATTGAAAAAGAAAATACAAATCGTTTGATCTGCAAGCTTTGGCTGTGGCTCAGCTGTTAGGAGCCTCCAGGTAATAACAGATCCAGGAGTTGCAAATGCAACTCTTGCTATCTGCACAAGCCATCTCTTATAATCATGGGTGATATAATCTAAACAAAATTCAGCAAGACATTTCCTAAAGCACGCTGGTGGATGTTATTTATTGATACAGGGTGCATCCGGTGAGAGAGCTCTAATCCACTTTTAGGATTACACAGTTCCATCTACCAAATGAGACTAATGTAACATATGCAATGTTCCTGATGACATCTTTAAAAATGATCAGCAATGATTCCTGGCATCTTTACGAGGCTCTATGTCCTGTCTGAGCGCTATGATTTGCTATTTCTATAAGCAGTCAGCAACGACAGCAGCATTCTAGATTTTTGCCATATAACTTCTATTAAAAAAGCTGTCAAATACTGTTTATACTTTGGCATTTCCTTGAGGCAGAGCAGAAGATAAATGATGGCACGGGCTTGGAATTATCCTAGCTATGATTGGACCATTTCTATAAGACTATCTTCTGGTCTAACAAGCATGCAGGAGTCTTCCAAGTGCAGTTCCATGGCTTCTCCCTGTGGGAAGAGTTTTAAATTGAAATGACCCCAATGAACGTGACGAGAAGATTTACAGGGAAAAATGCACATATGTGATCAAAGAAGCAGAGCATCAGTGTTTCTTCACAAGTGGTAAAATCTGGAAACATGCTAAGCTCATCGTGTATGCCAAAGGTTAGAAAGACACTGTTGATTAGAAAGTAGTGATTTTCAGCAAAATATATTAATTCCTGACACGTAGTATTCATGTTTTTACTGTTTGTATTGCACAAGGGGGCACACATAGATATAGATCATTTTTCTTCCTTTAGGTAACAGGGCCATTTGAATGTTAAAGTGGTAGTAAACCACCACAAAAAAATGCACTGCAGTATGCACTGCATACTAGCACATTATGACAGACTTACCTGCACACGGAGCCCTCCAGCGCAGTGCTGTTGCGGCTCCCCAGTGCCTCCATCTTCATCTGGTCTTCCTTCCGTGTTCGTGGACTCCGGCTGTATGAATGGCTGGAGCCATAATGATGTCACTCCCGTGCAGGAGGCCCAGCCCCACCATGGAGCTCTGAAGGTACGGCCTGGGTATGCCGTCACTTCAGAGAGCATGGCGCCAGTGGCATCGCTGGCTGCATCCCGTGTGATTATCTCCTAAACAGTGCAAGTTTAGCAGATATTCATTGTACCTACAGGTAAGCCTTATTATAAGCTTACCTGTAGGTACAAGTTAAAAAGTAGACTTTACTTCCACTTTAACCACTAGCCGCCCGCCCACCGTCATATGACGGTGGGACGATGCAGCTCTCGTTCTGGGTGGACGTCATATGATGTGTTCGCCTTCCTGGGCCACTAGGGGGCGCGCGGGCACCCGCCGCGTCTCTGGGGATCCGATGCGCGTGCCCGGCGGCCGCGATGTCCGCCGGGCACCCACGATTGCCCAGTAACTGAGCAGGACCGTGGATCTGTGTGTGTAAACACACAGATCCACGTCCTGTCAGAGGAGAGGAGACCGATGGTGTGTCCCTTGTACATAGGGACACAGATTGGTCACCTCCTCCAGTCAGTCGCCTCCCCCCACAGTTAGAATCACTCCCTGGGACACACATTTAACCCCTTGAACGCCCCTAGTGTTAACCCCTTCCCTGCAAGTCACATTTACACAGTAATCAATGCATTTCTATAGCACGGATCGCTGTATAAATGTGAATGGTCCCAAAAATGTGTCAAAAGTGTCCAATATGTCCGCCGCAATATCGCAGTCACGATAAAAATCGCAGATTGCCGCCATTACTTGTAAAAAAAATAAAAAAAAATTAAAATGCTATAAATCTATCCCCTATTTTGTACACGCTATAACTTTTGCGCAAACCAATCAATATACGCTTATTGCAATTTTTTAAACCAAAAATATGTAGAAGAATACGTATCAGCCTAAACTGAGGAAAAAAATTGTTTAAAAAAAAAATTGGATATTTATTAAAGCAAAAAGTAAAAGATATTGTGTATTTTCAAACTTGTCCCTTTTCTTTTGTTTATAGCGCAAGAAATAAAAACCACAGAGGTGATCAAATACCACCAAAACAAAGCTCTATTTGTGGGGAAAAAACAATAAAAAATTTGGGTACAGTGTTGCATGACCGCGCAATTGTCATTCAAAGTGTGACAGCGCTGAAAGCCGAAAAATGGCCTGGGCAGGAAGGGGGTGAAAGTGCCCAGTATTGAGGTGGTTAAGGTTTGTCTTTTTATTACATACTATGTACGGTATTTGCTCTTTTTATTTCCTAGTGCACATCCTGATATGTAAGCCTCACTATAGTAGATGACTTGAAGCTTCTGATAAACATTATTGTACCACCATTGATGGACTGGCCAATAAATCCAAAAGATTCTGATGGTGCTCCACTGGATTGGCAACAGCAGCATGTATTGTACAGATAAAAGATGAACCCCCCCCCCCCCAAAAAAAAATGAATGTTACCTAAATATATATAAAAAATCATATTTATTGTGCATTCATAGTATATAGCATTTTGCATAAACCATATCAAAATATAAAGCATATATAAATATAAATAAATAAATGGATTTATTGAAAAATTATAGTATAAAAGCATGTTGCGTAAACGAAATAAAAATATAAATAAATACGCTGATTTATTATATAATCATAGTTTGCCTTAACTATATAAAACTATAAAAAAAATAGTAAACCGATTTGCTGCACAGTCATTGTATCTTAAAGCACTTAGAACATAACTAATATGGATTTATTGTTTGTTCATAGTATAAATCACTTTGTAAGAGTTGCACAGAAATCTTAATATATTGATTATATAGTTATAGTATAAAGTTCTAGTTATAGAATAAAGTATTTTGCATAAACTATAAGAATATAAATAAATAAGTGGATTTGTGGTATGTGCCTTAAATTTTTATTTATTTTTTTAAAGTTACACTGGAATATAAATCTGTTGATTACGGTATCTAGTTATAGAATAAAGTATTTTGCATAAGCTATAAGAATATAAATAAATAAGTGGATTTATTGTATGTGCTTAGAAAAAAATATTTTTGAAAAAGTTACACTGAAAAATAAATACCCATTTAAAAAATAAAAAATATAAAGTAATCCAGAATACCCTTTGCAGATATAGCTCTAACCTAGGAGGATGTGATGCCCACCTTTATGAGACGATATCTAATTTAATTTTGAATTATACCTTAAGCCCTGTACACACGATCGGATTTTTCCATCGGATTTCCAATGAAGCTGACTTCCATCAGTCTTGCCTACACACCATCAGTCGAAAATACGACCGTCCCAAACACCGTGACGTAAAACACTCAGACGAGCCGAGAAAAAATTAAGTTTAATGCTTCTGAGCATGCGTCAACTTGATTCTGAGCATGCGTGGGTTTTTTCTCCGATGAAGTTCCACACAGACGATGGGAATTTGCTATCGTTTTTTTTTCCACCGGATAAATTTAAAACATGTTCTATTTTTAATCACCGATGGAAAAAATAAAGATGGGGCCCATACACGTTCGGTTTGTCCAATGAAAAAAGTCCATCGGACTGTTTTCATCTGTAAAACCGATCGTGTGTACAGGGCTTCATACATAACTTAGCCAACTATCCATATAAATACCTTGTCCTTTTTACCCTCTTTTTTCTATTGTTGATTCGCAGAACTTTTTGGGTATTCCATTGTACTGGATCGAATGTGATCTCAAGAACCCTGAATCACCATTAAGCTGAGTATTTGGCACCTACTGTTGCAAAATACCACCCATACTCCTAAGATCTACATAGATTCACACTCTACACCCTCAAAAGTTTTTGAGTCTGACCACTGGAAGTTTTCGCCTTTGCCCCTATACCTATGGGTATTACAAAGCGGTGTTTTTCTGTCTGCAGCTTTTTATATATTTCTTTGGCAATATAGAAGTTCTATACCCGGTTGATTGGTGAGTGGTTGTCCTTTCTATCTATCTGTGGTTTCATGTCCTCAAAGTTATTTTGTGTTCTTTGTTATGGATGTGTATTGATTTCTCCCAAAAGAAGTTTCCCTGATGAAGGGAATATCAATAAGATCCTGAAACGCGTCGGGAAAAACCTTCTCAAGGAGATTCGCGTCTTTATACCTTATCAACTGTATTGTTTTTTTATTTCCAATTAGTCAATTATGGTGATGTATGCACGTATCGACTTTTTAAAATCAATTTAATAAAAAATTTGCTAACCTTTCTATATACAATTTGAATCTTATATTAAGTTGCCTTAAAAGTCACAACCCTTTTGGGGGGCCCTTTGCTTCTATCTAGTTATAGAATAAAGTATTTTGCATAAGCTATAAGAATATAAATAAATACGTGGATTTAGGCCCGGTTCTCACAGGGGCGGCACAACTTTGGGGGCGACTCGGCGGCGCGATCTCAAGACGACTTGAGACGCCCGCCTGAGGCGATTTGCATAATGACTTCTGTATAGAAGTTAATGCAAGTCGCCCTGAGTCGCCCCCAAAAGTAGTACAGGAACCTTTTTCTAAGTCGGAACGACTCAGGTCGCTCCTATTAGAACGGTTCCATAGCACAGACCGGGACGCGACTTCTCGGGCGACCGAGTCGCCTGAGGAGTCGCCCCTATGTGAACCGGGCCTTATTGTATGTGCTTAGAATAAATCATTTTTGTATAAGTTACACTGAATTATAAATAGATTTATGGTATAGTTATATTATATAGCATTTTGCATCATTTTTTTTTTTATCCTCTGGGGAGCGTGTACTATATATGTTTATTGCCCAATAGTGGATAAGACAAAGAGCACTCTGCAAAGCACAGTGGCCAATCAAAATGAATTTTTCACTGATTTGCCTACCGTAAACTACCAATCGAATTGGTCTCTAATGCCTTGTACACACGATCGGATTTTCCGATGAAAAAAGTCAGATGGACTTGGTTCATCGGAAAATTCCGATCATGTGTGGGCCCCATCTGACTTTTTTCCATCGGATTAAAAAAATAGAACATGTTTTAAATTTTTCCGATGGGAAATTCCGATCGTCTGTGTGGAATTCCATCGGAGAAAAAATCCACGCATGCTCAGAATCAAGTCGACGCATGCTCGGAAGCATTGAACTTCATTTTTCTCGGCGGCTCGTCGTAGTGTTTTACGTCACCGCGTTTTGGGTGGTCGGAATTTAGTCTGACAGTGCGACTGCATATGCAAGACTGATGGAAGTTAGCTTCATCGGAATTCCGACGGATTCCGTCAGATTTTATTCCATCGGAAATTAGGGCTGGGAAAAAAATCGATTTTAATCTTGAATCGAGTTTTGAGCTCAAATCGATTCAGTTTTGAAGAAAATCGATTTTTTTAGATTTTTTTTTTTTTTTTTTTTTGAAAAAAAAAAAAAAAAAAAAATTTTTTTTTTTTTCCCTTCAAAGTTTCCGTAGCAGGACTGCAGGGGGCGTATCCGGAATGGCACTGGGCAGCGTTACCCCAATTACATCTACTCGCTGCAGCCGCCATCTGCCTACCTGATCAGCGTGTCATGCAGACAGACGGCGGCCATTGCAGTGTTCAAAAGCCGCGCCTCCCGAGTCCTCGTCGTCTGTGATAGGCGGAACACTCAATTTCACAGCAGGCAGTATTCAGCCTATCACGGACATCCTCTCATCCTCGTCTGTGTTATGAGGATGACCATGATAGGCGGAACACTGAATGCTGGGAAATTGAGTGTTCCGCCTATCACAGACAAGGAGGAGGTGCGGCTTTTGAATACTGGAATGGCCACCGGTGTAGCAGTAAAATCCGTATACCATGAAAATCTGCATCAGGTACGGGCACAGTGATTGAAGCATGGGCACAGTGAGACACGGGCACAGTGAGGCATGGACACAGTTCAATTCAACTAAGAGTAACCTCAGGATTTTTTGTTTTATTAGCTAAATCCAAATACAGTAATAATAATTTGGATGTTTAACAATCTTTGTTGCACACTGCAAAAAACAACAAAAGGTCACAAGCGCTAAATTGGTGGATAAAGAAAAAAATATAATGGATGATAATAATAATAAGAAGAAGAAAAAAATCCCAAATATTTTGGGAAGTACAAAGTATCCAAAAGGGGAAAAAAACAGGATCCAGCGCAGCAAGAAAAAATCCGTACCCAGAAGTACAAAATACACAACATGCACACAATATAATCCAGCGCTCATGGAACATACATTATTAACTATTGAAAACTCTTAAAGAATTGATAAAAAAGCTTAGTCCATTTATTAATCACAATAAAGAGAGGGATCCAATCCCAAATGTGCAGAGGGCAAATGAATCTTAACTCTCCAGTTGCCAGTGGTGACAAACTTGTTAAACTTGCAGTGACATCCGTGGAGCAAGGAGGGGTTAAAAAAGTCAAAACAAAGCCTGTGGCATGATCTCCGTGTGAGCACAGTACCTTAAATGATGGACAACAGGCAGACCAGCGTGTGGAGGGCCCTCCAACCCAAAAGGATGCAGAGCCAGGATCGCAGCAAGGCTGGGACAGAAGGAATCACACACAGAGTTTCAAGAGTTTTCAATAGTTAATAATGTATGTTCCATGAGCGCTGAATTATATTGTGTGTTTGTTGCACACTGACTTTGCAGTTAGAGAAAGGATTTGCCTTTGCAATTTTGTTTGTTGATGCACTTTAATTAATATAATTAAAAAAAAAATCGAATCGAATCGTAAATCGAGTTTTTTATAAAAAAATCGCAGATTTTTTTTTGGGGGAAAATCGCCCAGCCCTATCGGAAATCCAATCGTGTGTACAAGGCATAAGGATTACAATAGGATACTGCAAATAGCTATGGGCAGAGGCCCATAGCTATTTGCAGTATCCTATTGTAATCCTGTAACTGCAATACCTGACCAGAATTGAAGGTATCTCCTTTGAGGGGTATCCCTGTAAATGATTTTCTTTCTGTATTCTCTTTTTTAGCTTGATCCCATTTCTGATTCTTAATAACATTCTCGGAATACTGGCTTCTCTCCCTGATACGGAGGAAATACATTCAACAGTTGCTGACACAGAAATCCTGCTCTCCTCCTTAATAGGAGACGGTGTGCTTCCTACTGGTTATCAAAGCAGAGCCGTGTTTGTATGGAGGAGACAAGCACCTTGAGCTCATGATCAGCAGGTTTAGACAGCTACAGCTTGACACCGAATGAGGATCTCCACTCAGCCAGACAAAATAAAGGCATCCTTCTCATTAACTCAGCAACGTGCCAGTAAACACAATGCTGGATAGCAACTGGTGTCTTTTCACAAATACAGGATTTACTCTGATGCTCACATTGCCATCTAGGACCAAAGCTTGCCAATGCATCAAAATGAACTTATTTCCAACCAGCACTTTAAATCCTTATGACATAATGATCCAAGACCTATACTAATCAGCTAGCTGAAACATCGCAAATCAAGGAAAAAGCACAAAAACATCAAAAATCTATGGGAGGAATTTACTAAGGAGCAGCTGTGCATAGTCACCAATCTGCTTCTATTATCAGCTTGTTCAGTTAAGCTTTGAAAATAAAAGAAAAAAGCTGATTGTTTGCCATAGACAGCTCCTCCAGATTCAGGTTGCTCCAGTCTTAGGGTCGCCATGCACATTACAATCTGATTGTAGAATCTTTGTACAATCTCCTTTAGATTTTCCCCAAACAATGTGCTGTATATACAGACCTACAAAAACTATCCATTCAGTCTTTATCCAATCAGGAAGGCTCTTGCATTGCATAGCAGTCAGCAAATCAAATGGTGGCCACACATACTTTGATTTTTCATATTTCAATCAATCAGTATACGAGATTACAAAGTTGAAACAGAGATGTGAATCAGTATACGAGATTACATAGCTGAAACAGAGATGTGATCATATTTTAACTACTGATCAAAATCCACGTGCGTGTGGAGTATTATTTGAATGGGTTGCCTACTATAGATCATGTATTCTTATCAGAAGAGATCAATCAGAAAAGAAATCAATCATTTTTTGATGCATGTACGACCACCTTTAGGCTAGTTTCACACTAGCCAATGATCTGAAAAGCAGCTGTTGACAGATGTTCAGTAGGTAATCCTGCCACCTCCTGAACGCCTGCAATTTACAGTGGGGGTAATGTGCCACAACCACAAGCCAAGTATTTGGTATGCAGCTGAGTTGTGGCTCCATTGGCATGAGAGGCTGTGTTTTGACATGTGCTGCTGTCTTTCAACTTGGCACGCTGTGTTAAGTATGCCGCCGCTGAGCCATAATGCATTGTGGGCATGTACAGCTTCCTCTAGCTATATTTTACACTTTAGTTGGGTGGCCCCCCATGTAAAATCTTACAATCTGATTGTACAGTCTGCTTAAGCCTGGTACATACAGAAAGTTGTTTTTGTTCGTTCAACCCAGCGGGCTGAACGAAAAAAAAAAAAAAACGAGGAGGTCAGTGTACTATCTTTGTCGTTAGTACAGTGAACTCCCCTGCTGTGCTAATGTGTTCTGATGGGGGGACTGCCCCTCCCTCCACAACACACTGGTCAGAATGGCTACAAGTGCTGATTCAATGCTGATCGGTTTCTGGTTTCCCAGCATGCTCATTCAAGCAGCTCACGACTGGCTTCCGTAGGATGGGAAGCTGTACACACTGGCCGAAAGTCGGCCGGTAAATGCCGAACTGACCATTTTGGACGATTTTTGGCTCGTGTGTTAATATATCTAGATTTAGGCTGGGTTTTCACATGCCAATTGGATGTGGGTTTCCCTGCATCAAATTTGCATGACAGGAGAGTGTGACCAGCTCTCTAAGGAGCTGGGTCACATATCTCTGGGGTGGCTGCGGAGTGGCTTGCACAGGAGTCCTGTGCATCTTTGGCTCTGTTTCAGGGATAAATTCAAGCAAAAACTACTCTGATTTGTCCCTGAAATGGAGAACAGGGATGCACCAGGCCCCCTGCTGTGAGCCGCATATGGCGGCAGTGTGAACTCAGCCTTACTGTATTCCCCCTCCCCCTGCCTCTTTTTAGTGTCATCTTATATGTTGACACATAATATAGTTCTATTTGGCTTGTGTGTACCTAGCATTAAAGTGGAAGTCCAGGATAGATCAAACTAAGCCTGAAACTGTTCCTACACCTATTCTAACGCCTATACCAGTGATGGTGAACCTTGGCACCCCTGATGTTTTGGAACTACCTTTCCCATGATTCTCAACTACACTGCAGAGTGCATGAGCATCATGGGAAATGTAGTTCCAAAACATCTGGGGTGCCAAGGTTCGCTATCACTGTCCTATACTAACGACCCTGAAGAAGGAAGATGCTTATACTTTAATATTTTGAGGGTGCTCCATTCTGATCATGTGAGCGGCTTTAGGGGAAAGGAGGGACAGCTGACAACGAATGCCCCATAATAAGCTTATGTCACCACACAGGGATTCCAGCGGTTGTCACCGATCTCCCTTCTCCACTGAAGAGAAGGGCTTTGCTGGGAGCCGATCATGTAACTGGACCAGAGCACCCTGAGAATAGGTAAAAGGGGTTCTAAAGTAGAAAGTTTTCTATCCATTAGGAAAAAAAACCTTCTGTGTGCAGCTCCCCCCTCAGCCCCCCTAATACTTACCTGAACCCCATCTCGATCCAGTGATGTTACACGAGAGACTTGGCTTTCCGGGACTCTCCCTCCTCATTGGCTGAGATGGAAACGCGGCGCCATTGGCTCCTGCTGCTGTGAATTAAAGTCAGTGAACCAATGAGGAGAAAGAGGGGGCAGGGCTGTGCTGCAGCTCAATGTCTGAATGGACACACCGAGCAGTGGCTTGGGTGCCCCCATAGCAAGCTGCTTGCTGAGGGGGCACTCGGCACACGAGGGAGGGGCAGGAGTGCTGTCGAGGGACCCGAGAAGAGGAGGATAAGGGCTGCTCTGTGCAAAATCGCTGTACAGAACCGGTAAGTATAACATGTTTGTTATTTTTACAGAAAATAAACTGAGACTTTAGTATCATTTTAACCATGGTACAGACAGGATGTTTTTTTATTTTTTTTGAACCAGCGGGGGAGGTCATTGTGACGTTAGTACAGCGATCTCCCCTGCTGTGCTATTGTGTTCTGACAGGGGGATTGCAAGTGCTGAAGGGATGCTAATTGGCGGCTGGTTTCCCAGCAGGCTCATTTGAGCAGCTCATGACCGGCTTCTGGCCAAAAGTCGGTTGGTAAATGTCGAACCAGCCATTTCGGCCGATTTTCAGCCTACAGTATGTATGTACATGTATGTGTAGCTAGCATAAAAGTAGAAGCCTGGGATTGATCTAACTAAACCTAAAACTGCTCCCACCCCCCTTCTAACTCCTATTCTAACTACCCTGTAGAACAGGGTTTCTCAACCAGGTTTCCTCCAGAAGTTGCTAGGGGTTCCTTGAGCAATGAGCAATTTCTGTCTCTCAGAGAAGTTCCCACTGACATCATTGATCTTTATAGCTATCTGTATAGGGGTAATTCTTCCCACTGACCATAAGCATATGGACCACTATTCCTGCTGACCATCTCACTAACATACCATGAGTTGTAGTTAAAGTCATTTTTAGTAGGGGTTCCCTGGGGCCGTAAAGATTTTTCAAGGGTTCCCCTGTGTTCAAAAGGTTGAGAAAGGCTGCTGTAGAAGGAAGATGTTTATACTTACCTATTCTCGAGGCGCTCGTTTCTCATCACGTGCTTCAGCGTAGAGGAAGGAACAGCTGACAATGAATGCCCTATATCAGTGTTTCTCAACTCCAGTCTTCAAGGCGCCCCAACAGGTCATGTTTTCAGGATTTCCCTCAGATGAAACAGCTGTGGGAATTACTAAAGCAGTTAAAATGATCAAATCACCTGTGCAAAACAATGGAGAGCCTGAAAACATGACCTGTTGGGGCACCTTGAGGACTGGAGTTGAGAAACACTGCCCTATATAGTAAGCCTATAGAGGATGTCACTGCCCAGGCATTATCAGCGCTCCCTCCTCTCCCCTGAACCCGCCATTGGGAGCCATTCACGTGACTAGACCCAGAGAATAGGTAAGCATAAGCATCTTCCTTGTAAAGGATAGTTACAATAGAAGGAGGATGGGAGCAGTTTTAGGCTTAGATTGGGTGATTTTCTTTCCCGCGACCACCACTGCCAATAATCGCATGAAAAATCCAACAGATTGGTTATATCCAAGTTGAGGGATCGATTGACTTGGGTACAATCAAGCTGCCCGTATTGAAAGCATATATTGAAAGCATCTATGGGCAGTTAGATCTAGCCTAGATTTCTACTTCAAGGAGACTGTACTCATGCATTGTATTAGTTGTGTATGATGAATGCAGTGTGTATTAGTTGTGTATGATGAATGCAGTGTGTATTAGTTGTGTATGATGAATGCAGTGTGTATTAGTTCTGTATGATGAATGTAGTGTGTATTAGTTGTGTATGATGAATGCAGTGTGTATTAGTTGTGTATGATGAATGCAGTGTGTATTAGTTGTGTATGATGAATGTAGTGTGTATTAGTTGTGTATGATGAATACAGTGTGTATTAGTTGTGTATGATGAATGCAGTGTGTATTAGTTGTGTATGATGAATGTAGTGTGTATTAGTTGTGTATGATGAATGCAGTGTGTATTAGTTGTGTATGATGAATGCAGTGTGTATTAGTTGTGTATGATGAATACAGTGTGTATTAGTTGCATATGATGAATGTAGTGTGTATTAGTTGTGTATGATGAATGTAGTGTGTATTAGTTGTGTATGATGAATACAGTGTGTATTAGTTGTGTATGATGAATGTAGTGTGTATTAGCTGTGTATGATGAATACAGTGTGTATTAGTTGTGTATGATGAATGTAGTGTGTATTAGTTGTGTATGATGAATGCAGTGTGTATTAGTTGTGTATGATGAATACAGTGTGTATTAGTTGTGTATGATGAATGCAGTGTGTATTAGTTGTGTATGATGAATGCAGTGTGTATTAGTTGTGTATGATGAATGTAGTGTGTATTAGCTGTGTATGATGAATGCAGTGTGTATTAGTTGTGTATGATGAATGCAGTGTGTATTAGTTGTGTATGATGAATGCAGTGTGTATTAGTTGTGTATGATGAATGCAGTGTGTATTAGTTGTGTATGATGAATGCAGTGTGTATTAGTTGTGTATGATGAATGCAGTGTGTATTAGTTGTGTATGATGAATGCAGTGTGTATTAGTTGTGTATGATGAATACAGTGTGTATTAGTTGTGTATGATGTACTGATGAGGATGGAATGTGATGGGTAAAGTTCCATGGATGAGCCTGGAGATGATCGTACATTCCATATACATACATGTAGTTCCATGACACACACTGACAGCTGTCACCCGAATAAACAAACTTACTGCAGTCATCGGAGTCATAGCCGTCCAGGTCCACCTCTTCCTCGTGCTTGGCGACTATGCTGGGACTTGTAGTTTCGGTAGAAGTAGCTCCATAAGCCCCGAATAATTTGTCCACATCCTCCTCTTCCTCCCGGGAACTTTCCGATGGGCTGACAGATGGCTGGCTCACGTTAGACTTGAGGGAGTTACTCCGGGTGACAGCGGCGGGGATCCCGCGGGGGAATCGGGGGAAGTAGTCGGATATCTGCTTGATGGGTTTGATAGGACCTGGGCACACGTCAATGGCCATATGCTCCTGGATGCTTATGGTCATTTTCTCCCCTTTGCGGTATGTCATGCATGCGATTCTTCTCCGAACCCCCAAAGCACAGAACGGATTTCTAGGCAAAGGCAATGAGAGATGTGCTGAGGGAAGTTCTACTACATAAAGAAACCCACGTCTCCCTTGGGAAGGCAGGCTGCAGGCTATGCTGGTGTCTGGGCTGGACTTTCACATACCTTGTGCATACTGCCTGGAGCTCCCTACAGCCACAAACCAGCCTGGTCCTCCCAATGTGAGAGAGAGGAGAGAGAGGAGAGAGAGAGAGGAGAGAGAGAGAGAGGAGAGAGGAGAGAGAGGAGAGAGAGAGGGAGCTGACAGACAGGAGAGGGGTGTGGATGAGGTGATGTCACTGCCAGGGAACCAAGCACAACACAGGAAGCACGGCTATGGGGCAGGTGCACTGCAACCTGCTGCTCCACACAGCCTCACCAAACCCTGTGGCCGCTGTCCTTCTCCTCACCAACACTTCCAATATGGCTTGCTTTTCCCTCTTTCACGTTCTGTAACATAAATAAAAAAATACAACACACACTTCTCTGTGAGAAGTAAATGATAAAAATAAAGAGGAGACATGCCTAAAGTCGTGTTTTCTAGTCATTAACACAGCAGACCGGCTGTTCCACTCACACATAGGTTGTACAAAATGGTGTTAATTGCTTGGTACTTCTAGTCAGTGTTAATATGTTCTCTTATAGTGTGAGGAGAATGGAGATTTCAACAGTTGTTCTAACTACATTCTCCCCCCACCCTGGAGCTTCACTCGCCTGACACTGTTAGATAGAACGGGAGAAGCTGTGGGAACATATTGTGG
The DNA here is from genome assembly GCA_029206835.1 of Rana muscosa. NCBI lineage: Eukaryota > Metazoa > Chordata > Amphibia > Anura > Ranidae > Rana > Rana muscosa. Next base: position 589,382,091 of record CM055117.1, read on the forward strand.
TCCTGAGGAAAGTTACAAAGTGACACCAAACTCTGGTTTGATAAAGAAACATTCTATCCAAGTGGTTTACAGTGGCAAGAAAAAGTATGGAAGTAACTGTTTATCTCTAGTAATCAACCATAAAACGGGATCTGATACTCACCTGGGTTCACACTTATGCGAATTGGATGTGGTTTAACCGCATCCAATTCGCATGACAGGAGAGTGTGACCGGGTCTCAATGGAGCTGGCCTCAGAGAAGGGTCTTGTGCGTCTTTGGCTTTAGTTTAAGGTCCGAATTCAGGCAAAAATTCGGACCTAATTTGGACCAAAAACGGTGAACAGGGACGCACCAGACCCCCTACTGCGAGGCGCTTCGCACATAGTGCCAACCCAGCCTTAGTCAAACAAAATGTGCTTGAGCTGTTATCACACAATAATTCAAATTTCTCATGTCTTTATTGAATACACCCATTAACCATTACAATGCTGGAGGAGATAGTAAGTGAACCCTTACCATTAATAGCTGGTTGAACCCAGTGGCAGCTGGTGGGTTCTTCTTTCGGGGGCAACATGGCACTTTCCCGCTCGTGTATCGGGACTGTGTTGTCCTCTCCTGGAGTGCAGGCAGTGGTGGCTCCGGTGCCCGCTCCTCAAGCTTGTGTCTCCTCTTACGCCAAAGTGCTAGGCAACCAATAGGATCGCCTGACGCTTTGGCCAATTGGGAAACAGGCTTCACAACCCCCTCCCTTTTTTTTTCTCCTTTTGGGGAAGGAATAAACACATATTAAGTAGGAAACACAATATAAGATGCACAAGACTAATAATAATACACCGATAGGGTAGAACACATCACTAGCTCAGGTTTTTAGTTTCATCCTTTTTTTTTAAAATATATATATATATAATAAATTATTTTTTTTCACATAATAAACACAAAGTAAACAGAATATGTACAATCTTAAAGGAATGGGGAAAGGATAGGATTGTAAGAGTGGAGCACATTAATAGACACAAACGGAATAATAAAGTTTATCTTCACTGCCCCCTCCCTTTTTTTCCCCTTCCCCCCTCTTCCCTTTCCTTTCCCCTCTTCCCCCTTTCCCTCCCCCTCTTTCCTCCCCCTGTTCCCCTTCCCACCCTTCTCCCTCTTTCCTACCTTCCCCCCCTTTTTTTTTTTTTTTCTCCCTGGGAAATATTAGAAACATTACAAGCGCTAGGAGAGAGGGATGAGGATAAATGGCAGAGGACGAGAAACCCCACCCAAAGGGAAAGTGAATGTTTGAATACGATAAGGAATGGTTAATGTTAAATGTTAAATGTTGTGACGTTTATATGTAAAGAAAATCTTTAATAAAAGTTGAATTATCAAAAAAAAGTCTAATGCCGCGTACACACGATCGTGATTCACAGCGGTGAAAACACCGCCGTGAATCACGGCATGAAAAAAAATGAAAAACGAGGGAACGGCATGTTCCCCCAGACACGACCGTTTTTCCCGTAATTTTTTTTTTTGACGAGAAAAACGACCGTCTGTGGGCTCTGCGGCAGTGTCTCCCTATGGGAAAACTGCCGCGGAAAAAAATTATGGAAAAAACGATGAGAAAATTTAGAACATGTTCTAATTTTTCTCGTCGTTTTTCCTGCCGTTTTTCTCAACGAGAAAAACGGCATAAAGCCCACAGACGATCGTTTTTCTCGGCAGAAAAAAAAAATGACATTTTTCCCGACGGGAAAAATGATCGTGTGTACGCGGCATAAGATGTATGACGGCAGTGTTGGCATGACTGTCAACGCCACTCTTCTGTTGATGTGAGGACTGAGACTCCTGTTATTATTTATTTATTTATTTATTTATTTTTTTATATGTAGCGATACCTTCCCCGCTATATATGTCATACAGATGCAAATGCACAATGTAATACCTTGTGTTCTCATTAATAAAAACCTTTTTGTTGATAAAAGAAAAAAAATCATTTGCTATCATCACACAACAGAGTGGGATCAGAGCACAATGCTCTGCACTCCGAGGCCACCCTTTTTTGAAGCCTAATAAAGCCTCTGGCTCTAATCAGGCGCTTAAAAAAAAAAAAAACACCCACCCTGCATTGGAATCCATAGTCCGGTGCCCTGATATGTAGAGGAAGGAAGAAGGCAAGGTGCCTGTGCGCCCTCTATGGATAAGCCGCCACTGATTGAACCACCTTTGGCAGCAATGACATCAAACACACGCTATGGCATACTTGCCAACAGTCCCGAATTGCCCGGGACATTCACGGAAATCAGACCAATGTCCCGGTCTGAGCCTGTCCCGGGCAGAATCCTGAAAATCTGTCTCTGTCACGGACAGTCAGCGGGAGTTATATTCCATGGGCCACATTTGTTTATCCATAGGAGCCCGGACGGCTGTAGCATAGAGGGACGCTTTCGGAGCGCAGGCATATTTACATAGTTCCAGCTCACAGCCTCTACTGGCATCATTCATAGCTGCCTCCTTACTGCCTGTCTCCTTCACCAAGGAAGTGCAAAGGAGAGGACAGGCTCGGGCTGAGAGACTCAGCAGCAGGAAGGTGGTGGGCTGTCAGCTATGATCATATTCATCAGTGCAGCAGGCAGAGCAAAGGCAGCGGTTGGTCTCGCCTTATTGTGAACTGCACTGATGGGCACTGATGAGACTGCACTGATGGTAAAGGGGGCTCTGATGTTACAGGGGGACTTTAAAGGTAGAGGTATTTTTTTTATCTAGCAATCACTGGACTGTGAGAAATTGGGTGTAAAACTGCACTGGCAAATTTCTCAGTCAGGAGAGTGCTGTCAGCTAACAGCATTCTTCTACTTCTATCTTTTAGACTTTTAGATAGAAGTAAAAAATGCTGTTAGCTGACAAAGATGGGATCTCCTTTTTTCATGTAGCACTGTCCTGACTGTGAGAAATTGGGCAGTGCAGTTTTAAACCCAGTTTCTCACGGTTACTCCTTGCTGACACAATCAATATGGCCCCTTTCACATGGCAGGTCCCATTAATTCTGCCTGCCAGTTTCTCAGGCGGACCTGATGGGGAGGTCCATGCATCCCTATGGACAGGCGGATGTAAACAGACTCTATTAAACCACACCCCCTTTAAGCCAAACCCAATATTTAGCGTAATTTAAAGCATGCACCATTTTTAAGGCTTGACCACGCTCACAAAATGTGTGCCCCACACTTAATTAACATACTACTCAATCTACGCTGGCTTTCTGCAAAAAAGTGTCCCTAAAAAGTTTTGCGAAATGTTGGCAACTATGCTCTGGGTAGCTCTGGATCAGACCTACACAATGTTCAGGAGGATGTTTTGACCATTCCTTTTTACAAAACTGCTACAGCGCAGACACAATTGTAGGATGTCTGATGAGAATGGCTTTCCTGAGGTCATTCCCCTGCCATCTCCATGGGGTTAAGGGCTGGGCTTTGACTAGGCCACTCCAAAAGGCGCATTTTCCTTTTCTGAAGCCAGTCCGTGGTGAATTTACTCTGATGCTCAGGGTCATTGTCCTGCTGTATCACCCAACTTCTACTAGGATTCAGCTGGCGGACACCCAGCGTGACATTATCCAGAATATTTTGGTAATCTTGGGAATTAATTTTCCCCTCAATGATGGCAAGTGTTCCAGACCCTGAGGCAGTTAAGCAAGCCCAAATCATGATGTTCTCTCCACCATACTTCTCCGTTGGAATGATGTTTTGATGTTTGTAAGTTGTGCCCTTTTTGCACCATTCATAGTACTGAGTATTCTTCCTGAACAATTTAACTTTTGTTTTACCAGTCCCAGTAGCATTGCAGTTTGCCAATGTGCTCTTTTGGCAAATTCAGGCATGTAGCAATGTTTGTTTTGGAGAGCAGCATGGTGTTCTGCATTGGACACTCTGCCTGTATAAACACTTGCGTATGGTGGATTTATGAACAGGGATGATTGTCAGTTCCAGTGATGTCTTCAAGTCTTTGGCTGTTACTCGTGGGTTCTTCTTTACCTCATTTAGGATTCTGCGTTGTGCTTTGGGAGTCATTTTAGCTGGGCACCCACTTCTAGGAAGAGTAGACACAGTACTAAACTGTCTCCATTTACAGACAATTTATCTGTTGACTGATGGATGCCTAAATATTTTATAAGAGAAATTTGTTTTTTTTTTCTTTTAAGAATCATACTTACCTAGGTAGATGCAGCATCAGTCCAATGCTATATCTGTCCCCCGCTGACTCTAAGACTGAGAACCCAGTCATCAAAGACAGCTGTTCGCTTGGTTCTCAGAGCTCCATGAGCTGGTGACTGTTAGTCACCGGCTCTCTGCTTTGCCCTCCTCACTGGAGCCCTGGGCTGTGGAGGGGGTGGGAGTTGCTGGCTTAGGCTCTTAGCAGATCTTTGAGAGGCTGAGCCTGGTGTCGGTCCAGGCTCCTGGTTGGATCCCGACCATATGGTCACAAGGTTTCCCCAGACCGAAAGAGCTCTGTGACGTCAGCTGACAGCGGGCTTCAGCGAGCCCACTGTTGGCTAAAAATAGGTCGTAGGAGTGCAGAACAAACTGCACTTCTTTGATCCACAGGAGAAGCACAGCTAAACAAGCTTTGGCTGTACTACTCCTTTAACCACTTAAGGACCGCCGCACGACGATGTACATCGACAGAATAGCATGGACAGGCACAAGGGCGTACAGGTACGTCCCCTCAAAGCTCCATGACTGCGCCTGCGGGACCCGCAGACCCGATCGCCGCCGGTGTCCCGAGATCGGGTCACAGAGCTGAAGACCGGGGAGAGGTGAGTGTAAACAAACCTTTCCCCGTTCTTCCTAGTGGCATGTCAGTGATCGTCTGTTCCCGGCATGTCAGTGATCGTCTGTTTTTTCTATATCCTCCTGCCTTTTTTTTTTTCTTCTTCTTCTCTTTTTTTTCTGGTGATCCTGCTGGAACGACGATCAGTGACGTCATACGCCAAGCCATGCCCCCCTACAGTAAGAATCACACATTAGGTCACACTTAACCCCTACCGCGGCACCTAGAGGTTAAACCCTTCACTGCCAGTGTCATTTTCACAGTAATCAGTGCATATTTATAGCACTGTTCGCTGTAAAAATTACAATGGTCCCAAAAATGTGTCATAAGTGTCCGATGTGTCCGCCATAATGTCGCAGTCACGATAAAAATCACTGATCGCCGCCATTACTAGTAGAAAAATATATATTAATAAAAATGCCATAAAACTACCCCCTATTTTGTAGACGCTATAACTTTTGCGCAAACCAATCAATAAATACTTATTGCGATTTTTTTTCCAAAAATAGGTAGAAGAATATGTATCGGCCTAAACTGAGGAAAAAAATGTTTTTTTATATATTTTTTGGGGATATTTATTATAGCAAAAAGTTAAAAATATAGCATTTTTTTCAAAATTGTCGCTCTATTTTTGTTAAAAATAAAAACCGCAGAGGTGATCAAATGCCACCAAAAGAGAGCTCTATTGGTGGGGAAAAAAAAAGTCAATTTTGTTTGGGAGCCACGTCACACGACTGCGCAATTGTCAGTTAAAGCGATGCAGTGCCGAATCGCAAAAAGGGGCCTGGTCCTTTAGCTACAAAATCGTCCGGGGATTAAGTGGTTAAGATTGCTTTGTATACCTTTCCAGCCTTATGCTAATCAACTACTTTATAGTATGTCTTCAGAGAGCTCCTTTATGCGAGGTAAGGTTCACATCAGCTGATGGTTATTATGAACAGAAATCCTAAAATGTTTGAGTGTCTTTTATCAATCAAAGTAGCTCTAAACCACTTCATTAACTGGACTCCAGGTATGCAAACTACTAACTCCATTTAACTATTTTTGAAGTAATTAATTCCATCACTGTGAATGTTTAACCGCTTGCCGCAGAATCACGTACATGTATGTGATTGTGTTCAAGTCGTTATGGCTGCAGCTGTATGCCATAAGCCCGGTATTAATTTTTTCAGCTGGCTATGCTCTGTTATCTAAAAGCAATCCTGGCAGCTGGATTGCTTTTACAGGCATGTGATCAGGGAGCGCGGTATCTGACCCCGATGCTGCTGCCAGGTTATCATAGAGCTGGCTGAGGACCGGAATGTCCCCAGTCATCTCTATGGTCGAGGAGGCCTGAAGCGATGCCATTATGTCACTTCTGGTTAGGGCATGTATAAAGATATATATTTTTTTGGAAAGCATGAGATAATTTTTTTTTTTTTCTATCCCATGCTTTCCAGGGTAGTGGAAAGACCTGGAGTTTTATAGATCCTAGATGTCTCTATAAAAAAGGACCTATCATGCCTTATTTCTATCACAAGGGATGTTTCTATTTCTTGTGATAGGAATAAAAGTGATAAAAAAAGAAATAAAAATGACAGCTGTTGGCTGTGTGAAGACTTCAGATCCCCTACTCCTAGAACTAAAGAGAAATCCTTTCCTGGTTATGTTCTCAGAATGATCTATTGAATAAATGGCTGCAGATACACAGCTACAAATTATGTAAGAAGATTTGTTTCATCTCGAGTGGCGTAGCGTGGGTTGTCAACACCTGGGGTGAGGCAAGTAATTTGCGCCCCCCCTGACACGCAGACTTACCTATTTTGAGCTAGCTCCAGTCTGGTCATATGATCCCGTGTGAGACAGCGGTGGCTGTAGGGGATAGGAGAAAATGCTTGAAAATGACTGGTAAAGCCTTGAGTGGTGACATCATGCATAGGTTCCTATGTTCCATCTGTTGCTGGCGCTCCCTCCTCTCCCCTGCATACACCACTGGCTCACACAGGGGATAACATGACTGGACAGCCTTAAAATAGGTGTTTACATCTTTTCTACACAGGTTAGCCATCATAGGCATTAGGAGGGGGGATTTTATAATTTTTCAGTTAATGGGAGCTACATATGTCATATTCACACTATAATACTTGTTGCAGCACTGTGCAGTTGGGGACAATACCCAGTAGGGTTTTGTATTTAACCTTTTTGAATTTTTATATATATTTTGGTATACATATAGATATATATCTATATAAAAATATATATAGAAAAAATTCTAAAAAGTTAAATACAAAACCATATTGGGTATTGTCCCCAACTGCACAGTGCTGCAACAAGTATTATAGTGTGAATATGACATATGTAGCTCCCATTAACTGAAATATTATAAAATAACCCTACTGGGTAGTGAGTCCTAATCACCGGTGCTGCAGAAAACCTACACCTCATTGTGCAAATAAAGCAAACAAAGCACAGAAAATTTCATATAACAATTAATCAAATACAATAATTCTAAGATTGCCCTACTGGGTAGGGAATCCAAATCACCAGTGCTGCAAGAACACACAATTGTGCAAATACCTGTATATAAATAAACAAATTAATTTCATATAACAATCAATAAAAAGCATCCAAAAAACATGGCTATGAATGAGCTTTATGGCTATGGATGAACTTTTTATTGATTATTATATAAAATTAGATTGTTTATTTATTTATATATTTGCACAATTGTGTGTTATTTGCAGCACTGTTGATTCACATTCACTGAGAGATAGGCTGAGAGAGATTGGGATCAGAGAGACGGTGGAGCTGAGGGAAGGGGGGGGCTGAGAGAGGGAGAGGGGCCTGAGGGGGAGATGAGAGAGACTGCTAGCTCTACCCTCCATGCCAGTCTGTCTCCTTGATTTGGTGGTGCTTTGATCCTTCCAGCGGCTCCCTGGCAGCGTGCACCTCCTCGCCTATCCTCTGTGTCCCCAGTCAGCCTGTTCTCCGAGCCACATGTTACTGCAGAGAGAAAGCTGGAGCAATCCATGCTCGGGAGGCACAGAAGATGCTGCGCCCCCCGCCTCTCATCTCTTGGGGGGACGGGGTCAGGGGGGCTAGGTCAAGGAGGAGGCGGCCGTGGTGAAACTATTATGTCCAGTCCCGGGCTCTCAGGTGGCCAGCCTATATGTCCTCGGCTCGGCCCCTCGCTTATCACCACTGTGAGACGGATCTATCAGCCGGCTGCCCACACCCCAAGAACAGTCGCTGTTGCTGAACAACGTGGACTCTCCGGCGTCATAAATTTAACATGGGGCATTTATCTCCATGCTAGACTGTCCACACTCGTGACAGCGCCCCTCTAAATTTTGCGCCTGGGGCGGTGGCCCCTCTCGCCCCCCCACGCTACGCCACTGTTTATCTCCATCTATCACCTAATACTGGTGACTTAACTAGGTATATATCAGGGTTTACAGACATTTTAAATAATAAAGTAAGCACACAAGGACTGCGGGAAAGTGTAGGCTCTCTAGAAAAAAAACTGTAATGAAAAAAAAAAAGGAAAAAATACTATTATTAATATTTTATATTTACATACTGTCACCAGTCAGTGTCCCTGATCTCCTCCACACCAGTTATATGATGATACTGTACTGCACTGGTGACAGAGTGTAAAAAACTAATTGTGAAAAAAAAAATTGTTTTTTAAATTTCATCATATACCAAAAAATTGTGACAAACTTAAAAAAACTCACAATTTCTCTTACTAAATACCCTGGACTGTGTACTTTCCAAAAAGGGATAATTTGGCGGAGTATTTGTAGTGTGCTGGCATATTAGGGCCTCAGGAAATTAGGAAATGAGATAGGTCATCAGTACATCAGGACTGATCGATTTTCAAATATATGTCCTAGTTTGTGGACTCTATAACTTTCACACAGACTAATTTTACATAAATTATATATACTGATTTGGATTATTTTTACCAAAAAACAAAAAATTTTGCAGCATACATTTTGTCCTAAATCTATGAAGAAATATTATCTATATTTATATTTTTGTCTATATGTCTGTCTGACAACATTTTTTTTGTCTATATGTCTGTCTTTTTTCATTTACCGTATATACTCGAGTATAAGCCAACCCGAATATAAGCAGAGTCACCTAATTTTCCCACAAAGAAATGGGAAAATGTATTGACTCGAGTATAAGCCTAGGGTGTCCATCTGCATGCCTCACTGTGCCTCACTGTGTCCATACCTCACTGTGTCCATGTGCATGCCTCACTGTGTCCATGTCTCACTGTGTCCATGCCTCACTGTGTCCATGCCTCACTGTGCCTATGCCTCACTGTGCCCATGCCTCACTGTCACTGTGCCCATGCCTCACTGTGTCCAATCTCCCTACCTGATCTCCGGCGCTTTGTGACTAGACTGACTTTTAACATGGGAGTCTATGGAAGGGATACCCAGTTTTGAAAAATCGGTGCTCCCCGGCCGTAGGTTCTCTGGACAACAAACTTTGCACACTTGTAGATGAAGAGTGGGGCTATATGTGTGCCAAGTTTGGGGTCCAGGGGACCTAGGGCTGGCCAGTACCGGGTCCCCAAAATTACCAGAGAAATTACCGTTTAACATTGGAGTCTAAGGAAGGGGTGCCCGGCTTTGAAAAATCAGTGCTCCCCGGCCGTAGTTCCCCCCGGACAAAAAACTTTGCACACTTGTAGAGGAAGAGTGGGGCTACACGTGTGGCCAAAATTAGGTGCACAAATTTGAAGATGGACACAGACTTGAGTATAAGCTGAGGGGGGCATTTTCAGCACAAAAAAATGTGCTGAAAAACTCGGCTTGTACTCGAGTATATACGGTATTTAGCAAAAAATTTAAAACCCAGTGGTGATTAACCACTTTCCGACTGCCGCACGCCGATATACATTGGCAGAATGGCATGATCAGGCAAATGGGCGTACCTGTACGTCCCTTTAAATTTGCCGCCTAGCGGGCGCGTGCTCGTGCCTCGTGCCCCGGGAGTGTGCACGCGTTTCCCGGGAACTCGATGTTCACCGGCGGCCTGCGATTGTAGTGTGGAGAGGCAGAACGGGGAGATGTAAACAGGGCATTTCCCTGTTCTGCCTAGTGGCAGGACAGAGATCTACTGCTTCCTGTGATCGGGAGCAGTGATCGCTGTCATGTCACTGGTAGCCCATCCCCCCCACAGTTAGAATCACTCCCTAGGACACACTTAACCCCTTCATCACCCTCCTAGTGTTTAAGCCCTTCCCTGTCAGTGTCATTTATACAGTGATCAGTGGCTATTTATAGTACTGATCGCTGTATAAATGACAATGGTCCCAAAATAGTGTCAAAAGTGTCCGATGTGTCCGCCAAAAGTAAAAAATATTGCTTTTTTTTCAAAACTGTCACCCCTTTTTTATTTATAGCGCAAAAAGTAAAAACCGTAGAGGTGATCAAATACCACCAAAAGAAAGCTCTATTTGTGGGGGAAAAAATGACCTAAATTGTGTTTGGGTACAATGTCGCATGACCGTGCAATTGTCAGCTAAAGCAACACAGTGCTAAATCTTAAAAAATGCTCTGGTCAGAAAGGGGGTAAATTCTTCCGGGGCTGAAGTGGTTAAATACCACCAAAAGAGTTTGATCTGTCTCAAATAAATGTAAAAAATTTCATATGCTTACAGTGATGCATGACTGAGTAATTGACATTCAAAGCCCGACAGCCATGAAAGCTGAAAAAAGGCCTGGGCAGGAAGGGGGTAAAAGTGTCCAGTATTAAAGTGGGTAAACACCGAACAATAATTAAACTGTTTATTGAATCTATGGTTCCACGTGTAAGAACACTAAATGCTCTTCCAGTACGGCTACTGTAATCCAAAACATTATTGTATACCGTGTAAGGCAAAGCAACAAGTTTACCTTAATTTTTGAATTCTTGGCTATTTATACTTAAATTCACTTTCCTGCTGCCGTGTTCAACTGTACTTTCGAGTATGGGGGCGCTTTTAACTTACTGCCCTTCAATTCACATGATGGTGCTGGAGCTTATCAATTGGCTGCTCAGGCACCCTGCCAAGTGTTGTCACTTGGAGGTGGAAAGGGAGTCTGAACCTTAAACCGGACTCCCCTCCCTTCTATCATCATTCAAGTGGGCAAACAATCATAGGTTCAGATGCTATACTGTACACCGGTGGCACACATCAGGGAGGGAGGCCAGCTGTCCCCTAGTTTTAAACTATAGAAAGGGACAAGGCAGGGCTGCCCCTTTGTCCCCTCTGTTGTTTGCCCTGGCCATAGAGCCTCTGGCTGCCATGGTCCGCTCTAATACATCTATACAGGGATTCAGGTACGGGGAACTTCATGAAAAAATAATGATGTAGGCTGACGATACGATGTTGTTCCTTGGTGATACATCCACTTCCCTTCGGGAGGCTATGAGAGTGATATGAGAGTTTGGGGAATACTCCAGTTTAGTTATAAACTGGACTAAGTCCTCTCTTATGTTGCTGGGTGTGACGCCCGATCCCTCGGTGCTGACCATACAGGACATTCCACTCTTGGAATCTTTTTGCTATTTGGGTATACAGGTAACCCCCCAACCACTAGACTATCTTGGACTTAATCTGACCCCTTTGCTTAACCGCTGCCAAGATAGGGTTAAAGTATGGAGCAGGCTTAAAATATCCTTGGCGGGCCGCGTAAATCTTATTAAAATGATTCTGATGCCACAGCTGCTCTATGTGCTCTATGTGCTTCACAACACCCCAATGGTCATTCCTCTGAAAAAATTCTGCATTATCAACTCGATTTTCGGTCACTTCTATGGCAGTCTAAACCGGACAGAATTAAACTAGAACAACTACAGCGCCCAAAAGAATCTGGAGGACTAGTGTTGCCCAACCCTTGGCTTTACTACTAAGCCTCACAGTTGCAGCACATAGCAAGGGCAGTGCACCCCCAGCGGGAGCTGCACCTGAATTTATTGGATTCCTCTCCCACATTACTCCGATTTACAACAGGGTCAGGCGTGGCGGATAGTCTGGAGGCCCTACAATTTAGTAAGTCTAATAGACTATACCCTACTTATGTACTTATGCAAAAAATTTGGAATAAGATGAGAACAATGCAGGGGGTACAGGGATTCACTAAATATAGCCCCATATGGGATAACAACTAATTCTCGGAACTGGCAAAATTACCCTATGGCACCAAGTGGTTACAATTTTGTATATTTTCCGAGAGGGAAGGCTGAGGTCATTTTCAGAGCTTAGGAAGGCCTTTCAACGCCCCGCCACGATGCACTTTTACTACATGCAGCTTCAGCATGCGGTCAGGACCCAGGGGGATGGGGGCCAATGGTCCCTGGATTCCACCTCCATTTTCAACTACATGTTTGATGTTACCACTTATAAAGGCTTTATCTCCTGTACTTATGCTATGCTCCTCAACCTTTTCCATGGGGACTCCCCTCTTAAGGTGGTTTCGCAGTGGGAACGGGACGTTGGAGCTTTCGAGGAGGAACAGTGGGAGTCGGCCTTGCAGGCCATTCCCCTGTGTTCTCTGAATGCTCAGCGCTTGTCGCAGCTCTATATTCTTCTGAGGGTTCACTATACGCCAGCTAGATTAGCTCGCATGGGGGTGAGGTCGGATGCAGAATGTACCAAATGCAGTAGAGACCACGGAGATTTGATCCATCTCCATTGGAGATGCCCAAAGCTCCACTGATATTGGTCACAGGTCCTGGATACTCTTCATAGGGTCTTCCAGACTACGATCCCTACCGAACCTAAACATTGTTTGCTGGGTATACTAGACACACTTCCACTAGAGGACATCCATAAACAAGCTGTAGAGAGGGCTCTCTTCCAGGCTCGGAAGTTGATTCTGAGACACTGGAAATCCATTGAAACCCCTACGTTGCAGGAATGGATTACCCAAATGGGTGACACTATCCGATTAGAAAAACTTATCTATGAACACAGGGGTAAGAGAGGCAAATTTGATAGATTGTGGGCCTCATGGTTGGACGTTCCTGGACTGGCCCCATTGGATCTGGTTTATGACCGATTGTTCTAGTATCTGCTATTATTTCTACTTCTCTATATGCATATGTGGGGAAAAAATAGAGTGTTTATTTGTATGCAGTGGAGAGTGGGTTGCCATTGTTCTTTCAGACTGTTATGTATAATATGTTGCTGATATGTATGCTGGAATTGGCAGATCTTTTGTACTTGTTTTGCTCTGAACCATGTATGTGTGAATACCTTTTGTGCGCATTAAACACGTTTTGTTTGATATAAAAAAAAGTGGGCAAACAACATGATGGGGAAGCAAAAGTAAAGTAAGTGAAAGCAGATGCGGTGGCCTGCATTAAACTGAATCTATTGCCTGGGAAAACTTCAGGTTTATCCTTACATATGCAGCACTCCCCTGTAGGAGCTGTTGGTTTAGATTTGGGCCTTGAACGTTACCTCCTTGTTCGTTGTCTAGGGTATGAGAGTCTATAGAAAGTTCAATGTCCACATAAGTTATGAATCCTTTTCGTCAGGCTTTATTTCCAAACAAACTTGCATAGGTAGAGGGATGGAGGGTTAGGGGAAGGTTCAGGCACACACAGCAGATCACTGGGGAAACTTCTAAGCTTCAAAAGTCACACTCACCACTCTCCTTCAAGTGGGTATTGCTCACCCGGATAGGCCCCTCTCACTTGGCCTAGCAGCCGGGATGATGCACGAAAAAATAAAGAAATAACAGTCTCTGCCACAGACCTTTAGGATGATTAAGTTGAACTGTTCAATGATCCTCTGCCACAGGATTTTAGTACCCGGATATCCAGCCTTACAGTTTAAGAGCCTTTAAGCCAACCCGGCAGATTGTAAGGTAACATTAGCTACGGTGCATTCTCCAATAGGGTCACCAGGCCTTCCTCAAGATACCAGCCTTCCACTTGGTCCTCTCCAGGACTGGTCCTCCCCTGGTTTCCTCCATCGAGTGGCTTCCTCCCGCAGGACAGACAGCACCGGATCACCTTTAAAGTGTAGGCCCCAGTCAGGACAACTGGGTCTACCTGGCAGAGATGCAGCCTCGGGCCAACATGGCTCCGCGGCTGAAATTCCAGTACCACATACCTCGAGCCAGGAGGGCCACGAGGCAAAAAAAGCTCTGAGAAATGACGTCTGCCCCTTAAGTACCCTTCCCCAGCATGCTCAGCAGGGAGACCACTCCCACTAAGCTGTTCCCGGGGAAAAATACCCAATACACCTTGGCCTGCTTGTGTTCCAACATTGGTCTAGGCAAACAGTGGGAAGTCCTTCCAAACACAGCCATAGCCGGAACAGAGGCTTGTTCACCCACTAAATTTAACATAGCGCCTGATCATCAGGAGCAGGGCGCTACACATATTTTTCAACATTGTTCTCTCAGCCACCCCCCCTCCTTCCATGGGACAAAGTACATGTAGTACTTTGTCTCATATAACTATGTGCTTCCTAAGTGTACTTATGAAGTCTGACCTGCCCCTATCCCCCATGGCAAATGTGACAACAGCCTGGAAGGAGACACATTAATCACAACTGCAGGCTCAGGCAAGAGACAAGCGGCAAGAGGAATGCAGAGAGACAGGAGGCTGCCAGCCACCCCCACCCACTGCATTGCTCTTGTCTTGGGAAAGTGCTCTGAGCAAGCTGCAGTTATGATGGATCTGTCTGCTTCTGAGCTGTTGTCAGATTGCTGCACAATGCGCAAAGCAGAGCAGGTTGGACTTGATAACTAGATTTAGGAAGCAGCTAGCTACATGGGACAAAGTAGTACATGCGCTTTATTCCATGGGGGGCAGAACAATGTAAAAAAAAAAATACAGTTTGTTAAATTGTTCTGCCCCTGTGGGACAAGGCACCTTTAAACCACCATTATACTGATCCAAATAATATGACATTGTAAGCATTATGTAGTAAGACTACTATTAACATTCACCCTCTCTGTATGTTAAAGTTCCAACATATGTACAAAGACTAGGATATATGCCATTGATGTGATTTTGTTTTGCATCTTATACCTCTAAGCAGGCTGCTGTCAAAACGAATTAAAGGCAACAAAACGACAGGTGGTAGTTTTCTTCTTCGGGATTACTGTCATCTGTGTGTTGGCAAATATTACTCTCTGCAATCCTCCTTGGTTTTACATATCTGCTGTTCTGGTAATCCCCTGAAATTAGTACATGTGTGTCAATTAATGGTGTTAAAGGTAACCTCTTATATATAAGCCAGTTTATTCACATGATATATTTTAAATATCATTGTCTTCAAGAACTAAGTGGGAATTAAAACTGTTGATCACATCATAGTGTAGCTGTTGCAGGTATATAGCCGTGTAATGACCACTAAAATAGGATGCAAGAACGGAGCAGCAATAAAGTTTACAAGTAGTTTCCCAGCTGGTTTCCTCATTTAATTGTATTAGATTTGTCCTCCTAGTGTGAACTCAGACTTCATTTTATAATTGTAAAGAATATCCTATGCAGCATCTAGGACCACTTTTTTCAAAAACTCACATTTCGAAGAACACATTGATCAAGGTTATTTTAAAAAATTGCATAAACATGCACAATAACCAGGATGGATTGTGTATATAGTAAATCAGTAATCAGGGTTGTAAAAAATATTGCTGCCAGTCTTTAAAATAATACATAGCATTTTCTACCCTAGTAGTTCATAAGCCTAAATAAAAGTACCCTTAGGGCATGTGTCAACAGGCTTTGGGCTTTGGCCATGGGCTTTGGCTAGGGCTATGGGCTATGGCGATGACATCTGTTTGAAATCATTTTAAGAAGCTTCTGAGACCATTCAGAAGTCATTGATAGGTGTATTTGACCTGCAATTGACCTCTTTCTGACCTGCATTTGAATTGCTTAAAACATTGGGTTTTGGATTTCCATAGACTTGTATGAGAATGCAAATCCTGCTTTAAAGTGAAAGCTCACCTTTTTATCAAAAATGGAGAAACATCAGCAGGGATGAACTATACCCACACACCAAACCCACCATGACCTAAAACGTCACTTTCATTCATAACTGTCTAAAAATCTATAATGTAGAAAATGAAATTATGTCATGACGCACTATGACATAACACGTGGATGGGAGATGATGTAGCCCCCACCCCATATTATAAATAGATCTGTACTGCAAGCAGCCACCTTTTGCCATGTGCCTTCTTTAAACACACCTTATGCAATGTACACCCCTGATAAAGCCTTGCATTTAGGCGAAACGTGTTGGGTTAAAAATTTGTGTTTTTTAATTATTTTTCTTTATTTTTCATTATGGGCACTTTTTTTTTCTTTCTTTATTTCTTTATTCACTTATTTATTGGGGCAATGTGGATTTGTGTAGACTGGTGAAGATAGTGGATTGATAGGAGTGCATTATTTTTCGTATCCACCCATGCCTTTGGGTTGTGGTATGTGGCCAGGATACTGACCCTACCATATACACATCTCCACTCAGACAGAAAGATTGACCAATGACAGCTAAATACATACTTGCTGTTTGGTTGTTATCTCCCTATAATGAAGGAAGTTGTATATCTGTTCCATCATTTTGTATTTTTTGCACTGATTCCACATTTCCCTATAAGGTTATATACCTGGAATTCTTATGACTTTCTTTCATTTTCTACATTATAGATTTTTAGACAGTTATGAATAAAAGTGAAGTTTTAGGTCGTAGTGGGTTTGGTGCATGGGTATAGCGCACCCCTGCTTATGTTTCTCTATTAATATTTCTCAGGTAAAGACCAATCTTACAGTTTAAGTATACATCAGGTAGTTTTTGTTTTTTTATAAAAAATGAAACAATGGACTAACACTGTACACCCTCCCCACCCCCCTACTTACCACAGTGGGTGATATACTGTCAGTGCCCAAACAGCAGATGCAGTGGTTCGGGAATTTTAAATCCCCAATCTTCTTCCTCTCCTTTCTGCAGTGCTTTCGGGGCGAATCAGAATGATTGGTTAGCAATGGCACAGTGCATTGCTCTGATCTGTCCTGAAAGTGCTGCAGAAAAAAAGAGGAAGAAGAGCGGGATATTTCAAATCCCTGGACCGCTGCTCCAACTGTGTGGGAACTGATACTTCATCACCCACAGAGATAAGTACAGTGGGACCAGTAGAATGTGGTGGGTGCATGGTGTTAGTCACTGGCGGCCAGTGGATTTTTTTTCGGGGGGCGACAAACAGTATGCCACCGACACCCCCCTTTCGTTGGTCGGTCAGTCAGTGGGACGGTCGGTCGCACTTACACCATCGCGGCTTCCACTGCTCTCCACGGGTCTCCACGGCGGGTCTCCATGGCAGCCACAGCTTATGTTTCCTCCCTCCTTCTCGGCGGCCAATCGGGAGTCTTCTCTTTTCGATCAATCAGAAAACAGGTCTCACACTCGCTTCTGATTGGCCGGATTGAAGATCAGTGTTACAACAGCGAATATTAATTCGCTGTTGTAACACTTGGGTGGGCTCATGGCGCAATGCTCTGCGCCACGAACCACCCTATTTGGAAGCCTATTAGAGCCTATGGCTCTAATCAGGTGCTTCAAAAAACACCCCTGCTGCTGTAATTCAGGCATAGAGGGTGGCCGCGGCATCCATTGATAGATTCATGCCATGCATAAATCTATCCATTATTCATATGGAGGTGGCGAGGATGCCCCTAATGAACAGGCTGCCACTGGTGTTAGTTCACCTTTTTTTTTTTCTTTTTTTGGAAAGGTGATATATCCCTTTAAAAAGTGAAAGAAATCCATACGCATAGGCCTTTACACTGATTTAAGAATGCTTGTTTCGTGGACTAGATGGCAGTTTGGTTTACATAAATAATCCACTTTAACAATCAACTATACACATTTCAACGACTTAGCACACAGGTGCAGATCCTTATCCATGTATTTTTTGATATAGATATTGATATATGTCCTGCCAGCAGAACCACATGACCATTGTCAATGTTGTAAGAAAAGGTGTAGCCCCAGCACTCTTTTACATGAAAGAACCTTAAAGCTGTTAAAATAGGCTGTTCACTTTGCAAGGTTAGTTAAACTTTGCAAGGGAATTTTCTCCAGAGCTTAGTGAATAAGGTGAAGCACTGCTGACTTCCATCATCAAATTATGTTCAAGAAAACTACAAGTCCCAACAGCCTTTGTGTCTGTCGGCTTGCAGTTTTCAATGAACTACCAGGGTACTGGAGTTAGTTAAGCTTCCTGTCAGAGTGTAGTCCCCCGTATCAGAGGTACGGGCAGACAGCTACATAGACAGTCTGCAGCACCGAGGCATTACACTTACGATCTGCTGATTGTGGTGCAATGCTTTACAGGCTTCTAACAAAAAACGTACCTGCAAAAAATGTGCATTTATTCATTTATTTTTTTGAAAGTGGACCTATCCTTTAAAATTCGCATTTGTTCATAGCCTTGCATTATAAAATGCTTTGTACGCAAACAGCGTCCTTCTAAAGGGATTAAAATGTATACTTTTGATGAGTTATAAGCTTCCTTGACTAATCAGAAGAACAAACTTTGGTTACAATAGCATTCATAAAAATGTGCCTGTTTTACTGTGCTCATTATGACAAATTCGCACTGGTTTAACCATATCTCAACACTGTCCCCATCCTGTTCAGTTTTTTGAAGACCAAAAGGTGGCAGCTCAGCAGCTGTCAGTCCTCCACCATGTGCCAGCCCAGCCACCATACTTGCAGACAGGGAAGTACCATCCGTTAGTGGCGGTGCGTCCTTAAGGGCGCAGGAGCGCCACCCCCCCTCTCCTGTTACTCTCTAATTACCATAGATAGATTCATGCATTGCATGAATCTATCTATGGTCGGTGCTGACACCCCCTATTCAGGTGTCCAGCCCCTTTTTGGTCACCGGGCACCTGAATTACAGCAGTGGGCGGGGTTTTTTGGAAGCACCTGATTAGAGCCTTTTGCTCTAATAGCCGTCCAAAAAAGTGAGAAGCGGGTGGAACGCTGTTCGTTCCTTCTCACTCGGCTCAATGTTAGCAAAGCCGAAGGAATTCGCTTTGCTAACATTGAACCGCCTCTCAGCCATTCAGGTTGCCGGGTCTGTTACCGATCGCCTGATTGGCTGAAACGTCAGACGCTGTGATTGGACGCCTATTAGGTGTCCAATCATAGTAGAGGAGGGTGGGAGAAGACGCATGGAAGGGAGAAGACACATGGAGGGGAGAAGACACCGCTCGCCGTCACCCGCTGCCCCACTGAGACAGGGTAAGTGCCAGGCAGATGGCGAGCGGGCGGGGGCGGGAGGGATCACAGTGGCAGCATTGGATGGCACAGTGGCAGCATTAGATGGCACAGTTGAAGCATTTGATGGCACAGTGGCAGCATTGGGAGAATTTGATGGCACAGTGGCAGCATTGGATGGCATAGTGGGAGCATTTGAGGGCACAGAGGCAGCATTGGAAGCATTGGATGGCACAGTGGCAGCATTGGATGGCACAGTGGGAGCATTTGATGGCACAGTGGCAGCATTGGGAGCATTTGATGGCACAGTGACAGCATTGGATGGCACAGTGGGAGCATTGGATGGCACAGTGGCAATATTGGGAGCATTTGATGGCACAGTGGCAGCATTTGATGGCACTGTGGCAGCATTGGATGGCACAGTGGGAGCATTTGATGGCACAGTGGCAGCATTTGATGGCACAGTGGCAGCGTTTGATGGGCACAGTGGCTGCAATTGATGAGCACAGTGGCTGCGTTTGATGGCACAGTGGCGGTATTTGATTGCACAGTGGCTGCGTTTGATGGCACAGTGAGGCTGCAATTGATGTTTTTTTTTTTTAATTTTCAAAAATTTTGAGCACCAGCCGCCACTGCCATCCATCATCGCTCAGGAATGATGTACTTTGGAATTATCACCTTCTTGGGTGCTAGAGGACCTTGTCCCAGCACTCAGTGTTCCTACATGCAATGGGAACACGTAGAACAAACATACTAGGAAGTTAGATTACAGCAGGAAAAAAATGACACTGGCAGTGATGGCAATATCAACCAACAGGTTTGTAGATATTATTTATCACAACTTAGGCAGCAAAATATGTTTCCTTTGCAATATATTCCATAACTGTCTAATGCCTCGTACACACGACCGGTTTTCCTGAAATGCCAAAACCCGACGTTTTTCCCGACGTGATTCCTCTAAAGCCTGCTTTGCATACACACGTTCATTAAAAAAAACGCTTGACCAAAGCGTGGTGATGTCCAACGCGTACGACGGCACTATAAAGGGGATGTTCCATTCAAATGGCACCACCCTTTGGGCTGCTTTTGCTGATCTTGTGTTAGTAAAAGTTTGGTGAGAGACGATTCGTGCTTTTCAGCCTTGTGCTTTTCAGTCCGTTACAGCGTGACGAATGTGCTTTCTCCATTACGAATGCTAGTTTTATCAGAACACTCCCGTCTCATACTTGATTCTGAGCATGCACGTTTTTTTCCCCTCGGAAAAGCATACACACGACCGGTTTTCGCAACGAGAAAAAGACTGACAGGAAACACGACGGGAAAAAATAGAGCAGGTTCTAAATTATTTGCGGGCAGTTTTCTCGTCAGGAAAACTGCTATGGAGCATACACACGACCGGTTTTCCTGACCAATCTAAAAAATGGCAGTTTTCTCGTCGGGAAAACCGGTCGTGTGTACGGGGCATAAGACTTGAACATTAATTTGTGCACTAGAAGATCTTGATGTGTGTTTAGTGTGATAAATGTAAAATAGCACCTACATTTAAAAAAAAATTAAGCAATTACTAATTCACATGGACAGCTTTTCTACAAATTGTCATCAGCAGTACGTGTTTGTAAATGTTAATGTTTGGTACAGGAGGAGAAGCGATACTGTGAGCATGACATTTTGTTCAGCTACGAACAGAGGTGCGAGCACTGTATATCTCTGAAAACTTGTGTAATTTGCACCTGTCAATATGAATAAACATTTTGTGGAAGATACATGTATTTTCAGGAACTTATTAGACGTGTCAGTATGTAATGATGCTGTGTATATCAGGAAGTTTATATTTCATGTATTTTCTGTTTGGTTTTCTTCATACAAATGAAAATAACCTCATCTGTCCATTCTATAATACAAATAGCTGTTTTTTCTTTATACCTAATAAGCTTCATTGCTGGTAGTGCAAAATTACAAAATCACAAAGCCAGACTGTGGCACATTGCTTACTCTCCACTTCTAAACCCTCCCTGCAAAAATCTCCCTCTCCTCCAGCCGAAATCCTCCTTTCAACTGCCCCCCCCCCCCACAAAAATATCCTCTCTATTTATTCCCTCCAGACCTCAGATACAACAGTGCCTGGCTGAGTAAAAGGAGGTTGTCTCAGTCTACCCCTTGTCTGTGTCATAAAGTCAAAAGTTCTTCCTAGACAAAAAAGCGTTCCAAGAGGAGCGAGTTTATAGATGGCAGGATGGCCAAAGATATTTAAAAAAATTTAACACTCACCCTATGGCACATAAATATTTTGACAATAAATCTAATATACCGAAATCACCATCTATGTCTTCCATTTCTTCCCAATCTGCACCTATGCAGTCTAATGGACATAGACGTCACAAACGTCGCCGACATGGAAACAACTCTAATGACAACGCTTCAGATATGGAAGACTCTCCCTCTTCACACATCACTAAGCATTCACACACTACACACAACACACAGGCCAAAGCCCAGTCATTTCACTGTAACACGAGAGGTTCACAACAATCTAGCACTCCCATCTCCACTTCTCAACCAGGTAGATCACGGCAGGGGGATTTTTTAGACCGTATGAGGGCACAAACTCAGAAGCACCAGGAAACTATAAAAAAACACACCCAAAAAAACAACAAGACCCACTCATCCAAAACTCATTGAATATTATCAACTTATCCACCTATTCTTTGACACAGGACAAAATTGGTGTCCTTGAAAAGGGTCTCACCTTTTGTCCTGTTGTACAAATTGACAAATCAAATTCAAGGCCATCAAAGACATACATTTAAATCTATGTAACCTATTTGTGAAAACTCTATATGCCAAAAAGCAAAATGATCCAAGCTCCACATACACACAAAAAGATTTAGAAGCGATCGACAAATTAACAGCTCTCCTGGAGGAAAAATAACCAAATGACTTGATTGATTCAATCTCAAAACCATGTTGGCCGAGGTTGATGGCATCATTGCAACATCCCCACCATCCAAACTGAACACAACCGGTCTTAAATAGAAATCTAGTCTTTATCCAGCTCCAAGTTCCAATTCGAATGCTGCAGCATTCCTAAAATTAGTATCCAAAGACATTCAAGACCTCAGACTTTCTAGTAAATTTGAAGGAAACTTAACTCCTGATGAATTTAAGGCACTACAATCTCTTATGCAGAACCAATGGATAACGATCAAGCCAGCCGACAAAGGGGGCAATATTATCATTCAAAACAATGTGGACGTGCGCATGCGCGGGGACTCGGAGAAGGACGTGTGCTGACCGAGCTCCCGGCACCCCGACCCACCAGAGCTAACGATAGCGCAGGCACTGAGGTCCGTGAGCCAGGACCGATCCCACACCAGCCCCGAAGTGGCGATGAACCGTAGGGCACAGGGGCAGCCGCGGAAAGGACACGATACGCAAACTACAGCCCAGAAGAGAGCAGGGCCTTCCCCTACAGCACAGCCGCGATCCAAGATGGCGCCGGGTAAGCCAGACACACGAGGCAGCACGGCAGCAGCCAGATCCGACGGAGCTACACAGAGAGGAGACAGGCAGCTAAATCTGGAGCCAACTAGGGATCCATTCTCCTCACAATCCTCGGGAGAGGTGGAGACCGGACAGCGGGGTGAGTCACTATCACATCCCCCATCCCCAGCCATATACGCTGATAGACATGACTCTCCAAACTCCCCTGCCTCCCCTGCCTCCTCCATGGATAGGAACATGGCAGACTTAGCAGAAGTCCTCATTAGCCAATCCAGCCAATCCAGCCAGGATATGCCAATTCCCCAGCTCTCACACTATTCCCCTGATGCTGTACTGTTGGGCAGATTCTCCACCATGCTGCAGCAGGAGCTCTCTAAGGCCTGCACATTAATCACCACTGACCTGAAAAAAGACATCCATAGCTTGGGAGAGCGTTTTGAGCTAATTGAAACCAAAGTGGATGGAGCCATCAAAAGGGTCAACCAGAACTCAGCCATGGTGACAGACCTCCAGGATAGATTAGAAGAGGCATTCACAAAAATTGAAGATTTGGAGAATCGTTCTCGTAGGTACAATGTCCGCGTGCGTGGCCTCCCTGAAACTCACACAGATCTAGAGGGGGCTGTAAAAGACCTGATGAAAACCCTTATCCCTGATATAGCCAACCACCACATGGAAGTTGATCGCGTTCACCGAGCACTGACAGCCCCAAGGGCCGACGGCCTACCACGAGACATTATTGTTAAGCCACATCACTACCGCATTAAGGATAAGATGATGCTTGCGGCCCGCAACAGGCCGGACCTGTCGCTATTTGGAACACCAATACAGCTCTTTACAGATTTGGCGCCATCAACGGTCCAGAAACGCAGAAACCTACGGCCATTACTCCAGCAACTTATGGCCAAACAGATTAAGTATCGATGGTCGTTCCCTTTTAAGTTATCATTCACTTACAACGGAAAGTCCCACTCCTTTTCCACGTTCCAAGCAGGCGAAGACCTACTGCTTAGTCTCGGCATCATTGCACGGGACTCTCCGACTCCGATTTCATCTCCCCCTCGTCTGGATCATCGTCCCCTCTCCCCGATATGGCAGGATCGCACACGCTCACAGGCCAGAAATGCTCGCCGGAATACCTGAGTATTATTGCTCTTCTCTCTTTTTGCTTTTTTGCCCCCTTTTGGGAACTGTTAGTGCTTGATTGCACGGATATGGCCTGGGCCCATGGTGGACTATGGGCCTGATGGGGCCATCGTTACCGTTCACAGTTCACAGGTTACAAAGTCACGGGTTACAAAGTTACTGGAGTTCCTGGTTCTTCGGACTGGCTGCCAGCCGAATATTTTACAACCCCGACGGGCCCAACCTGGTCGAAGAAATTTTGCTTTTTGCTTTTTAGCAGTCTGGGGGCCTTAGTCGGACCGCAATGTGTTCCCCTGTTGGGCTGTGGCTCGGGGGCCGGAACGACCGATGGGGACCCTTCCGGCCCTGGCGCCACTGGCCTTGGGAATGCATGTTCCTATAGACAGCCTGTTATGTTAAAACTGTATTGATTGATTTTGTCATTTCCGATATGACCTCGAATAGCCTGCTCGTACAGAGTGTAATCATATTTGGGTCGGGGTGGTCATGCTTGCCACCCAACTGCAAGACTACCTGTCCTACGACAAGGATGGTACCCTTGCACCTAATTTGCCGGATGTTGTCTCCGGCAGGGGTTATTCCCCATTCCTTCATTCATCAGCTAGGATTGAGTTATATTGGTTGTTTGGGCCTAAGGCCTATGTATATGTTTTTTTGCTTTTATTTTTGTTTCTCTTCTTCTCTAATGCCTTTTCCTTCTCTCCCTTCCCCCTCTTTCTTCGGAGCCTCGGTTCAGCGCCCTTCCCTTATGTCATGGTCTGAGAGGTCACATAGCCAAACAGTCATCATCATCGGGACCCTTCTCGCTTCATTCATTATGCAAGGTAAGAGTGCTCTGCCCTACCACGATGGCCACCACATATAACACAGACTATTCGATAGTTAGCCACAATGTACATGGATTTAACTCCCCTACTAAAAGAACTAAGGCTTTCCAGTTTTATCATAAACAGAAGGCTGAAGTCCTGCTATTACAGGAAACTCATTTCTCCAATGTCTCAGCGCCCCGTTACCTCAATGGGAAGTATCCACAGTTTTACTTGGCAGGGGGTCGGGAAAAGAAGGGCGGTGTAGCCATCTTCTTTTCGAAACGGACCCCCTTTACCCCCATCGCTATCGTTAAGGACAAGAGAGGTAGATATATTATGGCAGTGGGGCGGCTCCATGACCAGGAGGTGTCCTTTATATCATACTATGCCCCGAATACTGGACAGCCGGAATTCTTTAGCAAAATGCTGAAGATTCTTATGCCCAAAGTCCAGGGTCAGGTCATTATGGGAGGCGATAGTAATATTCCCTTGGACAGAATTATGGATAAATCGGACTCCTCTAGACCAACATTGAAACGCCCACCGACTGGAAGCAGCAAGGTTGCACGTCTGTTTCATTTCTATGACCTCATCGACGCCTGGCGAGAAAATAACCCTACGGTCAGAGACTTTACACACTTTTCACAAGCCCATCATACTTACTCGAGGATAGACCACGTTCTAGTACGTACGCCTTTGCTACCATTTATTAAGTCGGTTAAGATTTTATCTACCCCTTGGTCTGATCATTCCCCGATAAAACTCTCTACTTCAGGGCTATGGACTAAATCTAGACCCTCCCCGTGGAGACTTAATGTGAGCTTGCTGAATGACCCTACAATCTTTTTAGAGATTCAAAAGGAAATACAGGAATACTTTAGACTTAATAAGGCATCGGACACATCCCCCGCAATTAACTGGGTAGCTCATAAAGCAGCGATTAGGGGCATATTGTTACAAGTGGCAGCCAGGATTAAACGCAATAGGGAACAGGCAAATAAGATTCTGGAAACTAACTTAGATAACTTACTTAGTGAACAGCACAGAAATCCCCTGGTAGATATAAGGCATAAAATTGACGAGGCTCGACTAGCACTAAATCTTAGCTTGACTACTCAAGCGGAGAAACATATTAGTTGGTCTAAGCACAGGTTCTATACGATGGGTGATAAACCTACCACAATGTTAGCTAGAAAACTGTTTCCTCGACCGTACACACCGACTTTGCCTAAACTACGACTATCCACGGGCCTAACCTCCCAGAACCCCGAACGGATAATTGGAGAATTTCACAAATTTTATGCTAAGCTGTATGGAGTGCAGGACAAGTTCGATTCATCTGAAGCGAGCACATTCTTTCGCGACTTACAGCTGCCTAAATTGACACAAGCCCATGCGGAACTGATGGACGGTGCTCTTACAGAGCCTGAAGTCAGGGCTGCAATCAAAACCCTACACCCTACCAAGGCCCCTGGGCCAGATGGATTCCCGGGTCACTACTATAGGAAATATCACGATCTTCTGGCCCCACATCTCTGTACTTACTTTAATGACCTGAGAAGCGGCAGCAAGCTCCCCAGCCATGAAAATGTAGCCTATATAAGTGTTATCCCGAAACCAGGAAAGGACCATACAGACTGTTCCAATTATCGCCCAATTTCTCTGATCAATACGGATCTTAAGATTCTAACCAAAATACTGGCCCAGAGACTTAATACTTTTCTTCAGTGTTATATCCATCCTGACCAAGCAGGTTTTGTCCCGACAAGACAGGCATCGGACCAAACCCGCCGGATAATTAACCTTATCTCGGCAGTTCGGTCTGATTGGGATGGAAAGGGGACTAGGAGGGGAATGTTACTTTCATTAGATATCCAGAAGGCGTTCGATTCTATCTCCTGGGACTATCTTTTTGATGTTCTCACACGCTTTGGATTTGGGAGACGCTTTCTGGATCTCCTTCACATATTATATGATTCCCCCAGTGCCTCGCTAATGCTCAGAGGATATACATTCCAAACATTTCCTATCAGGAGAGGAACTAGACAGGGCTGCCCGTTGTCGCCACTATTATTCGCCCTGGCGATTGAACCACTAGCGCTCAAAATTCGCGCCTGCAGAGATATACAGGGCATTTATTGCGGAGACTATGAACACAAATGTTTACTCTTTGCGGACGACTTGTTGCTGACCTTGACCTCACCGATCACATCCCTACCTAACTTGTATGCTATTTTGCAGCCTTTCTCCAACATTTCCGGGTTGGCAATTAATCATAGTAAGTCAAGAGCACTGAACTTATCTTTGCTAAGCTCCACTCAGGCTACGCTTGAAAAATCATTTCAATTCCGATGGGAATCCACAGCTCTCCCTTATTTAGGCATACAGCTGACCTCATCTATTGGTGAGTTGTACAAAGAGAATTATCCAGCCCTTTTCAAACGGCTAACAGCTGACATGGCTAAGTGGCAGGTTCACCCGCCATCGTGGTTTGGCAGACTTCACTCAATTAAAATGAATGTTCTACCTCGATTATTGTATTTCTTCCGTACCTTGCCAGTTTCATTGGCCCGTGATGACCTTAAACGATTCCAGAATAAAGTACTACAGTTTATTTGGGGTGATAAGAGACCCAGGGTGAATAGGAGCACTCTATACACGTTGAAGCGGAGAGGGGGACTTGGTCTTCCAGACTTATTAAAATATTTTTATGCTGCCCAGATAGCACAACTTACAAGGTTTCACTCCCAACAGGCACAGGCCATTTGGATGGCTATGGAATCTTATTCCTGCCGTCCCAAACCTATTTCTTATATTTTATGGCTCCCTATCAAGGAGCGACCTCCTATACTTTGCCCTACTTTATCCATGTCACTGGAACTATGGGACAGACTCTCCAGATCTCACAAATTCAAATCTCCTCATTCTCCACTGACACCTCTGCTTCAAAATAAAGCATTCACCCCGGGTCTCACTCCACTAGCGTTCGAATGGTGGACTAATAAGGGTTTTAAGTGTATTGCTGACTTGTGCGATCATAGAGGTATGCTGACCGAACGGACTATGGCTGACAGACATCAAATGCCTCCAGCGGAGGGTTATAGGTTCGCCCAAATCTCACATTATGTACAAACCCTGGCTCGCAAGAGCAACCTAGCAACCCAAACTCCCATGGAACATCTATGCAAAAATTATGATAAAATTAAAGGACATTTATCTGCTATATATTCGATATTGCTGAGTGTATCGACAAAGCTGACTTATATGGTCCAATGGGAGACCGACTTGCAGGAAACCCTGGATCTGGACGAATGGCATAGGATAGCCGAGACAGCATCTCGTTCGCTCGTCAATACTTCAATAATTGAGGCCAATTATAAGGTTCTACTGAGGTGGTATATGGTGCCGGTCAGACTGGCAACTTTTGTCTCAGGAGCTACCCCGTTGTGCTTTAGAGGATGTGGCCAGATGGGCACCACCTATCATATTTGGTGGACATGCCCAAAGGTCCGGAGGTTTTGGATCAGGGTGTATAATTTAGTTTACTCCCTTACCCAACTAAACCTAACTAAATCAGCTAAGCAAGCACTACTGGGGGGAGGAGATGTGGAAGCCTCCAAGTCCTGCAAGAGGCTCTTGACATTTATTTTTATTTCAGCCAAAATCACTATTGCTAGGAACTGGAAATCGGCAGCTCTACCATTCGATCAGCTTAAAGGCAAATTGTCTTGGTTGATGCTAAACGAACGCTTGACCGCTCTGGCCCAAGATAAAATGAAACTGTTTCATGGAGTTTGGGACCCATGGCTTCGTTACCTAACTAATGACCCGGGGATGTTTACAGCATAGCCTAGGGGATTAGGTTGAGATGTCTGGATGCTGAATCGGGGCTCCTCCCCCCCCTCCCTCCCCCCATTCCCCCCTCCTCAACTGTCCTTTCCTTACTCTGTCTCCTTCCTTCTATTCTTTGTCACTGTCCTCTTTCCTCTCTTTTGAAATTTGTTTATTGTTTATTTTTGGAGTCAGATCCAGACCTTAGAGGTTTGTGCTGCTCCCTGTTTTCTCAGCTCCTACGGGACCATTGTCAGTCTGATCAGACCTCTGGGCGGCCCACACGGCCGGCTGAGTTGCGCCCCCCCCCGATAGATGGATGGGGGGGCGGCTCATCTGGGTGGACGGTTCAGATATGATCTGCGATGCTAATAGGGGTTAACGGCTCTACGGAGCTTCGGACTACTCCAAGGACCCCTACACTTGGTGATCTTCATTGTGTTACCCCAAATGTTGATTGTGACTGTACAATGTTATGTGGCGACTTTTATACATTTTGTATGACAAAACTTGAATAAAAAGATTGAAACACAAAACAATGTGGACTATATCCGCATGTGTAGAAATATTATAGAGAATTACGAATGCTATAGATCTATACCAAAATTCTTGATAGACTGCTACATTAATGAACTGTCTATCCTTGTTGATGGAGCCTATGATTGCAACATCATTGACAAAATGACATGGGACTTCATCAGAGTTAGTTTTCCACGCCCTCCCTAAGGTGCATAAAAACTCCAAGAAACCCTCAGAAAGGCCAATAGTTTCTGGTAGAGGCAGCCTGACTTAAAACCTCAGCAGGTTTGTTGACAGCCAACTTCAACCCCTTGTGGAGGAACTTCCATCATAGACAAGGGATACCATCTATCTCTTGCAGATGCTAAACAGCCTCCACATCGATGGTCCCATCACCCTGGAAGCCATATACAGCTCAATACCACATGACAAAGGACTCTCAGCTATACAACATGTACTTTCTTGGTAAAGCCATTTGGATTCACAATTTGCTGAATTTATATTGGCATCCCTCGATTTTGTGTTACGACACAACTATTTTTTCTTTTCCGGTTGCCAATACCTCCAGGTGCAGGGGGCGGCTATGGGAACTTGTTGCACTCCCTCCTATGCCAACCTGTACCTGGGAGAGTGGGAATGGTTTCTGTTTACAGACGATACAGCATCCACATATACCAGACATGCCCTAGCTTGGTATAGTTACATAGACAATATTCTGATTCTATGGGACGACTCAACCACACTTCTTTATGAATTCCTTGACTACGTTAATCATGAGAATTTTTCAATTTGAAATTTACCATGACTCACACAGCTCATCAAGCATCACATTCCTTGACCTAACAATACTTAAATCTCCTAATGGGTATCTATCTATACAGTGAGTTATTCAGAAAACCCACAGCTGGCAATACAATATTCAAAGCTTCCAGCTTTCACCCCAAACCAAGAGCTAGACGGAACTGCTCAACTGAAGCCCTGTTTGAAAAAGAGACTCAAGTACTCAAAACCAGATTACATGAAAGGAGTTACCCCAACAACATTCTAAAAGAAGCTTATAAAAAAGCAAAAGGAAAGACACGTACTGACTTATTTTTTTCTCACAAAGCAACAAAAAAGGAGGAAACCACTATTTATCACCAGATACTGCCGTCAAAATAAACAAATGAGTTCCATTCTGTAGAAATACTGGTACCTTCTGAGTTTGGATGCAACCATTGGCCCTTTGGTATCTGTAAAACCTCAAATCACATACAAAAGGGCCCCATCCTTATGGAAAAAACTGGTTCACGGCGAATGCACTAAACACAAAATCACAGGAACTTTTCGTTGTGGCCATTGTGACTATTGCCAATACATGGATATACTTAAACAAATCATATTGCCCAATAGAGATAAATTTAAACCTAAACACTTTGTCAACTGCCGCACTCCAGGTATAGTATATTTACTGTCATGTGAGTGCGGCTGGTACTATGTGGGCAAAACCAAACAGGATTTTTGACGTAGAATCTATAGGCACATATTGAGTATTACTAAAAAAGATCCTGACCTACCTCTTAGGAGGCATATCCATTTAGTGCATTGGGACACCGTACCTGTAGTGAGGTTCCTTGCACTGGACCACATATATACCGATCCACGAGGTGGTGACTTTAATAAGCTGCTTCTGCAAAGCAAATTGATCTGGATTTTCCATCTCAAAGTGACTTAAGCACCAGGCCTAAATGAGGCTTTTTATTTTAGACTTTACCTGTCTGGGTTCCAGCCAGATGTTTGTGAACTGGATCTACAATCTTCATAAAGACCATACTGGCCTATAATGTACATATAGATTTGTCATAACGATTAAGTTTTATTTATCTCTCTGTTTCTTTTGTCATGTCCATATGATAAGATTGTATATATTATTTTTAACTGATTTGTTTCACCAATTTACATTACAATTGTTTTTTGTGTTGTCTTTTGCAATGCATTGGATTCTTAATTTCTTTACTTTTATTTTCATCTTTATTTTTCTTTATTTTTTTTTATATTCACATATATTTATGTAGCGATACCCCCAGTTAAGAGAGCCGCTGGTTCTGTTTCGGGCCCTGTACACAGCACCGCCACCCCCCGGCAATCTACTCGACCCTCCTCTGGCACAGTTAGTCTAGGGGATGTTCTAGTAATATAACCCTCTATACCTGGTTATGCACAATCTAACAGTAATATGAGCAGTTAATGTATACAATAATGAACACTGCTTCCGGAGTGATAAACTGTAACTGATTTACTTAGGCATAAGGGTGAATGATAAACATTTCACATGACATACATGCAGAGCCCTGCAGTAATAAACATACTAATCAGCGATAGTGCAGAGTGATCACACGTCACGTGCAGCTATGTTCACTATGCGCAATGTGGCGCACCAACAAAATTCTAATCCCTGGTCAGGCCTGACTCAGATAAACTCAGTCTCTGTGAGAACAATTCTTCGCATGCAAGATGAACGGTGGTGCACATTCAGGAACAGTATTAGTAATCCAATAACGGTCAATGAAGAAAGAACACTTCGCCGGAGACTATACAACTCAGTTCCGCCACTAGTCTTCGGCGGGACAGTAAATATAGCACGATGGGCCAAGGCAGTCACTAGGCCTAATCAAAGTACAAGTAATGACGTGAGAAGGTGCTCGCTCACCCCTCCGGACGCGATCCCATTCCGGGACTTCCACCACTGTGTCTCCGCACACAGGGTCTGCAACGGCCGGGTCTCCGGTCCAACTGATGTCAGCAAACTCGAAACAAATCTGGTGCCACCCAGGCTTAGCAGTGGGGTGGAAGGCTCTTTGGAAGGTGCGCAAGGCCCAGGCCTCGGGCCTTGTACTGCAGCAGATCCGCACAGGGAGTCCTATTGATTGCAGCGTGGTGTCCAAAGAGAGCGAGCTTAGCCTCGCCCTTTTCTTTAATAGCCCCACCCATGAGTCTCTGCGGTGGCCAAATGCACCCTGGGTGCCAAACGGGGTTCTGGGTAACGTAGTCCATGAGGCCTGAAAGGAGACCCCGCTACACACTCCCCCCACTTAAACTCTTTGGTCCCCAAAGATAACTATTGACATACACTACGTACAACATTAGACAAAGTTGCGTATGATGTCGGCAGAGGAAGTTCCCACCAAAAACGAGGGGATGAACTTCCTTGCCCACAGGTCACCCTGTCATAAGTGGCCTGCCTAACTGTGCCAGGGGGTGAGTTGGGGTTGCCCTCCACCAAATGAACAGTGGAGGGATTAGGGCTTTCTGCACTCCTTCTGGCAGTTGCCACAGTGTCCTCTGAGCTCGTCCCCATTTGTGGGTAAGTCAATCTTCTCGGAGGCCTTATGGCCCTTCTCACCCTCCGTTCTCTTGGAATCTCAGGCTCGGACACTGTAGGTTCCTCCTCTGGAACAGACATGGCAGCCTCTATTGTTTCAGAAACATCTCATTCAGGAGCAGGAGGATACATGGAACATCCTGGATCTTCCTCTGGAAGTGAGTCAAGGGCATCTTCCCATGCCTCTACTGCTGACAAGGCCTGTTCGATCCAGGTGTCGAAGTCTTCCTCCCCTACAGGGACGGACAGCCTCCCTGGAAATGTTCTCAGCTTCCTATAGCTGGCCTCTATGTGTACCGTATTTGTTTGCTGACACTTCGTGA
Source organism: Rana muscosa (assembly GCA_029206835.1). NCBI lineage: Eukaryota > Metazoa > Chordata > Amphibia > Anura > Ranidae > Rana > Rana muscosa. Next base: position 589,414,600 of record CM055117.1, read on the forward strand.
GCAGATCTCCCAAGGCATTCAAAAGTTCTGACCCTATGGCTGTAATGGGTGTCACCAGAGGAGTCATCCCTCTCTGCCTCTCTGATGCATGGGGTTTTCCTGGCGGTGGTCCCGTTGGGGATGGCGGGGATGACTCCGTCTTCACAGCTATTGCATGCGCCAGACCATAAGTTTTGTTATCCAGCGTCTGCACACTTTGCCCTTTAAAGTTCCCTGGAACTCCATCCATCCACTCTATCAGTGCATACTGAAACAAGGTGTCTGGGTCTGATTTCAGGTCCATCACCCATGGTGTATGATTTGGGGATAGCGTCACTGCGAGTCGCTCTACCGCGCTCACGACCATTCTTCTCCTGGGAGACTGATGACCACTGACGCGTCTGGGTTTGTCTTGGCTGCTTCGCACCACGCTTTCACTTCTAGCGGGTCCATGCCGGTACTTTTGGCGTGTTTGCTTGCCATATACAGGATCCCGGACCAATGCCCCTACGTGTAGCGATACCCCCAGTTAAGAGAGCCGCTGGTTCTGTTTTGGGCCCTGTACACAGCACCGCCAACCCCCGGCAATCTACTCGACCCTCCTCTGGCACAGTTAGTCTAGGGGATGTTCTAGTAATATAACTCTCTATACCTGGTTATGCACAATCTAACAGTAATATGAGCAGTTAATGTATGCAATAATGAACACTGATTCCGGAGTGATAAACTGTAACTGATTTACTTAGGCATAAGGGTGAATGATAAACATGTCACATAACATACATGCAGAGCCCTGCAGTAATAAACATACTAATCAGCGATAGTGCAGAGTGATCACACGTCACGTGCAGCTATCTTCTCTATGCGCAATGTGGCGCACCAACAAAATTCTAATCCCTGGTCAGGCCTGACACAGATAAACTCAGTCTCTGTGAGAACAATTCTTCGCATGCAAGATGAATGGTGGTGCACATTCAGGAACAGTATTTGTAATCCAATAACGGTTAATGAAAAAAGAACACTTCACCGGAGACTATACAACTCAGTTCCGCCACTAGTCTCTGGCGGGACAGTAAATATAGCACGATGGGCCAAGGCAGTCACTAGGCCTAATCAAAGTACAAGTAATGACATGAGCAGGTGCTCGCTCACCCCTCCAGACGCGATCCTAGTCCGGGACTTCCACCACTGTGTCTCCGCATACAGGGTCTGCAACGGCCGGGTCTCCGGTCCAACTGATGTCAGCAAACTCGAAACAAATCAGGTGCCACCCATGCTCAGCAGTGGGGTGGAAGGCTCTTTGGAAGGTGCCCAAGGCCCAGGCCTCGGGCCTTGCACTGCAGCAGATCCGCACAGGGAGTCCTATTGATTGCAGCGCGGTGTCCAAAGAGAGCGAGCTTAGCCTCGCCCTTTCCTTTTATAGCCCCACCCATGAGTCTCTGCGGTGGCCAAATGCACCCTGGGTGCCAAACGGGGTTCTGGGTAACGTAGTCCATGAGGCCTGAAAGGAGACCACGCTACATTTATATTTATTTTCATTTTCATTTGTGCTATGCGTTGTATTCTGACCTATTCATCTGATATTTCACTGTACATTTTCTCTAGGGGCCACTCTCATGTCGTGGTTCTCTGCCTGTGGTTTCAAGGCTGGGGCCAAAACCTCTTTAGGGTGAACTCCTAGGGGGGTGTCATTGTTTGCCCCACTACCGGGCGCACGTGGGTCCCCTGTCAACCCCCTCCTAAGGGGCCGCTCTGGACCAATCCAGCCCCAGGAGCCACAGTTGGCTCTCTTCCAGGTTGCATTCCAACCTGGAGCACGAACGGATGGCCACATGCGCGAGGGATCCCATGATGGACACCCAACACCATCACCTGACGCCGCTATCCTCCCCCACTGACCAGCTGACTCCAATTGCGCTGATACACGAATGGGGTAATCAAGGTCCTATATAGGTATATCTACCAGCATCCCAGGCTTCCTTTGTGACGCCGCGGGATGGCCTGGTGGACATACCATACACAGTTGTCAACAAGATTAAAGCTATGCAAGGAGGTTTTTGTCTCTATAGCTCTACATCCATTTTCCCCAGCGTCACCCACATGTCACTGTCTGTGGTGGGGTGACACTGGTAGTCATAGACATATATAATCATTGTAAGGCATTTTATCACTATGGACAAATCCTAATCTAGAACTCCTTTGCTCTCGTACATACAGATCAACACAGAACTACTGTGCCCTTCACAGACACCACCTATTTGATTGCTGGCCAGTCTAAAGCAGGAATTTATGTTCCAACGCTTTTGGGGCCTTGTAGCTGAGGCATTCACTGTCTCCTCCCTGATGACTCCTTCCTTCCATCATTGGGACTGTTTGGCTGTGCTGTGTGACTTGCAGGCTATTGACCATCACATCTCCGGCTTACTGTTCTATCTGCTTGTGCATCTTTTGTAAGTATGGGCTGAACATTGGTATTAACCATATGAGGCATCATATGTGTATTTACTTGAGAAATCTGTAAATACTTTACTAATGTATACTGTATATCGATATTATAGAATTCCTATGACCCAAATGGCATAAAAACCTTGGTGCTACTGCCAATATGCAAATTTGCTAGCCCACTCATTCTCTAGGAGCAGCCTGTTTTACATACAGACGCATTTATTTCGGTATCACTATTTGATGTATTTGATTTATCATGTATAACATTTTTATGATATTTTTGTAATAAAATTTACCTATTTTATTTACTCGCTTGGTCTGTCTATTAAATTCCTGAGGGGTTAGACCCTGCCATTGACACCAGGTGCTTTTTTTTCTGCTGTTTCATATTGGATTAGACAGACCAGGTTCTATTATACACCTACCAATTCCTCTTTCTCACTTGTCTGTGTCATATGTCATATCAGAGCCGTGGAGGAGCTTCTTTTGGCTTATGCCCCTTTAACATGTGCAGACCGATCGGGTCCATCTGTCAGGTTTTCAGGCAGATTGAACCATCAATTGCCCTCTATGGAGCAAAGGATGTAAACGGACATGTGTGCGTTTACACCCTCCTACATCCAAACCAAGCCTATCCGCTAAAAATAAATGGATGGGGGATCTGTTCCTCATCCATCTGGCGGATCGGATTACAGTCAGATGTAAACAGACAGGTGGTCTGCTTACATCTGAACGGACATCCCTTGCATATATGCAAGGCGAACATGGGCCTCTAATCCACCTGCTCAGCGGGGATCAGTGGACAGATAGGACATGGGGTTCACCCCTGTGAAAAAACCCTTAACCACTTCCTGAGCACCTAACGCACTTATACGTCGGCAGAATGGCTCGTTTGGGCAAGAAACGTACCTGTAAATGTTGAAAGGGCCCGCCGCGAGCTCCGTGACCGTGCCCACGGGACCCGCGGACACGATGTCCGCCGGTGTCCTGCGATTGTGTCACGGAGCGGCAGAATGGGGAGATGCCTTTGTAAACAAGGCATCCCCCTGTTCTGTCTAGTGACAGGACAGTGATTTACTGCTCCCTGTGATCGGGAGCAGTGATAACTGTCATGTCACTGGTAGCCCAGCCCCCACAAAGTTAGAATCACTCCCTAGGACACACTTAACCCCTTCCTCGACCCCTAGTGGTTAACCCCTTCCCTGCCAGTGCCATTTACACAGTAATCAGTGCATTTTTATAGCACTGATCGCTGTATAAATGACAATAGTCCCAAAATAGTGTCAAAAGTGTCCTCCGATGTGTCCGCCATAATGTCGCAAAAATTAATAATAAAAATGCCATAAAACTATCCGCTATTTTGTAGACGCTATAACTTTTGCGCAAACCAATCAATATACACTTATTGCGATTTTTTTTACCAAAAATATGTATAAGAATATATATCGGCCTAAACTGAGAAAGAAATTATTTTTTTTATATATTTTTTGGGGATATTTATTATAGCAAAAAGTTAAAAATATTGCTTTTTTTAAAAACTTTTTGCTCTTTTTTTGTTTATAGCGCAAAAAATAAAAACCGCAGAGGTGATCAAACACCACCAAAAGAAAGCTCTATTTGTGGGAAAAAGAACGTCAATTTTGTTTGGGTACCACGTCGCACGACCGCACAATTGTCAGTTAAAGCGACTCAGTGCCGAATTCGCAAAAAGTGCTCTGGTCAGGAAGGGGGTAAATTCTTCCGGGGCTGAAGTGGTAAAACTAAACTAAAGGCAATTATGTTTTTCTTTTTGCAAACCTCTGCAGAATGTGAACGGAGCTGCCCAAGCGCAATTCCGATTACATTTATGGCACAGTGCCAGTGAGCCGGGATGAATGACTCTCGGGCATGCTCAGGACTGACATCTAGCCACACCAGCCAATCAAAACGGCTTTATATCAGCACCCAGAAGAAGCCGGGAAAAAGATGCTGGCACCGTCAAGGGATCTCTTGGGAGTTGGATTGTTGGAATTAAGGTAAGTATTGCTGACTTTAGTATCGCTTTAAAGTGGTTGTAAACCGCCGATGTTCAAGAGAAAAAAAATACTCGCAAGGCAATGGCATAATGTGCTAGTATGCATCGCATACTAGCACGCTATGAAAGACTCACCTTGAAACTAAGCCCCCCAGTGCTGTAAAGTCACTGCTGAGAGGGCTAACTTGATCCCCTGTCTGTCTTCCGGGTTCGCAAGCTCCGGCTATGTGATTGGCTGAAGCCGCGATGATGTCACTCCCATGCATGCGTGCGGGAGCCGCTGTTTCCAGAACGGGCTCTGAAAGTCCGGCACTGTAAGCCGGACCTTCAGAGCGCATGCGTCTATGATGCCATCGGCAGCATGTACTCTGAATATCTCCTAAACTGTGCAAGTTTAGTAGATATTCAAAGTACCTACAGGTAAGCCTTATTACAAGCTTACCTAAGTGGTAGTACAGAGTTTACTACCACTTTAATTTGCACCACAGTATCTAAAGTCTAACACGTCTACCTGGTACATTACCTGAACTGTAGAGTCAAAAGTAATCTGACCTATAGCTTTGCAAGGATGCCTCTGGGGGAGGAGGGGTACCAGTCTTAAAGCAGTGTAAGCCCCCACAGCATCCCCCCCTCCAGGTTTTATGTATTGTGTGGGCTTGAGCATAGCCTGTACAATGTGGTGGAGATATTTGTTCCTTTAATGTTTTATGAAATGAGGTTTTGGTCACTACATTAAGATTTTTCTTAGTAATCTGAACTACCCATGTGAGCTTCCCTATGGCATATACTGTAAGTAGATATGTTTGGAAAAATGTGAGCATCTGGAGATGACCCTTGGCATGCTACATTTTGATGCTCATAGGTAGTATAACAGTACAAAATGGCATTCATTTTATCTCATATGATCTAGGAAAGAATAATGAACAGGTACTCAGGATATAAGTGTATTTGGACATTGTGGCATTAAGATGTATCTCTGCTTCCTTCTATCCCTCTTTTAAAAAGCACATAAGGCTGGACAACATCACTTCTACCTTCTCAAGTGTCGAACTTGTATGACATCACCTCTGAATATTGGAAAAAGGAACAATAAATCTAGAATTGGCTCCAGTTGTTTTCACTTAAAACTTGCGGTAAAAACTTTTTCACAATAGATAGGTGTATCTGGCGTTTTCCTGTTTCTTTTCCCAATATACACACCCTTTTTCCCATCTCTCCACAGTGTTTACTGATGTCAGCATCCAGAGATAAACATGATTTTCCTCCACTGCACCCACTAATGAGTGGTCCTACTACATCTGATGTGTTGGTGCCCCACTACTTTTCATGCAGAACAAATGCAGGATGTGTAATGACACAAAACAGGAAACACACATATTATATATCATGCAGATCATACAGGTCCTAAATTTACTGGGCCCTAATCTCCTGGAGGAATAGGGTGGTGGGTAACCCAGCTTTGATTGTGCACGTATTTTTAATTACCGGTATCGCTTCAAGTCAAATTGCATGCCTCCACTACACATATGAACGTGGAGCCTCACATTTTTGTAAATATTTTATTATATCTTTTCATGTGACAACACTGAAGAAATTACACTTTGCTCCAATTTAAAGTATTGATTGTATAGTTTGTATAACAGTGTAAATTTGCTGTCCCCAAAAAATAACTCAACAATGTCTAAACTGCTGGCAACAAAAGTGAGTAATAATAAAAAAGAGAAAAAATGGCGCAAAATGAGTTCTGGCAGAGCATAAGATCCAAAGAGTCAGTGAATATTAATGATGCAATTACCAGCGGCAGCTACCATGAGCAGAAGCAGGCTCTGTAAAACATGATGAAGAAAGGAAGGTGCGCCAAACTAAGTGCAGTAAAACAGGCTTTAATGGCAAATCATATAAAAAACAGCCAAATGGCTACTCACAAGATGTAGGACAAAATCAGGCATGTAAAGGGTTAATGGTGGTCCGGTGTCATCTAAGGCGGTCCTCGGGGGAGATGTCGGTACCAGATGAAAAGTTAGCTGAGGATGGCTGAAGGCAGGATGAAAGGAAGGCTGGAGGCAGGTTGCGGTGTCAGCAGAGGAAGAAAACATCCAGGCTGTGGTAGATGTGAAAAGCCCTGCACCGCTGGAACAGCCAGGAGGTAACCAGGAAGCTGCACATCAGCGTGCGCTTCACCGTGGAGCGCAGCGTGCCGTCGGACCGGAAGTGACGTGGAGATTGGAACGTTCCAGCTTTTCACATCTACCATAGCCTGGATGTTTTCTTCCTCTGCTGACACCGCAACCTGCCTCCAGCCTTCCTTTCATCCTGCCTTCAGCCATCCTCAGCTAACTTTTCATCTGGTACCGACATCTCCCCCGAGGACCGCCTTAGATGACACCGGACCACCATTAACCCTTTACATGCCTGATTTTGTCCTACATCTTGTGAGTAGCCATTTGGCTGTTTTTTATATGATTTGCCATTAAAGACTGAACAAAAGTGAGTACACCACTAAGTGAAAATGTCCAAATTGGGCCCAAAGTGTCAATATTTTGTGTGGCCACCATTATTTTCCAGCACTGCCTTAACCTTCTTGGGCATGGAGTTCACCAGAGTCTCACAGGTTGTCACTGGAGTCCTCTTCCACTCCCCCATGATGACATCATGGAGCTGGTGGATCTTAGAGACCTTGCGCTCATCTACCTTTCTGCTTGAGGATGCCCCACAGATGCTCAATAGAGTTTAGGGCAGTGGAGACATGCTTGGCCTGTCTATCACCTTTACCCTCAACTTCTTTATCAAGGCAGTGGCTGTCTTGGAGGTGTGTTTGGGGTCGTTATGATTTTGGAATACTGCCCTGCGGCCCAGTCTCCAAACAGAGGGGATCATGCTCTGCTTCAGTATGTCACAGTACATGTTGGCATTCATGGTTCCCTCAATGAACTGTAGCTCCCCAGTGCGGAAAGCACTCATACAGCCCCAGACCATGAGACTCCCACCACCATGCCTGACTGTAGGCAAGGCACACTTATCTTTGTACTCCCCACCGGGTTGCCGTCACACATGCTTGACACCATCTGAACCAAATAAGGTCTCATCAGACCACAGGACAGGTTCCAGTAATCCATGTCTTTAGATTGTTTGTCTTCAGCAAACTGTTTGTGGGCTTTCTTGTGCATCATGTTTAGAAGAGGCTTCCTTCTGGGACAACAGCCATGCAGACCAATTTGATGCAGTGTGCGGCGTATGGTCTGAGCACTGACAGGCTGACCCTCCACCCCTTCAACCTCTGCAGCAATGCTGGCAGCACTCATATGTCTATTTCCCAAAGACAACCTCTGGATATGATGCTGAACACATGCACTCAACTTTGGTCGACCATGGCGAGTCCTATTCTGAGTGGAACCTGTCCTGTTAAACCGCTGTATGGTCTTGGGCACTGTGCTGCAGCTCAATTTTAGGGTCTTGGCAATCTTCTTATAGCCTAGGCCAGTGATGGCGAACCTTGGCACCCCAGATGTTTTGGAACTACATTTCCCAGGATGCTCGACTACACTGCAGAGTACATAAGCATCATGGGAAATGTAGTTCCAAAACATCTGGGGTGCCAAGGTTCGCCATCACTGGCCTAGGTCATCTTTATGTAGAGCAACAATTCTTTTATTCAGATCCTCAGAGAGTTGTTTGCCATGAGGTGCCATGTTGAACTTCCAGTGACCAGTAGGAGAGAGTGAGAGCCATAGAGTAACACCAAATTTAAGACATCTGCTCCCCATTCACACCTGAGACCTTGTAACACTAACGAGTCACATGACACCGGGGAGGGAAAATGGCTATTTGGGTCCAATTTGGACATTTTCATTTAGGGGTGTACTCACTTTTGTTGCCAGTGGTTTAGACATTAATGACTGTGTGTTGAGTTATTTTGAGGGGACAGCAAATTTACACTGTTATACAAGCTGTACACTCACTACTTTACATTGTAGCAAAGTGTAATTTTTTTCAGTGTTGTCACATGAAAAGATATAATAAAATATTTCAAAAATGTGAGGGTGTACTCACTTTTGTGAGATACTGTATATAGAAAGAAAGCCAAACAAATAATTGCACAGAAGATGTTTCACATTTGATTGTGTGTTGTCATCCTTATGTTTTACAATGATGTATGTATCTAACAATCCAAAAGAACCATTGTAAGCTTTGTGAAATAAGTTGTTTTTTTTGTGGCAATGTCACTTTAATGTGGATCTTATTTTCCTTGCACTAAAGAATAAAAAATAGATAGCGGTTTTAAAAAAAAAAAAAGCCTTTTTACCATTAGCATAATAATAGTAATTGCCCTCAGTTAGGTCTCATCCTAATCCCTCCTAATGTTTTATATGACTGATAGTCAAAGCTTTTAATGATTTAGATGTGGGAAACATCTAGGAAAAAATGACTGTTTGGCACTTCTGAAATGTAAATGTTAATTATGCTTTTAGTTCCTTTAACCACAAGCTGGCTGCACTGTATCTGCTACAATTCTCATCAATCCATATATACTGGATTATAACATGCCTAATGTGATAAATATAATGTATGATCATTAGCTCAACATGAAAGCCCTCTCTTCTTACCAGCTGTGTTTGTGACAGCTGTTTGTTTTCAATCCTGAGGATAGTTTTCAGATTTGGGATGCCATTTAACAGAAATATCACCCCCTTTGATGATAGACAATGTTTCGGTACTCAGCTCGAAAATAAAATCAATTTTTTAAAGCTCTGGGTTGCGTTGTTTTTTGTAAAAGCTCCATCTTCCTATCAATAATACAGTTGTATTTTAGTTGAGAGTTAAAAAACACCAGGTCTGGTGAAGTTAGGCCCTACCTAGATCAGTCAGATCCAAATAGCATTGTATATCTGATATATCCAGTTCAGGAAGATTGGATCTATTTATTTTTCTTTAATTAAATGAGGATTAAAAGACAGTGCTCTTCCAAAGTAATACAGCATGATGCTTACTATACTGACCACATCCCCATCAGCACCAGGCTGATAGAATGTATGGTGTATCCATGCCCGAAACATGTGCTGGGCTCTTTTGCAACTCTGGGCTTGATGGAGGTGCCAGTTAACAAGGCATAAGAGAAACACATCTGTCTCCTAGAACGTTCTTACTGCCAGAGTGTAGTAACTTGTACTGTATATAGATTTAAAGTGCATCTAAAGCCAATTTTTTCTCTTTAAGATTTGGATAGAGTAGGGAATCATTAAAACCCCTTGAATTTTTTGCTTCTTTGTTCGATTTGGCATATTTTGTTTTCCTCTCCCAAAAGCACAACATGAGATGTGAAGAAAGCTCTTTTAAATGAGCACTAGTTCCCTGTAAACAGCTATCAATGTAAGAGGTTTACCCCTAGCAAGATTTTCCCCTTATTCCTTTCTGGTGGCAACTATAAGGCCCCTTTCACACGTGCGGACCGTATGTCCGCTTTTTCATCCATCCATTTACGGATGAAAATGGGACATACATTGGTTCCTATGAGATCGCGGGTGTCAGCGGATGAACATCCGCTGACACCCAATCTCATCCGGGTCCGCAATCCTCCGATTCTGCAGACGGAGGAAAATCCTATTTTTCTATCCGTCTGCAGAGCGGATCGGATGAACACGGACAGACGGTCCGTGTTCATCCGATCCCCCCATAGGGGAGAGCGGAGATCTGACAGGGCTGTCCCTGCACAGTGTGCGTGGACCGCCCTGTCATCCCGGATCCGTCCCATGTGAAAGGGGCCTAAATGTTTGGACTTCCATCCCTTTTTTGTCCCAGTGACAGTGCTCAACAGGACATATGCAGAGGATTAAGCTGGCCATTCATTGATTTAAATTTAGCTGGTTCAGCAGGAAGCAGCCAAATTTCAATCCATGTGTGGCCACCACATTCTACCGATTGACTTTTGTTCATCCACCCTATCGATATATTCTTGCTCAATCAGTGCTGCAGGTGATGGGCTGCAGCACTGATATACTATATTGACAAAAGTATTGGGAAACCTGCCTTTACGCACACATGAACTTTAATGGCATCCCAGTCTTAGTCCATAGGGTTCAATATTGAGTTGGCCCACCCTTTGCAGCTATAACAGCTTCAACTTTCCTGGTAAGGCTTCCACAAGGTTTAGGAGTGTGTCTATGGGAATGCTTGACTATTCCTCCAGAAGAGCATTTGTAAAGTCAGACACTAATGTGGACGAGAAGGCCTTGCTCGCAGTCTCTGCTCTAATTCATCCCAAAGGTGTTCTATCAGGTTGAGGTCAGGATTTTGTGCAGGCCAGTCAAATTCCTCCACCCCAAACTTGCTCATCCATGTCTTTATGGACCTTGCTTTGGGCACTGGTGCACAGTCATGTTGAAACAGGAAGGAGCCATCCCCAAACTGTTCCCACAAAGTTAGAAGCATGAAGTTGTCTAAAATGTCTTGGGATGCTGACGCATTATGAGTTCCCTTCACTGGAACTAGGGTGTCAAGCCCAACCCCTGAACCATAATCCCCCTCCACCAAATTATTTATATGGGTGGCCTCATACTTTTGGCAATATAGTGTGGATGAGCGAGTTTGGGGTGGAGGAACTTGACTGGCCTGCACAGAGTCCTGACCTTAACCTGATAGAATACCTTTGGGATGAATTAGAGCAGAGACTGCGAGCAAGGCCTTCTTGTCCAACTTCAGTGCTTGACCATACAAATGTGCTTCTGGAAGAATGGTCAAAATGCCCATAGACACACTCCTAAGCCTTTTGGACAGCCTTCCCAAAAGAGCTGAAGCTGTTATAGCTGCAAAGGGTGGGCCAACTCAGTATTGAACCCTATGGACTAAGACTGGAATGCCATTAAAGTTCATGTGCTACGTAGTGTATTGCGAAAGCAAGGGAGTCTTCCCACTGTCAGAATACAATGACATGATTCCCCCATCTACCCCAAATTTGTGAATGGGGAATCAGGTCATTTGTGCTTATTCAACCCGCTAGTTGAATGAAAAAACTGACCCATTAGGGTGATAGTAAGCAAAACAAAACCTGATAGCTATTGTAACGTAAGGTTTGGTCATTAGGCATAATTTTAAATAAAATTTAAAATATTTCAGATGAAGTTGAAAAAAATAAAAATAAATCAGTAAACAATTCAAAATAAAGATCATCGGTGCTAACTATACAACTTTATTAAAATCAAAAGAACAAATACACAAAGGTCCTTTGGAAGTTCCACATTATCTAAGAAAACTTTGTTCTTTCCAGCTCAATATATATATATATATTCTCCTACTGAAAATCAAAACTTTGATTGTAGTGACTTAGTACTTTCTACTTCAGTAGTTAGTATATCTACTACAGTAAGTTAGTGTGCCCGCACCTTTTCCAGGTATAGTTCAGATTCAGAATCGTTGTGTATATCATAAATTCTGGGTTGTTGTCTTTTCGGAGGGAGTCCACACAATTTCACAGACTCAGAGTTGACTAACATAAGGACCTATTACAACAGGGACACATGTTCAGGAGCCATCTAATATCATTGAGCTGGCTTTACTTATGAACAGCAGAGCACATGATTCTCATAATAACTCTACAAATAGGTAAAAATAAAAATACTCTACTCCACAGCCCTATATTGTATAATTGGATTGTTCTAATGGTCATCGGGTATTGCAGTCATTCATATTAAACCAGTACACTTGACATGAAAATTCTACAGCTGATTGTTTCACTTGCTTGCTTGGTCAATTTATGATTGGTTATTCATACAGAAACATAGTCATAGACTTTTTAGGCTGGGTTCACACTTGTGCAGTGCGAATTCCAGCTCTGTTATCTCTGCAAAGAGATAAGAGAGCTGTTCAGCAGATCATCTCAGTTTTAGCTGCAAATTTGGTGACCTGGGAGAGAGGAGGGGGAGGGGGGAAGTGTAGTGAGGAGAAGGAGAGAAATCCTGTTGAGAACTGAACACATCTGCGAATCAGATGCGTGCCCATAGAAGTTAATGGGCCTGAATTCACACCTGAGCCGCACCGCAATGCCTAGAAAACGCACACGTTTTTTGGGTAATGCGCAGTGCGAATGCATCGCACATATGTGAACCAGCCTCATTAAAATCAATGTATTTTATAATGTTATGCGAATTGGATGCGGTGTAAGCCACAACCAATTCACATTGGTGTGAACGGGGCCTAAAGCAAACAACTTAGGCCACAATGACCTGAACTTAAAAAGTTATGGCTTGCTAAGTTATAGGGAAGATCCTGGTAAGTTCATTGCAACCCTGAAAAACATACCTTTTGTTTTGAATTCCTCCTTACAAATAGCAGTGTACGTCCAGGTATATGAGGGGGGCCTAGGCACTCCTGTGTATACAGCCCCATAGCTGTATATCTATAGTGTGAGACACTGTGAGGTTGATTTACTAAAGCCAACTAGGTTATTCACTTTGCAAGAGCATTTTCCCTCAGTTTGTGGTGAAAAGTTACCTTTGCAAAAAATACCCAATCATGTATGAGGAAAATATTTAAATAAAAACAACAACAGTATTTTTTGCTTGCACATTGTTGGATAATAGGATTCAGCAGAGCTTCAACTTAATCACTAAGTTAAGCAAAAATTAGGAAAAGGTCATTGACTCATCAAAACCATATTAAATAAATATTGGGTGGAAGCCACTTCACCTATCCGTGTAAGTTCAAGTCATGTAAGAAGACAAAATCACCCAGAAATACAGATACAGCTGAATACATGTTGGATAAATGGTACTGTATGTTAGCTTAAACAGTAAAAAAAAATAAAAAATCTCACACTTAGTCAAACATTCTAAAATTTATAACAGTAGCCAACATTATTTAAGAAAAAAGACAAAATGAAAAAAAAAAAAAGCGTATTGTCTTCACCGGCAGGTAATGAGCTATGCTTATTTATCATTCCCAGGTGGAGCAGGGCATGTGTGGATTCTTTCTGCTCAATTACTTCCATCTGTCGATCTTAACCTTACACTGCATCAGCTAAAATTTAGAATATCCATGGATATATAATTCGCTAATTCATTTTAATGAATCCAATCTACATTGGTCCAGTAATTCTGATTTGGTAATCATTAAACACTGTTTGGTAATCTACTTGAGCATTATAAATTCTATTGCGGTCTAGATATTAAAAGCAGAAATTGATACAAAAGTGTATATTTATACAGTAGACAGAAAGCTGTAGTGAACATATCTGAGGGAGAATAAAATAACAGTTGATACTGATTTCTAGATGAAAATGTCCTTGATGTATCTTGGCTGCTGTCGTTATATTTATCCTTCAACATTCAGTTAAGTGTCGTAATAAACTCTTTTCAATAGATTCAACATTTCTGTATTAAAGCATACATACAATGCTATTGAAAGACTTAAAGGGAAATGTAGGTGGCTGTAGCTGACTGCTCCTTCTCAAGATGCTAACAGCTTGGCTGTTATGCTAATCTATTAACGTAAAGGGCAAGGTCTTTATAATATATATGACATGTAATTATATATCTTACATAGGGGAAACTTTATAGGTTCATTACATATGCAGGCTTAGCTTCCTGCTTTACAGTATTATAAAGTGGATGTGCTCTCTTCCATTTTTTCACAATGAGGGCTTATGGGATGGCCGACACATTGAAAACAATGCACTCTCTGTGTAGCTCATATTTTATGTCAAACGTTATTAAAGCTCATCTCCAACTGAAACCTACTTTGTTTTTGGTCAGGGTCAGGAAAGATTACATGAGAAGAACAAGACACCTCATGCATGCCAAAGGACTCTCCTTGCTTTGTTGCCCTCTTAGGACTGGGGAAGCCCCGATGAAAATGAACTAGAAAGCAAAAAAAAGGGGGCACCAGCTTAGTGCATTACCATTGTAAACAGTTTTATTAATAAAATGAAGACATATATCAGTGATGGCAAACCTTGGCACCCCTGATGTTTTGGAACTACATTTCCCATGATGCTCCACTACACTGCAGACTGCATGAGCATCATGGGAAATGTAGTTCAAAAACATCTGGGGTGCCAAGGTTCGCCATCACTGACATATATTATACTCACAAACACATGTGTACACAAGCTCATCAATAAATTCCCAGACATCAGATTCATTGCACAAACTCAATTTCATTGGAAGATCCAACTCAGGTCTATTCTGGTGTACGCATTTCAAGGAGAAGAGTCCCCTCTTCATCAGAGTTCATCATGCTCTCTGAGATTTTGGTCACTTCCATTCTTGATGACACAGGTAGCTTAGGAAAGTCACATTATTGGGTACAAATACAGCAAGAAAAAACAGCTTTTCTAAAATCAAGCCTTTCGTACAGTGCCCAAAAATAAGAGGGGTTGGCAGAGACCTTGTACTACCCAATTTATACCTCACCTCTAACGGCTATTTTTTAAATGTTACACATAACCAAAAAAAACAAGAAAGAGGGAATTTATAAAATATGAAAATCACATTCAAAATGTCTTACAGGTAAACATTGCAAAAATATACCAAAATACTGTATAAGTTAAAAACACTGTACTTTCCATTAATGAACTAAAGGTCTCTGACAAATATGCAGGGCATGATTTGACCTCACTTTGTCCAACTTATTGCATCCTTGTTCAGGATTAGTTACTTAGAAGTAGGGATGAGCCGAACACCCCCCGGTTTGGTTCGCACCAGAACTTGCGAACGGACCGAAAGTTTGCGCGAACTTTAGAACCCTATTAAATACAATGGATGCGAACGTTCGAAATCAAAAGTGCTAATTATAACGGCTAATATGCAAGTCATTGTCCTAAAAAGGGTTTGGGGACCCGGGTTCTGCCCCAGGGGACATGTATCAATGCAAAAAAAAGGTTTTAAAAGCGGCAGTTTTTTTGGGAGCAGTCATTTTAATGATGCATAAAGTGAAAAAAAAAGTAAAATATTCCTTTAAATATCGTACCTGGGGGTGTCTAAAGTATGCCTGTGAAGTGCCATGTGTTTCCCGTGTTTAGAACTGTCCCTGCACAAAATGATATTTCTAAAGGAAAAAAATGGTCATTTAAAACTGCTTGCGGCTTTAATGTAATGTCTGCTCCCGGCAATATGGATGAAAATCATTGAGAAAAATGGCATGGGTACCCCCCCACCCCACTTGTATGGATATTAAGGGGAACCCCGCACCCAAAATTAAAAAAAGGCCCTATATACTCTGAACAGCAGTATACAGGCGGTGCAAACAAGACAGGGACTGTAGGTTTGTTCTTAAGTAGAATATTTTTCTAATTTGGAACAGGTACATTTTTTAAGTGTAGCTCTAGCCCAAAAATCTATTTTTAAGCATTTTGGAGAACATAGGGAAGGGTTATCACCCCTGTAACATTTGTTTTGCTGTCTGTGCACCTGTTCAGAACATTTCACCTCACTTTTCGTCCCAATGACAAATGTTTTTGGAAAAGTGGGTTTTTTATTGAAACAAGGATTGGTGATAAAGCATCAGTAGAGGGGAGACACCTTTTTCCCATATTAACTTTTACAGGAGAGAATTTGCCTTCCTAGGGTAGATTTCCTCTCACTTCCTGTTGTCTCCTTCGGTTTGCAAGTAGGAGTCGTTTGTAAGTTGGATGTTTGAAAGTAGGGGCCTGCCGTATATACTCTGCATAAATTTGCCCCTTAGGTGTCGGTGTTGCCACAACACTGTAAGCCCTCACAGTTACTCTTGGTGGGCACTGGAACACCCTGCTGTGAACTATTATATCAAGAATTGTAATTACATGCCATTGTTGAACAGTGGTAGGAAAAATTGGGCCTTTGGTGGTGGTGCTGGTGCTACAACACTGTCAGCCCTCACAGTTACTCTTGGTGGGTGCATGAATGGGCCCTACTGTAAATTATTAGATCAAGAATTGTAATTGCATGCCCCTGTTGAAGAGGGGCAGAAAAATTGGGCTTTTGGTGGTGGTGTTGCCACAACACTGTAAGCCCTCACAGTTACTCTTGGTGGGCGCAGGAATGGGCCCTGCTGTGAATTATTAGATCAAGAATTGTAATTACATGCCCCTGTTGAACAGGGGCAGAAAAATTGGGCCTTAAGCACTGGTGCCACAACACTGCAACCCCTCACAGATACTGTACTTGGAGCACAGCAATGAGCCCTGTTGCAAAGTATTGCATCAAAAATTGTAATTACACGCCCCTGTTAAACAGGGGCTGAATAATTGGGCCTTAGGCACTGGTGCCACAACACTGCAACCCCACACAGATACTGTAGTTGGAGCACAGCAATGAGCCCTGTTGCAAAGTATTGCATCAAAAAATTTAATTACACGCCCCTGTTAAACAGGGGCTGAAAAATTGGGCCTTAGGCACTGGTACTGGTGCCACGACACTGCAACCTCTCCCAGATATTCTAGTTGGAGTGCAGGAATGAGCCCTGCTGCAAAGCATTGCATAAACATTTTTAATTACATGCCCCTGTTAAACAGGGGCTGAAAAATTGGGCCTTAGCCACTGGTGGCGGCACCCAGAAACAAAAATGTTCTTCCAAGCTATCATCATGAATCGGATCATTGAGGAGGAGGAGGAGGATAGTCAGTCAACATAACAGGACAGTCACTCAGCATCAGCATACGCAGTCTTGAAGGGATGTGACATTTCAAAATAAATTATTCTGTTATATCAGCTTCAGGTGCTTGGTAGCTGGTGGTGATCCAAGACTGGTTCATCTTTATGAAGGTCAGTCGATCAACCGAGACGGTGGACAGGCGCACCCTATGATCCGTGACAAAGCCTCCAGCAGCACTGAAAGAACGCTGGATGCAGGACAGGCCAGTAGCTCAATTGCATACTGTGCAAGCTCTGGCCAGTGATCCATCCTCAAGACCCAGTAAGCCAGAGGATTTTCGGTGGGAAAGGTGTCCATGTCTGACCTTGCCCCTAGGTATTCCTGCACCATGTATATCAGACGCTGGCAATGGTTGCTGGAACCGATCATACCTTGGGGCTGCGGACTAAAAAATTGTCTGAACGCATCGCTCAGACGGCCCCCTTCTCCACTGCTTCTTCTGCTACTGACCGAAGCCTCAGCAACTCGTTGCCCAGGACCAGGAGTTTGTAACCTCCCAGTCTCTGGGAACGCGTTGCACAGACCTTTCTGCAAGGCCTCCCGGAGTTGCCTCATCCTCTGCTCCCTCTGCGATGGCAAGATAAGGTCTGCAACCTTACCCTTGTACCGTGGATCAAGGAGAGTGGCCAGCCAGTAATGGTCCGTCTCCTTGATCTGAAGAATACGAGGATCCTTCCGCAGACTTTGCAGGATCAGGGAGGCCATGCAGCGTAGGTTAGCTGAGGCATTCGGTCCGGAGTCCTCTGGGTCACTAAGGATGACATGATCCGCAGCCACCTCCTCCCAGCCATGTACAAGTCCACAGGTTTGTTGGGAGTGTAAATCATCCCTAAAAGACTGCTGCTGTTGATGCTGAGTGCCATGCTCCACCTCCATGCTGACACAATCCTCCTCCTCCTCCTCCTCTTCCTGTGTGATGGGTGGGACAAAAGGAACACTGTCTGGGTAAAGGGGGCCTTGAGAGGCAAGGAAGTCCTCCTCTTCCTGCCTCTGTGCTGCCTCAAGTGCCCTGTCCATTATTCCATGCAGCGTATGCTCCAACAGGTGGACAAGAGGTACAGTGTCACTGATGCATGCACTGTCACTGCTCACCATCCTCGTGGCCTCCTCAAATGGTGCCAGGACAGTGCATGCATCCCTGATCATGCCCCACTGGCGTGGTGAAAAAAACCTGAGCTCCCCTGACCCTGTCCGGGTGCCGTAGTCGCACAGGTACTCATTGATGGCCCTCTGCTGCGTGTGCAGCCGCTGCAGCATGGCCAATGTTGAGTTCCACCTGGTGGGCATGTCACATATAAGGCGGTTCTTGGGCAGGTTCAACTCCTTTTGCAGCTCAGCCAGCCGAGCACTGGCATTATATGATCTGCGGAAATGCACACAGACTTTCCTGGCCTGCCTCAGGACATCCTGTAAGCCCGGGTACCTGCCCAAGAACCGCTGCACCACCAGGTTAAGGACGTGAGCCACACAGGGCACATGGGTCAGTTGTTCCTGTCGGAGGGCAGAGAGGAGGTTGGTGCCATTGTCGCAAACCACCATTCCTGGCTTAAGCTGGCGTGGTGTCAACTACCTCTCGGCCTGCCCCTGCAGAGCTGACAGAACCTCTGCCCCAGTGTGGCTCCTGTCCCCCAAACACACCAGCGCAAGCACGGCATGGCATCTTTTTGCCTGCGTACTTGCGTAGCCCCTTGATCGCCTACGGAGCACCGCTGGTTCCGAGGACAAAGCACAGGAAGAGGCCATGGAGGAAGAAGAAGAGGGGGGGGTGGAGGAGAGAGGTGTGTCAAACCAGTAGTAGCATTTTGGAGGCGTGGCGGCGGAACAACCTCCAACACTACTGCACCTTGTCCTGCATCCTTCCCAGCTTCCAAAAGAGTGACCCAATGGGCCATGAAAGAAAGGTAACATCCCTGTCCATGCCTGCTGGACCTTGAGTCAGTGGTAATATGCACCTTACCGCTGACCGCCCTGTCCAGCGAGGCATGGACATTGCCTTCCACATGCCGGTAGAGAGCCGGAATCGCCTTCTGTGAGAAAAAGTGGCGTTTGGGAACCTGCCACTGAGGAACCGCACATTTCATAAACTCAGGGAAGGGGGCCGAGTCTACCAACTGAAAAGGCAGCAGTTGAATTGCTAGCAATTTAGCCAAGCTAGCATTCAACCGCTGGGCATGTGGATGGCTGGGAGTGAACTTCTTTCGACGGTCCAGCAGCTGGGGCAGGGAAATTTGCCTGCTACAATCGGACGTCGGTGTACTGCTAGCAGAGTGCCCGCAAGTACTTGGCTGTGACACACCTAATTCTACACCTTTATTCCTCTCAGTGCAGGTTTCAGAGAGGACTGAATGTATAGTGGGGTTGGAGATCCCAGCTGATGAGGAGCAAGGAGAGGTCCGCTTTGTTCTTTGGTGTGGGTCTTTAAGGTACGCTTGCCAACGAGCTGCATGGCAGGTCAACATATGTCTAGTCAAGCAAGTGGTGCCCAAGGGGCTGATGTTTTGGCCACGCGAGATACGCTTGAGACATATGTTGCAAATAGCAGCGGTGCGATCTGATGCACTCGACTCAAAAAAGGCCCACACCAAAGAACTTTCGGAATAACGGGCAGAGGCAGCGCCCTGCACAGGCGTAGCTCTGCGGTGTGATTCAGTCGGTGTGCTGCACTTACGCTGGCCCCTGGAGGGCATCCTGCCTCGTTGGAGATGTGCCTCCTCCTCATCCTCCTCCTCCTCCTCTCTCCTATCAGGCACCCACGTGGAGTCAGTGACCTCATCATCCCCTCCCTCCTCATCACTGGAGCCAATCTGGCAGTATGCTGCAGCTGTTGGAACATGACTGCCAGATTGCTGTCCTTCTTGAGCATCCCCTCTCTCTGCGCTCACGCTACTGCCTTCCTCTAGCTGGGTATCATCATCAGACTCTTTGAAACTCTGGGCATCCTCCTGGAGCATGTACCCAACACTGTGCTCAAACAGTTCGGGGGACTCCTCAGAAGGACATGGTGGGTCTAGGGAAGGAGTGACTAATGATGACATTGATACGAGGGAAGAGGACGCTTTGGCAGCTACTTTGCCAGTACCCTGAGCCTGGGTAAGAGAGGATAAGGAGGATGAGGAGGGCTTGGTCATCCACTCTACCATGTCTTTGGCATGATGCGGCTCAACACGTCCAGCTGCTGAAAATAAGGACAAGCGTGTCCCAAGGCCACGTGCTGATGACAATGCACAGCGTTCACGACCAGCACTGTTGCCCCCAGACACAGAGCCTGCTTGCCCTCTTTTATTGGCTTGTGACTGTCTGCCTCTCTTTGTTGGCCTTCCAGACATAGTAATGGCCTGCAGGGAGATGGGAAAACCAGCAATTAGGTAGTGTATATTGTGCTGGAGGCACACAACACCCACTAACTCAAGCAGATGTCTTTATTAGAGAACAGCAATGACGGGTATATACAGGTTGTGGTAGTGTGGTACCCCACCAGTGTATGAATACAGGATTCTCAACCAGGCAGGTTGAGGGGCTCCAGGGTATTTGCTTGTTTGGGAGGAAACTGGCTTTTCAGTTTCCTCATGATTTACTAAAATCCACTTTGGGACCCGGAGCTTGGGGATTTCTTAGAGATCCGGGTGGGATGAAATCCCCAGTCCTGGATCCGGGTTTTGAGACTCAACTGCACACTGATTGTTCAGGTGTGTGTGGGCCTGATAGTAGAATCAGGACCAGCATTCTGGGCCCCACCCTCCCAACGAGTGCAGGTGTGCACTGGGGAAGCCAT